>OZ005655.1:79198607-80398607 GCA_963930645.1 Salticus scenicus | reverse complement strand
CAGTTATAGTGCCGACAATTATTAAAAGAAAAAAGCAAGGCTGTTATTAATTAACCTTTGAACTTTCCAATGTTGATGAAATATTTAAGTTACAACCTAATATGAACTTCAAAAAATCGAATTTAAATTTCCTTCAGTTATTTGTTTTTAAGTTATGCCGATAGCAAATACATATATACATACCAACCGTTATTAATTGGACTTTCGTAATCTGGTCACTTCAAAACGTGATATTTTACAAAAACCAGACATGAAAATAGAACTTCAAAAAATATTTTGTTTACAGTATGGGTATGAAAAAAGAAAAATAATTTCCTTCCTGAGCTGTGTTCTTCAGCATAGTAAAATGTAGCAAAGCACTTCTATAGATTCATTCGATAAAAAGAATATTTTAAATTTGGATGACCTTTATCTTGTCTGTATGCAAATCACATTAAATTTACTGCAGCATATTGCTTACATCAATTACATTCAATGGAAAAGGACGTTTAGCTTAATTTTGAGTATCCCTGAATACATTCTGTAAATTATATACTTAAATTTAGTTTTTTAGACTTCCAGCAATTTCCAAGCATAGCTCTAATATATATAAATATTTTAGGTAGCCTTTTAAACGAATTATGAATGATTTCCATACCACAATCTACACAAAACATGCTTTAATGCACATAAAAAATTTTGTTCATTCCGTTTTGTTTAATTCAGCCAAAAATGTTATACTGGACTTAGCCGAAATTTTCACATAGACGTAATGTATATGAATTATTTCAGATGTCTACATACACAAACAATTTGCTTAACCTCAACGACAAGTTTAGTGCTACATTTCTATATGATACACATTTAGAATATCGAGTTTGGACTTTTTGCTACTATTTGTTCTTGAGATATACTGATAACAGACAGACACACTACACAGAGAAAGAAAGGCAGACACACTACACAGAGAAAGATAGACAGACACACACTCACGCAGAGATAGAGACATACATACAGAGATACACAGACTAACAGTTAAAAACATGATTTTCTGATTCAGGGGACCCCAAAATCTGTAAATTTAACAGAAACTCAACTTTGAAAATTTGATCAAAAGATAATACTTTGTATGTCATATATTACGCTAAGAGAAAGTAGACAATAACACAGGTCTAAAATTCACATTTGATAATTTCGTAATAACTTTATGTTCACTGAAACCGAAACTTATGCCATTTTTTCTCTATCACGTGTAGTTTTGACAATACAGGTATCTACTGACACAGTTTCTTCCTTTGCTTTTGCACCAATATAATTATCTGATAAATGTTATAATATATTTTCATGTTTAGTTAAAACCAATCTTGGAAATATACTACAAACTACCAAAAATGAAGAAGTTGCGTTGATAGACACCGGAAACCGGGTATTAATAAAAATCTGCACGAGAAAGCAAAAAACTAGCTTAATTTTCAATTTCAGCGCACCAAAAATGTATGTATGAGCTAAAATTAAAAAAATCAATTTTTGCCAACATTATTTTTGTAGACCTTCGTAATGAAATATGAAGAATAAATAATACTATGCTATTTATATAACAATAATTTTAAGAGAAATGTGACAAAAAATTTTAAAAATTCAAAATATCCTCATAAGCAATACAACATTGTTGCTTTTACACAGAAAAAAAGTATACCGCCTATATCTAGGTTGTCTTCTGTATCCCCCTGCACATAAAAAGTAGGGAAAAAACTGGACAGATGAAATGATTGAGAATTTATTTTCTGGATATGTCAGTCACAGAACTTTTTTAAGTGAATAAAAACATTATATTTTTTAAATTCATAAATTTTGTATTTCATATCAATTTATACACACAAACATATATATATATATATATATAGTAAAAAAAGGTTCATTTGTATAATTTGAATAAACCCATTTTAAGTCTAGCCATTTTTTTTTATTAGAGTGTGAACCCTTTTCAGTCGGCATTTTTTTTGTATCTGAAACACCAATATCTGACTTTTGACGTTCCTCTAAAACGTTACTGTCGTTAACAAAATATTTTTTATTATAAACTCATATGGGATTTATTCATTGCAATAATTGCTATAAAAGCTCCTGTCTTATGCATACTCTACGGCACTTAACGAATTGAACTTGATATTTTTAAAATAATGTACTGTTTTCTAATAAACGCATAAAGACGGAGCTTTTCTTTTATCTGCTATTTCGAAATATTATTCTGCGAAGTATTAATTAAGTAAGATTAACTTTCTTATCACGTTATATATATATATATATATATATATTTCTTATAATTTTTGAGATTTAGCTTTTAGTTAACTTCAGTTATCAGAGTTTAGATCGCTGAATATATAAACCTGAAGCAGAATTTTCATTGTAGGACTGACAAGTGATTATTGTGGGATTTTCCATTTAATCTATGTCACGGTAAATAGTTAATTGCCACAAAGGAATATTGCATGCATTATGAATTTAGAATGTTATTTATGTAGGATATATATTAATTCATTACTAAGTGCTTACAATTTTGTATCTACTGCGTGGACAAAATTTTAAGTATTTGTATTTAATGTTTTAACTTCGTATAAAGTATTTTTCTTAGAAATCTATAATATAAATTAAATGAAAATTTGTTCTACTGAATTTTCATTAATTTCGCTTAGTTATTTATTTATTACTTTATTTTCCTTCAAAACATTTTTCCGTTCGATAACTGCTAAAATTACACAAATTTAGCATTAAAGAAATTGAATTTTTATTTTTTTTAAATCAGATTTTGAAAATTCATTTGAGTTTTTTACATAATTTTCTTTTATTATTTTCGTTGGTTTGGGATTCCAGCATATAAAATTTAATTAGTAAGAATAATATGTTTTGTTCCATTATGAAACCATGAATTTTTTCTGAATGTAACAATGCATTAAAACTGTGATTTACTCTGTAATGTTCCCAACAGTGATGAAATCGAAAGTTATATCACTTTATACAATATAATAGACTTCAATGAAAATTCGAAAGGTGATAGGTTTTTAAAAGCAAAAGTACGGTAATGTCATTGATCATATAGACTACAGAATATTAAATATAAAGTTGAATTATAATATATTAAGCAAAAACTGTGCAGATGAGTAAATTAACTAGGTTATTTTGTATAAAAAAATCTCTCTTATAATATATTTAAAAATTCTTAAATTTAAATAAATAAACAAATAATTTATATATAGAAAACAAATGTGAAGAATCATATTTTCTACAAATCTAAATAAATCGATTATCTAGTATTTGTCTAATGTTATAAATCGATAATTTAATATTAATTTAATAATATAAATTGATCATCTCAATTCCATAGGTCTACTAGCTGTAATTTACTGTAGCAAGCATGTAGTAATGTCATCTATAAAATTGTTCACTATTCTAATTACTTTCCTCATGCTGCGAAACTTGTAATTATATTGAGTCATAATTTTGAATAGTCTTTAAAATATTGTTCCATTTTCGACCTAGGCTACTGTACAAATTGGCCAGACAAAAATATTTAATGAATATGTTTTTAAGTAAATTTACAGCCCTTCATGCAGTAAAATTGCACGAGTTTTTTTTATAGCACTCCATAAAAATTTCTCAAGCATTTATTTATAGCACTCAAGAAATTTATCAGCCAGAGTTGGTGATTTTCTTGTCGCACGCTGTGATATATACTAGCATGTATTATTATTAATATTGTAAATATTGTTTTCAACGTAGATATTTTATGTACTATTTTGTTATTTTTTATATGGTTTTGTAGTGAAATGTTTCCAAATTTCAAAAATTAATATTTTATAATTTTTCTACAAAGTTGTTTTATATATCTTAATAAATTCGTGTACAAATTTTACCAATTGGTTTATTCCGTTTTTGCTTTCCGAACATACATATGTAAGGGAGCATTGTAATCATGTCAAAAATCCTACTTTAACATTTTGGTGTTTCTATACGTTTTCAGGTTCTCTGAGTCCATTTTTGCTATTTTTACGATGATGTGTGTGCGTAAGTGAGTATGTACGTTAGTGAACACGATAGTGCTTAACGTTTTGTTCAATGAGATGAAAGTTGGTATGTATGTTGTAGGTTATTATAGCAATAACGCTATTTATTGATTTTCGTAAATCTAGGACTCACAACTTTTTTACAGAGACACGAAGAAGTTTTTTTTTTCATTGTGGCCTAAGTGCCTAAATTTTTTGAAGTGTGATAGCGTCTGAACGCCTTATTCGATAGAGCTGAAAACGTATACACATGTTATAAACCACCGTGTCGCAAACTGTACAAATTTTAAAGAATCTAGTTCTTATATTATTTTTAAAAGGATACAAAGACAAATCCATTATCATTGTACCTATGGGCCCATCTGTTATATTTTTAAAATTTGTACACATGTGTGTGTGTGTGTCTGTCTGTGAGAAACAGCTTGAAGCAGCTAAAGATCGGCCTCTAATGGTCGCACGGACTTCGAACAGGTACCGTCGGACGGAGAAATTATCGCAGGTGTATATTATCTAATTTGGTAAACGATGCTGGTCGATGTGTCAGAGAATGAATATGCGCGCGCAGCGCGTGTATCCCTTAACTTTTGCGGGGCAACGCGAGCGCAGCCCCTTAAATATGTGCTTTCAGCGCACGTATACCTTTACCCGTGCGCGCGCAGCGCGCATGGGTTTGCGCTACCGAAGGCAGTGAGGACCCGGTGTGAGTTTTTACCCGATCAGAAATTATTTTTTTTTAGGAGGCACGAATGGTCAGGGAAGGAATACGCCCGCGCAGCGCGTGTATCCCTTAACCTATGCGCGCGCACGGGACTGCGCTGAGGAAGGCAGTGGGGACACATGGCGACTTTTTACACGATCAGAAATGATTTTTTTTTCCTTTTCTTAACACTAAAAGTTACTGTTAGTGATTCATTAATTATAGTGATTCATTTAAAAATACCGACCCGCTAGCGGGCGAAGTCCGCTAGTTTCTTTGAAAAATAGTTTCTTTGAATCGCGTCTAAATACCTTATTTGATTGAGCAAGAAATTTATACACATATTATAGATCACAGTCAAATAAACTGCATAGATTTTGATGACTATAGAATGTATAATGTTTTTAGAAGGATATAAATAAGCATTCTTTATCATTATGGCCTATGGGTCCAAAGTTTTTAAATTTCGATAGCGTCTAAACGACTCAAATGAGCAGAACATTTACATATAAGTCACCATCGCACAAACTGTATAAATTTTGCTGATACTAGCATTTATAAAATTTTGCAGGGATACAATGAAAAATTATTTATCATTATGATCTATGGGCTCAAATTATTTAAAGTGCAATAAATATATTTGAAAAATTATCTATATGGAGGAAAATACTAATTATGGAGAGAAACACCCTATTACAATTTTCACTTTTCTTTATTTAACAATTTTTCTTCTTTTAATTTATTTATTCAAACATTAATTACTTAATGTTTGGAAAGTCGAGTGGAGTCACTCCAGATTTATTTATTTATCTATTTTTTACTGATATATAAGTGTTCGTTTGTATTATAAAGCTCTATTTCCACAGCTACAATCGTTGAGATGACGTCATATATATACAAGAGGTGAACATACCCGCTTCATAGTGATTCTTGTAAAAACTAATTTCAAAGTTATTTTAAGTTATTTTTAAATTTTATCACTTTACAAATTTTTATTCCAATAAAACGAAATGTTTAAGAGGCTTCTTCGAATACAGTATTATTATTATTATTATTATTATTTTATAAAAAAAGGAAAAACAAATACATCATTTTCGAGAATGCTTCTTTTTTTCTTAAGGTTTCCGTAATAAAAATACATATACTTGCATAAGTTGTTGAAAGTAAGATAATACATTAAGAAAGATGCCTGATAACCATATTAAATTTCACCATAGTTTAAAGTAACAGAATGTAAGGTAATACATTAAGAAAGATTCCTGATAACCATATTAAATTTCACCATAGTTTAAAGTAACAGAAAGTAATATAAAATTTAAAGTAATAGAACCCATTATTTTGATTACAGTTAGTGCTTTTGGCTATTTCTATCATCTGGAAAAATACTCGGGGGAATTTTAAAACGGATATCGGTAATTTAGTTGAAGTAAGGATTCATACATTTATAATACATTGCATTCTCTTGTGCTACGAATATGTTTTGACATTACTTTGCATTTTAAGATTGCTTATGAAAACAACAGAGTCCTATAAACTTTAATATTACATTTTTTAAAGGTTTTTAAATGCAAAGAAATATTCTTTATATATAACGAATATTTTAAAGAATAAAGAGTGTTTCAATATCAAAATTTCTTTATATGACAAAAAAGATTGTCTCTAATCGTAAGGAATTAATATTAGAAAAACATACTTTATAATTTTAAAAGAGAACATCTAAAAAAATATAAATAATAATATTATTAAAAAGAAATTTATGCCGATATGCATTTGTAAAATAAAATAACTTCTACAGTAATACAGCAATATTTTCTCATACTCAGCAATATAACTCAAAAGTGACCATAGGTAAAGATTAAACATTTTACCAATCTTGAGAAATATTTTCTGATACCAAGTTCAAATTTGTTTTTTTATAATCTGCATTTAATTTCCTTTCCTGAGGAAAAAAAAAAAGACAGAAGACAATTTTGGAAGCAGCATAAGTACAATAATCCAAAGGAGGAACTTTTTTAATTATCTGGTGCTCTTTAATATTGCAGGGGTCGTACTCTCCGCCTTTTTTTCAGGACACTAATAAAGATAAGATACTTCTGCTTTTTTTGCCGCCCCTAATTTCATGCAGAAATACTTCTGGTATATTTTTAGGAATGTACCATGATTAAACAGGTTAGAGACTATTTCATAAAAATTGTGGTAACAATAAATTTGAAATTTTCTCAATCATGAGAGTGTCCTGAATAAAGGGTGGAGATTACGACCCCTAACATTGGCTGATATTGGAAAAAATAAAAATTTCAAATTTCAAATTTGAGATACTGTATTAGCCGGTCCGGCAAACTTGGGTTTTGGCCAATTTTACTCTGATACTGAGGATCAATACTAATAACAAAATCTTAAAAATATGTACCAACATGTTGCAAACCTTAAAACGTTTTACTCATTTACAGCTTAGAGTCCACAAATATTCAACCTATAATAAAGAGAAGAATAAATTCAAAATTATTTCCGATAGGGTTCATAATGCCGTATTTTTATTTCATACCATATCATTCTAACAACAAACATTGCGTTGATTAAACATCGAATATCTGCTATTAAGAAAGAAACAATATAAGGTAATAGTAGTATGCAAAAAATAGGATTTTATGACCCCATATTTCTGAATACTAGAATAGGTAGCTTTAAAATAATTTAAAATTCTTTTTAACATGTATCACTGTTTGAATACAGTTAAGGAATATTTTGGTTGCCACAAACATATTATTTAAAATATTTTTATTTACAAAAATGGTAAGAAACTAAAAAATCTGAATTCTAGATAAGTTAGAAAAGAAAACGTATTTTCTCCATTTTATATTCTTATAAAATAATACTTTAAAGATATTTAATGTATCTTTCTATCAAATATATATATATATATATATAATTAACTCACTTTACATTTTGTTAACTTACTATTTTTGGAAATTTTTAATTGAATCTCTTGCCAAAAATATATATGATCCGGATTAATTGTGCCACAACTGAGAAACATGGTATTCGAGTGAGTGTCCTTTTGATAACAATTTTTGAAAAAAAAAAAAGTCACTGTTTTGTTAACGTATAATAAAACGAAAAATCTTCTCTTCTAAAGACCATACCTAGTAGAGATAGTGACGGAGAATGTAATCGTTGAGTAAGTCGATTAAATAGTCAATGTTACACCATGTCGTCACATAGTACGCAGTAGTTAGGTATATCTGTGGACGATTCAAGATCCTAAGTTTCCAGCACTTTAATATATATATATATTTCTAAATTTTAGTTAGATAATTGTTGGCATTATTATTTTTTTTCACACTTTTTCACACTGGGATTGTGCACTTTTTTTTTTTTTTTTTTTTTTTTTTTTTTTACATATATACTCTATAACAAAAAAAGTGACGCACCAAGAAGGAGTAACGCAAACTGGACACAAATTGACATACATAGAGATTTTGATAAAATCAAGCACCAATTCATCATTATCGTCGATCCTACGTGCAACTGGTACTTCAGTGACTTTAAATACCCTTAATAGGCGGCTCAGTGCGGTTGAGCTCAGTCTCCGGATCTCTCTTCCAATGAGGACATTCGGAGCATCATAAAAAGGGTCCTAGAACGAGCTCGGGATTTTATAAATCTAACGCAAGACTTTGCCAGAATTTAGCACGATACTTCACAGGAGCACATCTGCCAAATCTATCAATTAATACCAAACCGAATAACTGCGTAGTTAAGGGCCAGAAGTGGACCAACGCGTTATTGAGTTGTTTAGTTTGTGAGGAACTTTCTCTTGATTAAATCATTCAAATTTTCTGAAACTATAATCAATTGTTTTTCGCCACATGTACATCACATCTACCAATTTTTGTCCCATTCTGACCACCCACACCACCTCATCTACCAATTTGTCTTCCCACTTTTTCTTGGTGGGTTTCTTGTTATAAAATGCATCTATTAATTTAATTTGCTTGTTTCTGTATTGTTAATTTTCTTTTCGAATTATTTTTACGTTAAAAAGGGTTGTATTGCCTTCCAAAATTCAGCCACTGCTAAATAAGTTTGCAATTATTTTACTAAAAAATCCAACATACCAAAAAATAACTCGATTTTATAGTGATGTGCAGATTTGACTGGCCCTCATGAAAAATAATCTACCATAGTCGTTGTAACAACGGATCAGTATGTGGCTATATTTCAACTCTACAGGCAGTACCAACAGCAACAAAAAATACCATCGATGTTCCTGTCATCAGTAAGACAACGTTGTACCGTGATTATAGTTGATCAACTATTTCATTATATTGTTTTCTATATTATTACACTGGCAGTAATGACTACATGATTGAAAGTAAGTGGAATATTTCATTTGACTTCTCACTCCTCTTCTCCCCATACGTATATGGCGTTCATCAGCAATGAGTGAAATACTGGATTCTTCGATAACAGTAACTCCTTCGAGTACGCGATCTAATGTGCAAATATCACATATTGATGTCATTAATCCATTTATAAATGCCCACTATTTTTACATTTTATATTGCTCATCATTCTCCTATAAATTATATCCATGCCTCTGTTCATTTACACCATAAATGCCTGCATAGTGCTCAATACAGCTGCACGAGCAATCATTTGCATAATTCGCCTCGGCTCATTCGAACGCCGAGTTTCGTCGTTGTAGATGTGTATATATGTATATATTTGCAACGGAATGTATATAATTTCAATTTCTTTAATTAAATCATTATTTAGTGTTTTTTTTTTTTTTTTTTTTTGTTTAAAGCAAAGATCTAAAAATTGTTTCGTAGCTTTTCCCATTAATATTAAACTTCCAACAGCTCTGTTTTCATTCAACGAATGTATATATATATATTTCAAAATATACTTAGAAACATAAAATTAGTTAACTCTTTTGGTTGTTACATATGCAATTAGCATTAGTAATATTTAGAGAATTTAATGTAAGGAAACAGTATTATTATAATTTAAGTGAAAAATAATAATTTCACACGTATATTAATAAAAAAAAATCTTTACAAAATATGATCCCAATTAAGTTTCTTTAATTTAAAAATCTTTAAAAATACAGAAAAAAAATGTAATTTCTTATCTTTTCCATAATAAATATATACCTATTAAAACAAAGGAAATTTAAATTTAAAATCTCACTTCTTTTGTTTCATTTAAATATTTAGATATTTTGTTAAAATAAAAATGTTAAAATTCTTATCCTAGCTTTTCCTTAAAACGTTGGAAAAATTAAATTATTCAATTCCTTGTGCGCTTTGTTAAAAATCCTTGTGTGTATTTGCGGTAAAAAATCTTTTTTTTTTTTTTTTTTTTAACTACTTTTTTTATCTACTGGGAATTGCGGTAGAAACTAGTGATTTTTTTTTAAATACAGAATTGTTTAAAATTTTATGAATTGGTTTAGAAATTCTAAAATTTATTTTTTATACACCATAACAAACGAAAATATAAAAAATTTATGTACTAAGCAATAACATTTTTTTTCTTTTTCTTTTTCAATTTTTTTTTTTCTATTAACTAAAATTAGCCTGGAAATATTTTTGAACTTTAATAAAAGGTAAAAGCGAAATACTTTAATCTTTGCTCAGTTAAACTATAAATTTTACATAATAAGAAAATTTACAAGGTTTTTATGCACATTTCTAGAATATACATGTCTTTAATGGATTTTGTTTTATTTCATTATTTCAAAATCTACAAAGAATATATTACAAATAATCAAATAATAATAAATAAATTAAAAAGATTTGAGTTTAACATTAAATTTATATAATATATTATTGTTTGTCATTTTGAACCAGTTACTTTATCACTAATTTCAGATTTGAGAAATTTTTTTACAATTTATTCCGGAATTATGGTTTTGGTGAGAGACCCACTTTTTTTTTTTTTTTTTTTTTTTTTTAATATCATTTTTTTTTTTTTTACTGTAATTTTTTCTTAATTTATCATAGCTGCATATTTGAGAAAACTATTCAACAAATTCAGTGGTGTGTACCAATGGCAGGGATAAAAGTATTCTGGAAAAAAGTATAAAAGCTGGCAACTCTGCTAATTTTCCTTGGTTCTCGGCTTAACTTAACTTTGTATTTAAAATATATTTTTTGAAATAAATATTAAATGCAGATCTATTATATTCTCCATCTTATTCCTGATCATTGTTAGTAACCACCCTTTTCTCACACTACTTATCATAATACATGTTAGAGAAAGATTCTCTAGAAACAACGGTGTGGAAAAAAAAAGGGTATGTAATAAAAGTGCTACGGAATAAATTGAAATATTTGGAAATGCCATAATAAAATATAAAATAACTTGTTTAACAAAAAAAAAAAAAAAAAAAGTTTTTAAAATTGTTTAAAAGTTACTTTATTACATAAAAGAAAAAAAAGTACGCATAATTTTCAACTAAATACTCGAACGGCTTCGCTAGTAACATGACTGCACATCACCAAAATCAGTTTAGAAATGTGGAACCACAAGCGCACCGACAAATTGTTCGCTGTAAATTACTAATGAAATTAGTTGCTGCGTATTATTGTTAGTTATATTTATATTGACTATAATAATGAATACAAGAGAAAAATATAACAAAAAATTTTAGAAAATGTATAGTTAATTTATTTTTCATTTTATGTTTATTGTTTCTGAACATACAGAGTTCCACAATGATGAAATGTATTTCAACCCTTTCATTCCCAAATTTTTCCACCCATAAAACAATAAATCTTATATTTAGTCATAAAATTATTTCAAAAGTAATACATAGAAATTATATATATATATATATATATATATATATATATATATATATATATATATATATATATAAGTAATAGCAGAGTACGAATTATTGTCATTCCGATATTATTGTCAGAATAGAGTAAAATATACGGTCAGTTATCAACAAGGATAGTGAAATCATCTAAAATATATATTTTCGGGTGGGAAATGTATATAGATGTTACTATTGTTCATTTTGAATCAGCGGGAGTGTTAGATGGCAAGAAAGAAAATCTGATTCCAATTGGCATCACGGGGAAGGAAAGGGTTAAGAGTAATTGCTCTTTTAAAACATATTTACTTCTGGGTTATAAACGTATTTATCTTGAATTTATTTTAGGTATTTCTTTTATGTATGATTCTCAAATAATAATATGAAACTAAATCGTTATAGAAATTATTATCTTTTATTTAAATCCGTTGTATTCATAATGATAATTATCTGTGGAAAAGTAGATAATTCAAAAATTAAGTTTTAATCTCTGTTTACGTACACGAAGGAATTCTTCTGTATTTTGTCTCTAACTAAATTTAATTATACAAAATAATTGCGAACAGATAATTTATAAAAAAAATTAACTTACCTTTAAAAATTAACTATGACTTTTATAATTATTATTACTGATAATACTATTATCATTTTCCATATTGTTTTAAAAATGAGCGATAATAATAATAATTATAATAATAATAACGATACTGAAACAGATTTATATTCATTGTAGACCAGTTGAAATAAAAAAGAAACTCGATAATTGATTACTTTGAAAAGAAGAACAAAATGTTTGATATGTAAACAAATAAATTAAACAAACCCACAGTGTAATATGAAAAGTAAATTCAACAAATAATATTTATTTATTTATCTCTTTATTATTATCAATGCTCTTGGCTGTTAATTAACTATAAACTAAGAGTATTATTAAAAACATATTTTTGTTATGTTAAAAAAAAAAAAAAAAAACTATTTTTAATGTAAAATAAATTTAATTAAATTCCTTTAAAGTAGTATCTCCACAAGTTTTTAAGATATAAGATGAATTTATTTTTTCTTGACGTATTCTTTGCTTTCTGAATTTAAGTAATCAATCTGTATGGTAGACTTCTGTGAAATGTTTGCTTTGAATGTACCAATATGGATTGAAATTGGAATGGTAAATAATGAAACTGATCATTTAGTTAAAATATGTAACTAGGACAGTACTGTATATGATACTTAAAAATATGTTAAGAAGATTATTTTATTTTAATCACTTAAACTTCTTCAGTATATTATTAAATACCTCTTAATGTTTACAGAATTAGCAAAAATATGTAAATAGATGTTAAGAAATGTAACTAGATGACAGATAAAATTTATAAAACTGAAATATTAAAGCTTGTTTTTTTAATATTTTGTCGTTAAACATTTTTACCTAATAAAGTGTAAAATGCGTCATAATAATATTTCTTTGGAAGTGGACGCTATTTTCAAATGCGTTTGACTGTTTATCTTATTTGTTATTATTTACACTAGATAAGATATTTGTATCGTATCTAAAACTTGTATACAATTACAAAAAATAGGGTTTCACGTTAGTTTGAGTATATATATTTATTCTAAATTTTTATGCATGCTTTAGTGCTAATTAATGTGATAAGTTTTATAATTCTTATCGGATTATTGTAATAAAACTTCATTATTTAAATTGATACAGTATTTATTTTTACATGTAGTTGTAGACGTAGATCGAACAGAAACGTTATTTATATTTCAAATTTTATTTTCGTAAACAACCATTTTAAAAACCATCTAAAAATCTACTATAATTTGACAATTTTTATTAGATTGTGAATAACAAAATATTTCAGTCATTTACTAAAGCAGCTTAAACTGAATATCAAAAATGTATTTTAATAACAATATTTGCATGGTTTTTATTTCTCTCACAAAACATAAAATTTCTTTCTATACATAAATTATAATCTGAGTATTTATAATGGAAAACAATATGGAAAATTTTAATAAAAACAATTGCTAGTTAAAATTCAGATATATTTAGAAACAGAAAAAGAAATAAACGAATATAGTTGTTTTTACGTAATATTTCCCTTAAATAAAACTGAAAAAAAAATAAAAATAAAAATAAAAAAATAAACGATATCAGTTGACATTTATAAATGCATAAGATTCATATAGTATTTTAGTTATTAAGCTAGAATGGTAAATATTTATATTCCAATGTGCGAGGCTGTCTAAATAAAATAAAATAACAAAAATAACAATAGCAATAGCAATAGTTTATTAATTTACTCTGAATTCGGAGAAAGAAAACGTATACATAAATATATCGCTGAAAATTCTAATATTAAATATATGATGTATTGTTTGTATCAGCAAACTTTTCTTTTTTTTAATAATGCAAAATATTTCATTGAACATTAAAAGTAAACTGTTTTTTAAGAATGTTATTCAAAGGTTAGTTAGCCTTCGCCTGACTAGCTGTCAATATTTCTGAATTAACTTATTTTAAAATTTGTTGTATTCTCCAAATCAAAAACTCTTGCCAAATGCTGTCATAAATTGCCATTAGTGAAAGAACGAATATTTAAAATTTAGCTGTGCTTGTTTAACAAAATAATGTAGTAATTCGAGTAGTGAAATACAATTTAAATGTATTTATTCATCAAAATTAACTTCAGCGCAAATTTATTAGAACCGTCACAACTCTATTTTTCGAAAAAATAGTAACTAAGTACACTAAATCAATTCTTTATATTTATTTCTTATTTTATATAATATTTTTATTTTGATTATTTATGACAACCATTTTGACTTTTTCTCCCTTCTTCTTCTTCTTCCTCCTCTTTTTCTTTTTCTTTTCTTTTTTTTTTTTTTTTAACGATTTCCTCTAATTTAGCTAAATGTTTTGACCATAATTTTGCAGTTTATAGCGATGACCGAGAAAGAAATAGAAGCGCCACACCGTCAATTAGAGCAGCTTACGTAGAATGACATCTATTCTTTTAAATTATCTTTTATTTTTAATTAGTTTTAAATTATTACCTGTGAAGTTTTTCTCAATGCATTTCAGTGATGCTTTGATAATCCAGAAACCTATAATCCAGCAGCCCGTATGAACCGGCACTGATGACCTTTTTTTCTTCCCTTCCTATTTTTTCTTCTCCACCTTTAAATCGTAGTACTGAACATGCATACTTGAACAACTCAACAGCATACTTGAGAACTGTTAAGGTTTGTCAGTAAAGTTTACGGCTTTTTATTTAATTCTACTGAATTATGGATTAACGTGAATTTTTTGTGGATTATTCAGGATTTAGCAAAATATCTAGCGAAGAAAAATGATTTTTTTCTGCCTTGTAATCGTAAATCCAAAAGTTATTTAAATAATCTAGTGTGTCACTCACTCGACTTTTTCTTACTTTAAAATTTAATACTATACGTACAGACTGGAGATAATGGGTAAGATAAAGAGTACTGTTATGTAAACCTATGTTGAAACAATTTAATTTAAGCTTCGGAACAGCTTTATTTGACAATTAATCTGTGTGAAGGGGGGCTACCCCACCCCCCTCAACCCCCCGTTTCATTATTGTACCTATATTTATACTGAACACAAATGTTTTATTATTAACTTCAAAAGTTTATTACAAATTATTCAGACAACTGTCACACGCAACATTCCTTGAAACTTATCAATCTTTATCAAACTTTCCTAATAACAAAGTATTAACCTCAAAATACAACATTTGGATCGCCTGCAATTATATGTTTTTATTTTATTCTGAGAGACATAGGCCAAGATCAAATGATAAAATTCTGACTTCGGAATTCAAGAAGCGTCAAAACGTGGAAATATGCAAAAAACAAGCAATGAATATTTAGCTTTAAATAATACATTATTCACCACATGGCTATTAAGATTTGATGTAAATTTCTGAGGAGCTTTCCTGAACACGGTAAAATATTATAGTAAAGCATTTTCACTCACAATAAAAAAAGAATGTTAGGACTTAAATACTGGTAGTCCTGTATATCTTCTGAATGTTATATACACATAACATGGTGCATAGCATTTTCTAGAATTTAAAGATTGCTATTTTTCTAAAAGCTTTCTTCAATTGAAAATTTAAATTTTTATTTATGTATTTATTTATTTATTTTATTTAGAAGCCTTTCTCAAATTTCTAATTTCTTCTGCAAACAAAATCATTCATGAATATTTATAAGATTTACTCTTTGTATAGAGTTTCATATTTCGATTTTCTTTTTTCTGAAGTCCATGTAAGCACAACTGTAAAATATATGCATGTTACAGTCGATTTACTACTTATTTTTCATTAGCAACGAATACAAAGCCAATAGTTCAGATTGCATTTTGTGCATTTGCTGTTTTAAAATTCGATACAAATAAAAAATATTCTTATCCTAAAGACCCTCGCATATTTTAATTTTCAATGATTAATACATTTGTTTAAACGAAAATAACAGATAGTCTATGTTTAGAATATATTCTTCAACAATAATTGAAAATAATTTTCTAACTTAATTTATTACCTATCAGTAAAAATCGAATGTACATATAAATTTTAATGTTTTATTGTTCCTGTTATAATATTCCTCTTATTTTTCTAAAGTGGTTCACAAAATGTAATTAGAAAACGGTAATTCGGACGATTGTTCTAGATTTTGGCTATAAATAATTTAACGTGATATATATATATATATATGTGTGTGTGTGTGTGTGTGTGCATATATATAATCATACATATAACTATAATAATATGTTCATACTAAAAACAACAATATTGTTGCTAATAAATAAAACTATTTTTTGGATTGGTTAATTTTTTGTATCATGTCAACTAAAAAATCATTTTAAGTAATGAAGTTGTTATATTTTAATCTCCATCCAGGACAGAAGTTTATTATAAGTTTGAAGCCTGCATGAAAGTCTGTGGAATTATAGGTTCCAAGCGAATAGACCAGTTTGCGAAGTTTAACTATTTATTTTTATTATTACTTTTACGCTGATTTGATAGGAATGGTTTTTAGCTATGTTTAATAAAACTCTGATTCATAGATTTTTTTATGTAAATGTATTTTTTCAGGTCACTTTGCAGTGATTATTTTATTTTTATTTTTTTAAGGGGGGGGGGGCGGTTAAGATTTGTAAATAGAAACTTAATAAATATATCGTAAATATATATATATATTTAAATATATATAATGACTATGAATATCAATTATTATTTCATAGCACAAAAGTCCACAAATTCACTCGAAAAGAGAAAAAAAAAATTGAGATTTTTTTGAAATGTATATATATATATATATATATATATATATACTTCCGGTCATGTTCCACTGATATTTTAAAATTTACTTGCTATTGACCTTCAAAATTCAACTCATGTTAAAAATAAATAAATAAACAAATAAACAAGATATCGTAAATTTTTAACTGACTTTTACAAAAACTAAAATATTGCTAAAAATATTATGTTTTCACATTTAAAATCTTACTAAATTCATTTAGAAATTTAAAATTTTACCTAATATCACACTTAACTAAATTCAAAAGACAATCTCGTTTGACATTTTATAATTTTAAAGATAGTATATTTACAACTGAAAATTAAAGATTTCACAGAAAAATAATTATTAAATTCTAGATTGGTGTTATTTTAATAAAGCTATCTTTACGCTTGTGAGCAGTAATTTAAAAATTTAAATTAAAATTGTTCCCTTTTTAAATTACAGTGTTTATTATGTATAATCAATATTTTATATACCTTTCATAAACATATTACTTTGAAGTCCTAAAATTTATGTACGTTAAGTGATTAGCTAGATAATCTATTATTATCACAGTTTTGATCACTGGGTGGTGTAGCACTTGCGACCGGGACAGATGCGACCGGGGTTAAAATCGTAGCACTTACGACCGCTTTGGTTTGAGGGTAGCAGTTGTGACCGGACGTATCCGAAAGCAGGTGCAACACAGGAGATGTGTTCATGTGTAAGGAGGGGGGGGGGGTTCACTGATTAAATTCGTTAAAAAGAGTTAAAACTGAATTTAATTACTAAATAAAGATCCTAAACGCGTACAAAAGTCAATAAATTTAAATAAGAGGGTTTTTTTCTTTTTTACAATATACAATTATTGTAATGTAATTCAGGCAACACATGAGATGTGGTTATGTGTAAGGAGGGGGGGGGGGGGATTCGTGAAAAAGAGTTAACAAAACTGAATTTAATTACTAAATAAAAAAAACCAAACGCGTACAAAAGTCAATAAATTTAAAAAAGAGTTTTTTTTTTCTTTATTTTATTTTATTTATTTATTTATTTTTTTTTTTATATACAATGATTGTAATGTAATTCAGGTGCGTAGCTTGAGGTGGGAGGGGGTGCTCGTATGCGCTGGTATTTTAGTTCTTTTGCCTATTTTAACAATCTGGTGTGGCACTCACAGGGCTTTCTTTTATCTTGTAATTCAATTTTATAAAAACAGACTACAAAACAAGGGATCAGACAACAAGTATTAGTTGCACATAAAACTACGTTAAAAAGAATTCAAACCAGGTTAAGAAACAATTTTATTTGACAAATAACTCCTTATAATTGTGCGTATGTTTGGAGGTGGGGTTACCTCCCACTCAAGTCATGTTTGAATATTGCACCTACATTTATGTAGAATACAGCAGGCGCACGTGACGTCACTGCGATGAACATTGACAGATGATTCCGCACGTGCTTTAGAATGTGGGCAAAAAGTGGGATAAAGCACCATTGCTTAACATTACAGGCTTAGTTACATGTACTTCCATTTCTCTAATATTTTTAACAAGTTTTACATTTCTGCTAAGATTTAGCCATTGTCATTGCTTATTATATAAATGAATCAATGTATATGGATGCTTTTAATTGAAAAATCTGTATTAAAATACTTTTAATAATATTAAAAATAATTCTATGGGAGATTATACATAATAATAATAATAATAATTGAAGAATTATTTAATATAAAAATATAATTAAAAATGATTGCACTTATTAAAAATCAAAATGTTCAATATTTGTTTAATAGAATTATTCGAGCTTTTAATTGAAAAATCTATTTCTAAATACTTTTAATGTAAACATATTTTTTTCTTTGGGAGATTATAGAAAAAAATATCTAAGGAATTATGTAATATAAAAATATAATTAAAAACTATTGCATTTATTAAAAATCAAAATGTTTAATAATAAAATTAATTTGTTTAATAGAACTATTTGAGCTTTTAATTGAAAAAATTATTTCTGAATACTATAAATACTATATAATATTGTATTTTTTTTTTCTTTTTTTTTTGCCTGTAAATAATTAATGATTAAAATAAATAAATAAATAAAAATAAAAAATCTAGAAAATTAATTTAACTAATATATATATATATATATATATATATATATATATAATTAAATAAAATTAGTTCACATTGTTTAGTATTATTGTTTCGGCTTGTAATAGAAAAATCTTTATTAAAATACTTTTAATATTAAAATATATTCTTTTCTATGAACGAAAATAATAATAATAATAATAATAATAATAATAATAATAAAAGCTAGTTTAAAAAAAATAATTCAATAAAATATTCTAATTAAAAAGTAAAAATTTATTTATTGAAAATATATATTTTTATAATTAATTAGTTCAAATTACTTTATAATATTTTTTGTATCTTTAATTAAAAGGCCTATTTCAGTAGTCGAGCGGTTCTGCTCTCCAAGTTGATAGATTGGTCTTAGTGTTTGGGAATAAGGCCGATTGAGTACTCTAGGGTCCTAGGCCTGAAAGGAGGTGCCTTCCGTGGAGGTCTTTCTAAGGGATCCTAGCCCGTATTTACGCAAGTTTCTGGGAAAACCATGGAAAATTCCGGACGGCTATGTCGACAAGCGTTACCTGGGATTTCGACAAGCGTTACCCAGCACCTCACGTATACCATCTTTCAGATCCGCTCAGCCACTACTGGGATCTGATTGGCTTCTTTTGCCGTGTTCGATCCAAGGTCCCACATTTCAACGTAGACGTTTGCAATTTTCCATGTTTTTCTCTGAAACTCGAGTTTATACAAACCAGGGATCATTAGAAATAACTCTCATTAAAGGCATTTCATCCAGGCTTAGGACCTGTATATCGTCAATAGGCTTTAACGCTTAAACCACAACCACCAAAATATTTTTAATTAAAACTTTTTTTTAAAAAATTATTATATATAAAAAATAATAATTAAAAAATCATTTAATAATACATTCAAATTAAAAATAATTTAATTATTAAAAATGTAAAATTTTAATAGTTAAATTAATTGAAATTGCTTAATACATATCTGCCAAGTTTTTTAATTTATTCCAGAATGTTCTTACTTTTTTTCACACTGTAATCTTTGTAGAAAAGATTTCTTCGATATATAATTACGATTAAATATTAAGAAAATCACTCTAAAACTATTACGGTGTGAAAAAGCGGCGGGACTAACAACATTCCGGAATAAATTAAAAAACTTGGCAGCTATGTAATACTATTGTTCGAGTTTTAAAATGAAACATCTAATTCAAAATGCTCTTAAACATAAAAATATTTTTTTCTATAACTGATTATAGAAATAAGGATCTAATTAAAATTGTTTTATTTAAAAAAAACTTTCAAAGAAAGAGTAAATTAATTATCTAAGGACTAAATGAATTAAGAAAAATATAAATTTTAATAATTAAATTTGTTGCGATTCCGTAATACAATTGTTTATTCTTTCATTAAAAAAAAAAAAAAAAAAATATTTTAAAACAGTTTTAATATTAAAATATTTTATTTTCTGTGAATAATTATGAAAAAAGCTAGTTAAGGATCTAATTAAAATTATTATATTTAAAACATCTAATATAAGACTAAATTAATTATCTAAAAACTAAATTAATTATCAAAAATATAAATTTTAATAATTAATTTAGCTGAGATTGCTCAATACAACTGTTTCTGCTTTTAATAGAAAAATTTATTTTAAAACACTTTTAATATCAAAAGATTTTATTTTCTATGAATAATTATTGAATAAAAAAAAAAAGGCTAGTTAAAAAAGTATTTAATGAAATATTCAATTAAAAAACTAATTTATTTATTAAAAATGTATTTTTTTATAATTAAGTTAGATGAAATCGCTGAATACATTTATTTGGACTTTTTTAATCAATAAGCCCAGCAGTTCTGCTGTCCACGTTGGTAGACAGGAAGTGTCGGGTTCGATCCCAGGTCATGGTTGTCGACCCTCATGTTCTCTGTCGGGGTTAACACTTAAACTACCATCACCAAATTATTTTTAATATAAAAAGTTATTTTAATCAGTAATTATAGAAAAAATAATTAATAATATATTATAATTAAAATCTTATTTAATTATCAAAAATATTTTTTAAATAGTGAATTTAGATCAGAGTATTTAATATTACTGTTTGAGCTTTTAACAGAAAAACAATTTCAAAATACTTTGTAATATAAAAAGGTATCTTTTGTCAGGATTATAGAACAAAGAATTAATTAAAATTATATTATTTAAATAATATAATAAATTTCAGTGCCTCAAATTTATTTTTAAATTTATTTTCGTATAAAATATACTGGCATTTCACATGGAGAAAAGATATTTTGCCTACATTCGCAGAAGTTGCGCAGATCAGAATAGCGTTGCTTGTTCATAAACATGCGCCTGCTCTATTCAAAGCTGTTATTAAATTCAAAAGTTTATTCCAAATTATTTAGGTAACTTTTACTCACACCACTCCTTGAAATGTCAATTACCCGACCCGAACCCGACAAGTGAATTTTGAATCAACCCGAAACCCGATCCGAACCAGAGAAATAAATTTTGTTCGACCCGAAAACCGACCCGAACCCGCACTAAAGTATTTTCGGCAACCCGCAGCCGACCCGAAGCCCATTTTTTTATACCCGCACCCGACCCGAAACCCGATTGCATTGGATTTGGGAATAGGGGCGATTGATTGCTGTAAGTCCTAGGCCTGAGGGGGGAGTGTCCTCCGTGGGGTCTTTCTAAGGGGTCCTAGCCCGTATTTACTCTTGGCCTACCAGCGGCCGAGCATTTCTGCGCTCAAAGCTGGTAGATGCGAGGTGCCGGGTTCGATCCCAGGTAGCGCTCGTCGCCCTAGACGTTCTGAGTTTTCTGCGGTTTCCTTCGAAACTTGCGTATATACGAGCTAAGACCCCTTAGAATGACCCCCCATGGAGGGCAGTGCCCGTCAGGCCTAGGACCTATAGCAGTCAATCGATCATATTCCCAAAATTAAAATTAAAATTCCATATTTACGAAGATTCGGAGAAAACCATGGAAAACTCCGAACAACTGTGCCGACGAGCGCGACCTGGAATTGAACCTGGTACCTCATATCTAACAGTTTTGAGCGTAGAACCCCTCGGCCGCAACAAAACCCGAATCTAAATGAAAATTAACAGTTCCTCTACAAATCATGGGAAATATTTTTAATTTATAAAATAAAGTAAATTTAACTGTCACACTACTGTGTGTGTATATGTTAAATCTTTTTAAAAATATTTAAAAGTGTAATTACTAATACTGAGTTATAACTAAATTAAAAGTTTAAAAATCTGGAAAATGGATTAATAAACTTTTTAACTATTTATGTGTGTTGTGAAGTTCAAGTGTACAAGAATGGATTTCAAACTTAGTGTTTGTAGTTTTACTATTTAATTCTTTTCACACACAGAATATTATCAAAATATTACAACATTAAAGGTGACAACTAAACATCTACTAAACTCATCATAAATCTTCATTCCTATAATTTAAAACATCTGCAAGAGAAACTAGTATGATGTGGCCACCTCATGACTTTCTTCTATATAGTTTTACACAAAATTTATTCCATACAAATTATTTATTAAATTATCAAATTATTTTCCATTATAAATGCAGACGATTTTTATCTGCCAGCATTATATCACTAAACGCCGAAAGAAAGTTATTTCTTTTTGCAATTATCAGAAGAAATGCAATTTTTTCGTTAAAAGTAAAAAAAAAAAAAAAAAAAAAAAAAAAATCGATAACTTTGTTTTAAATTATCACAGATCTATAGTTCAACCATTCGTTTTAAAGGTATTGATGAGACCTTTCGAAAGATACCCATATTGAAAATTTACTCCCCCCCCCCATTCATATTAATTTTAAAGTCACAAGTTAAAAATAACTCTCATTATGCACATTTATACGAAATTTTGTCCAATCAGACATTTTCTAAAAACTATCAAATCATGTTCAGGACATCCCAAAAGGTGTAAATCCATCTAAAACTGGAGTTCAAAAATTTTCACGAATCCAATAATTTCTCTATATATACATATAGAAGAAAGTAAAAATATTAATTATCAGTTTAAATTCACAATCTTTTTTAGAAGGATGTTACTAATCGAAATAGATGAATCATACATATGGTACTGCGGGAGTAGTAGTCTGTTTTCAACGGCTTATATTCTAAACTAGCAGGCTTTGACAGCTTCGCTGGTCATTATATTGAAATGAATAATAATAATAATTATTCATTTCAATAATATTCATTCAATAATTATTCATTTCATAATAATATTCAAGTATACCTTTGAAAATTCTGATGGTGGCAAATTCGCAACCCGGTGTGGTCACCCAATCTTCTCCCTTTAAGTAATTTACTCATAATCAAAATTGGGGATATTGAATTATTAAAATATCAAAGCGCCCTCTGGCGACAGAGATTTGCAACATATACTCTTCAATTCCAATTCAAATAATTTTTAAAATGATATATTACTTATGAAATTATGTTAATTACAAGCTGAAATACAAAGGTAATATAAACATTTTTATAAAAAGATTTGTCTGACTTATCCGTGGTTTTCTCCGAAACTTGCGTAACTCCGGGCTATATAATGTTAAAAATATGTGAGAGGAAATTTGAATTTGGAATTCAGCAATATATAAAAGAATAAAAGTGTTCTGGGTTTTCCATCGTTTTCTCCAAAACTCCCGTTCCTTTTCTACATTTTTATCCCTTTGTCCCCCACCTTTCCGTCCCTTCTAATAAATTTACACTTGAAAATATCCGCAATCGATTTATCTTGCCTTAAAATCTAATAATACCAATTTCAAACGCTGTAACCCCCCCCCCCCACCCCCTTTAAGCCCTTCCTGATAATTCTACGATTCCAAAAATATTCACAATCGAATTATCGGGCGTTAAAACCAAATATTGCGAAATTTCAACGGCATATCACAATTTAAAATACTACAAAACATAAAAGAAAACTTAATCTTACATTAACTCAAATATATGTACTTTTGTAAAAGTTATAATTTTATTAATAAGAATATCTAATAAATAAATCTGAATATGCTCCAGATTCGATGATTTTAATAGTTTATAATAATGATTGCAAAAAGGATTGTGCACCATCATTGTATTTATGTAATTATTAATAAAATTTTAGTTATGTTAATATACTATAACATATTTTAAATGATTTTTGCATAGTAAAATATTTTATCTTTTTGGCGAGAAAAATTCAACAACAAATAGATTGTTTTGAAATAATGATCATTAAATCGAATGTGCATTGCTAAGGGAATTATGATGATCTTTTGGGAGATATATCCATTGACGCAGCGATTGCCATGTCTTTAATTATAGCGGTCGGAAAAGCTACCCTCCGATGAACAGGTGTGTATAGATTTAAGAATTCGGTCGCAAGTGCTACGATTTTAACCCCGGTCGCATCTGTCCCGGTCGCAAGTGCGACGTAACCGATCACTGTAAGTATACTACATTTGAAGCGGAAGTTCATTATAGAATCGAGAAGTGATTATAGCAGGATTTTCAATGTAATCTATGCCATGGGAAATGGTTGGTTGTCACAAAGGGATAAAGCTTATTTGGTGATTTTAGAATGTTATCTTGATATATATATATATATATATATATATTAGTACGTATATTTGGATATATATATTAGTATATTATATATACTTGAATATATATTTAGTATTAAAAATCTATTGTGATTCAAGTAACTGTATTGGTGATTTATATTTTCATTTGTGCATGGGTAAATATTTTTATTAAACTTCCATTTGCAAAACAATTTAATACTTTTTATTAAAATTATTTAAAAAAAATTAATCTACATTTGTAATCAGACTCAAAAATACAGATTAAACAGCTTAGATTAAGCCTCTAACACTATAGTTTGTATAATAATTTCTCCATCTGCGTTCTTTTTGCTTTTGTTTCATTTCAAAATTTCGAGAATTATATATAAATAACTATAAGAAAAATGCATTTAAATATTGTAAATAAGGAGATCCAAGCTACTTTTAAAGTTTTGTTATATTTAGAAATTTTCAATCGAATAAAACAAAACGTTTTAAAGATATTTTCTCATAGTATAATTATTCATAAAAACTAAAAATAAATAAAAAAAGAAAAGTTGATTTCATTTAAACGTTCAATGATACAAAATATATATGCATAATTTCTTGAAAACAAACGACAATATACAGAAAGATGTCTGATAACATAAATGCGTTTTACCATATTTTACAAGTTCCAAAGTGTGAGAATCCATTATATTAATTATAGTTAGTTCTTTTAACTATTTCTAACAAGATAAAAGCTCCGGGGAATTTCAGAACAGATAAGACAAACATAATAAAAATAAGAATTCAGGCAAATATAATACATTGCATTTGTTGTAAATATGCTTTGACATTACTTTGCAACCAAATTAAAGGACTGTTTATGGAAACACCATAATAATCTAAATTCATTATTACTTTTAAATTGGATAATATATTTAAATACACAGATATATTCTTTGTATGAATAAATAACTTTATCGAAATTGATCAAAGAAGCATTCACACGATATGTGATTTATTAGAAAATAACATATTTTACATTTCTAAAAGATATTATGCACTTCAACATAATGTAATTTAAAAAATCTATACACGTGTAATAAGTACAAATTTTGAATAAATACCATAAAGTACAATACTGTGCTCCTTTGTTTGCATAATTCGTGTCCACTTTGTTCACCTGAGGCAGGGTCGTGTCTTCATTCGACTCGAAACAAAATGCAAGAACTACGAGTTATTGTTTTGGTTATAATATAAGATAATTTAAAAGTATACTCAAAATATAACTCAAAATGATTTGCTGATTTGGAGTTTTCAATCTACAAAGAAAAAATTTAAGTCAGAGCGTATTTGCAGAGTAAATTCCGCATTGCTATCAATAGTTGCTTAGAAAAATGGGATTTGTTCACAATACAATAAAAGTTACTTGCGACTTATAGTTTTATTCTGTAGAAAGAATAAAATCATATTCAACATTTGAAATATATACACGTAAAGTAATTGATTAAAATACACTGCGTTGTAGAAAGAGTATTTACCAAGAAAGACGTTTTACATTATTTCGAAACTCGATATGCAGATATGGTTTCATGAGTTATGATAATGCTCAAATATTGAATATAATGACAATTGTGCATGCATAAAAGCATGTAGTGAATACTATGCTGATAGAATTTAAGCCGGTGTGCTCAACGCTGAATATTTAGAATTAAATTATCATGTCAGACACTCGGTATGAAATAACATGTTAATTTGAAATTTGAAACTTTCTGGTAAGTTTTTGTAAGGTAATTTATTAATATGAAAAATACCTTACAAACTTACCAAATGGTTTTAGAAGCTGTTGCTGAAGATTGAAAGGGTTCCTTCCACAGTAGCACATAACGTTGTTATAACTAATTTTTCACTGTTCAGACTTATTTGCAAAGCTACAACAACGTTATGTCTACGTGGGTATCATGGTCTCAAAGAGACAGTTGATCGAATGGACATTTCAGCCAGAAAATTGAGCGAAATACTATAGACTAGGGTGACCAGACGCCCTCATTAACTGAGGACAGTCCTCATTTTTCAAGTGTTGTCGTCAGTTGCTTTTAAAAGTTCTCATATCCACATTTGTCCTCATTTGTCCGCATTTTTCAGTAATTTCCTACTTAAAAATTCAGCATTAGATATACTGCTAACTTTATTAGTTTTCAATTACTGATTCTACAACTCAACACAACGTAAAAAAATCACGGTTCCTTGATTCATTCCATTCATTTTTAAATCATTTCCAATACTATTAAACATATATATTTTTCTATTGGAAGATTTTAGTCTTTGCAACATTATACTTTAAAATATAAAGATAACAAAAAAAGCTGAATTTGCATAAATGTAAACAAAAAAATAAAAAAGTGGGAGGGAGATATTTAAAAGTATAACATAAAGCTGGAAGTTATATTATTACTAATAAGATTTTATAACAAACTAAATTTAAATAACATTTTAAATGCAAAAGATTTTTAGCAAGATTGAAAACGGACTAAGTCAGGGATAGGAGCTGAACGCAAATTACCTATGCTGACCAAATGTCCCCATTTTCTGGGGACAAATAGGGACTTCCTTTTTTTGAAAGCATTTTTCTAAGTTTTAAAAAAATGTAGAAAGTAAATTATTAATCAATAATACTTTATTTTTAGTCCATATTTATTAGGAATGAAAAAATAATTCCATAATTGGATAATTGTACCAATTTTTAACATTCCTCTATTATAAAGGTGCTTTGATCTGGTCAGCATATTATTACCTTGTTGACATCTCACGATTTTTTGCTCTCAAATGAGTAAATAGAAGTGATATTCGAAGGTCAACATAATATCTCAGTTTGTAGAACATTAATGCTTTATGCCATCAGACTAGCGTTCAATTTATATTCCTAGCCTAGGCAGTTTTTTACATTGTTCAGATTTTCTTTTCCTTTTAAAATGTTATTTATTTGATCCCTTCCATTTGAAGTAGTTATGATTTCGTTTACACTAAAATCTTGGTCTATACAACAGTAATAATTGTATTAAAGTAGTTTATAAAAGTATTAATAGATTAATGGCTGCAAGTGGGGTTAATATAAACTAATTTTGTGCTATATTTTATGAAATTTTAAGTCCTGAGAAATGTCCTAATTTTTCTCATGGAAATGAGGACATTGCAAAATTTCTCCTCATTTTGCCTCAAAGAAATATGGTTCCCCTAATTTAGACGATGCTTAAACTAATGCGTTAGTGAAGGCTCAAAAATCTCTCAGAATTCTTGATGTCCAATGAATATCAATGTGAAGGGCATTGCGCATAAAGACAATATCTATGATTGTGCCAATGCCGACTTTATCGGGTATTCACTGCCATTATCCAAATTGTAGTGATACAGTGATATTGCATTGTACAATATGGAGATGATTTGAAGTGACTAAGATACAGGGAACCGAAAATCTTAGGAAGCTCCAAACTTCCAATGTTCAATTTCATCTGTATTGTTTCCCATTAAGATCATATTGAATGGCTTCCGAATCCTTAGCAACGAATCATGTTTTGCATTCAATTTTGATCACTGCCGTGTAAGATTTCGTAAAAGAGCTTTGCAGATCAAATCAAATGTTTGTTACAAAGAGACAAAATTATTATGGCTAGCAGGACAGTATGGAAAACCGTCTGTTTTTTGTTGCGCTATGGTCACAATTCCCATTCGTGATCTTAGTTTTTATGCTGTTTATTAAAAAATAAGTTGATGATACAAATAAACGATCAAACTTAAAAAAAAAAAAAAAGTGGATGTGGATGTGGATGCTTATGTGTGCTTCAATGATTTTGTTGTCGACTGTAAGCGATAGCAAAATGTCTTCACCACTCGCAGGTAAGTTTCAGACATATTAACATGGGCTAACGGTTTGGAGATAAAATCCTAAACATTTTTTGACAGATTTACCGCCACATATGCCTAAAAAGTTCACAGCGGTTAATAAAAATAATTTTACAACTTAAGACAAATAATGAATGTATTTTATATATTTGTCTTTTTGTCTTCGTTCCATTTCCTCCAAACATTTTAAACCAATTCATTTTTTATTTAAAATCGGGGAGTTTAATATTTAAATTTGTAAGTTTTAGAGAAATTATTCTGCACAACTTTCCCTATTGTTTACAAATTTTGTATTTTTTTTTTTTTTTTTTTTTTTTTAGAAAAATAAATATTTAGAATAAATTTAAAATTACAAATTATTAGATAAATAAAAGTTTGTAATTTTAAAAACATAACTTATAACTAGATACAAAATTTTTGAACTAAAAAAATAAATGAAAAATAAATTAATCTTTTTATTTTTTTCTATAGTGTTATTTTTAATTCATTATTTTCTACAAATATATGATTTATGAGCGAAATACATTTTTATTTGATTGAAAAGTTATCAATCAGTCTTATTTGTGTTCAAAAACAATAGTTTTTCCTTCTGTTAATGTAGAGAAGCGTGGATTATAGAAAGTTTTAAGTATAATCGATAATAAAACAGACAGACTATACATCATCTGAGGTATGAAAGAAAACGTTTGAGAGAAAAACACTCGGATATTTAGGTTATGAAATATATTTGTTCTATTTACTTGCTAATTCTTTAAAAAATTTTCTCATATTTTCGTTTTACAAATTAATTTACGCATAAATATTATTATTTTACCACAAGTTTGGGCATTGCAACTAGCTTCTTTCTTTTTAGTCAGTCTACCAAATCCTTTATATGTTAAGAATATTTTAAAATAAAAACACATTATTTTTTATCCATTTTATTTTAAATCACTAGGGGGTTCTTCCCCCTGCTCCCCCGGCAAACACAGTACCTTTTTAATACAACGTTTTCAATAGATAACTTCTTTAATTGATGCGAAAGAATTTCCAACCAAACGAAATGTCTCCCTGGTACTTAACGGCAAACATTGATATTGACATTATTAACTTTAATATTTGATACCTTCATTATGCAGAGGACCTTGCTGTCGGAAACAAAAAAAAGCCAAACAGTGGAGACAGTAAAAGTTTTTTAATGTATAAAGGGAAGCTAGAATAAATATTATATGAATTATCTCTTACAGTCAGATTTCGTTTGTGAGATATATGTATGTATGTGTATATATATATATATATATATATATATATATATATATATATACATTTATTAATTTAAAAAATTTTTATGCTACAGTGTATTAAAAATCGAAATTCCTCTTTATTAGATAGATTATATTATCTTTTTACTGCAGCTTATGTCAGTTGCGTAACATTTCTTTGTTTGCATTTTAAACGTTTAATCCTGTAATTGCTGATTATCAGTTGTATAAATGTTTATTTGAATCTAGCTTGTTATATAAATCCTTGTCGAATCCTGTTCTCAGTCAGTGTAAGAACATGATTTGAAAAGGATTTATTTAACAAAACCGTATGAAGTGTACTTTTTTTACATAGTAATTTTTGCTAGTGTTCGGACACTTTTGTTACCGACTGTATAATCGATACAATTTTATAGTATCATTCTAAATCAATTAAATTGAAAATTTTACTTTATTTATTCTTTTTCTTTTTTTTTTTTTTTTAGTTCGTTTATTTTTCTTTGAAATTTTATTTCAATATGTATATTAGGATTATAATGTATACGATTTTTAAGACTAGTTGTTATATTCAAATGTAATTAGTTCATATATTTGGGTATTTGGGTATTTATCTCACAGCTTTGAGAACTATATCTACAGTTGTTTTTGTCTCGATTGATCCATAGTACATAATGTTAGAATAACAATTTACTCTTCTTATATATATAAACAGAAAAAAAAAAGTTGTCAGTCGACAATACAGAATGGACTAACCCAAACAGCTGACTAGAAAACTTGAGTTAAAAAGTGCACTAGCAGAACTAATCTCCAAAATAAAACCTAAGACTAAGAAGGTTAATATTATCAGTTAAGAAGGCCAAATCTGGTAGTATTAACCTTCCTTGTATAGGGTATTGTTTTGGAGACTCGTTCAGCTCGTACACTTTTTAACTCAAGTTTTCTTGTCAGATCTTTGGGTTAATCAATTCTGTATTGTCAACTGACAACTTTTTTTTCTGTGTGTAATTCACACATAATGCACACTACAAACATCCATGCTCAAACCGGGATTCGAACTGGGACGTGAAGCTCCAAAGAGCCGATCTCTACCGACTAGTTTACATATTCCGATTGTAAATAAGGTATGCTAATTTATTAAAAATACCTCTAATTACATATAAGTTTTATATTTGTTGCTTCGTTTCGCAGCGTGACGACAAACAAAGAAATATAATCTTATTCTACCACTTAGATTTTAATTCTTCAATATTCAATATAGAATGATAGAGATTAAGAAAAAAAAAGTTATATATTAACATACATTTTAAGTTAGTTTAGATATTGTGACACAAAGTAAACACTACATAAATTTTACTTGCATTTTAGGATAGCGTGACACACACACAAACAAAAAATCAATTTATTGAAATAAATACATTTCAATAGATAATATATGTTCAACGAAGGTATGATATAACTGACAGTGAATTTCAAAATTAAAATTTTTTTTCAATTTGAAAACATACTTTATTGTACAAAACCAAAGTACATTTAATGAAATTACATCAAGGCGTAATGAGTAACATCAAGGCGTCACTGGAATTTCGATATAATTCCTTTCGACGCTTGACTAAATCATACTTTGAATTTATAAAGGATTTGAATGAAAAAGCATCAGTGAGCAAATTTTGTGTATCTTTTCATACTGAAAATAATTTTACTTTATGAATATAAACTGAACAAAATAAATTATATATATATATATATATATATATATATATATATATATATATTAATAGTCACTCACAATTTGATAGCATTACTTTTAAGACCCATATTTTATAGACATAGAGGTTTAAAGCAAAATACTGCGTCACGATATTTTGACTCTTCAAGGGTTTTTGTACCGATTTCTCTAAAACATCATCGTTATTTCTGTGAGAGAATCAATAATTCATTTTTAAAACAACATACTTTGAGACTACATTAAAAATATGTGTGTTTCACAACATTATGATTACTTTTGTGCATAAAAGTGCATGATCATCAACGCATGTTACTATGTATTCTGTGTAAAAACAAAAATATACATTTTACGAAACAATTTATTTTAAGTATTGCAAAATAATTATTTATAGCAATATATTTGTTTATCATAGCGGTAAGGAAGCACTGTAACCTCGAGAAAAAGAAAACTTTCAATATTTTCTTTTGCTTATTTATTTTTAGATTCTTACTAGGCAAAATCAAATGCATTTTTTTAAATTTACTTTTTTTTTTTTTTTTTTTTTTTTCACTCAATTATTTCTTTTTTTATGTCTAAAAAATAAGCTTTTTCCGTATTTGTGTTATTTAATAAATATGAAGCATATGACATAAACTACATGAATTTTTCATTTAATTCGTTTCACGTAGGTGAATCAAAATTGCGAAAAATTCATACTAGCTAAACTCTGAATCGCTGTTTTTATGTATATGTAAGCACAAAGAAAGTGTTCAAAATATTTTGCAACATTTAAAAATAAATAATGTTACTTAAAATATATATTTTGGACTTGATAATGTGATAAGAGTCATTCTACAAAAAACGTAATATTTCTGCTTTGGGGTAGTTAGTTTTAAAAATAATTATTTTAAAATATTCTCTTAAGAAATTTTAAATATTATAAAAAAAATTTAAATTAATTAATAAAAACTGGTGATGATTTTATTTGTCTTTATTTGTTTTTTTTCAAAGAACGGAGGGATGCTTGTATACCTCCGTTATATGTCAGAACATATGTTCCTCCATTTACTCTTCCACTTATTTGTTGAATCCAAAAAAATATAATATTTAATTTAGAGCAGTTTCAGTCATTAGATGGTTTTTTACAGTTTATGTGAATTTTGCTGCAAATGAAAGAAAAAGTATTGCATTAATTATCCTTTGAATTACTGTCACAGTTTTTCTTGTATCCTCCGTTAAGAATGCAATTAAATACAAGACTTTCCGATAGATGGCTATACTGCCAACTCATTACAGAGATTTAGAATCACAGACAGCCATTTTCAATATATGTTCTTCACAGTGGAGCTAAACATTTTAGTAGGTAAGAATTTATGTATTATTCTCTCTGAAGTCAAATAGATCCTTTACATTGTGTATCCTCCATTCTTGATTTTAAAAGATAAGAATTGTTTATTTATTAAAATTATTTTCTCAGTTAATAGTTCATAACTCTTTTAAGTAAACTGTATCAGCATGATGTGTTAACCCTAAATCAATAGGATATACAAAACAAAACATAACAATTTGTATCCTCCGTTACAATATAAATGTAATGCAGGATACACAATGTGTAATGGAGAATGCAGCTTTTTTAGAAAATCAATTTTAAAACTAATATATAATTTTTAATTAGTCTAAATTATGTTCTTAATACAACATAGTTTTTTTTTAAATAAAAAGTTCCTGAATATCATTAAAAAATAAATAAATTCAACAAATTACTTTATTATTATGGTTGTAAAATTTAAGTTCTTATTCTTTTTTTCAGCTATTAATGAAGAAGTAATGAGAAATGGCTTAAGCAGTGCAAAGATAGGACCAAATAACTATGTGATAATCAAATTAGCTGGCAAGAAAAGCTTCAAATTTTATGTAGCTTTAATTATATCACAAGAGTCTTATAATGAATTCACTGTAAAATTCATGCAGAAATGCTCTAATGACACTTTTATTTTCCCCGAAAAGGATGATATATCAGAAGTATATTTAAGTGATGTTGTTGAAGTCCTGAAGCAACCTACTATGAATAAAAGAGAACAATATGTCTTTAGTGAAAATTTGGCACATATAACATAAAATGAAAAGTGTTCAAATTAATAATTGCAGAAACTGTTTCTTTAATATGTTTTAAAATAAAGCATTTTACATGAGCAATCAGTGTAATTAATTTAATATACAAAAGCAATATGTACACATTCATAAAATGTTTAAATTGTAGAAATACATCATAAGGGTGTATTCTCCGTTACATGTATGTATCCTCCGTTCACGTTCAATATTTCAATAACAAAAAAAAGTTAAAAAATAATCAAAAAGAATGTGTCTAACTATATGGGGGTATAAATAAGTATAAAAAGAGCAAAATAAATTAATTTTTAAAAAATTTGAAGATTTTTTTTTTTTTATTCTAATTTTGAAAACTTACGTTTTCTGTAGAATGACCCATAAAAAGTTGTAAATTGGGTGTTATTTTTACTACTATAATAACAGTTTTCTTAAAACATTAAAAAAAATCTATTTCTGTTGAAAATCTGGAGATTATAGCCAACGCTAGGCCATATGTTGCCTGCTAACACTAGCCACAGATGCTCCGCTGGTGGCAAAAGTTAAGTGTACTCAGGAGATTCTGTTATGCTAGCTTTTAGGTGGCAAACAGTTGTTATGCTAGCTGTCAGGTTCCATCTATCCAATACTGGTAGCCTGCAGTAGGATAAAAATATGTTATTGGGCCAGTGATTGGTCGCTGCTGGCAGATAGCAGGTAATGGATATAGTTAGAGGAGTACTGCGTTACATAACAACTAAATGTAAATTGTTAGTGCACTGTAAAAAAGTTCTGTAAATTTACTGAAATGTTTATCCAAAGTCTATGTAACTTTACAATCAGTTTTAATTAAAAATAAATAATCGAGATTTTCAATTCTATTCTGTATTTTTATCTTTTTTATTATATAATTTCTCAATAAAAAAAATAAAAACGAACGTTTCTACTTTAGAAAATGCGTTCTAATTGACAAATATATTCTCGCTAATAATTAACATTAGAATTTCATTTGATATACTTTTTTATTTTATGTTACTCATTCATTCATTTTTTTTTTTTTTTTGGCAACAGTAGAGTATTTGCTTTTTGTTTACTGTTCAAAATTTACATATTATGTTTTTTGTACAATAAAACGCACTTTTTTTCTGAAATATTTTTTTAAATGTTTGTACCCAATTATGTAAATATGGTTATAACATAGCAAATTCTGAAAATTTGGAACAATAAAGACGTTTACAAGAGATCATTTAAACTTATATTGACTCATAGCAACAACAATTCCTAGTTAAGAGTAAAACACAATTTGGACAATTTTAATTTTCATTAAATTCTGAAAATTTGGAGCAATAATATAATAACGTGTTTACAAGAGATAAATTAAACTTGTATTGAATCATAGCAACAAAAATTCCTAGTTAAGTGTATAACACATTATGAACAATTTTAATTTCAATTAAATTAAGACTTTAATAAAAAACAGGATAATTTTATATTTTATTTAAGTCTGTATTTATTCCGCTCTGTCGTTGACATTCATTTCTACTCCTTGATTTGTTCATGGAAAACTTTAATTTAACGTTTTTTCACAGTTTTTGTAATAATAAATGAAAAGAGTTAAACATTTTTTTTTTTTTTTTTACTCCACATAAGAGACAGTATATAAGCCATTTTTCACGTAAAAGAAAAGAAAAAGAAAAGACAGGAAAGAAAGTTTGAGAAATTTGTATAAAAAGCTTGCATAAAAATAAAGATTTGATATTTTACATTTTGTACGTATATATTTTAGTATTCAAGTGATCGATCAAATGATAGAAAACAGATAAATAATATAATAGTTCAAATGTTTTCCTCTTAAATATTTTAGGGATATGATTTTATTAGAAATTGTTTACTCTATCTTTGAAAAAATATTCCTATACTTTTAAAAATTGCATTCCTTCCTAAACGCTATTTAATTATGATTGACAGATAAAGGGAATGCGTATGCATTTCATCAATATTCGATATCAAAATATCACAAGCTGTCATTTATCATTTTTGGGGAAAATCTCTTATTTTTGGAGAAGCATATGATTGCACGTATTAAATCATATGCATATGTAACAGCAGAATTTCTCTTGTTAATTTTCTTTTGATTCGCATTTCAGACTTTTGCAAGTTGTTTCTATCATTTATGCAATTTTTATATATAGATATGATAATTCATTTCATATTAAAAAGTGGCAGAATATTTTTGTATTTTCTAAGAATAATCATGCATAAATATTTTATATAATAAATTTTATTTCACATTAACGTACACAAATTTGCAAATATATATGTGAGTGTGTATGTGCGTGGCTGTGTATATATGTATAGATGGATATATTGTGTTCTCTTTAATGTCCAAAACATGATTAAATTGACTAAAGTGTTTAATGAATAGAATCAAAGATTTTTAGATGTACAATGTTAAGATGAAAATTTATGTAATCAGCAAGACACGTGGTCTTAGAACCGTAACATTAAATAAAAAAGAAAATAATCTAATACGGACACTACGCATATTTCGAAATATGAAGCGTCACATTGCTCTTCTCAGAATTTTTTTACAAAAATGGCTCACATTGCTACAATGAAGAGACATTGCTTGATTAAAAAAAAAAAAAAAATGTGGGAAAACAAATCTATATTTTTATATTTTTCGCAATGTGCAATGAATTTCATCTGGGAAACAACAATTTACAAAACGAAAAGAATAGGTAGCACATTTTACTTTTACTTCCTTTTGTGGATTAATTAGTTCGCCAATAGTTCGTATTGTCCAATGTCTACTAAGAAGAATGTGATCATTCCGGATTGGCGTAAAGCTTTTAGTGAATTGTTTGTTTGCTCCTAAGTTGTTTAAAAACCAGCTTTGTACTTTAATATAAGATGAGTAATTTTGTTATCCCTTATAAGGATGTTTGCCAGATTTTCATTGGAAAAAAAAAAATTAAATATGTTTTTTTTAATGAATTCTTTTTCCTTTTCGTACAAAGAGTTATTGTACACTGTTAAAAATTTCAACAGAAAACTCTGTGTAATTTATTATATTAAGTCTTACGTAAAATTACTGAGAAAAATTAAAGGAGATGTTAAAAAACTTATTTTATATATTCACTTTAATAACTAATATTCATTTAATTAATTATTGGAGAGAATATATTTCGGACTTACACTGTAAAAAAATAACTATTACCAGCTGCAATCTGTGATTTATTTTATCCAATGATAGAGAATTTCTTGCAAGAAATTCTCTGTGGACTGTTCGTAATGAAGATATCCAAACCTTCTATTGCTTTTAACTGCTGGGCTGATGGTCGTCGTTTTGATTTTTCTAAAACTAAGATAATTTCATCTCTTGTCTCTTCTTCCCGTTTGGATATCCATGAACCTTTTTACATACTTAAAAATTTAAAAAATCTTGTTAATGATATTTTTTTCCAATCCGTTCTTGTCTGATGCTTGCAAATTACTCACATAACTTCGATTTTTGTTTAATTTTGAAATTTTTTAGATATTTAGATTTTGTTATATTTTTATTTTTTTTTCTTTCATTTTATTATTCTGATCACACTATTATTTATATTTACATTCGACTTTATATTGTTTTGCTCTTCACTTGAAATTGTTTTGTGCGTTGCCACTTTGACTGCAGCACTCGTGCGTACATTGTTCGCTTGACGAAAGGCCGTGTGTTCTTTTGATCTGAAACAATTGTTGCGTGTTTATTGCAATTTATGGAGTTTATTCAATGTACTTATTACTTAAAACTCAGTGACCTGAAATTCTTATTGCCTAACTTTATCTCCGTTGTTTTTGATTTTTTTTTTTTTTTTTTTTTTAATGCAAAATTCATGTGGGACTATTACTATTATACTTTCTTGTATGAAATTCAGATATTTAAATGAAAATATATGATTGATAAAAAAAAAAAAAAAAAAAAAAAAAGGCTTCAAATTTTCCAATTTGTGTGTTAATTAGTTACAATATAATGCCTCTTACTTAAAGAAAGCAAGATGACCTGGAATTACTTGAAGTACTTAAAGACAACTAACTACACATAAATATTTTTATTTCCTATTTTATTTTATTATTTTGATTCAATTTATTTGTAGGATAAAAATATTTATACCAAAACAATTTATTATTACTATTCCACTTTTAATTAATTATAATTTTTAGACGGTATTTATTTTTTATTTTCGTTTTCTTTTTTTAGGTGTAGAAAAACTGGAAAGCGTTTTTTAAAAAATCATATACATTTCGACAAAGAGGGCTCGTTTCTTTTGAGGAGTTTAACTTCAACATCAATTACCTTTTATTAAATATTTCATAAAATATATTTTAACATAATTTATTATGTAATTTTAGATGATACTTATAAACAAGGAATTACTGTTTATTATTTTGTTATAAATTTATCAAAAAAAAGTTTATAAAAAAAAAAAAAAAAATTCTATATATTATATTACATCGTTTTACATTACACAATTTCCATACCAATAAAACAGTTATAGAACTTACAAAATCATATATTGAGTTGCTAAAGCAACTACACAAGAACTTTCCACATAAAGCATTTTTTAACGCCATTTTACTGAACAATTAACAATATAAAACTTTTTTTGTAAAAGACATAAAAATAATTTAAAAAATGTTTTTAAATAATTTTTTTTTTCATTGCTTACAGATCACCTCTCCTCTAATTCAATATAGTTAAATAAGAATAAAAAAAGAATTTAAATAAATAATAATCGGAAATTTTTATTTTCATGGACCGCATAATTTTCTGTGTTTAGTTCTAATAAATATATGTTTATTTGTAATTAACAATAAATTTCTGTCTGGATATTTGTTTTTACTAAAATTATAACTATTTAGTTCTTTCTCATTCTCTTTCATTCTCTTTTTTTTAATAAGTCAGATTTATTATATAGGTTTATGGAAAAAAAAAAAAAAAAAAAAAAAAAAAAAAAGTTCTTAGCCATAATAATTTTTATACCAGACTCTATCCTTTATTCAACAGTTTACTTCTTCTTAAGCGCAGTTTAATTATGATTGACAGTGGAGGGAAATATTTATGAATTTCACCTATATTGAATTTGGAAAGCCAAAACAAGTCATTTATCATGTGAAGGAAAATTTACATTTGTTTTCCCCAAACTTTTTCCCTTCTGACATTTAATAAATTGAATGTGTAAAATGGGATATTATTCAGAAACTAATATTTTTATTTTTAACAACACATTTATTGCTGAGCAGTTGTTGAGTAAATTTAACAAGAACTTACTATAAATTACTACATTTAATTCTTGAATTATATTTTAATTCTTACATTAAATTTCACTTTAATGCGATTTCACACTCTTTCTTCTAAGTACCGTTTAACCAAGATTAAAGTTTTAAAATATATAATTAAAAATAATCACAAATTGCATAATTTAATTATTAACTTCTATAAATTCAGAAACATATGAATTTATAATTCTATAAATATCATGGAATACACGATATGTTTTAGTAATTTTTATTTGATTTTAATCTAAAGAGCTAACATTTTCTTTAAAGTATATATATGTACAGACAGGGTGCCCCATAAGTATGTAGACATTTTAAAAGTTCATAACTATCGAATGAATTGAGAGAATGTAACGCGGTTTGCAAAAAAAAATGATTCTTGTGAAGGAGGATTTATTTTATTTATTTATTTTTATTTTATTTTATTTTTTTGGTAAAGAAAATGTAATAATTAAAAATAATAATTAAGCTATTTGTCGATAGAAGGCGCTGTGCGTGACCAGATCACACATTTTCATGAAAAATTGTACTTAATCGCATGCAAATGTTTACAGGCATATAAATTCTATTATATGTGTAGTCGTCACCACTAAATATAGTTTGCAAACGATTTATAACACTGCTAACTGCAGCTCCAGTCGGCGGTTCGTACATGATAGAAAACATTTTCACCAATAACGCTTTATCCAGCGAGTCATCATCGCAATTCACGTATGCACAAGTAGAAGCCAAAAAAGAAATTAACTGTTCTAATCGCAAAATTGTGCAATTTATAGGACTTTCAGTTGCGTACTTTTCTTCTACATCTGTGCAAAAATTTGACTATTTGTCTAACTATCGTTGACAAAAGAATTAACTATACTTTTTTTCTTTATAATAAATAAATAAATAAAAATAAAAATTCCCTTTTACAAGAAGGATTTTTACGCAAACCGCGTTCAATTCCATCAATTCATTCAATAGTTATCAATTTTTAAAATGTCTAAACACTTATGGAACACACTAAATATATATTTGCAACTTTTAAAGTAATATGAAATATTTTCGTAGTATAACGAAGAAAAACATTGAAAAAGAAAATATATAGGAGAAAAAGCCTATTTTCTCATAAAATTTTCAACATATTCATTACCATCAACAACTTCGAATGTTAATATACTATATATTATCGTCTTATATCATATTCGAAGGAAAAATGTAGACTGTTTATATTAAGATAACTTTGCCAATAGCAATGCGTGAAAACGTATCGGGTTGTTTTTGCGTACAATTCTTAATTTTAGAGTCTTTAACTATAAGTTTTTATCGATACCTCAATTAGAGGTCTGCACGGGCCGGGCTTACGGCCCGAGCCCGAAACCAGCCCGGCCCTCGGGTTGGGTTCGGGCCGCATTCTTCAATTTGTTCTCGGGCCAGGCCCGGCTTAAAATGTTTTTGCATGCTCGGGCCGGGCTCGGGCTCAATTTGTTTGTGTATACTCGGGCCGGGCAAGGCCGGGCCTGGGTGAAATTTTTTCCTGGACGAACCTTTTTCTGGTTTTCTCGTAAATCAACGAAAAAGGAAAATGATAAAATGTTTCTTCAGTCATTTATTTTACATAATTTTACAGGCTGGTATGTCACATGAAATTTTATTTTGTTAAAAAAATCTGTAACTTCAATTTAAATGCTTATCAGTCTGTCTTTACGCAATCTGATTTTCTACAAATATTTTTAGCATGTCTCGAAATTAATATATTTTATTTCAAGTAATATTAAATGGTTTCCTATTCAAAAGAGTATGCATGTCACTACTAGTTTGCGCACATGTTCAAACAAACAAACAAACAAAAAATTAGATACGCTACTACGTATAAGGCTTTGTGTCCCATGGTCTGTAGAGTTTAGATGGTATGAAAGCTATAAAAATCCTTACGCTGTAACTTTTTCTCTAAGACTCCTTTTTCTTTTATCCAGTACACTGAATGAAAGTAGCATCATTTTTAGCATGTGCAAAAGCCTCTTTTCTATGAAATATGGTTGGATTGCCATTAAAATTTTGGTTGACGGATCACCTGAAATATTTGGATACATTACGGTATATGAGAGGAAATGCTTGAACGTGCATTTTTAGTAGTAATAACCATTTTAAATACCATCCTATTTTGTTTGATGAGTGCTAATATTTTCGATTCGACTTTCTGACAGTCTTTGTGCCTTCTGTACGTCTGTAATAATGAATTTTTGTTCATATATAATTATTTTGTAGAAGTTCAGCAGTTTTGTTAAAGAAGATTATATTGCTTCGCTATAAAACACCTCTGCAAAACACATACTAAAAATCTTTTTCATAGAAAAGGCATGCATTTTTTTATTTTTTACATATTTTTGAATCGGGCCGGGCCGGGTCGGGCCTGATTTTATCGCTTTTTGTCCGGGCCGGGCCGTACACTAGCAAATAATAAACGGGCCGGGCCCGTGCCGAATATTTCTATTTCATACCGGGCCGAGGATAAGCAAAGCTTTCGCAGGGGTCGGGCCGTGCCCTGGCCTCAAAATTCCGGCCCGTGCAGACCTCTAACCTCAATTATTCTGTCTATATACCTGAATCTATTGTTGGAATTACCGATTGAACCCTTGTATACACTCACACATACCGGAAAAAAGAAAAATTAAAAAAAATAATAAAAAAATAATAAAGTAAATAAAAACGAAAAAAAAAATCTAGCGAGATTAGTAGTGGATACTTAAAATGCCCCTAACAGCCTCCTATTCCGTTCTAGTTTCGGAGAAATTTGAATGTTTTACAGAAAGGAGAAATAAACTGTGAACTGTTTTAAGATGTATATTTAATTAGTAAAAATATTTTTATTTAATTAATGCGTTTTAGAAGCAAAAAATATAAACTAGTATCACAAATTACAAGCAAATTATCTCTGCAAAATGTAACGATTCCAATAACACATTATATAAATTAAAATGAGTATCAATTTGTATGTGTCATTTTAATCATCTTGTGTGTTATAATGTTATAAATGGCAAGGCTAGAATGTCTTTCTTTCAAATATTTGTTGGAATTCTGAGTGTCATTCTTAAAATACTTGAACTCAGCTCCATGCTTCTAACAGATTCGAGAGCAGGACCTCTCGATCACAGGTGGACCAGTATGCAAAATGGTTTTTCTCTTGTAAAGGTTTATTTATTATTATTTTTTAGATTTTTATATGATTACAGACGTACTGAGATGTTATAGAACGTTTCTATTATCAAAGTGTTCATATTATCATATCATTAATAACTAAGGTAAATTTTATTATTTTATGTTCTTGTAAAACATATTTTTGATAACATAATATATCATGTGTAATATTTATGCCATGAAAAGTAATCTCTTATAATATTAGGAACTGTGTAGTTAACATGATAAGTATTTGCATACATGGTTTACATTTACTGCATCCGTGAAAGTGGCTTCATATTTGTTACAATATATTGGATGTAGTGTAAATTGTAAAACGTTTTTTTTTTTTTTTTTTTTTTTTTTTTTGTGATGGCTACTTTGAAATAGCTTACCAATCAGAATACCGCATTTGTGTCATGTTATAGGAACTAGTGCAAAGTTATCAAAGCGATGTAGAATTACTGAAAAAATGTTAAAGTAAATTTGAAATTTCAGAATTAATATTTGGTTTTCGATAGTTTTTTTTTTTTTTTTTTTTTTTTCCCGTCACTGAATTTGTAAGTAAATTCTGTATTGATAAGTATAAAGGATTTAAGTCCAAAAATGTCGATTTTGAGTTAAGTACACAGTCAGACTCAGAAAAAAATTCTCAATCGATTGGTATAAAGGATTTAAGTCTATGTCATTTAGTCTTTGAGAAAATCCATTGGTAAAAAAAGATTCAAGTCAGAAATTTACCATTCATGTATGGTATAAAATATTTAATTCAATTTTTTCCCTTTATTAAATGAAGGTTGACAATCACTGAATGGTATAAAGGGTATAAGTCAACGAAATCCCTTTTTCCTAATCGATTCTTCTGATTTGTTTTTAGTTAGTTTAACTTAGTTTTTCGTCTCCTGAAAAATCAAGAATATGGACTTAAATCCTTTATATTTATCAGTACAGAATTCTTCAACGAAAAATTTTACAAAAACATGTCAATTACATTTTTCTCTTTTAGGGAGAAAACATTAACGAAAAGCACACGTGAATTTTGGTTTCAATGTTTTAAATTGGGGCTTTCTAGGTTAACAAATGAGTACGTATCGGTACTAAAGGCTAGTCATGAGAATTTGTAAGCACGTCTCGATGAAGAACCGAACAATTAGGAGTATCACAATAAGGATTTTCAATAGTTAACACGGAATGGGAAAGATTCAAGACGAAGACAAATGAGTGCCACATGCGTAGCGCTAGATAATCAAGATTCGGCGAATCTCGAAGTGCTTTAATCTGTTTAACAAGCAACGCAGAAAATCTTATTAAGTTCGTAATGGGAGATGAAAAATGGATATGTTATGATAATCTGAAACGGAAAAACAATGAAGTGAATTTCATTGAAGCAAGAATATCGACGCTGAAAAGAGCCATTCATTGCAAATATTTCTGTTATGCATCTAGTGGGGATACGAAGAGTGTAATGTATTACAGATTGTTTGACCCTAGAGTAAGTTCTTCAATTATATTGGTAAATAAATCGAAAAATTGTTTTATTGGCAAAGGTTTTCGCTAAGTAAAATTGCTCCATGTTAACGTTAGACTTAATGTTAAAAAGTGGCCAAAGTCATGTGAGTAACACGTTGCTGGGATGGCTTGGATCACTATTATTTATTTATTTACTATTATTTATTTCATTCGATGCACAATGCCTTGTCATCCGTACACTTCCAGTCAGGGGACAAAATATGGAAACGGGTGGACGACTTCATTGCGTCAAATGATAAAATATTATATTTCTGCACTGCTGGTACAACACCCCCTGTAATAATGCCTCCGAGCTGAGTTTTACGTCATGGAAGATCGGCCGATTATATCCAATCCCCATGGTCTAACGTATATTACAGTATGTGTTCATTGGATAAAATGAGCCGATCTCAGAAAAAAAAAAAACACATATATATATATATATATATATATGTATATATATATACAGAGAGAGAGAGAGATATGTAAAAATACAATGTCTCCAAAATCCAATTTAATGTATGTTTTTTTTTTTTTTGTTTTTTTTTTTGTTTTTTTTTTTTGTTTCAATCTAATGATACTTTTATGTATATACTTGTAAAATAAATATCTCATGTATCATATTTATCATATGTATAATAATTTTAATGAGCCCGAGTAGGGTGTATAAGATGAAGTTTCTAAACGAAGCCTTAGCATTTTGAAGATATTAAAAATCTGTAAAATCATTTACTAAGATGAGATTTAATTTTAAATTTTATTTGAATATTTGATAAAGAGAGCAAAAAAGAAGACAGATATTTTTTACGACATTGTAGCAGATATCCTAATTTGAAAGTGTTCTTTACAAATTTGATAGAATGCATTTAGTTAATGATATGAGTATAAAACTGATTGTAACATATTGCTAAAACTAGCGCAGAAATGTTGCGGAATATGTAAAGATCCAATAAGAGACACACACACACAAAAAAAAAAAAAAAAAAAAAAAAAAAAACTACTTACGCCCGCTTGAGTAAAAAAAAGGGTCATTAAACATAATGACAAAGAAAATAAATAAAGGACCTCAGAAATAATAATTGGAATAAAAAAAGCTTAAAAATAGAAGTAAAATATCATCAGGGAACATGTACTTCATAAAGCTGTGAAAGCTACAACGATTTCATAAAATTATATCGCTAATAATAGCAAATATATATTGTTTATGCCCCGATCGAGCAACAAACCATTTTGAATGAGAAATGAAAGAAAATATTAAATCAAACATCAAGGAAACCAGAGAGAAAAATAGAAAAAATCAGAGTAACCACATGTAAAGCTTTCAACACAACATGGAGAATAGGAAGTTGCCATCAAATTAATGAAATTAAAAATAAATTCTTTGCAAACTTCGATTAATCGATAAAGCATTAACAACTGAGCAATTTTATTAACGATAAAGTTCACTGTGTAATTGTTTATTAAGTTAGTTATATTTTTTAAAATTTACATTTATCAATGAACTTTAAAACCTTCAAGGAAAGGAAATTAAAGACAGCAAACATTAATACAGCAGTGAGTAAGCGCCATCTATCGTATCAATTTAAGAGAAAAATGAACATCACTGTGTTTAGCGTGTCTACTAATGAAGCATTCGAACTAATTAAAGAAAAAAGTAGAATGTTTGGGGTCACTCTACAAAAAGCATAGCTTAAAATGCATCGTTAAAGTTGTTTCTGATTATGTGTTATTTTTTTTTATAATTATCTGGAATTAATAGCATTTAATATGTAATTGTATACCATGCATTTTTATATAGAGATACAAAGATTAATTTAAAAATTAAAAAAGAAATTGACCTCTCTTTTTTATGTAACATGCAGGGTAATTGATACTATGCAATGGTATTTTCAGGAATATCAAAATAATACATGAGACACAACATCTTACAATTTGAATACAAGAATGTGAAACACAGCATGGAATACAAGAATTTGTGCTATAAAACTTATAACTGCCTATTTGCAAGCGTTAGTAAAATTACGTTTGCATAATACATCTGCTAAATATATAGAGCTATCTATATGAAAACCCCAAATAAATATCGTGAAAATTCAAACGGTCATCGTTGATAGAATGAACTAAATTTCAGTTCCAGTCAAATAAAACAGTAAATCAAAGAATATAATTATCTATACATATTTATAATCAAAATATGAATACATATATTATTAATGACAGAATACAAAAAATATAAGAAGGACCCATTATACTCTTGCACTATTTTGTGAGAAACCGCATTCAAATCATTCAATAAATGGTAGTTTTTTTTTTTTTTTTTTTTTTTTTTTTTTTTACGATATTTTTTAGAGATTTCATGTAATTGTCCCAATATGTTTAGCTATTAAATTATGTAAAAGAAACATTTATAGAGCTTGCGCATGTGCAGTTAAATCTTTTATTTTTAAAAAATTCTTATTTCTCATCAAATATTTCATATTATTTTATTTTATTTTATTGTACTATTATTATTATTTTCTATTCCTGTTTATTTTGTCTGAAGTAGTATGTTAAATTTTCTAAAAATGAACACTGCATTGTTTTGAATAACCTGCATGTTATAATAATAATAATAATAATAATAATAATAATAATATAAATAAAACATTGTTTCTAAGAGGTTTTAATAGAAACCATTTTTATATTACTGAATAAACACACTATTCGCATACAAATGAACACAGATGATAATAATAATAATAAAAATAAACTATAAACCCATTCTATAACCACAACATATTTCAATCATTACTTTATACAATGTGATTTAAAACATTTTACTATTTTTTAATTATATTACTGGGCTTATTTTTGTCTTTGTGACATAGATTAGCTACATTATATGCGGAATAATATGTGATTTACATTTCCGAATTTTCAGGGTCCTGCAAGCAGCCGAGCGGTTCTGCGGTCAAAGCTGGAAGATGGGAACTGCTTGGTTCGATCCCAGTACTTCCCATTTATCAAGTCGTTTTCATCGACCTAGTATCTTCAAAACCTTCCAAGTATTTTCGGTCTAGTATCTTCAAATAGCGCTAATCGACATAGCTCTTCGGGATTTTCCGCGGTTTTCTCCAAAACTCAGGTAAATACGTAATATGATTCTAGTGTATTCAATCAGCCTTAAGCCACACAACCAAAACGAAAACGGCCGAAGTTTCAGGATAATTTGTCTAATATTTTCCTGGATATTTGATATACTGTCTAAAATTGAAATTCTCTAAATAGTCACGTCAAGGAAGTGTAAAATGATAATAATAATAATAAGTAGTAGTAGTAGCCCTTATTAAAAATAAACAATAATGCCTTTTTTGTGATGAAGCAGTTCGAATTTTTATTATAAGCTATTAAGTAACAAAAGATCAACAATTGACATATTATACATTATGAATCATGTCTTAAATGGTTTGTTTCATATCATGAATCATCTAAATGACTGAGATTTTAGAACTTGTTGCTGTTAAGAAAAGGAATATTAAGAACGGAAATAAAAGAAAGAATAACCTGGATAAGATGACAAAAACATCTCCTGTAGTAGATGGATCGTTTTTATGAGAAACAATCCAGTATTGTATCCAATTTATAAATAATGCATTGAGAAAAATAAATCAAATTGTAAAAAATATTCGAATTATTATTTTTTATTACTTTTTTCTATATTCATGTAATGTATTGGATTCGTGAAATTTTTCGCTTCCGGTAGATGAAGATTTTGCACGATATGAATGATTTAGAATCATTTTTAGAAAATACCTTTTTATCTATGTGTCTCTGCAGACAAAATTATTATAGCATCTCTAGCTGAAGAATAAATGCTCAAAATTTTACGTTAATTTATATGTTGTCCTAACTCGATATTTCATTACCATCTACTACCTTTTGTTAAAATCCACCAACAGGTGACTTTGCCATCCCTTTTTCGTATTTCATTTTTCTTTTTTTTTTTTTTTTTTTTTTTTTTTTTTTGTACAGATGTGCAGACATTTTATGAGACAAAGTTTTATATGAATGTACACCATGGAAAATTCTTTAATAAGTCATTACGGTATCATAACAGCTTTTGTATAACTGAGGTGTTATTAGACGTGTGAGTAAAGGGTATTTATATAAATTCTGTGTGACTTGTTTAGTTTTCAGATTTTTATTTTTAATGCGTAAGAGAAAAAAAAACGGTCTTTGGAATATAAAGGAAAATGTCGTATATAAATTGTTTTGCTGTTTCAGTGTTCTGTTATTGATACTGAATGCAAAAGGACATTTTCGTACGTGAGGTCAGCTGAAGTGAATTGTTTGCATTGTTCCAATGGAAACTGTAAAGTGATTTTTATTATCCGTTCTTATATATCCTTCTTATAATATAAGAAGAAAGCATTTGGTTCACATAAATTTCCGAACGCCAGTTTTCAATGGAATTTTCATGTTTTGAGACGTCCTGATCATGACTTGACGGTTTTTAGTATAAATGTCGTTTACATTCATTATGGAAAACCGTTTTATTAAATAATATTTTAATAAATAATTTTTATTGTGTGAATTTGTATAAGATAATATAGAAGAAAATCTTGTGATGGGCACAACATTCTAGTTATTATTTCTTGAATATCTTGCAGTTTTGCATAAAACTACACTATTAAACAACAAGCAGGAAAAAAAAAGAGTATTTCGCATAAATTAATGAAGGATCATTTTCATTTCAAATGAAAAACTACATCGTATATTCATTTTTCATCCAGAAATCCCCATACTCAATTTTCTATGAAAAATGAGATGAAATAGATGACGTGGATTAGAAAACATACATCATTTTATAATGCTTTGGGATCACTTTCGATGCGTAAAGCAATAAAAACTGAACAAGCAAACTTCACATACTTTTGTAATAAATAACTTTACTAATAGAAATGTCAAACTAAACAGTTATACATGTTCCAGAATGAAATATATCACTACAAGGAAAACGGTTTATTCTCGAGCAATTAATCACGAGTAAGCAATATTTTATTTATACATATTAAAGATTTTTATATAAATTTAAATAAGCAAAATGCAAGAAAAGTAATAGTATAAAAAAAAAAAAATCAAAGTTAAATATCATTTAAAATTATGAAATATACATATCAGAAACAAATATTTATGTCTGAAAATTAGATTGAATAAATATAATTTATAAAAAAATAATACAGGTATATATGTATATATGTGTATATTACCCGATAAATATATTACCCATAAGATAAATTTATTAACCTGATAATGTTAGCATATATGCAGCGTGCCATACCAGCTTCATATGTTTATGACTGTCATGTTATTTAACTTTTTTTTTTTTTTTTTTTTTTTTTTTTTTTAATAAACGAATACTCAAAATTCAACAATAAATTTCTTTTCTGAATTTTAAGGCGTTTAAAAGAAGCTTGATTTACTGTAGTGTGATGCCAAATACATTTCAAAAAAGAATTTACTGAATTATTTACATCATCCCTTTCATAAATATTAATAAATTTAGGAGTCTTTCGTTTGATTGCCCTAAAAAACTGTTGAAAAAGGGTACAATCAAAATGGATTTCAATCAAAGCATGTGTAATATAACTTTTGCATTGATCAAATATTTCGAGAAATATAAATCGTATCAAATACGAATTAAATATTTATAGAAAAAAAAAAACACCTGTCATTCATAAATTAGGACTTTTCGTACTTCCCAAAAATTATATTTGAAGCGACATTGAAATATTAAATCTTAGAAACTATTTTTGATGAACCTTTTAATTATCCAGGAAAAACAATAATCACACTACTTTGACCTAAATCTATCATTCTCTATTTTTAAAAAAGCACTATAAATAATAAAAATGCAATATTAGTAAAATGTTTTAAAAATAGCAATACCTTAAAAGTACCCTTCGTTACAGAAAATATTATAAAACATGTTTAGAATTTAAAAATGCAGATTAATGAATATAAGTGTGAACTTACTTCTTTTGCAGGTGGCTACTTAAAATCCTTTCGTGAAAATTATCATTTTGTTTCATTGCAACTTCAAAAGTTACGTGTAAGCTACATATCTTCGGAGTATGTGCTAAATTTTTCACTTTTCTGTGTCAATACCACGACTCCTGCGATGGCAGATTGGAAGAAGATGACAAATTGAAAGGCGAGCTCTTTCTCTTGAGTAGATGCAATTGATTAATTTCCTTTATGTCTCCCTAAAAAACTGATTCTACTAAACGAACCTAAACATCATAGGTGATCTACCTCAAAGAAATGTCGAATTGTTAACGATATCCTAATTAACCATTCAAATATCAACAGTAAAAGTAGCTTTTTTTTTTATCTTTTCTCCTTTCTTTTCTTTTCTTTTCTTTTTTCTTTCTTTTTTTTTCTTTTTTTTTTCTTTTTCTTTTTTCTTTTCTTTTTTTTCTTTCTTTTTTTTTTTTGAAATATTATAACAGGATTGCTACAGTCACAATTCTCTTTCCCAGAATTTTCCACCAATATGTTTATAAAAAAAAAAATATTCAAATTATTCTGGTAAAAATATTACAGAATGTTGCTAGAAAAATATTCTGGCTGACTAAAATACTGACTGCAGCAAACCTGCTCTGATATCCGAGGAAAATTGCCATATGTAAACTAATTATTGAAACGGAGAATTATATTGCGCAGCTTCATATTAATAAAAAAATATGTGATTCGTTTCAAAACATACTGTTAATAGGTGGTTTTCAGTTTATACCTCTTTATATTAGATATATTATTTATGATTTGCATAGAAATACATAAAATCTCTTTCACAAATAATATTTCAACACAAGTCTTGCACGCCAATGAACTTTTCCTATCTAGTGTAATTTCATTTCACGAAGATATTACACTTGGTAAATCAACCAGAAATAACGGGGAAAAAGGGTATATTTTAAAAAGAATTTGAAGAAATGTTTGAATCGATAAATTCAACCAAATTAACCATATTTGGTTGATCATGTACTTTTATTTATACTTCAGGAAAAACATATTAAATCAACCAAGTAATCAGGAAAAAACGAAGATATTGTCAGACGGACATAAAAAAGATAGCTTGTTGCACACCGCTGGTAAATTAGAGAAAAATATCCTCGCCCAAAAGTAATTTATGCACTTTCTCCATGAAACACTTTCTGGTAAATATATATATATATGTATATATATGTATACCAAAGTATGCATTAGAATTAGCACATTTGTACTGGCTTATTAATATCATTTTAAATAGGAAACATTCCATAGTTAACTTGAACAACATTTATCATTTTTTTTTAAATTCTGAAAATATTTACGGACGCTGAGGACGGGCAGGTGAACAGTCGGACAAACAGATATACAAGTTGAAATCATATTCACATTTAAAATTTTTTAGAAAGAATTAAAAACGCTTAATGTAAACGAAAATGCAATCCCAGCAAATTCCCAATAATAACCCTTAGTGTAACTAGATATTTTTGTGGAGCCCTGTAAATCAAATGGTTATTGTACTATTTTCTATAGAAAGCATTCTTTTGAAAACGTAATTCAATTTTATGAAGATTTCAGCAAAGTAAAGTTATTTAAATTTGGTTTATAGAAATACCTCTCATAGAACGCAATGCTTTGGAATGCTTTCGGGTGTCCCCGTACACAAACCAGTTGTGATATTTACGCTGATTTCTATAGGAAACATCCCGATAACAAAATTGAATAACGTATTTCAATTTCATTGAGATTTGTGTAAAGTAAATATATAAAAATATGGTTTATAAAAATACCTCTCATAGAACACAATGCTCTGGAATACTTTCGGGGATCCATGTGCATAAACCAGTAGAGGCGTGAGTTTCATTTCCAATAAGGAACATTCGGTAGTGAAATTGAATAATATATATAAGTTTCAAGAATTTCCATGAATATTTACGAGAGTCAGAGCGCGGACAGATGGACAAACTTAAGTCATTAACACCTTTCAACCTTGTTGGAAAGTGTTAAAAAAAAAAAAAAAAAAAAAAAAAAATAGCTCCCTTTCTCAAATTACATGAGACAAAATTTCTATAAATACTTTTAAAAGAGTACCGGAAATTTTATTTTAAAATAACACTAAAAATGTTTTATTTTTATTGTAACAGAAAAATTTCATATATTTTCATTCCACATAAAAAATAATAAAATACCTTCTCATTACAAACATACTATTTCAGATTCTATTCAACAAACAATATATTTTGAACTGCTTATTAAAAAAATAATAATAATAATTGATACTATAATATAAAAATAAGGATTTGCCCGCATAGAAAATTTTCTAGATTTGAAAATGGTTAAAATTAGACAAATATTATTAGTCTAGCTAATTATAGTAAGCTTTCTGTAAACTCTCTATTTAACAGAACAATTTCTTATTACTTTACAGCTACAATATTGTGAATATTAGTAGTTTGATTGGATTCAGCATTTAAAAGAACAAAATAAATAAGCTTCAGAAGAAAACATAAAAATAAAAACTATGCTGCAAAATCTTTTTGCATTGAAGGTCAGTAGCATGGTGAATAATTCTTTAATTCAAATATTTTGAAGTAACCTTTTAAATGAAACAAAAATAAATCAATGTAAACTCTTTTTGTACTAAATCTATTCTAATTAACGTCTAGTTTGCATTTCTTTCAAAGAACTATTGAAACGAAATAGGCTCGGTTTGAGTGAAAAAATAAGTAAATCTAATTTATTTCTGACACGAAAGATTCTTTCTAAATCTCTTTAACAGATTTTCAAATATAAAGTTTTCGCTTCCTAATTTAACGACATTTTCTCAAATTCGGAAATTTTTAATAGTTTCGGCATTTCTAAGTCAAAAGACTTTAATCGGATAGAAATTTATTTTGTAATAAGTCTGCATTCGAATAAAAGTAAACTTTTCTCAAATGAAAAAGTAAACTGTTAGGAACCTTGCGAAATTGAAAAGCGAATTGTAAAGTATTTTTGAATTAATTTTAGAAATTTATAAAGACGCTTATTATTTTTAAACAAACAAACAAACAAATAATAATAATATAATATACTCTTTTGAATACATAAACATACGCAATGGGATGAAAATAATTTATCTTAAAAGGGCTCAATACTGTAATATCAATTATATTGAAAATAGAAGTGTAGATAGAAAAAAAAGCAATATCTTCTTAAATACACTTCCGTTCCCAATGTTAAAAGAGGGGGACGGGTAAAAAAAAAAAAAAAAAAAAAAAAATCATTACGTAATATGCATTACGTGTAGAAAAATTAAGCATTATTTCAGATAGAAATAGCTTTTTTTAAAAAAACCTATTGAATCAGTTCTGTAATTTGAAAATGGAGTTTTATGAAGCTAATCTTACTAAACCAGCAGAATTCATCAGCTTGGCAAGACATTTTTTTTTTTTTTTTTTCAAAATTTCCATGATTTCCATAGTTTAAATGTAAGTTATTTTTATCATTAATATATTTTATTCTTTTGTAGAAACTACTAATAGTTATTTTCAGTGATTTAATGTCATGAAGTTTACTATTGTAAAACATTGATATGAACAGAAATGGGAGAATTATTAGTCAATATGCTTTTTATCGCAGTAACTAACCGAATTGTCTTCACTAATTTTAAAACAGTTGCATTAGATTCTACACCCCGGGACAAAAAAAGATAGGTACAAAGTGTTTTTTCTTTAATTTTTCGTAAAATAATGTTATCTAAATTGTGCTTATCATTTATAATTATCATAAAATAAGGATTTTTTTTTTTTTTTTTTTTTTTTTTTTTCGCAACATAACATTATCTAAACTGATCATTTAATATCATAACAAAATATTATCATATCAAAAACATATTAAATATTTGAATCATATACAAAATAATCATATTCAAAAATTAAAAAAAAAAAAAAAAAAAAAAAAAAAAAACTTTTTTCCTATCTTTTTGTTGCGGTGTGTAATCTTAAATAAATAAAAAAAAAAATTAGTCTTAATTTTTTTTCTAAATTAGTCCGGGAATAGTGTTATTTTATGATAATAAATGATAAGCACAATTTAGATAATGTTATTTTATGAAAAATCAAAGAAAAAACCCTTTGTACCTATCTTTTTGTCGCGGGGTGTATATCTAAAGATTTAACGAAATTTTCATTTAAGAGCAAAATTTGCAAAATAAGTAAATAAGTTAAAAGGTATACATTTAATAGTTCTTTGACATAGCTTTTGTCTGTCACTCGATTTTGAAAATGAAATAGGGAAAAATTCGAAGGAAATGAAATATTTACTCAATAAATTTATTAATAAAGTAACTCTAAATTTATGTAATTATTTAAATTGTAAATATTTAAATCAAAATTCCCCCAATACCATAAACAACAAAAGAATCCGTTTTTTTTTTTTTTTTTTTTTTTTTTTTAATAAAATTTAATTTTTTAGAATGAAGATAAACACATAAAATGAAAGTAAATTTATTCAATGTAACTGTGCTTTTCTTATTAGAAAAAATGTAAATGTTGATCTTTTTTTTTTTCCATGAGAAATGTTCAAATTTAAATTATTTATATCCCTTTGTGGGTTGTTATCAGCAACGAAAATACCTTTTTTTTTTTTTTTTTTTTAGAAGAATATCAAGGAAGACTTTTTTTTAATATATTTGAATTTTTAAGAATCTTCGAAATAATACGTTTTAAGATTTGGGTAAAAATTTTTGAAAACAGTGAAATTTGCCATTCAAAATATTAACTAAAGTGTTTTAAGCTTCTTATAGAATTACATATTTTATAAAGAAAACTATTTTAAAATGCATGCATCGAATTTATTTTCTCTATATTTGACAGCTATGTTGTTTACATATTGAATGTATATGAGAAGAAAAAAAAATCTACAAAATAAAACAAAAAGAAACAAAAAGAAAATATATAATTACTGTAAATTGAGATCTTACACTTAAAATAAAATTTGAATTATCATTTTTTAAAATCCTCTTAACTGGAAAAGTCAAATAAAAGAAAAGAAAAAAAAAAAAAAAAAACATAACACACGCAAAATATACATAGAGACTTATATATACAAAATACGCTCCTTACCATAAAAAATTGAGCACCAAGAAAGAGTTGTCAGAATGGAAAGAAATTTTACACACGTAAATGCAGCATTGATATAAATGATTACAAAATCATATCGAAATGATCAATTATTACAGGAAAAAATTCGAAAGAATGTAGGTTTTAGTACCCAGCTCGGCAACCTCTAGCACGAATTCACGATGCGATGAGGGCCGGCATTGAGGCATACCAGTCCCGTACCTCTTTCTACACTTGTTGAAAATGCGCCACTAATTCGTTCAAACTTGTAAGCTACCGAACTTGCTGTCCTAAATGATCCCAGATATGCTCGATTGGTGACAAATCTGGAATCGGGTAGACGAGGGAAGGGCGGTATTGAGGTGAAGGAATTCCTGCGAAACACTTGTTGTGTGTCTGAGCATTGTTCTGTTGAAAAATGGCTCCTTGAAGCCCACCTATGAATGGCAACACCTACAGCTGAAGTCTATCACGAACGCACCGCTGGACTGTCATTGGGCCGTGTATCAGTATTAGGGATGACCGTGCGTCGTACACAATGCCATCTCATACCATCACACCAACTGTGGGTGCAGTGTGAAGCTGTAAAACAAAGGCAGAATTGAGGCGTTCACTCCGGTGCCTCCACACACGTACTTGATTGTCATCACTGCCCAAATTGTATCTAGATTCGTCGCTGAAAACTTCTATTCGGTTACAACCCAACCCTGTCGAGCACGACAAACCTCCAAACAGGGAAGAAGGGGTAGGTATTATTGACAGCACAAGAAATGGGCGCCACGATAGCAAATGTCCTTTAGAAAGGTACCTTTCGGTGGTACGTGCAGACATAAGGAAAATTCGTGTACCTGCTGCGTATATCCAGATGGCGGACAACGAGATAGACAGTACTGTATGTATGTTTCGTATGAAGCGACGGTTTTTTCGATTATTGGTCTGTCAAGCATGTCCTGGGGCTGATAGTCGTGGAAGCGACCTCTCCTTTGCCCACGAGTCCCAACACCTCCTCACACTAAAATGAGAACGTCCTAGGTAGCTGGCTACTCGTCGAGCTGATTACCCAGATTCCATCATACCGCTGATTCTTCCCCTCTCAGACTCTGACAGGGGCTCGTATTGTCTTCGATGACCGCGTACCGGCATCTCTATTTAAAAAGCGTCCCTCTGAAATAAATTATGTACATCAAACAAGATTTTCTTTCCTGTTTTATACTTCAGGAAAAAAAGTTCAACACCCTCTGGTGGCCTTACGTAGTGCACAATCATGCTGCAATTTTAATCATTTGCATATTTGCTTGGCACGTACCTTCATGCCAAGTTTCATAACGGTCCAACAATTACATCTTGGTGCGCAAATATTTATGACAATAAGTGTATATACAAACTATTTAAAAAATAAATGCAAGCTGAAAACAACAGTGAAACCAGACAGATAATATGAACTTACCCAAAAAATATTGGGGTCATCATCAGGGAGACCCATCAATGCAGGGTTGAAAACAGTAAGATATTCCAATAGCTACTAGAATACAGTGCTGGAAAAAAAAAAAAAAAAACGTTTACACTTGAGCGGCAAGAAAACAACTTTGCATATTCAATTGCCGTTCCCGCCATAAAAATGCGTCGCACCCCAGTGATGACAGTGTTGATAGGATAGGGAGAGGTCGTCTGTGATCGACAACACCACGTGTCATCACTAGGGTTCGACACATTTTTATGGCGGGAACGGCAATTGACATGTAAAGTTTTTTTTTTTTTTTTTTTTTTTTTGCCGTTCAACTGTAAACACTTTTTTTTTTTTTTTTTTTTTTTTTTTACCGGTGCTGCAAATTTCACATTATATGACAGTTTATATATCTTCTTATTGCTGCATGTTCTTGGGCACTGAGTGTGTAAATTTCGTTTTAATATATATATATATATATATATATATATATATTAACTTTTCATAATATTTTTCTTCTTTTATACAATAACTATATATATGTACTTAATTTAAGAGAAATGCTATTAGTGCACAACATATAATGTATATATATTGTTCTCTTTAAACTTGTAAATGTTATACGATTAAACAAATTCGAAACCAATCTGCTACAGAACATATTATTTTTTTCCCATTTCCTTTCAACAGTGCGCTCTTATTCTACATTTAATAAAATAAAAACTGAATTCCTATTAAACACAGAAAGTTATAAAAACTGCATTCTTATTAAACGCACAAAGTTAAGTTTTCATACCTCTTCTTACACATTTAGCCTTTTTTTTTTTTTTTTTTTTTTTTTTTTTTCATAAACTAAGGAATTTATATTCTAGAGAAAAAAAATCGAAGTAAATCACTTTTTAAAATAAATGTACTCCGATTAACTTCTACTTTACATTCCTTTCAAACAAATATTGAAACGTAATAGGCTCTGTTTGAGGGAAAAATAAGCAAATCTAATTTATTTCTGACACGACAATTTCTTTTCTAAATCTTTTAAACAAGTTTTCAAGAATAAAGTTTTCACTTTTTACTTTTACGATATTTTCTCAATTTTGGAAGATTTTAGTCGTTCCGGCATTTTACAGCCAAAAGACCTTAATTGGATGAAAAATTATTTTGCAATAAGTTTGGATTCGAATGAAAGGAAACTTTGCATAAAAAAAAAAAAAAATAGATAAACTTAAAGGAACGGAATGAATTTATAGAGGAAATGCAAATGATTTAACTAATTTTAAAAATTTATAAAATAACATTCTTATTTAGATTATTTCATAAAAAGAAAAATAAATATTATAATACAGTCTTCTGAACTCAATAAAAACTTGAATTTCCCTTTCAGAAAATATTTTACAAACATATTAAATTGGATAAAACTTAAAATTATTTCCCTTAAAATGACACTATACAGTAAAATCGAATGTAATAAAAATTGATTTTTTTTTCAATATATATTATCAAATGATAATTCAAACAAATAAATTTACCGAATTGTCTCTTTTGTGTGTAATATAAAAAAACAAAATGATTTTTTTCCACCATTGAAAAAAGACGTACATTTAATGATATTAGACATTTATAACAGCATTTTTTTTTTTTTTTGTAAAATGGTAAATTATATAATTATATAACACTGTTAAAAATGGTTTCTTAAAAATGAGCTAAATTGTCTCAAAATAGCTCCGAAACAATATATAAGTACTTAAATTTGAAAACCCATGTACTCTTTATGAGTATACTGATATGTGAAACATGGGAGATATTTGAATTCTTATTGGTCAACTCCATTTTTGAGCATGTCACTATACACAAAAATAAGTACATGGTTTCTCAAATTTAAGTATGTATTGTTTCGGAGCTAAATTCATATCTAAAATTTAATAAATATGTTTTCTGTAACGTTACCTATTATTAAAATTTAAAATCAATATAAATTTAGTGATAAATCACGTGAAAGGCTACGATAAATCATTGAAACTACACCTAATGGTACTTGTTTTGCCATTATAAATTTTAATTCAAGTTACACACACACACAAAAAAAAAAGAACAGTATTGAAGCAGCCTACTTGCTACAACTACGCAGAGAAATGCTACCAACTGTAACTGTTTAACCTTACACATTATTTTTCGGTTACATAGGCACAACTAGTAACATATGTATCTCTTCATAGTTGTGGTATTTATATACATGGTAAACTTTCTCAATATTGCTGTGTAATATTATATACAATTTTTTACAGTTTACAGTTTACTCTCTTAAAATAAATGAGTTAATTCCCCATATCAAGTAATAGTATTTACAGTCGGCTGCAAAATTATTCGAGCACTAGCAATAATCCTTGCCAAAAAAAAGTACACTTAATACAGCTTTGTTAAATAAATCCTTGTCGAATCATGTTCTTAATCAGTCTAAGAACATGATTTGACAAGGATTTACTTAGCAAAACAGTCTTAAGTGTACTTTTTAAATATAGGAATTATTGGCTAGTGCTCGAATAATTTTGCAGCCGACTGTATATATATATATATATATATATATATATATATATATATATATATATATATATATATATATATATATATTATAATTGAGTTAAAAATGCAATTCTTTGAGATAATTGATAGTTTTTATTTAAGCTAACTTGAGTTATCAATATTTATAGATACTTGAGTTATTTCTGCTCATTCAACCACTTTTAAGTGGCAACATCGCTCTCGCTGCAATGCATTTCATCAGCGCACACAACTGCAATGCGCAACGCTATTATAAAGTGATACAGTTTATTAAAATCATTTGTATTAAAATAAATAATAAAATAAATAAATTATTCAAATACAATAAATAATTCAAGTTTGAATTAAAATGAACATGAATTTTCTTGAATTTAAATGAACATGAGAGGCATGTCTAGACGAATGAGTGAAATTCACTCAAGTTGAGTTATTTTCATTCTTTTATTTTAAGAGAGTATATGGTTTTGGTAGAATAGGGAGTTATTTTGTGACAAATTCACCGAAGAAGAAGTTTGTTTGATGTGGGGATGGTGTCGATTAGTAAATCGATTGGTGATGACGAATTGTACATAAATATATTTTATTCATTTACATTAAAAAATGATTGAAATGGATCTTATCAAACAATATATTTTATTTTAAGCACATTTTAAGCTTAAAAATTATAATGGTCAATTACTAATAGAACTATGGTCATTTGCTAGATGGCAGTGGTCAGTTATTATGAAAATCTCATTTCTAAACTATTATTGTGAATAATATAAATTATAGAAAATATAATATAGAAATTGATATTATTTATTTAGCCTCATAAATTAATTAGTGATTAATATACCTTCCAAAAACGATTACCTATTATTGTATTATGAAATAACATAAAACTTAAAATTTGCAATAAATGCCAATTACTAATCAATTTACCCAATATAAATAAATAATGATAATAAAGAAATATTTAACATTCTCAAATTTTACTTATATTTTTATACGTAAATGAAATAAAAACTGTTTGTAAAAGTATTACAAAGCTACTTTCCTTTTCATTAAATAATTGTTTTAATAAATAAATAATTTTAAACATAAAAATGTTCATAGAATAAATAAATAAAATAAAATAAAAAAATCTGTTCCAAAAGTGCATGTTTAAAAATGTCTTTAACAGTTATTTTTAAAACACTTCATTGCTTTGCAATAAATTGTTTTTTTTTCACTGCTTTTGTTGAAATTTAAAATGTGTGAAAAATCAATTTTCTAAAAACGAATATAGGAAGTATACATAAAAGAAACGTTTTCCTGCAGCAAGCAACAGCTTTTGCCTTTTCTAAGAAATTGAATTTTAAAATGCAGCACGTAATCTGCAAGGGGAATTTCTATAAAGCAATTTCTTTTGTAAATTTTAATGAGTATATGGGATCTTGCTTTGAAAGTATACATTCTTCTTTTACATAAAGTGCATCCTTTCAAGATTTTTTACGCGTTTAAAATTTAAAACATGTTCTGCTTTGATTTTTTTTCTCTTAATAAAACGCTTCATATTTTATATAAAATTATTAAACAATAATCATTTTTATAAAATACAAATGAAAACACTTTTTTAAACGTTCTATAAAAATCAAAAATGTTATAATGTAATTAATGAAATATTTTCCATTGAAGTCATATGCTAAAATTAGTTAAGTATATATGTTTTTCTAATGGAAATTTCTTTCTTTCATACTAAGGTAATCATTGTATAAATCTAAATTTTTTAGTTATACTAAATAAATAATTAAAAAAGGGGTAAAATTTAATCTCAAATATAAATAACAACTAATTAATACATTATACGTTAAACAACATTTTTGGACTAACGAAAATATTATTTATTTATTTATTTTTATACATGACACATAAACAAGATCTGTAAGACGTAAGTGGCAATTTGTTTTAAAGGAAAAATTAAAACCTCTAGTGCAATGTATTCAAAATGAAGGCTTACAAAACCGTCCTTAAGTAGTTTCTTTGCGTAAGTGTCTTACTTCGGGCTTTTATACTAAATATTTTATTTATGAGACATTTAATTATTTTGGAGTTCTTTTACGGTTAAATGCTTTTAATTGCATAAACATCTCCTTAGAAATTGTTTTTACTCCCCATTTATACAACAAAAGAAAGTACTCGTAAAAAGAATATTAAATTACTGAATTTCTTTCAAAAATTGAATTGTCTTTCAATAATTAACGAAGTGTCTTTGTCCTTCTTAAACTGATATCACGTTATACTGTTTGTAAGAAATAATGTATTTTTAATTTATATGCTAAATTTCTTTAAACCTGTCTGTGTTGAGTTAACGTGAAAAAAAAAATTGAGTTTAACAACAGTACCTGTTTTATTTAATAATAATAATAATAATAATAATAAATGAACAGTTGTTTCAGCAAAAATATTCGCCGTAAATATCGAAACATTAAGCAACTTTTATAGTATAATTAAAACACATTCATAAAATTTACCTTTGGAAAAACTCAAGACAGCTTTATAATTTACAATTTAGATTTCATTTCAAATTTTCTATTTGGTAAACTCGATAACAGTGTCACTTTAACTATAAAATATTAATTTTCTAATTTATGCCTTTGTTTTTAAAGGTATCTTGTACTGAAACGTGGTAGAAATTCGTTTCGGTATAGCATTATAAAATGCTTTTAAAATATCATAAAATTTGTTAAATTGCAGAATTTTTCAAAATATTTAATTTTTATCACTCAAACAAATGTTTTGTCCTATTTAAACAGGAACAAAAGTATAGGTTTCATAGTACAGTCGGTAACAAAGGTGTCCGAACAATAGCAAAAATTCCTATATTAAAAAAATATACTTAATACAGTTTTGTTAAATAAATCCCTGACGAATCCTGTTTTTAGACTGTCTAAGAACAGGATTCGACAAGTATTTATTTAACAAAACTGTATTATGTGTACCGTTTTATATAGGAATTGTTGCTAGTGTTCGGAGACTTTTGTTCCCGACTGTGTTTTCACAATAAATGATAATTTACATATCTCTACCAAGTAAAATATTTACAATACCTACACAAATGTTCTATATGTACCAGCTACATACTACTATAATTTTTTTTTTTTTATATTTTACTTGTTTAGCGGCAAATTGTCCCCTTAAAAGAGAAACGTTGAGTTTCGTGTGATATTTCTATCGTCGAATCGCCAATTATGTCTGATTTAAAAAATATCAAGTTAATCTAACTGAATTTAAAATATCTAAGTCAGTTTTTAATCATTCGTGTGAAAAAAATTATGTTTTATCATGAAGGTCTCATTCTGTTATAATATTATTGGATTCAATTTAGATAGATTGGAGTGAGAGGCCGATTTTTTTAATAATACAAAACATGTTAAAAACGCAAGAGTTGGAATCGAACCCGGGCCCCCCGCTCAATATGCATCCTCAAGTTGGCGGCCTAGTGTTCAAATCGGTCTTGTACTCCAATCTATCTAAAGCAAATTTTCATGGTTGATGTTTTTATAAATAAAATTTCTAAATTTATGGGATTGTCTATAAGAATGTGCATAGGTGTAAAAACTGCAAAATTTGTCGGTTGAGAGAATTTTAACATAAAAGGGAGTGTTTTCAAAAAAACCTACAGTTAGCGCTGTGACACTAGACAAGTATACCAGTAACTATTGTGGTGAGGTGTTTTTGGGAATGCAAATCTGCAGAATAATTCTTCATATGTTAAATGGTTATGTACAATTTCTTTATAAACATTCACAATAGGTTTATTAGTAGATAATGCAGCCTATTCTAATCTGAACTAATTATAACGAAATTTATGTCAATATATCTGCAGATTAAAGAACTTTTACCTGTTGTAATAAATTGTCTGTTCTAAAGGTGAGTGGTTTATATTTCAAAGTAGATTAAAACTATAACAAAACTTATGTGATAAATACACAGTGAATTTTAATTTTTAGTTTTATTCAATTTAAAATTGATGTCACAAATGTCTGTTTTTACATGAGTATAAAGAGGTATTGGATTAGTCTATTCAGATGAAAAATTTCCCCTAATATGTCTAAAAGTTTAAAATTTCTTTTTCAAGAAAATAATGTCATATAATAAACCCACATAAATTTACTTGTATTGTAGATCAAGATTGGAAATTTTGAAAATTTGATTAAAAAGGAGATCTAAAAATTGTTAGATGAATTCTGAAGAGACACTTAAAAGTAAAGTGAAAACTATATTGAAAACACTAACAAGAATTTTAAGCATAATTGAAAAAAAAAAAAAAAGTTTCAAAAAATTGCTTTTTTTTTTTTTTTTTTTTTTTTTTTTTCAAATGGGGAAATTATTTTTTTTACAATTATCATACGCATTTTTTTTCATGCAAATGCTATCACGCTTAATGATATCGCGAATATATGTTTCAGAGCTGCCAATTTATAGATTAAAATACAGTTTAAATTCGTAAAAATATAGGAAACGATTTTTTTTTTTTTTTTTTTTTTTTTTTTTTTTTTACATTATACAATAAATTTTATATTTTTAGGGTAAAAAATGTTTTGCTAGAAATGTTGCGAAAATTCATTATTGAGGGCGAGAAACGTTATTGAAAACACAGTTGAATTCATCCACATTTAGAATGCGGACTTAAAAAAGTCATTCATTTTCCTGAAAATCAAACCGAAATACCCCAAAACAATATTTCAGAGATTTTTATTTTCTTTTTTTGAACTTGGCTTCGTTAGGTATAGTTTATGAAATGAGAGATAAAATTCCTGTGTTTCCTACAATTTCCAACTGAAGGAGGAAAGTATGAAACTGCTAATATGCCTTAGAAATTATTCAAACGTTGATAGCTACATCTTGTTGTGAAAAAGTGTCTAAGTTACATTTGGTCCGCTAGCTATGTTTTTATCTTTTACTAAATAATAATAAATCATGTATAGTTATTTATTCTTTATTAGTGCTAGAGGCCTATTTCAGTCGGTACAGCGTTGTCGAATTTTTATACGTCAAGCTTAATAGTGCTAAGGGCCTATTTCAGTCGGTTTATTGAATGGGGATTTATTGAATGAAGTCCCCCCCAAGGCACAACTTTGACATGAGTCCCCCCCAGGCCCAACTTTGACATGAGTCCCCCCCAAGGTACAACTTTGACATGAGTCCCCCCAAGGCCCAACTTTGACATGAGTCCCCCCCCAGGCCCAACTTTGACATGAGTCCCCCCAAGGCCCAACTTTGACATGAGTCCCCCCCCAAGGTACAACTTTGACATGAGTCCCCCCCAAGGCACACCTTTGACATGAGTCCCCCCCCAAGGCACACCTCCCCCTCATTGGGAAAAAGAGAAAAAACGTTGTTTAGCGGCTATAAGACAGTTTGGACTTCCAACGTTATTTGTTACAGTATATGCAGCTGAAACACATTGGTTTGATTTAATGAAAACTTTATCATGGAATTTAGATCGTCACGAATTAACTAAAGAAGAATTTGTCGATATTAACAAGTTTAGCAGTAGGCCTCTGGCACTAAATTAAAATCTGTCAATGTCAGATTTTTTTTTTTTTTTTTGTGATTTAGAAAGGCGAAATTTACGTTAATAAAATGGTTATGCATATATATTGGAACACAGTCAAAAATGCCAAATGAATAAATGCATGTGAACGAACATATGCCTGTTTGAAAAAAAAAGTTTAAGTTTTAAAAACATCTCATCTGTGGTGTGTCCGAAAGCAAAGCACGTTTAATATACATTTTATAATTTAGATCGCATTATTTATTTATTTTGTACAGAACTAGGGGGCTCTGCCCCTACTCGCTCCGCTCACCAACCCCCGAAGAAGGCTTTCCCACACCCCGACTTGCTTCACTCATTAACCCCTGCTAGATTCTACCCGACTATTCGCAACTTTGCCTTTCATTGAATTGGAATATTAATGATACATAACACAAGAGAAAAGTTGAAAAATATTATAGAAATCCACCATATTTGGTATCACATTGAAATACACAATATTTAATATTATATCGTTTATAACATGTGAAAAATCTATTTTAACTTTCGACAATTTAATAACAATTTGCCATTATTTTCAGAGAAAACATATGTTAGAAAGATAGACACACAAAATAAACAACGATGCACTAACTGTTTAGAACAGAGAGAAATTCTTAACATCTAAACGATTTAGCGTTACAGCTTTAGTATACGATCCACTTGTTAAATTTTTGCCACTGTTTGACGATGAATTTTACAGGTATTATTGCTTGATTCTGAATATTTCTTGGCTACATCTTCTGGATATGTACTGATTACACCTTGTTTTTTTTTTTTTTTTTTTTTTTTTTTTTTACAATATATTATGTAATATTGAATTTAGGAAAAAAAAAATGAGTGTGGAGAATGAAATATTATGATATTGGATAATTTAATTTAATTTATAGAGACATCAATGCCACAGGAGAAACTACTTTAGCTATTTTCTTTCTAATAATAAGGATAATATTCTACCTGGAGATATTTTGTACATTTAGACCAAATGGAAAATATTCGTGGTATAACTTCAGTATATCCCCAAAGCTGAATTTAGCGATTTTTCTTTGGCGCCGTTTTGAAGGATAACGATGCCGTTCTGGACTGTTTGCGATATAATATGGCAGCCTATATGTTGTTTATTTTGGATTTATGATTTTATGTTTTATGATTTATGTTTTAGATTATGATTTTATCATTTGTGATTTATGATTTTTAGATTTAAGATTTAGCCATAATCGCCAAAAAAAAAAAAAAATCGCCAAATACCGTTGTGGAGATATACTAAAGTTGTTCCATGTCCTTTTTTTCCCTCTTGAATTAAGTTAAAAAATATTTAAAATAAAATTGAAAAAAAAATTGTGCTAAAGCAATAATATAGTTTAAACTCTTGGCGAAATTTTAAATTTGGCACCGAAGTAGCTTAGACTTTTCTCGCAAAAATCTTGACATGCATAACTCAGATAGATAATTTAAGTCATCGTCAAAATAAATGGAAAATTTAAAATCTGCTAGTGAGATCCTGTATTCGGTGTAACTAAAATATTTTAGCAATGCAGTTACTTCATTCCATTGCATGAAAAAATAGACAAAAAAAATGTCCTGTTGTATTAAATTAAATACTTTTTTCTGCAAAGTTTTACATCAATGCTTAAAAAACAAAAATAGGTTGCCAATTGTACTATTATTATTATTATTATTGCACTATTTTATAATTTTTCTCTATATTTAAGGCATGGCTAGAGTTAAAATGGCTATTGTGGTTGCGTAAATGAATTCCTTTGCGAAAAACGTACGAGCTTCTTCATTTCTAAATTTTAAAAATCGCTAAATTGGTCATAGTAAAGATCCACCATTTACAATATGTTTTGAGTTAAAAAACTAAATCTTTATATAAACTAATCTATGTTGTTGTCTCGTAAATTTCATTTAAAAAATTTCTGGGTTTAACCTCTAATTCTATAACAATCGTTGTTTAACATAATCATTATATTCATTACTAAATCTTTTTCGCCTAACGTTAAAATAAAAATTAATAATATAAACTTAACTAATAAGATAAAATAATAATATAAAATAAAATAAAAATATAAACCTAATTTTCATTTCATTTTTATTACAATTTTATTTAATATTTTTAAAATATCGGTTATTTTCATGTTTTGCTATTCTAAATATTTATTTTCTTCTCTCGAGCATCTCAAAGATGCCAATTTTTCAATTTTTACTTTCTCTTACCCATAAGGTAGAGAAAGTATTGCTTTTGGGTCAAATTTTCGAACGCGAGATTTTGTTATATTTCCACGTTTTGAGGTCCCCTGAATACGAAAATCATATTTTTAGCAAATGGTCTGTGTGTGTGTCTGTGTGTGTGTCTGTGTGTGTGTCTGTGTTTGTGTATGTGTGTGTGTGTGTCTGTGTGTGTGTCTGTCTGTTATCAGCATATCTCAAAAACAAATTATGGCAGAAAGTTCAAACTTGGTATGCTAAATGTGTATTATATAGGGATGATACAATAAGCTTTTCGTTAAGATCAAGCAAATGGTTCGTGCACAGGGACAATCAAGAGAATTCTAATACATTATGTCTATGGGGGAAATTGCAGGTAAGTACAGTTTAACGTCTATAGACTGCACTAAACCAAATAAAACGAATATATATATTTTGTAATAGAGATAGTCAACTGGGAAAAAAAATTTGTGTATGTAGGAGCCTCGCCTCCCCTCCCCCTGGGGGGGAAGTCCCCCCTCGAGGGGAGTAAATTTTCATGATGGGTATCTTTCAAAAGAGCTCGCCGATATCTTTAAAGCGAATGGTTGAACCATCAATCTGCGATAATTTAAAAAAAAAGTTATCGATTTTTTTTTTTTTTACTTTTAACGAAAAAAAAAAAAAAAAAAAAAAAAAAAAAACTTAGAAAAAAATCGTATTTTTTGAAGTGAAAACTTCTTTAGGCGCGTTGAGCACTTTTTGGTGAACAAAAATCATTGAACTCCCGTCATCGCCAGCTAACGCTTTCCATTTGAAGTGAAAACTTTTGGGTGAACAAAAATCATTGAATTCGCGTCATCGTCAGCAAACGCTTTCCATCCTTGTATGATACAAATAATGTATCATACAATTAACTTGCTAATGTGAAGTGTTAATAATTATATACTGTATATTATTTTAAAATCTGGTGCGGCCCTCTGGTGCGGTTTGTTTGCCATGAAAATTTTTATATTATATGTATATAAAATCTTTTGTTAAACCTTTATTGTTATAAAAAGTAAGTATTCTAATACTTGTTTATTATGGTACATTAATTATTTATAGTGTTTTTTCTGTAGTAGAAACATTCATATTTATTAATTATTGAGAAATAATACGTTACAAAAATTTTAGTAATTTTATCAAGTCTTTTTTAACGTATTTTGCTTCAGATTCTCTAGATAAGCATAAACATTTCGGTAAGTTTACAAGATTTTTTTGTCCGATGTAGTCTAAATCAGGAGTGGCTAATCCGCTACCCGTGGCGGAATTTCCAAAATATATAAATTAACACAGTAAAAATTAAGAAATTCGTTCTGACTATTCTGCGTAACGACAATATGTAACTTATTATGACTACGTGATAACTATGATATGATAAACATGGTAGTTGAATGGAACGGCTGCAGGTTTTAACTGCAACCAACGTTACTGCTTATGATTAGAAGCTATAAAATTACTATATAATAAATTAAAATCAAATAATATTACTAATATGATTTTAATATATTTCTATTCAAAGCAATTTACTATTTGAAATCGATGAATATATGTATATGTATATGTGTGCAGTGCGGCCCTCCAGGCAGGAATGATATTCAAATCCATTCTGGCTCTGAAAACTTTTTGCATGGGATACACTGTTAAAAAAAAAAAAAAAAAAAAAAAATCATGTAAGATTACCGGGAGAGCCCGGCAGTAGAGATTCCAGAAAAAGCCCGAAAAATAAACAAAAAAAGTTTAGGCCGTAAATTAAGTATATAAAAACCCTAAATTATGTTACATGTCAATAAAAAACATTATGTCTGTAAAACCAATATTTATTTTATTTTATTTATTTTTTTTTTTCGTGCTTTGTCTGGAATCTCTGCTGCTGGGCCTTCCCCATAATATAACGGGATTTTTTTTTTTTTTTTTTTTTTTTTAAACAGTGTATGCCTGGACTAAATGCAAGTGTTACTTTTTTTTTTATCTTCAGTAGACGAATATTCTAGTTGAAAACAAATAATAATAATAAATGCACTTTTGAATATTATATTGTAAATATTTCGGAACGTTTTTAAAGATTATTCTCAAAACAAAATTGGCCATTTTCTGACAAATTAATAAGCGACTTTTTACTTTTTCTTACCCATAAGGTTGAAAGTATTGTTTTTGGGTCAAATTTTCGAACGCGAGATTTTGTTATATTTACACGTTTTGAGGTCCCCTGAATACGAAAATCATGTTTTTAGCAAATGGTCTGTGTGTATGTCTGTGTGTCTGTGTGTGTGTCTGTCTGTTATCAGCATATCTCAAAAACAAATTATGGCAGAAAGTTCAAACTTGGTATTTAAATGTGTATCATATAGGGATGCTACAGTAAGCTTTTCGTTAAGATCAAGCAAATGGTTCGTGTACAGGGACAATCAAGAGAATTTTAATACATTACGTCTATGGGGGAAATTGCAGGTAAGTAGAGTTTAACGTCTATAGATTGCACTAAACCAAATGAAACGAATATATGTTTTTTGTAATAGAGATAGTTAACTGGGGAAAAAAATTGTGTATGTAGGAGCCTCGCCTCCCCCCTGGGGGGGAAGTCCCCCTCCGAGGGGAGTAAATTTTCATGATGGGTATCTTTCAAAAGAACTCCCTAATACCTTTAAAACGAATGGTTGAACCATCGATCTGCGATAATGGAAAACAAAGTTATCGATTTTTTTTACTTTTAACGAAAAAAAAAACTTAGAAAAAAAATCGTATTTTTTTTTTTTTTTTTTTTTTTTTTAATATTCAGAATACAATGGACTTTTTTTGGATATTTGGTGTTATACTACTTCTCTAATATGGAAATCGTCTGCATTATCATAAAAGATAATTTTTTTTAATAATATTTTTAATAAATTATTTTTTAAAAACAGAATTATTTTTTAATAACCGTATTAAATTCTATATAAATGTAGGTGCATTAATGAAACGGGGGGTTAAGAGGGCGGTAGCCCCCCTCACACAGAACTAATTATCATATAAAACTCTTCAGAAGCCTAATATGAATTGTTTAATACAGGTTTACATAACAGTACTCGTTATCTTACCTTTTAATCTGCAACCTGTATTTATAGTAATAAATTTCAGGGTAAGAGAAAGTCGTGTGAGTGATACACCAGATTATTTTTACTTTCTCTTACCCAAGGTAGAGAAAGTATTGTTTTGGGGTCAAATTTTCGAACGCGAGATTTTGTTATATTTACATGTTTTGAGGAATCCTGATTACGAAAATCATGTTTTTAAAGCAAATGGTCTGTGTGTATGTCTGTGTGTCTGTGTCTGTCTGTCAGTCTGTTATCAGCATATCTCAAAACAAATAGTAGCAGACATTTCAAACTTAGTATTCTAAATGTGTATCATATACAGATGCTACAGTAAGCTTTTCGTTAAGATCAAGCAAATGGTTCGTATACAGGGACAATCAAGAGAATTCTAATACATTACGTCCATGGGGGAAATTGCAGGTAAGTAGAGTTTAACGTCTATAGACTGCACTAAACCAAATTAAACGAATATATATATATATATTGTAATAGAGAGAGTCAACTGGGAAAAAAATTTTGTGTATGCAGGAGCCTCGCCTCCCCCCCCCCTGATGGGGAAGTCCCCCCTCGAGGGGAGTAAATTTGCATGATGGGTATCTTTCAAAAGCGCTCGCCAATAACTTTAAAACAAATGGTTGAACCATCTATCTGCGATAATTTAAAACAAACTTATCGAATTTTTCACTTTTAACAAAAAAAAAAAAAAACAACAAAAAAAAAAAAACGTTTTTTTCTTTTTTTTTAAATATTAAGAATAAAATAGAATTTTTTTGGATATTTAGTGTTATACTCCTTCTCTAATATGGAAATCGTCTGCATTATCATAAAAGATAATTTTTTTAAATAATAATTTTAATAAATTATTTTTTAAAAACAGAATTATTTTTTAGTAACCGAATTAAATTTTATATAAATCTAGGTGCATTAATGAAACGGGGGGTTGAGGGGGGCATTAGCCCCCCCTCACACAGAATTAATTATCATATAAAACTCCTCCGAAGCCTAATTTGAATTGTTTAACATAGGTTTACATAACATTGTTATCTTACCTCTTAATCTCCAACCTGTATTTATAGTATTAAATTTCAGGGTAAGAGTAAATCGTGTGAATGACACACCAGAGTATTCTTTTTTGCACCATTGATCACATTTTAATTTTCCTGAGGAAAGTGACGTCAGAAATACAGAAAAAAACGTCATAAGAGAAACTTTTTTTCCGGTGGCAAATAGAGTACCTTTATTAACCCGACGTTTTTAGTTAATAACTTCGTTAATTAAAATGTTAGAAATTTCTAAGCAGCTGAAATGTCTTCCTTGAAGCAGTCGGAATACACTGATACCTCTCATGATGCAGAGCACTTTGCCCTCGCAGACAAAAAAATTTGACGCCAGCGACAGTTAAATTTTTTAATATATAGAGACAAAAGTTTTTTAAATTCATATTTTGATACCACATGACACTCATATAAGCAATTTAAAAACAATTTGTGTTTTTTAATGAGATCAAGTCTCTGTACTAGTTTCATAGAAAACATAAAGATCAGCCAAAATTATAAAATCAATATTTTACATGTCGACCTGTCTAATTGGACAATTATAGACATATTTTGTAGTGGACATTAAGAGCTGGTTAAATTTCATATTTTTTTTCTTTTACACTTCTCATACATATACCTGTGTAAAGTAAAATTTATCTGATCTTGACTAAAAATTTAAAAAATACTCTCGAACTCATTAGTCTGAATAACTTGTTCCTTTCACCAGAAATTTATTTTTATTATAAAATAATTTTTCACGTTTAATTTTATTTAATTTTAAACAAAGAATTATTCTATTAAAAAATGCCAAATAGTTTACAGTTACTCATTTTATGCTTGAAACTATATTTTCATGAATTGCATATCAACTTGTTTACGCATACATGAATAGTCAAATCAAACGGAAATTCACTGTTTTTGAAAAAGTTCTATATAAAAGTCCAACAAAATAAACCTGTAAAAATTTTCTCGAAAATATTCATTTCTGTGATATAACTGAATTCTCATTTCTCCAAGTTACACAGAATTCTATATTAAAAGAAAATACTTCAACTTTTTTTTTTTCTTTTTCCCATTTTTCAAACGTATTTAGAATATTTTTTACTCTATTCATCTGCAAAATATTATTTTTTTTATCTCTGTTCTGTGGCATGTTTCTTTTCAAAACTTTTGTGCATGAACAAAATTTGTAAACAGAAAACTTTTTTTTTTTTTCTATACCCTTGAAATTTTTTTTTTTTTTTTTAAATATTAAAGTTTGTTTTGGAAATTATGTTTTCTTAAAAAACTCTTTTTAATAATAATAATAATAATAATAATAAAGAAAAACAGAATTTTTTCTTTCTTTCTAAAAATGAGATATTTTTTAAAGTAAAACTTGATCGAAAATATAAAGTTAGAGTCTTACTTCAGAAATCATTTGAGTTGGTTAGTTGGTTGGTTGGGTTTTACGTCGGATTAGTGCTGCACAATGAGAAATTGGCGACGGTCTGTGACTCGCCCTTAGGGATGGTCTGGAGATGCGCAATCATAATTTTGATCCTCCACTGAGTGGATGGCTTCACCACTTCGGTGATCCGAAAATATATGATAGAAAATTCATTTTGGATAAATAGTTGCTTAACAGATTTTTAGACTGTAACAGTCATTACATGTGAAGTAATACAAATATATTTATAAAACACAATTAATGAGTTTTCATAGTTACTATAATATATAATTTTAATTATTACATCATAAAACAACCGTTTATGCATATGTTGTTTTTATTTTGTAAAGTTAGATATAAGAAGTTCAGATGCAAAATACTTTATATGAAATAAAATTCTTGTGTTCAAAGCAATGTTTTTTTTTAAATGTCTCCATGAAAAATACTGATTGATAGGTTTTACTTTTTATTTTATATAATTTACCGTAAAATGTTCTGCCACAAAGGAAATTTTTATGCAATTGTATTAATTATAGAAAATTTGGAAAAGAAAGTCGAACTTTTTGTTAATGAACTTTGATAGTTATAAAACTTTGTATCACCTAAATATATTATTAAAAATAATTATTACCATAAAATACAAGCGCCCAAAATTATTTTTAATTGTATTAGTACATTCTGTGTGTACATTTATAAAAAAATATGAGCTATATATATATATTTAAATGTTTGGGTAATTTATTTAAATTTATGATTTGCAAGCCGTTGTGTGTAAAAAATATCTTTTTTCACATTAGCTACATTTTAAGTAGATTTTTTATCTGTGAAAAATAAGGTATTTAGATACACTAAGCGGTCATTTTATTATGACCACCCGACCGAAGTAAGTTATTGTGTCACAAGTACTGACTTTAGATTGCTAGGTTATTAAAAATAAAGGAATAGGAGTTTCTGAGACAGTATTATATGTGCAATGTTTGTAAATATATAAGAAAAGCGTAATTTGAGGAAATTTGCACGTAGGATGATTAGTGGGAGGTTAGAGTCATAACGCTTTTTTTTAAATTAATTTTTGTGTTTGTGAAGTGTTATTGAGAATTAGTTGTAAAATTGTATCATGTGATTCAGATGTCAGGCAAATATGTGTTTCTAAATTGTCAAATTGTGATATTCAACAAGTGATGAATATCGAGCGGAATGGCGAATATTTGAATTGGGAAACAAATGAGAACGGTACTCACAGAGCAAATTTACGACGATCTCAAACAAGGATCATCTAAAAATATATCTTTGAGCTCACTGTGTTGTGTGCAAGAACGTCTGTATAAAGTATCATACTTAAACACCGTTGCTAATTAATTGAATCTCGTAATCGTAATGATGTGTCTTATTGGCGATGAATATTTTCCCAAACGGCTAATGGAATTATCATACTGTTGGTATTGTACATAAAAACTTGGTTTAATGAATAGAAGGATACATTATTTTGGTAAACGTCTCTCCCTCCCCAATGCCCTATTTTATTTCAATTTAATATTTTTAGAATGAATTGAAGGATTTCTCTGATATATAGGTTCTAAACCAATGAATTTCATTTTATTTGAAAAGTGCTGGACTTAAAGCATAATCTCAGATTTCTCCAACTACAAATCACTATCTCGTATCATCTTTACCAAGATGAATCAAGGCTGTTTTAGAAACAGAAATTTGACCGATAAGATTTTTGATAAATTAGTGATAATGTGACCTCTCAGTGTATGATTTGAAACGAACAAACACTTTTACTAAAAAAAATGCATTATCATTACACTGGATTTTTCACAGTGGGTTTACAAAAGACATATATATATTTGAAATTTTTTTTTAGGTATTATAATTAATTTCGTTATATTACACTTGCTCAAAAGCACATGTAACTCATTGCAAAAATTTCGAGATTTGTATAGAACACTAATATGCTGTGTTTACCCCTAAACTTTCTTTTACATTTTTCTACACAAATACACGCGGTGCAAATTATTTGTTAAAATTATTAATTATCAATAATATTTTTTATGGTATGTTCAAAAGATTTTTATCTCAGAAAATTTATAACACTAAATGTCAATTTAAAATCAACTTTGTGACCTACAACAACATCTTAAAATAAGCATTTTTCAAATTTGTTATATATATATATATATATGCTTTATCAATTCGTTATATAGTTGAAGAGGATTTTTCTTTTTTTAAACATATTAAGACTGGTATTAAAAATTTACTCTCCCAGGGGGAATGTAACTTTTCAATATGAGTCACCACAAGGGGGGGGGAGGGGGGGGGGGAGTGGCTGCAATGCTTCTACATGCACAAAAAAATACCTTTCATTGTATGAATTTATGCGATATTTGGTCCTATGATACTATATTAATGTTATAAAACTCGATGACAGCTCCACTTATTTAACGATGTTCGCTACAATTTCATAGGCATCAATCTATGTTGGGAGTTCAATAAAAATACATTTTTCTGATAGTTTGTTCATTAATTCTCGAGTTAGAGCTGACACAAACATGTTATCGCACGTAGGAGGAGAGATGGGAATTTTCTGAAATGGGCCAAGTCGTGTTCAGAAAATCTGAAACATATAATCCCTTCGAAAACGAAAAGTAAAAAAAAAAAAAAAAAAAAAAAAAAAAAAAAAAAAAAACCTGAAATCAATACCTTTTTATATTTAATGTAGAAGTGAGTAATATACAGACGGACAACAAATGACGAAATTAATTAGGCAAGTCGAGATCTTCTGTTTTACTTAAATAAAATCGATTCATTTTTAATATAAATAAAAATAATTTGATGGTTATTTAGCATAATCTTGAACTTTTACATTGATTGCTACAAAAGCATGATAAATTTTGAAATACAGAAAATGTTCAATTTCATTTTACACTGCTCGACATTGAAAACGCAACACCAAGAAGGAATGATAATAACGGAATGAAATTTGTTGGACACATACATTATAGTAGGAAGAACAACTGATTAAAATTTCAGGAAATTTGGAGTAATATGTACTGAGAAAACAGTACATAAAGCAGCGACCTCTATGAGCAATAACTGCACATATCTGCCTAGGCAGTGAATCGAACAGCGATTGAATGACATGTACGGATAGAGCACTTCATAAAGCTTCAACACGATAACACAATTCATCGATCGAAGTTACTGGTGAACAGTGGGGACCAGTCGCTTTTCAACGATTAAACAGTCATTTTCATTGGTGCGAGATCAGGAGAACGCGCTGGTCAGAGCAACAGTCGAACACATTCGTATCAAAGAAGGTCCGGACAATACAAACAACTTGCGGTCGTGCATTATCTTGCTTAAAGTTTGCGCTACGGAGGCCTCGAATACAGGGCAGAGGGACACGGGCATTAACTCATCAGAAATTTAATGGCCGCTGTTCATAGTGCCAGGAATACGACCTTGAAGTAATCGAGATGTGTGTCCAAAGGAACCCATAACATCATTGCAAATGATGGACAGTATGATGATGTCGAATCCCAGCTGGCAATGTGCATGATTCATAATGCCGTAAAATACGGATAAGTCAATCTTGATGCTGTAAACAGGATTATGATTTGTCTGAAAATTGACTTCACGCCATTCCTTCGTCCAGGTTCATCGTTGATCACACATTAATGGCGCCCATATCAGTGATGCAGTTTTAAGGGTAATCAGAATTTTGGTAGCCGCATACTGAGTCACCACCTGGATTGATGGTATGTTGTACCATTGGATACACGTCCCGGTCACCTCTTGTTTTCATTTCCGCCACTCTGAATACCAGCCATTACATTTCTGACGAGTTAAGGCCCATAGCACTGCCCTATGTTCAAGGCCTTCGAAGCGCAACATTTAAGCAGGACAATGCACGACCGCAAGTTGTCCATATTGTCTATACCTTCATTGATGCCGAATGTGTTCGACTGTTGTTCTGGCCAGCGCGTTCTCCTGATCTCGCACCAATGAAAATGACTGTTTAATCGTTGAAAAGCGACTGGCCCCCCACCACACACCAGTAACTTCGATCGATGAATTGTGGCAACGTGTTAAAACTTCATGAAGTGTTCTACCCGTACATGTCATCCAATCGCTGTTCGATTCAATGCCTAGGCAGATATATGCTGTTATTGCTCACAGAGGTCGTTGCTTTATGTACTGTTTTCTCAGTACATATTATTCCAAATTTCCTGAAATTTTAATCAATTGTCTTTCCTACTATAACGTATGTGTCCAACAAATTTCATTCCGTTATTGTCATTCCTTCTTGGTGTTGCATTTTCAATGTCGAGCAGTGTAAATTGAAATGGTGTACAAATCTCTTCTTCTAGCAAAGAAGATTATATATTTCGACGACAGAATTCTGGAAGATCTACACTATTTTTTTTTTCCTTTGCGTATCTGTCACTTTATCATTTCCTACTTTAACATGTGACATAAATTATACAGCAAAATTTGACTGTATATGGCTCAGAACTTTTTTACTTTCATGTTTATATTTTAGCAACATATTATCAACATATTATCAACATTTTTAATATATATATATATATATATACATTTATTTTATCTATGCTTTTTGTAATTTGTTGGACATTTTGCTATTTAATTATATATATATATATATATATATACATAACTTTTGGAAAAGTTGATTACTATGATTTTATCCTCACGCATATTTTTTTTTTTTTTTAACCCTCCATCCCATCATTTTTTTTTTTTAACGTTTGCCGGGACTTTTTAACTCAATTCTTCACATTTTTTCTGTGTCGTAAAGTATAGTCCAATTATCTACGAGTGAACGTGCTTCTAGTAAAATAGATTTTTCTGTCCAGAGCCTGATTAAGGGGGAAGCACACATTATTTATACTTACACCGTTATTTTTTAACAAATACTTTCCTCCTATAATAAACAGAAAATTCTCGTTAAAAATTATTTTAAAAGAATTCTGGTGTCTTATAACGGTGAGTGAATTGGATTGTTTTACACCGTTCATTTTTTATAAAAAATATTTTCTCGTCAAAGCGTGGAATTTCTATGACATGAAGTAAAAAATAATTGTAAAAATATTCCGGTGTGAGCGGGGATAATGTGTGCTTCCCTTTTAATCAGGCTCTGTTTCTGTCTGAGATAAAGTTCATATGTTGCTGAGCAGTTCCAACATGAAGTAAATTTTGAGTAACATTTCATGTGCATGTAGCAAAAATAAAAATTTAAGGACAAAATTATAATAAACTATGCAATTGAATATGTTTTCAGAAAAATTTAATATTTCGGATCTTTTAAACAACAATGATACAATAAAGGATTTTATGCAAGTAATTATTAGGCTTAAAATTTTAACTATCGAAGTTAATCAAAACAATTTTTTTAAATATCACGGTTGAAAATTGATATTTTATGATTGTAATAATTTAGAAAGTAAATCAATCACTTAGTTCCTTTTTCAGCTGCCATTTTTAAATTAGCTAGAATGCATTTTTTATAATTAATTAAAAATAAATTATATATATATTAATGTATGTACAAAATTTAGAATATAGTTTTATATTTTCAAAATTTAGGAGAAAATGTATCACTATAAGAAATTTCTTATGATATTCTGCATGCCTTAATATCCGTCTAGAAAATCTAAAACTACAATATATAATAAAATATTTTTAGCTTTTATAATATTAATAACGTTTCATTTTATTTAGAATGTATAAAGCAATATTTATTTTTATATTATATTTAAAGTTTAAAAGAATAAACAGAAGCACGCATATGGTTACAGGTAAGATTTTGAAATTTTCTCAATTTTTTAAAAGTATAAAGTTAGTTTTCTCGTACATAAATGACAATTTGCATCTTTCAGTCTTGTTAGTAAGTAATGTTTAGACGTATATTTTTATACTTTTTTTTTTTTTTTTTTTTTAGATTTTATTGAAATTTAAACTATATCATCATTGCCCGAAATTTCAACTTAGATTACACTCGCTTAAATAAAAATGTACTCGCCACAAAATATGATTAACTTACTCTAAATTTTACATATAAGGTGACCAGAATTTTTTTATTGGAAAAAGAGGAGAAATTACACGTCGTCTTATTATTATTATTATTTTTTTTTAATAAGAAAATAGAATAGAAGGCATTCAATTTTGAAAAAAAGGTCATTTTAGAAGACACAAAATTGAATGAAAATGATTATAAAAAGCGATACAAAAGCCAATTTACACAAGTGTTGAAACATTTTAGTCTCAAATGATGAATTTGGATCACTACATCTTAATTTAAATTAATAATATATGGATACAAGAGCAAAAATCCTTTATTTGTATAGGTGTCACTGGACAATATAGATTTTTTTAATTATTAATTTTTGCTATAGACAAAAAACTTTTCTTCTTCTTCTTTTTTTTTTTTTTTTTTTTTTTTTTGTACTTTCATGCAGTTACATAAAAAAAAAAGTTAGTAGACATTTTTATTATTAAATCATAATCATAAAAGAAAAAATAAAATTGGGTAATAAAAAAATATAATTAATATTCGGCAGATGAAATGATTTGTTTTAACGAACATTCATTCTTTATCAACATTTTATAAAAGTTCTCACACGAATAACCTAAATTATTCTTAGTATTTAATAAGTTTCTAAAGTAGGTATATAAAGGAGATTTTTTTCACATGTCTATATTTTGTTCACTGGAAAAAAAACCGTCGCTTTGTGGTAGCGTTTTTGCCAGGAGAACATAAAATGAATTCAATTAACTTTTGAATATTTTTGTGAGGTGGTTGTAGTGTTATCATTAAGGCAAATTGTCTGTGCTAGGTCTGTAGGCCTGAGTAGGAGAGTTCTCCGTGGGGTCTTTCTAAGAGGTCCTAGCCCATATTTACGCTAATTTCAGAGAAAACTACAGGAAACTCCTAATGGCTAAGTCAATGAGCGCAACCGGGTATCGAACCCAGCACTTCATGTATACCAGCTTCGAAATCAGAATCTCTCGGTCACTGGTGGGCCTATTTTTATAAGGAATATTATTCATGCAAAAGTGAAAACATACGTCAACCCACCGCGTACCAACTGGAGCACAACCTTCTTAATGATTTCATGACAATTTCAACAGTGATTCTGTGTTCTGGATCAAATAACCGTACAAATATAGGGAATACTTTTATTTCTTTGTGAATCGAAGAATCTGAATAAGCATAAACCATAATATGCTTTGCTAAGTTTATTAGAATGTTGTACTTTTGCGAACCTAACGTAGAAAAAAGTTAGTGTTCACCGTTCGATACAGCCAACAGCTGAATGAACTCGTCAGTTTTGCGAATTTTTTTAAAATTAGGCACTAAATCCTTTTCATTTGAAAAAGAGGACAGAGGACGAAAAACGTAAAAAAGAGGACTTTATAGTACTGTAATGTTTTTTTTTTTTTTTTTTTTTCGTTTAAGAGGGCAGAACTTTGAAAAAGTAGACTGTCCTCTTAAAAAGAGGATGTCCGCTCACCTTACCTAAGGCAGCATGATTTTATGTTTTTAATCGATATATATATATATTGGTACCACCGTATACTGTAAGAATTCTATCTACGTCTCGACAGAAATTTTACTCGCCACAGTAAAATTTCCGCTCGCCAATGGCGAGCTGGCGAGCGGAAATTTCGCCCCCTGATATCATTATAAATTTATTTTATGTAAATTAAAACTAGTTTAATAAATATGAAATAAATTTTATATATTTAAAATAAATCAAAGAAATTTTGAAAATTATTTTGATCGTCAAACTTTTCAAACTTTCGAAATTTAATACTCATTTTTAATAAAAAAAAATATTTCATGAATATGATTGTGTACACTTGTATAGTTACATTTAAACGGCTAGAAAGTCAAAAACCCAAAATGTTAATTTCGAGAGACTATAAATATCTAGGGTGATTTTTAAAATAATGCCCATAGTTAACACTTTAATTAAAATGTAACAAAATGAAAAATAAAACAACAACCGAACCACTTTTAATGATAAAATGTACCTTTATTTTGAATTATATACAAGAGATTTAACATATATGTCAAATAAACAAATGTCCCGTTTTCATGAAACAGCCTTTATTTTGAAGCAACTTTCTCTACACTTTGAAAAATTCTAGAATCTAAATTATTAATCATTGATAGTTTATATTTTGTCCATGTTTTTTAAGAATGAAAACTTACACGAGTAATTGGATAATTATAGCAATTGTTTAATTTCCCTTGTTGTAGAAGTACTCTAATCTGGTCACTATATGTATGTATGAAACAAACAGAAATAAAACAGTAATGGTAAAGCTCTAAATTATGTACATCTTGCTCACACTATGAGGAAGGTGGAAGGATATTGCAGAGATGTCCATCTACGGAATTACTCTCATAAATCGCAAATAAACATCTCATCACACGATTAATAGAAGCTGTTACTACACTCGGGGAACACATTGTTTTAAGGAAATTACGGAAATACTTATATTTATAACTAATGTCAAATGAAACATCCATGATTTAAAGCGTGGCAGAAAACAGAAGAAAAAAGCTTTATGTGCAAATCAACTTTCGTGACGTCAAAAACCAGAAAAAGAATATAAGTGCAGAAATCGTGATTTCGCAGAAGCTTCTTTTCCTCACTGTCTTCGTGTTAAAATTCAACCGTTCAGATTTGTTTTGAGAAAAAGTGACTTGAAAATGTCACCAAAGCGTGGTTTACCGAAATGCATAGCTTAGTGTATTACATGGAGAGTTGAATCCGGCTAAACTCAAAGAAGTGTAGCGTATGCTGTTGGAATGGCAAGAAGTGCAATTTCAAGAGTGTGGAATTGGTTCCAAGAAACAGGGAAATGTTAGACATCGACCAGGACAAGGTGACAAGGTTGTCCACGGGCTACCACAGCAAATAATGTTCGATATATCCTGTTAGCAGCTCGTAGAGACAGAACAACTAATGCTACTTAGATGCAAAAAACAATTTATTTTGGCAACAGGACGAAAGGTCTCAAGCTAAACAATCTGAAAAAGGCTTCATCAGGTTGGTCTCTGAGCACGTAGGACAATGGTGTGTATTCCGTTCGGACCAAATAAGGTGGTTTGCTGGACATCGAGATTAGCTGCAAAGTGGTTGGAGTTAAGTGCTATTTATTCACTAGTCCCGATTCAGTTTAGAGTGTGACACCAGACGTGTTTTGGTATAGCAAGAAAGGGACACTCGAAATAACCCTATATTCGTTCCAAAAGATTACTTTACAAACGATGTCGTTTGATGGTATGGGATGGAATCAGCATAGGCGGACTTACGAGCCTGTATATCATTCGAAATGGCAATTTCACACCCCAAAGGTATGCCGACGAGATTCGGAGACCTCATATCGCACCTTACGCTGCAGAAATTATCAGTTCCTTTATTCTAATGCATGATAAGGGCAGACCTCATATAGATCGTCTTGTGGAGAACTTCTTGAAGCTGAAACAATACAGAGTATGGAGTGGCCAGCATGTTTTCCTCAACTAAATCAGATCGAGCTTGTTTGGGACACACTCAGGTGACGCGTTTCTGCACGACCAAGCCTCCTTTTACTGTCCAAAACTTGGAGATTACATTTCTTCAAAAGTGGAAGGGTATTCCCCAAAGAGTTATCGATAACGTGATTGCATCCATGCCAAACAGGTGTGCGGCAGTCTCAGCAGTTCAGGGGAACCACACGCCATATTAAACATCTTGCATCATTTCCAAGCATTAATTTTTTTGCTATTTACACGTAATTAAATTGTCACCCTGAAGTTTAATTTCATGTTCTTTCTACTATTCCAAAGAAATAAAGTTCCCATACAATTGCTTTTTTCTTCTTCTTTCTGGGTTGCATTTTATTTCATGTGTATTCTCCATTTTTTGCAAATATATAGCGCAAATGTTTCTTCACGTTTTTGCTTGTTCCCTTAATTTTTTTGCGCAGTGTACGATTAATAGGAATACTACATGTTTCCTACTCAACCAACCTTTATTTTCTGTCACTTAAATAGAAGTAAGAGCGACAGATTATATAGTAATTCGCGTGATTTTATCCAAACGTGTGTTCTTAAATCCCTAAGATTCGTAATCATGATAGAAGAAAATTGTGTGCTGCAATATTTGTAACTAATTGTCTTTCTTTTAGAGCGTGTTGCGGAATGCACTTAAGTAAAGTGTTGCGGAAGCTCATAAGTAACGGATCATAGTTACGATCGTAGCCACTTGGTGTTTCTTAACTCTTGTCTGTTTTTTTTTTTTTTTTTTTTTTTTTTTTTGTGTGTGTGTGTGTGTGTGTGTGTGTGACTCCAGATTAGGAATAAACAGAAATGCCTCAAACTTCACGTAGAGATGCAAGAAACCCGGGAATTTAAAACCAAGGAAAAAAACCCGGGAGTTTTGGGGGAAAAACTTGGAACTTTGGGAATTTTGCGGGGAAAAAACAAATTAGAAAACACTAAAGCATATAATAAGTTGTTTACTTAATATAAATGACAATTTTAAGGACTTTGATATACTGATAAGCTTATAACATTAATTTATCATTTTATTTTCAATTTTTCAGAACTGCAGCTAAATCAAAATTTGAAAAGAAACTTAAGCTTTCTTTATTAAATTAGCACTTAAAATAAATGTATCGGTACAATGTTGGATACAATTTCCATATTATTCAAGCTGAAGAATTAAGGAAAGCAATGTATATAATCCTGTAATAGTCTGAGAAGAGAAATAATTAGGATTCGAAAAGTTCTTCAAAATTTCTATTTTGTAAAACTAAGGAATTATTTAAAATAATGGAGTGGTTTTTAGAAAGAAGAGATGGCATTTTATGCAATTACTGCAGTGGTATAGTTTCTTTTACAAGTTATTTTCTTAAATATTTCTTATTAGATTTTGTAAGAAATTGATATTAAATTTCCTACAATGAAAAATTTTTGATAAAAATTTATATACATATTGTTTTCCTGATTTTTATACATATTTAAAATAAATAAATAAATAAATAAAAAATAAAAAATTCTGCATTTCGAACACAACAAGTGGAGAAATATTTCGAATTAATTATATATTTTTCCCAAAAATATATTAAATTTAGGAATTCTTCTTCTTTTTCTTTTCTTTCTTTTTTTTCTTTGTTGTAATTTAAAAAAAAAAAGAAAAGAAAGAAAGAAAGAAAGAAAAATTTAAAAATTATCAGGTAACAAACTAATTTCTTAAATACTTCATTTAAGTTTAATGAGACTTGAATTCTGTTTTTTTTTCCTAAAATCTGAAGTCCAATTCTCTAATTGTTTCATCGTACGTTCATAAACCAATTATGAACTAGTATGTTGTGGCCACCACAAGACTTTCTTCTACATTTTCCTATACAAATTCACTCAGTAGAAAAAAAAAAAAAAAAAAAAAAAAAAAAATACGATTTTTTTTCAAAGTTTTTTTTCGTTAAAAGTAAAAAAAAAAAAAAAAAAAAAAAAAAAAAAAAAAAATCGATAACTTTGTTTTAAATCGATAAATTTGTCTATTTATAGTTCAACCATTCGTTTTAAAGGTATTGACGAGACCTTTCGAAAGATACCCATCTTGAAAATTTACTCCCGGGGTACTTCCATCCAGGGGGGGAGCGATGCCCCCACATGCACAAATTTTTTCCTAATTAACTACTACTATTATCAATAATTCATATTAATTTTACAATCACAGGTTAAGAGTAACTCTCATTATGTACATTTATACGAAATTTTGTGTTATACAGCCATGTTAAAATTTTAGAAAAAATACGAACACAGCGCCACCTGTCGATCGATTGATCCCCAAATCTAATCAGTACCAGTTTATGTCAGGAGCCAACTAAATATCAAGTTTGGTTAAATTTCGTAAATAAATATATATATATATATATATATATATATATATATATATACGATTTTCGTTCAAAATATATACGATTGTTTTCGTTAAAAGTAAAAAAAAAAAAAAAATCGATAAATTTGCTTTAAATTATCACAGATTTATAGTTCAACCATTCGTTTTAAAGGTATTGACGAGACCTTTCAAAAGATACCCATCTTGAAAATTTACTCCCCTCGAGGGAGGACTTCCCCCCCAGGGGGATGGCGAGGCTCCAACAGATATAAAAAAAATTTCCCAGTTCACTATCTCTATTATAACTAATTCTTGTAAATTTCATAATGATTACTAAAAAATAATTCTCTTTATGCACATTTATATAAAATTTTGTCCTATATCACCATGTTAAGAATTTAGAAAAAGCGGGATGGCAACGCAACCTGTAAAACAATTTTTACCAAAAGTTGATAGGCACTAATTTATATCAAGGTGCAACTACATACCAATTTGTATGAAATTCTGTGCAGTAGTTCCTGAGATACAGTTGCCACAAAATTTTGTCACACACACACAGACAGACAGACAGACATTTTCTAAAAATGGTCAAATCGTGTTCTACAGCTCTCAGAACGTGTAAATCCATCAAAAAGCCGAGGTCGAAAATTTTTACGAATCCAATACTTTCTTCTATTTAATATAGAAGAAAGTAATAAAAAAATTAAAGTTATTAATTCTCATTAAGAATGGAAATGCTATCTCAAGAACATAACAAAATAATATTAATGAATAATGACAGAAACTTACTGTTAGTGTTAGCACCGCATTAATTATTATTAATTATTTTCTTCGTTTTCGGAATAAACATCGAAGATGCTCGAATTAGCTGGAAAGGGAAACAAAAAGGAAATCTATGAAGGAATTAAAGTTGAAGTTAATTTAAAGATCGGAGGCTAAATAATTAACAAAAGTTATAAAAATATTCATAATTTCAAAATTCCCAGTTTTGGGGAAATTTCAAAATTCCCAATTTTGTCTTAAATTCCCAGGGAAAAAAACCGGGTGTTTTAAAAGCTTTGCATCTCTAACTTCACGTAAGTGAGCGGGGTAGAATATGCCTGCAATTGAACATTGTTAACGCGAAACTGCGTGTGTCTTTTTTTTTTTTTTTTTTTTTTTTTTTTTTTTTTTTTTTTAAGATTGAATTTTTTTGTAATCTACCTATTGGTATCACTTCGTTTATTTTTATCCATGCATAAAATATTATATGTCCTACATGCTCCATGCTATATAGCTCTGAACACCATCTTTCACCATCTGAAGTTATTTGGCTATGAGATCAAGAAAGCATAAAAATTTCGTATAAATGCATTCCGTGTTGATCGATCACGACGATGCTATGAAACTGAAAAATCCTCATTATTCATAGACAAATTGTCTTTTGAAGGCGTGGTGTATTGTTTAAGCTTCTTATCAGAATAACGAAAATAGCAGTGGCATTGTGCTTGAAATATTTGTAAAATTACGAATGTCGCAACCTAGGGACATTTAGTTGTCGTGATACTTGAAAAAAATTTTGTATCAAGGACAAATCCCTCCCCTTCTAAATTCATTTTTATTATTTATTTGTAAAGGACATATATAAAATATTTCCAAAATGTTGCAAAATTCATAAATATGTAAGCGTCCTTCTTTCTAACCCTAACTGATTTCAAGGAAATAGAATCATGGCGCTGATGGGCAGGCGTCAATTCGTCAGAGGGGGAATTTAATTATACAAGGCATACTAATTTTACTGTTTGCGTGTAAAACATGTAAAATTTGATGAAGAATTTAGAGACCAGCTTAATTAATGTTGTTTATTGCATTGTTATTTTTTCATTCGCAGCATAAATATCTATATGTTCAACTATTAGCAACTATACAGTTATGTAAGGATTGTTCATATGGAAATTGGGTTGTTAAAATATAACTGGTATTCCGAATGCAGTGCTTCAGCTTTTGTCAACGCTTTATGGACTTGTAGGACATAATGTGAAAATAGCTTTTTCTAATAATTTTCATGAAAGTATATACGTATAAGGGAAATACTTGCAATTTTTTTTTTCTATGCTGTATATTTTTCTTTTATAGTCCACAAGTAGAATGTTATAGACTAACCAAGTTAATTTTCTATTCTGCAGGGGAAAGTTTATTTTCAAATTTTCCATTTACTTAAACTTACTTTTTATTTGGTAAATACTGGATAAAAATATATCAAGTATTTTCAAAAATAAATTAATCAATAAATAAAAATATTTAGATTTAATAAGTAATCTAGACGCTCAGAATTCTAAATTTCAAATATTACCTATATATAAAATGTTTCAAAAATCATTATTTTGCTTGAAATACATTTCCTCTTGTTAAAATTAATCCCTTCGTTATTTTAATTACCACGAATTGCTATGATATGGATTATGTTCCGAAGAAAACTCGAGATTTCAATGAAACTTCCTTTTAAATAACCTTTAAAAATATTATCTGAGATTGAGTATTTTCGTTCTTGTAATCAACACGCTAATGACATTTATAAAGCCTTCGTTAGAATGATTTAGTAAGTTTTATTCTTAAGAATGCTAAATATAAAAAAGGAATTCAGTTAAAGTAATTTTTTTATGTATATTAATCTATATAAATAAAGAGAAGTATCTGTCTGCGTATATTTGTGCCTGTCTGCGCTCTAAAACGCACAAAAAAAAATTTATTAATTAATTAAAAATAAATAAATAAATAAAAGAAGTTTTTTTTTTTTTTTTTTTTTTTTTTTTTTTGTAGAGCCCTAAAATGCATTAGAAAAATATTCTTTCAGGGAATGCTATAAAAAATAAATAAAATTTTCAGAAAAAAAAAAAAAATGTTGAAACAAAAATACGAATATTTAAAGAACAATCTAAATATTTCACTTTGGAAGAGATGAAAAATTTTAAATGTTGAAAATATTTTAAAAGTATTCGAGAACAATATTCTTTTTTATTATTTTAAGTATTTGTTCGAATCATCTAGCATGTTCTATGACTTTTCTCGACTGCTCGTTGATTTTTGGTGACAGCCTGTCGTGGGTTCGATCCTTCAAAGGCTGTTGTGTTCATTTTTGCAGATAATTAGTAGAAAAGGTATCAATTGATAAAAGAGAATTTTTTAATGTCTAATAGTATTTCTTAGTTTTTATAACAAAAAAGTAGAAAACAAAAAAAATATATATAAAAAACATACTCTAGAAGCTTTTTATTTTGGATCCCTAAAAAGTATAAAATTAAAAAATTATTCTTGCTAAGACATGCTATAAAGAAATGGTAGTTTGAACATAAAAAAAATTTTTAGAGAAAAATAAAGATATTTCATTTTTGCAAGAGATGAATATTTTTAAATGTTCAAAATATTTTTAAAAGCTTTCGAGACCTTTGAAATTTACGGTTTAATAAACACATATATAAAATGTAATGACTAAGAATATTAGTCTCGGAAATGTTTAAAAACATTTTGAATATTTAAAACAAATCTGTATCTTTCTCTAAAATTTTCTTATTGTTGAAACTATCATTTATTTATTATGTCTTCGCAAGAATAAATTTTTATTTCGTGCTTTTTAAGGCTCCACAATAAAAAGCTTCTAAAGTTAACATATGATTTTCTACTTAAATTTTTATTCTATTTTTTTAATATTATTTCAGTTAACTGCGTATCTTAGTAACGGCTATTACACTATTTATTGCGTATTTATTTATTTCATTCATTTGAAGGCAAAAACTCTCTCTTTAAGAAAAAGAAATATATATATATATTTACTGAAATCCTCTGTATAAATAAAGATAAGTGTATGTCCGCGAATCAGTGTGGCAGTATCTGTTTGCGCTCTGGTGCTTAAAGAACTTACCACCGAACTACGAAACTTAGCAGAGGGGTAAATTGGACACTGCAGGGGTGCATCTCATCGACATTTTCTCGAATGTCGAATTTTTTTTAATCATAATTATTATTATTTATATTTTATTTATTCATTTTCTTTTTTGTTCCCATTTTTAAAAATTAATTCTTTCATCTCAAACGGCTGCGTATCTACGACTATTACACTATTCGTAGTAATTGGTACACAACTTCGAATAAACACCATAAAATATAAAAACTCGCAATGATTTATTCTTCAAAAAAAAAAAAAAAAAAAAAAAAAAAAAATCCTTTGTAAGACAAATAAGTAGGCATGAGTGCTGAAAAAAAAGCAGCACACTCGAAAGTTAGGCAAAATAGGCACACTTGTGCCTACATTATTCCTTTGACAAAGGTTCGTGTTTTCTTTCGACTCGATTCTTATAATTTATGGTGTCAAAGTTTTTTACAAACTACTTTTTTTTTTTTAAATACCTGCTCTATGGTGCTTTCTTACAATATTACACTATTCATTGTTTATTTATTTAATTATATTTATTATATTTACTGACATCAAGTGGCAATACAGTAGAAAAAAATAAACATATTAAATTTTAAATAAAAAATATATGTCTATAGCAGTTTATGTATAATTTTTATAATCTAAGTACCTTTTATTTAACATTTATTTAGGAAAATCCTTGAAAAAGGAAATCATACTTTTTTTTTTAATTTAATGTAGTTATTGGAAAAGGTTTTAACGTAGTCTAAATTATTAAACTTATTAAGATTTAAGTTTAATTAAAATTTATTTATTTATTATTATTTTTTTAATCAACTTTTTCTAATAACAGCTCCGCCTGTCGTCGATAAGTACCGAAATTGAAGAGCCCGAAAAAGATGTTTTGCAAGCAGTTAGAACCTGGACTTGATGCAGCGCAGGTGAGGAAAACGCTGCTGAAACTAGTATTAAAGGGATTTCAACGTAATTTTTACCATGTTTATATTGACTCGCTTTCTTGTTTGTTTGTCCTGTACAAACATTTCAATTGATTTATAATTAACTTTCCGACTGCACTCCGCGAGAAAAAGATAGGATCAGTGCATTATCAGACAAATCTTATACAATAAACGTTTAATTTAAATCATATATTTAGTATACACTTAAAGTATAAAACTGATTTATAAAAATAGCAAATTAGTGTATTTCCCTCGCTTCATAGTAGTTTATTCCTGCAATGTCATTAATTATGCACGACAAAAAGATAGGGACAACAATTTTACTGCGGGCTAAAGCATTTGATTGGTTAGAATTTTTATCTCAGTTACTTGTTTTTGGCTTAAATGAAGTTGTTATTCTCAAATCTGGTTTGTTTCACTCTTATTCGACATCAGATGTTAAGAATGGGACGCGGTAAATGTTTGAGTGCAGTTGAACAAAGAAAAATTACCTTTTTGCGAAACGAAGGTTCAACTTATCGACAGATTGCTTCACAAATAGGTCGAAGCATTACTGTTATATGTAATTTTTTTAAAGATACTGCAAATTATGGGAAAAAGAAGTCTACTGGACGATCTTCCGTATTAAACGCACATACCAAAAGAGTCATTTTGAGAGTTGCTTCGAATTCTGCATTGTCGTGTTCAAAAACAAAATTACAGGAAGCTATAATAGCTTTCGGTAATAAATGTCTTTGTAAAAGATCAAGATATGTTTTCACATTTAATTTGCTCGGAAGGACAATTATATCAGTGTTCCCATTGATACCAATCGAGATTTCTTCTGAAGATAGCTGAAGAAGCCGATGTTAAAACGAACGTGCGAAATGGTCAAAGACTTTTAAATAGTTGTCCAACCATAAAATATAAGAAAATAAAGAGGAAGCCGCATTTAACTGAATTGCACAAGAAAGCCAGGATAGATTTTGCAAGAAAACATAGGTCGCGGACTAACGAATGGAAAAGGGTTATTTTCTTTGACGAAAAAAAATTTAACTTGGATGAGCCAGACGGCTGAGATTACTTTAATCACGATTTACGTAAAAAGCAACATATTCTTTCACGACGACAAATGGCTGGTGGCTCTGTCATGATCTGGGTAGCGATTGGTATCAATGGGAACACTGTTATAATTGTCCTTCCGAGCAAATTAAATGCGAAAACATATCTTGATCTTTTACGAAGTTATTTATTACCGAAGGCTCCTATTACAGCTTCCTGTAATTTTGTTTTTCAACAGGACAACGCCGCTGTTTACATGGCCAATACTGTAAGAACATGTTTTCTAAAAAGAAAATTACAATTCTTGACTGGCCAGCTAGATCTCCTGACCTAAATATAATAGGAAATCTTTGGGGCTACCTCGCAAGAGAAGTCTAAAAAATCATCGACAGTTTTCTACAACAGCAGAACTCCAACAATCCATTACAGAAGTATGGGAGAAAATTCCTCAAAAGTATATAAAAAAAATTATTTGGCACTTTACCTGATAGAATTTTTGAGGTTATCAATGTGAATGGAAAATACACTCATTTTTAATTTTTCTAATTTAAGACTAATTAGAATGTAATTTCCTGTGTTCCTATATTTTTGTCGCTCATGAAAAACCCAAGACGGTAAAGATTTATCGTAAGATTTATTTATGAAATAAAAATTGTTATCATATCTTCTATAAATATTTAGTATATTTTTGATAATAATACATGATCAGCACAATTTAGATAATGTTATTTTATGAAAAAAAAAAAAAAAAAAAAAAAAAAAAACTTTTGTACCTAACTTTTTGTTGAGGAGTGTAACTAGACATTTGAAACTTTTAGAACAGATCAGAACACGATGACAATGCATTCTTTTAATACTTATAGCCATCTTTAAGCAGAATTGAATTCATTTTCAGTAAATTGTGTTTTGTGTGCTAAGATAGTACGGTAAAAATCCGCAAGGTGAATTAAAATTTTAAAAGAGAATTTATTAATATATAGAATTTTCAAGTTTATTTGATTCAAGAGAAAATTTAAAAGCGTGGTTTATATATATATATTTTTCCATCTTGTAATTATTTTAAATTTTATTTATAAAGTGAAAAAAAAGAAAAAAGAAAAACTTTTTTACCCCCTTTTTGAGACTTCATTTAAATATAGCGACCATGAAAGCCTGTAAGTACAAAATATTTTATTTAATATGTAGTGAAGAGTGAATTATTTTTCAAACCGTACATTGAGGAGATCATAAATACACATTAAATTTTGTAAATGGTTTATTTTATTTATTTATTTTTTATTTTATTTTATTTATTTATTTATTTATTTATTTATTTATTTTTGTAAAGCATTATATTAGAAATATACATATTATTTTTTTTTTTATTTTTTTTTCAAGTCATATATGCTACTATAAACAAATAAATGAACAAATAAAAATATGTAATAAAATGAAAAATCTCATTCATCGTGTATTGAAATTTTTACTTTTCAATTTAATGAATTTATATAGATATTTGTGTTACTTAAAATTTTTTTCTAATTTTTAAGCAATAATCTTTGTGTAAAATAGAAAACTTTGAACTTAAATTATATCCTAAATATATTTTTTTATCATTTAATACAGAACTATCCTGTTTTCAGACATCTAATTTCTGACAATTTAACCCACATTACAATAATGGATCTTAAGTAATCTATCAAATTAGACCACGCACAATTACTCACGTGCAGATATTATTCAAAGACCGGCAAAGATCGCATTTTTGATCTACAACGCTATGTAATTGTACCATTCAGTAATAATAAATTGCATACAGATTCTTAACCTAAGTTACGGTTGTGAAGTTATTCAATTTTTAAGTAAAATGCTTTTTTAATAATTACGGTTTCATTACATTTCCTACGATATACGTCTATAGAAAATCAGAATATGTCGATTTTAAAATAATGCATGTTTAGTCCTCAGTAGTGCTGGGCGATGTTGACATTTCTTAAATCGATATATCGTTCGTCTAAAATACCGATATAAGGATATATCGATTTAATGCAGCGTTACCAATTGTAGGGTATAATCCCTACACGTAAGGACTTTTAGCAGTTTTCTTTAAAATGTAGAGACGGTTTATAGTTAGTTGGTTGGGTTTAACGTCTCAGTAGTATAGCGTTACAATATAAAATATTTGGCTTTAGTTTGAACTAAAATTGGTACTGAAGTAGCTGCAACTACCTGACGGTTTAACTTTTTACCATGATTTTTTAAATTTAGATTAACCAAATATTAGAATAATGGAAAAAAAAAATATATAAAAATCAAAATTTGCCAAGACGGCGATTGAAGGCGGAGATCTTCTTGTCTCAAGTCAAACACTCTGACACGCTTTCTTGACCACTTATTACATTTCGTTGATTTTTATAAAAGGGATTTATCTTTCTAGCGTCATATCGTAACCCATAAGTGAATTGTTCCTCAAAATTTGCCATTTAGCCTATGTTTTCGACCACTCTTTTAATTTAATCTTGGTTTGGTTTCAATAGGAATTTTACTGATTTATACTTCCCTTGTGAGTGGATATATGGTAGCTCCAATTTTGGTGCAACTTAAATTCAATCGCAGGAAGTAGAAAACTTAAAAATGAGGTTGAACCATATAATGATATTGCTTATAACATTACTCCATATATAGTCGGAAGTAAAATTATTCGAGCGCTAGCAATATTTTCTATATAAAAAATGTACATTTAATACTGCTCTGTAAAATAAATTCTTATCAAATCATGTTCTTAGTCCGTCTAAGAAACAGCTTTCTGATAAAGGTATAATGCCATAAAACTAATTATTATAAAATTATTCATTATTTTCCACAGTTCAAAATTTATACATCAGTAAAATTAATATAGCGCAGTTTTGTTTTATCACAAATTATATCATATGGACTCGTGACGTGACATTCCGTGAGTAACATTCAGAACATTTAAAACACCCCAAATTATTATTATTATTTTAACTAATTGATAAATTCGGAATGTTATTATTTCGTACCACTTTGTAATGCATTAAAATATTTATATTCCCCACTTACATGCGAGAGTCCTGTTCCAACATCCGTTGTGAACAGACGCATTTTTCTGAAGCTCCGCTCTGCGCCATCTAGCGGCGTAAGCATAAACAGTTTTACTAGAGTGCAAGTGCTACTGTGACCTAAAGAGCCTTTTTCAAGGCTAATATCCGAGGGGATCAGTAGTCTTCACTCGTGAAGAAAAGCTTTTCTATTGTGCATCACTTTTCATTAAATCATAGTAAAACTTAGTTCTTTTACTTAAAATGGCTGAAAATAGCCAAAAATCTAATTTGATTGACAAACCAGTCACGTTCCCCTACTTCAGAGATGTGGATCTCCGGAGTCTGTCTACTGAAGGAGCAGAGGCAGAGATGGTTAAGCTACGTGCTGTTATAGCATGCAATGATGCAGCCATCTATAAATTAAGACGAAAAGATCTGGATGAAGCTGCTTCAACCAAGCTCTCAGCACACGTACAAGAAAGATCCCTTGCTTGGCAAGCCGCTTCACTTCTTTCTCAGGTGAGCGGCATTAGTTTATATTTCACACCACCACCACCACCTCCTCCTATTGATAATTGCAAAAAAGGCGATAATAAGGATAGAGATAGTGAAAATAGTAATTCTAAATTCAGTTCTAACTTAAATTCTGAGGAAAATTCGGTGAGCGTGAGTCCCGGTGAAGTGGCGCCATCTTCCGACATGGAAGTCGTCGAAAACTTTATCCAGGTCAAGCGCTCACACTCTCAACAGATTGGCAGCAACCCTGATTCTGATGGGGAGGGGAATTGGGAAACTGTTGAATACAGGAAGAAAAAGGCTAAATCAATTGTTAATAAGAATATTCAGGCTAGCACCTCTAATTCAGATAAGAGCAACGTGAATAATGAAAATAAAGCTAAATCCAGCAGAATTCCTGCTTTTTATATCCTACCGCCGCCCCATTGGCAGACTCTGTTGTCTGGCATGAGGAACCTAGTTCTGAAGCTGGCCAGCAAAGCCCAGGGGCGTTTCTTAAAATTAAAGGTTGAGAATAAGGACGAATGTCGTAAAATACAGGCTTATCTCATTCAAGAGAATGTAAAATTCAAATCTCTCTTATTGGATTCGGAAAAAAGTCTGAAGGCGGTGATTCGGGGACTCCCCATCAACACTCGTCCTTCAGACATCGTTCAAAATCTAGAAATCGAAGGTTTTATGGGGGTCACTGCGACTCAGATGTTCAGAGGACCTGTGTCCAAAAAAGTTCTTATGCCACTGTTTCATGTGGCAGTGCCAAAAACTCAAGTTCAGGTTGAGATAGATGCCATATTTTCGATCACTCAACTGATGGGAACAGAAGTCACGGTCGAAGCTTACCGGGGCCACAAAGGACCCTCACAGTGCTTCAACTGTCAGGGCTACTTCCACTCCGCAAGATCTTTCAATTTGCCGCCCCGGTGCGTTAAATGCGCTGGGGATCACACGAGCAAGAATTGCGGAAAGGACTTTGGTGATCCTTGCAGGTGTGTGCCCTGTGGTGGCACCCACCCGGCAAACTATCGACTGTGTCCGAAATTTCCGGTCCAAAATTCTAATAAAAAGAACGCTAAACCCAAGCGTAAGCCCCAGTTACAGGTCACAGGGACTCCCATAGCCAAAAATTTCACAAGTAAGAAGGTTCAACCTTCCCAATCTTTTGCGGGAATTGCTATTGGTCGTAGCGAGCCCGAAGCTCCTCCCCCTTCTAAAATTTCCCATATAAATTCCTCGGTCCCAGAAGACGCCAGTTCAGACACCGAGTTCCTAAATTATGCCATGGTCCTGGAAAGGAATCATGACAAGAAAAATATAGTTAAAGCCTGGAAAATGGCACTTCCACAAATTCGTGCGGCGTCCAGGAACTTAGATCGCACTTTCATCTTGTACGAGAGTTTAATATCTCTCGAGTAATTTTGTTAGGGAATTTCCACCCTTTATTTAGGCTTAACTTTAACATTCGACCCTAGTAGAACGTTGAATTCTTTCTCTGTTGGTATATGGAACGCCAATGGCCTCCATAGTTAGGCGGCTGAGTTCCGCCATTGGGTTTATAGTAATAATTTTGATATTATTTTTGTCTGTGAGACCAAATTCTCCCAGGGTTCTACTGTTAAGGTGGCTAATTATATGCTATTCAATGTTGACAGGCCATATAATGGCACCTCTTCCGGCGGCACTGCTATTTATTTAAAGTACGGCTTCAATGCTACTCTCATTAAAGTCCAAAATCTAAATTCCATTGAAGTCACGCCAATTGTTTTGGAATTCCCCACTATTCAAAAATTACTTGTTGCAGCAGTTTATATCCCTCCTCATCGCGAAAGGAATGACCTGTTCGTGCGAGATTTATTCCGGCTCACTAATATTTATTCAAATTTTATTATTGCGGGTGATTTTAATGCTAAACACTTGTCTTGGAACTGCCCCTCTAATGATGCTAGAGGGAATATCATCAGGAGATGGGTGGATCAAAATCATGCACAAATTCTTGCTACCCCTGAACCCACCTTCACTAGAAGTAATAATATTTTAGATTTTGCTATCACCCGCAATTTTCCATATAGTTACAGCATTCAAACGCTGAATGATCTCACCTGTGGAAATCTATTTTCGGACGAATAACTATAATTTAGATTTACCGGCGGCCTTCACCACCAGGTGGAACCACTTTACGGAGATATTAGCCGATTCCGAGCTTCCTTCACCTCTTCCATCTAACAAACTCGAAGCCGAGAGATCAATTAGCATGCTTGAAAATTACATTCAAGATGCCTTTCAGCAAAGCTCGGCTCCGAGAAAGAGGACTAGTCTATTCTTCCGATTACGAAATGAAATCAAGCAGTTGATCAGAGAAAGAAATCATGCTTGCAGGAATTGGCAGGTTCATAGGCTCCCCCATTTCAAACGCTTGTACAATGTACTTGCACGGAGGGCTAAAGCTGCAATTCATGAGTACTCAAAAACGCATTTCAACAACTTTGTCGAGAGTTTATCGACGACTGACAACACCATTTGGAAGGCTACTTCACGTATTCGTAGGCCAAAAACAAACATTCCGGCTCTAAATAGCACAACTGGAATGGCAGTGACAAACTCTGAAAAGGCTGAAGCTCTCGCTCACAGTCTTAGAAGTCAGTTTACACCTCACAATGATGTGTTTAATCCTAGAATCACTGCCATTGTTAATAACAGTGTTCAAAATTTATCAAGCAAAAATTCCATTAATACTCTTAACTTGGCCACTCCGTCTGAGGTAGTGGAATATATTTCTAAACTGAAAAAAAATAAATCCCTTGGCTAGGACCGAATAACAACTAATATGCTTATTAACCTTCCTACCAACTTTATTTTTTATATCACTTTAATTATTAATCGCATGCTAATACTCAATATTTTTCCAGATTGTTGGAAAAAGAGTTTAATCGTTTCTCTGCCGAAAGGTGGCGACACTAATCCGCACCTTCCTCAAAGCTATAGACCTATTTCTCTTCTCTCTTGCATGTCTAAAATCTATGAATATATTCTCTTTAATCGTCTGAATGATTTTACAAACTCTCATGATGTGATTATGCCTGAACAATTCGGGTTTCGTCCACGTCATTCAACACAACAGTTGTGGAGAGTGTGTGAAATTCTTCACGATGGCTTCCAATCTGGAGGTGTAACGGGGGTTATATTTTTAGATGTTCAAAAAGCTTTCGTTAAGGTCTGGCATGCTGGTCTTATTCATAAACTTATATCTATTGGTCTTCCCGACCAACTAACTAAAATAATTTATGACTATCTTAGCAATAGATCTTTTTCCGGTACAGTCGGAAACTCTATCTCTAACCCTTCACCTATTTTAAGTTCTGTTCCTCAAGGTTCTCTTCTGGGGCCATTCCTCTTCAACATCTACGCCAATGATTTTCCGCGTGATGTTGACGTCACTTTAGCGACTTTCGCTGACGACACTGCCATTTGCTGTAAACGAAACACTCCAAACGCTGCGTTTGAAGTACTTCAAAATTATCTCAATAAATATTCGAACTGGTTACGGAAATCAAAGTAAACAGTTCCAAAAGTGCCGCCATATTTTTCACCAATAAAAACTATGACACCTCCACTAACTTTCTCTTAAATAATGAACCCATACCCTGGGAGACATGTTATAAATACTTAGGAGTTTATATTGATTCCAAATTAACGTGGTCTCGTCACATCTCAGAAACTCTGGGTAAAGCCAAACGAGCCACGCATTCCCTTCATTCTCTCTTAGCTTTTAATAGCCGCCTGTCCATCAAAAATAAATTATTACTATATAAATCCATGATCCGTCCTATCCTAACCTACTGGTGTATGATATACAGATCTGCTTCGAAAACCAACTTGGATAAAATTCAAAAGTTTCAAAACAAGCTATTGCGCAGGTTTTTGAAAGCTACTCGCTACGTCCGCAATGATACTATTCATCAGGGTCTCCGAATTAAGCCTATTTATGCTCAATTTCGGAAACTTGCATTGAAGTTTCACAGATCCATTCCTACTGTTGGAAATCCTCTGTTGGACTCTATTCACAGATACGACGCTAGACTCGGTCGTGGTAAAAAACGGCCTCTGGCTGTTTTAGTCAGAGGGGATGATTTTCTCCCCGTCTCTCAAAAGCGTAGGAGTTTAATTTCCGGAGTCACCCAACTTAGTATTTCCATCCAAAATTCTATTTCCCCTAGATTGAACGAAATGTTCATCTAGCTTTAGCTAACCCTAGTATCAGGCTTATCTACTGAACTTTGTCAGTCGCGAGCTTTGAACCTTCTTACTAGTGAAAATGTTAATTCTTTTTTAATTATATTTTTATCAAAATTTCCTAATTGCTGCATATTTTTTTTATTATTTGGCTTATTTTTTAATTTTTTATTAATTTTATTGTGTTGTAGTGTAGGGATCTGAGGTCTCCTCTCATTGGCCGATTTCCTGGCCTCTGATTGGCTTTCAGTTTCAGGGCAAAATCCTCTGCGATTTTGCTCTTTTTCTTTCAGTGAGGATTGTGAGTGCTATGTATGTCTTTGAGAGGTCCGCAGATCCAGCTCAGAACTTAGTTTCTGGCTGGACACTGAGACTTTCGTAGGATTTATGCATGCACTTCATATTAATCCTCCTGAATTTTAATTATGATAGGGAAAAAAAATGTATGTCCCCCCCTTTTTTTTTTTTTTTTTTTAATTTAATTAATTTTTAAAATTTTTTTTTATTAATTTTTATTAATTTTTTTTATTATTATTAGCATTTTCCTGTGCTCCTTTGGACGCCCTGCTCAACTCTTAATTCCTTTTCGCCGTCCAGACCGTCTCGTCAACGCACGTAACAGTTTCATTGTTACACTTAGGTTTTTTCAAGGAGTTATTTATTTATTTTGTTTTATTTTTATTTTATTTTATTTATTTTTTTTTACTCCTGGTGCTTCACTCTGATTGGTCTGTGCTCACGCAGAGATTTATTCAGAGATCAAAATCCTAAATTCATCCTTTTGGCTTTCATTTATTTTATGGAAAATTATTTTTTATGTTTTTCCCATTTTTCGTTGGAGGTAAGCATTGGTTGCGACCAATTGCAGGTACTCCGAAGCACATCGTTGACATAACTTTGACTTACATGCGAATAAATTGCAAAATGGCTAGTATCAGCAGAAAATTGTTTATTAAGAGAATAGCTTCACACATGTTATTAAATTTCTATAGTGCCTTGAATTTCCTAATAAATATAATTCTTAATTAAAGTTTTCTAAAAATAATTCTTTTTAAAAAGTTTACAAGATTTACTTTTTCAATTAAATTTTTAAAATTTTTACTTATTTTAGATTAAATAACATCAAATATTACAAAAGACAAAAAGACTTAAATAGCTAACTCAGTATAGTGAAATAAATTTGATAGAAAGAACAATTTGGTGCATTTCAAGGCGGAAAAAAAAATCAATTTTCACAGCATTTAAAATTATTTTTAAATTCTCATACTGTTCGAAATACCCATACCTTCGAGTACCCATACCCTTTAAATACGCATACCTTCCAAATAAATAAAAATTAGATATTAAAATAAACATATCTAAAATAACGCCGTTGTTTGAATTAATTTATTTTTGACAGACAATGTCGTATTCTGTACTAATGTTAATGAATTTAATGAAGAAATATTATTAATTACATAAAATGTTAATAAAGAATAGTTAAATCACTTATCTAATAGACAGAAACTGGGATTTCTTATTTATAAATTATAGGAACTGGCAAAAAATATAAGAAAAAATAGCAGAAGAAAATGCTAATATTGATAAAATATATCTCTTGTAATCAAACGAATTTTGAATGAATGAATAATCCCACTGAAGTCAGAATCGGTTTTCATTTTGCTTCTGCGCATGCGTTAAAAGCACAATCATGGCTCGAACGAAAGAATGCATCTTTTAAACCGATATTCTTTTTTTCCCCGTGCGCCTGCGTAACACTAAATCGAAACGGCATTTCGAATAAATATTATTCGCTTGATTTTTTGCGGTTTCATTCAGTCAAGATTTTTATGATTTAATTGTCTATGAGTGCGCATGCTTGACTAAATCGTTATCCCGTTGAATGAATATGAATAGCTATTTGGCATTATTCCAACAGTGAATCGGTTTAGCCTGGAATCAGCTTTTCACGTGCTTTGATGTTTCTGCATCGATATTTTACGGAAGATGAAAATTTTAAATCGGATAAACGATATTAGCGTTAAATAGATATTTTATTTTGTATCGATATAAAGCCCAATCCTAGTCCTCAGTATCAGTTGAAAAAAGTTTATATTCAAAATTACCTTTTTAAAAATATTGACACGTATATAATATGTGTGCAGATTTAACTAACTCTTTCTGCTGAACTCTTGTATGTGAAAGAACACGGAGAACATCTCGAGAGTGGTCTGACCTGAACTAAATACTACATCTTGTTTTAAGCAATTAACGAAATTTCTCGAATATATATTTTAGAAAAATATTCTGAAAATTAAAGAGAAAACCATCTGCGCAAGAACGACAAATAAACACCATGTCACTTTAAATAAAACTATTTTGGGGCAACTTGCTTCGCCGGGTTTCAAATTCAGAATATTCGGTTTCGTTGCCCGATTCCTTTCTTGGAGACATTGCGATCACAGGTCGGGGAAGCAGGTTTCATTACCCCCCACACACACACACACACTTTAGAAGGAAGCGGCTCACCGCTGCAATGTTATTTATAGACTTCCTATTAGAGGTTTATCGAAACTTCTGTGTACTCTTTCATCTAATTCTTCCTTTGAATCACACTGAGATTTTAATCCCAAGACACGCACTATATATTATGTATATATATATATATATATATTATATTTTTTTCGCAGTCTGTTATGTCTTTCTATGTTTTTTACTTCTTATGTTACGTCAGATAGTCATCATTTTACTCTATACGGCCTGAAGTACGATTACAAAGCTAAAAATATATGCAGGTATATATCTCAAAAGGCAGAATCGTGCCCAAATTATTTTGGTCGAAGTCAACGTATATCGATAACATATTTCCAGTGTTTTGTTAAAACTTTTTCTCACAGTGAAAGTCAAAGTTCATGTCTTATCTAGAGCAAGGTCTTACAATTTTTTTAATCTGAAAATATATGTCTTAATTTCCTGTAATACATTAGCATGGGTTTTTGTACTTCCACAATGATAGCAAATTAATTAATTAAAGGCATTGTTTCATAGATCTATCTGATGATGAAAAATAGTGTTGTTAATAGCTGAGTCTTTATTGTGGCAAAACTGGGCTCTATGAAAAGTGTTAGATCTCCATGACCTTCGCCCGGTCACCAAAACAATGTTTATTGAAGTTTGACTTCCCAGCAGAGCTTTTAAAGCCCTTTCCTCACAACATTAAATATATGACCTCATGTCATCGACAGCTCTTTTGGCTAACTCAGTAGATACGTTATGGAGTCTCTGAATCTTCTGTAAGTTCATTAACGTTCATAGAATATATTCAGTTTGGTGGAAATGTTTCGTAAATACTTCCTTTGTCTGATGATCGAACACAAAATGGATCTGGCATAAATCTCCTTAATCAGGGACCGATTTACTCACTTGGAGGCCCAGGGCACACACGTTCAATGGGCCCCTTTTCCTCGTACTTTAATATTACAACGAACAAAACTAACCGCATATTTTTGATTCACGCTTATAAAAATTATCTCCATTTTTCATTTTATTGGTAAGACTTAACTAGATCTGATTCTTGTCTATCAGATCAACGTACATCGTGCCCGTGTATCTGCACTGCGGTGCGTGCCTCGGATTTAGTTAGCCTTAGTAAGATTTTCGAATGCAGTATCTGCAGTATGCAATTGTATTTGCGTTTAGCGAAAATATTGCAATTTTTTCGATGAGCTGATAGTTTCCTTGAAAGATCACACCGCAAATTTATATAACAGCGCAGTAATACCTCCATCCATCGACGAAAAAACAAAAAACAACGATCATCATAGCAAAATTTGGAAGTTTTTCATTTTATGTATTTTTTTTAATGTATGATGGAATTTCTTGGGGGGCCCTTCACTGTGAGGGCCCAGGGCACGTGCCCCGAATGCCCTGCCTTAAATCAGGCACTGTCCTTAATAAATTTCCTAAGATGATCCATACAGTTTCTTTCTCTGACGTAGAAAATTAACTTTCCAGTGCAGACATAATACATCTGGAATGACCAATTTACATATCTCTGTAAATTGATGCACACGAGTAAGCAATATCGTCATTCTTCATCTATTGGGTAAAATATATTATTTAGGGAATTCTGGTTTATGGTTATGTATTTGGTTATTACTCCGAAGTAGAAAATTACTTTATCCAAGCACATTCGTTCATTCCAGAGATTATAGCTGGAAACATTTTGAGCGCCCTTCAACCACCTGCTGGCATCTTTTTGGTCTTCTGAAAAGATACGGGGAATTCTGAGTAGCTAAAATGTCAGTATTAATAGTATTGGGCTTCTAATCGCTTTTTCCCAACATTTTTCTTTAATATGGACTAGGTTTGTGCAAGCTTCCCTACTCGAGAGGTAATTTTTATGCCGTTCACTTCTGCATAGATTTTCCCTTGTAAGTTTTACCTAACGTTACTTGTCATTTCGGCCAAAATGTCACGTAGATTAGATTAGTGTCACCCTAAGCGAAAGAAAACAGAAAAATTTACCTCCATTAGAAACTATCTATTTTTACTGAACGCTCCTTCAGTTGACATACAATTAACAACTTTCTCAAACAGAAAATTTAAAATCTGAAAGTTTTAGAAAGGAAATAATAAAGTCCATAATAAATATCTTAAGAGAACGAAAAAATACTCAGCGTTATTTTAATAAAAATCATTTTTTCGCATCTTTTGTCGGCAGTTTTCAGTTTAAATATTTTGGTTTCGTAACCCAAAGCTTCAACTCAGAATCACGGTATTTACAGACAGGCATAAATGAATTTGTTTTGATCAGCATATATAGTTGCGCTCATCACTGACTGACTGACTCTCTCTATATATATGTATATAAAATAATTAATTTTCGCATGCATATGAAACTAGTTGGCATAGGTGGACTCTGCTCAGTTCCCCATCATATTCATGTTCTCAGAAATTTCTAGTGCGAGGCATATTATAATCATGTTAAAAGAAATGAATTTGACCAAAGCTTGATTCAGTGACAGAATGAAATCCCCGCCTAATAGGCTATCCACCGTTCACTTCGATATATTTATCTTATTCTAATCTATTAATTTATTTTATCTGGGTCAATTCCGTTGTTTAGTTTTCATGCTACTATTTCCAATGTAATAATCCTCAAAATTCATATTTATATGAAAAATTTACAATTTCGCTATGTTGATAAAATAGTAAATTACGAATAATTTACGAAATTTTCCTATTAGAATATTTGTATTCAATCATGTTCAAACAAATATCATAAATGTAATTTTGAAGTTGTCTAATGTACTTATGATGCTCAAAATGGAAGTTTATGCTCAAATTTGCCTTATTCTGACATGTTAAGTAAATCATAAATTCCAAATAACTTACGAATTTTTTTAAATTGGAAAAATCATAGTCGATGATATTCATGCCAGTATCCTAAATAATATTTCGAAAGTGGTTTGACATCTTTACGATGAAAATATCCCTCAAGATTGACGTTTATGTGAATTTTTCTCTATTCTGCCATGTTAAGAAATTCGTAAATTTCCAATAACTTACGAAATTTTTATATTGGAAAATTCACAGTCATTAATATTCATGCCAGTGTCTTAAATAATATTTCAAAAGTAGTCTGACATCTTTACGATGAAAATATCTCTCAAAATTGACGTTTATGTGAAATTTTGCCCTGTACTGCCATGTTAAGAAATTCGTAAATTTCCAATAACTTACGAAATCTTTATATTGGAAAAATCATAGTCAATAATATTCATGCCAGTGTCCTAAATAATATTTCAAAAGTAGTCTGACATCTTTACGATGAAAATATCTCTCAAAAGTGACGTTTATGTGAAATTTTTCCCTATACCGCCATGTTAAGAATTTCGTAAATTTCCAATAACTTGCAAAATTTTCAGAGTAGTATATTTATAGTTACTGATGTTCATTCCGGCATCAAAACCGATATTTTAAATCTGGTCTGACATTTTTAGAGTAAAATGTTTCCATTTAATGCCCGTTTAAGTGAATTTTTGTCCTATTCTCCCATGTTAAGAAAATCGTAAATTTCTAATAACTTACGAAGTTTTTAAATTCAAATGTTGCAAATGAATAGCGTTCTTGCCAGTGTTGAAAGTAATATTTTAAAACTGATCTGACCTCTCTGCGACAATTTGTTCTTGAGATATCGTGTACACAGACTAACAAACTAACGGACTAACACACTAACCCACTAACCCACAAACAGGCTAACAGACACCATAGAAATTTTGTCATTTTCGGATTCCTCACACCTGAAAACGTGTAGAAAAGTCAAAAAACCGAGGTCGAAAATTTTCACGATTACCTAAGTTCCCCATACCTATAGCATGATGGGCAACTAAAAATGACGTCTATAAAATAATAATAATAATTTTAAAGGTAACAAAGAAATAAATAAAATGTGAAAATGTCGCACGGGCTTGATAGCAAATGAATTATTTGAAGTGAGAAATAAGTGGAATGAAATGATCATTTTTCAACTGGTGCCTTTGTCGCCCTACAACTAACTATTATGAAATATTTTTTAATATTCTACACAACACTGATTTACGAATCGAAGTTTATAAGTGAATCGACTAAAAATTCATGAAGCAAAATAAAATAAAAGATACATTAAAAATTTTCATGCCAAAAAGGATAAAATAACATTATTTTTTCTTCTCTATAACTATATATAAAAATATATGAATAAAAATTAAGAAAAATAAAAATAAAATATCACTCTACAAACATTCAACTCTCAAAATGCATTTTTATATCCATTCCGTATTTTCATTTGCAAAACATTTTATTCGATCCTCATTTCACAGCGTATAGCGTTTTCTTCTTTCTTTCATATGCTGTACGTGTCTTAAAGAACGTTAAAATATATATTTTATCTGGAGACTATACAGTTCATTTCGCACGAAATAAAAGTTTATATACAAAAATGCCATAAAAGAATAGTTTTTTTTTTTTCTGCCGTCAATCATTTATTATATACGTATTTCAAAAAGTGAAAAAGAAAGAAAGAAGCATTTGTTTATTGAAAACATGAAAATAGTTTTAGGTACTTCCAATGTTATTTTAAACAATAAATTTCTTATAATAATATTAAAATAAGCTATTTACTATTTTACTTTTAATTAAAACAGGACTATATTTTATTCTTTTTTTTTTTTTTTTTTTTTTTTTTTGTTAAAGCAATTTTTCTATTAAATTTGTGTATATTATATATATATATATATATATATGTATATATATATATATATATATATATACATATATATCAGAGTTACCAACTTTTCTAATTTAATCCGGAGCATTCTTAGACCCCCTTTTTTAAATACCGCTATTTTAAGAATATTATTTTCTTATTTTCTTATAGTTTTATATTCGAGAAAATCATTCTATAAATAAAGTGGTGTCATATAACTGAGGAGGCACAAATGCCCCGGAGTAAATTAAAAAAAAGATGAAAACTTTTATAATTTACTCAAATTTTATTTATAGTACTTTTTCTTCCACATCTCAACAGAGAGTACCGCATCTGATAACCGTTGGAGGATTAGATGAGAGTGACAGCTTTCCAGTGGATACAGGAGAGTGAGATTTTGGCCATCACTGCGAAGGTCGAGATGTTTTGAGTGCATTGGGTGCACAATAATGCTGTAGAGCCATGTGTGGCTCATATACATGTTTCTTATCATGCAAGGGCTTGAGTGAGTGATCATATTATTATTATTTTACATTATTTTTTTGCGTAATATAAGTTGAAATACGCGCCTTTAGAATAATGTAACAGGAGGACTATCTGATTCATATAACAATCTGTTTTTTTTTTTTTTTTTTTTTAATGCATATTTTATTATGTCTGGTGAAGTTTAATATATATATATATATATATTGGTTTATTAGAAATAAATTAAAAAGCTATTGTTTTAAAAATATTTTAATTAAAGATATTATTTTGGATTTGTTTAAACATAAAATTGGTAATTATGATTTGGATAAAGTGGGGAATTCGAAAGAACACCCTCAGGAAAATTTGGTTTTGTCGTTCAGAGATAAAATTTTTGACTCCATTAAATTAAAAAAAGTTTTGAAAGCTTGCGAAAGTTTATTTCCTTTAAAAAACAGGTTTAATATAAGGATTGCTAATAGTTATGATAAAACATTAAAAAATCTAATTTGCAATTATAATCAGTATAGTAAATGTATTAGTTTAATTAAAGAAGATGAATGTTATTGCAATTCAAATAGTTTAAAAGATTTTATTGATCCTTATTGTGGTCATATTGTCTCAGGAAATTTAAATATAATTGAAGATGATCATTTAAAAAGTATTATGAATTAAGGATCAAGCTTTAGGTTGAATTTAATTTTAGCAATAAAAAAATCATTGATTTTATAGAAAAAGATGTAGACATTTTTATTTTAAAAATTTCCTATAAATATAGCTGGCCTTTTGAAGATTTTAGACAATGGAAATTTAAAATTTTGTACCTTTTTAAGAAACAATTGCTTTTCCTTAGAAATCACTATAGTAAATATAACCTTGATGAGTTTAAGTATAGTGCTGAACTTAAAAAAAGTATTGAAAATTTAAAAGATAAATTTATTATTGCTACAGTAGATAAAGCTAATCGTAATTTTGCTATTATTTGTAAAGTTTTTTATAAAAATCTTCTTTTAAAGGAATATTCAAGTAATAGTTCTTTCAATAAGTTATCTGACCACCCCTCTATTATCAAAAAACGTATATTGGCCTTTGATAAAATCTAAATTTAAGTAGAAATTGTTTTAATTTTCCATATCTATTCGTTACTGTAAAATTTCATAAAAATCCAGTTAAATTTCGTTTTGTCACCTGTGGTACTAATAGCTATAATGATAAAGCCGGTAAAATCTTGTTTAAATATTTAAATTCAGTTTTAAAACTAATAAATTCTGCTAATGATTGTAACATTATAAACAATAACCAGAAAGTTTTAGAATATTTCAAGAATAATTCAAAAAGCATTACTTCCGTAAATACCTATGATTTTGAAAATTTGTTTGGCAGTATTCCGCATAACTTGGTAATAGAAGTTTTTGAAAGCATTTATGATGAATTTGGCAGCTACTTAAATTGTGATAAAAATTACTGGACTAATCTTATCAGGTTTTGTATTTTTGAAAACGTTTTGTTTAACGGGAAAGATTACTTTTTACAGCGGAGGGGGATCCCAATGGGAATGAGTTTTTCGAGTGCTTTCGCAAATTTATTTTTATATTTTTTCGAAATTTTTTTTATAAATATTAATTTCTTCAGATATATTGATGATTTAATTGTTTTTAACTGTAATTGTTTCGAAAATATCTCTAAAAAAATATATCCTAAAGAATTAATTTTAAACCGTACAGATACTGATAAAATTTCTTTCCTAGATTTAAATATAAAGAGAAATGAATATAAATGGCTCATTGGATTATATGATAAAAGAAAGGATTTTAATTTTAAAGTTAATAGTCTTACTAATTGGTTTTCAAATATCAGTAGAAAAGTTTTAAAAAATATTATGTTCGCACAGCTTAAAAGAATTCATACTATTTGCAATAATGAAGAAGATTTAAAATATGCTCTTGAAGACTTAAAAAGTACCTTGCAAATTAACTGTTACCCGTCACAATTTTTAACTGTGACTTTCCAGAGTTTTCCTATCTCGGTTTGTTCTACTTCCTCATTCAAGGGCGATATTGAAGTACCGATGATTAGCCCCGTCGGCCGAAGATAGTTTGTGTTCCATATGAAGGGTTGTATTATTTCATTTTATAATTTATTTTTTACCTTTAGCAATTCTCTTTTGTATTGTATATTTTTAAAATTACTTGATGTAATTTTGTAACTTTTACAATTTGATAATTTTATAAAATATTTTTTGTAGTTTTATACATTATATCTATGTTTGATTTCTTCTCAGTTATTGGTGGTTTTCTGTTCGGTGAGAAGTTGGGGGCTAAGGATAGTTATTAGCTTATAGCTACTGTCCTTTCAGAAACTTCTCGTTCACCCCTACACTGCGGGGCCTCCCTGATGAAGATCTCAGTGCTTTTTGGGGTTTAATTTCATTCATTTGTTTATATATTTCTACATTTAATTTCATTCATTTGTTTATATATTTCTGCATTTATATGTTACTGCATCTAAGTTTTGCATTTCCTTTCGCTGCAATCTTGCGTATTGGTTTGTAATTCTCCTATTGGTTTTTCTAATCTGTAAAACTTATATATTTATAAATTTTTCCTGTCAATTGTTTTATATATATATATGCATATTATCTCATTATTATAATGCTCAGAAACAAGGAAATAGAGCCATGGTATTTATTATAAGGGATTTCAAAAACACCTCCTAGACACACTTACACTAAGCGACAAAAAAAAAAAAAAAAAAAAAAAAAAAAAGCACTGTAGAAAAATTGACTTATACCTTTTGGGTTTGTAATAATTTAGAAACTAATTATTGCAACAAATAAAATTGTTATGTTTGTATAATACGGAAGTCATAACATGATACCTATGTACATTTTCGATTTAATAATATGTTTTGTTACACTCTACGGAGTATTTAATAAAAATCTACATAAAATTTTCTTTTTAAACGTAATATAATAAACATATACTTTGTATTTTATCATGATTTATTATATGAAATAAGCAAGTGCTATTTTAATGTGTGAAATAAAACTATTTATTTGTTAGATCTAAACAATTATTTAATAAAAATATGTATTCTGGATTGGATAAGTCCGCCTTTATATGGAATTACTGCTTTAATGCGCAATAGAATAGTATTTTACAGTTTTTTAACATGAAACTCAGAAATTTCACTATGCCAAATATCATAAATATTTTTTTGTAGTTCTTTCAAAGTTGTAGGTTGCAAATTTCTAATCACTTTTATAGATTAAACATTTTCGAACGGATTGAAATTAGGACAATTTTCAGGTCTATTAAAGAAGAAATTCTGCGATATTCTTCGTGAGATTTAATCTTAAGTAAAAAAAGTTATGATGACTTACAAAATTATAGATGCTCTTGAGAAAGGAAAAGTAATTTTAACAACGTGAATCAAATAAATGTATCACAAGCGCCATATACAGTAATATATACTATACAAGCGCCATATACTATTTTTAATGATGCTTTTGGGGTAGAGCGGAAAAGTTGCCTCTATTCATAAGTAACTTCTGTTCAAAATTTCACCACCCTTGGATAATGTCTTCTGTTCTGGCAAAGGACGTAAAATTTCAAAAATTTAGTAAAATCAGCAATTTTTTTTTTTTTTTTCTTTTTTTTTTTTTTGAAAATTGTTTCAAATTTCACAGCACTTTGCGGTAGTGTGCAAAAGTTGCACCTATGTATAGTTAATTACAATGCAAAATTTGGCGCCCCACGGGCAATATGTTCTGTTTTGGCAAGGAGCCTGAAATTACCTCAAAATCGACAAATACACTGTTTTTTCATTATACTTTTAGATATAAATATGATTTATTAACAATTATTTTAGCAGCAGATTTTCCAGATTATCATTAACCAATAATTATTTACCACTAATTAATGATTATTAATTATTAATCTTTTTTTTTTTTTTTTTTTTTTTTTACAGGTCGTGAACTGAGCTAGCAGTGAGAAACAAAACATGGCAAAATCTTCAAAATTTTCAAAGCGAGGAGCATTAGATCGCCCAATTTTCGGATCACCGACAGATTTTGCTAGGATGCTTCCAACAAAAGAGGATGTTATTAAATGCTGCATTTACGAAAGGTGGCGTCTTGGATCTGATACAACTGGTAACAAGGAACCCGCATTTTCTTACATCGCAGAGCAAGTTTGTGTAAAGCTGCAAATGCTGTATTCTGATGCATCCATTCCGACAGTTCCAAAGAAACGTGTCCTTGATATGATTCATGCATATCACAAGAAATATATCGATATCAAGGCTGTTTATAAAAGAATAGAGAAAAACATGGCAACTAAAGCAAGGGTGGAGAAGTTTAAAGAAGAATCATGCATTATTTTTGATATAGCAGCTTGTAAGTGCTCCACGTTTACAGACTGCAATTGCCCAAATGAATCCAAGGTCCCCTTTAAGGAACAGACATTTCTTGCTGATCAGAGAACAAAGCGCCTAATGTGCATTGGATCGCTTGATTTCCAAGAAGCCAAAAAGCTCGAAGCACGTGCTGAAAGTAAGACAAAAAAATTCCTTCGTAGTTCTAAATCTACTGCGTCCTGCTCGTCGCAGACTGGTGGTGATGAGCCCTCATCAACATCAACGTTATTAGAAGATGATGAGTCAATGGATCAGGATAAGGAACCTGACCCTGATGACTACGACTACAATCCCCGACCATCGACTTCATTCTCTGCGCAAATGCGAAGGAAACTTTCAAATACCGCCTTAATAAGCCAAAGATTTGGGGTATTGCTTCAAGCCACGGCTGCCATAGCTTCTAGCGTTCTGCACGACGTAGGCCTAGTCTCTGAATCGGATACATCTTTAGTGATTGGTAAGAACAAAATTGCTAGAGAAAGGTATTGGACCATGCAAGAGCTTAAAAGTGAGAGTTGGGACATTGGCAATGATCATTTAACAGGTCTTTACTTCGACGGCCGACGTGACAAAACATTGTGAATAGAAAAGGAGGATGATAACTACTACCAAAGTACAATTGTAGAGGAAAACTATTCCTTGGTGAAACAACCAGGATCTAGCTACGTTGGTCATGTTACACCTGCTTCAGGATCAAGTCTGGCCATTGCTGAAAGTATTTACGATTTTATCACAGCAGAAGTGTCCGGAGGTTTAAACCATATTCTTGTTCTAGGGTGTGATGGAACGGTCATAAATACTGGAGTTCATAATGGGGTACTGCGTCGTCTTGAACTGAAGATTGGGAGAGCTGTGCAATGAGCAGTTCTGTCAACTACATTTCAACGAATTGCCTCTCCGCCACTTGTTCGAGTCCCTCGATGGTCCCACCTCCGGACCCAATTCCTGCACTTGTTGCATTGGAAAATCTTTGAAGGCGTGTGAGCGGCTTGCAGTGGTAACATTTGAGCCAGTAAACTGCACCTTGCCATCAGATGATATATCCACTTAGAGTAAGGACCAGAAGTATCTGAGGGATATTGCTCTCGCCGTTAGCTCAGTCATGTGTCCTCCAGGTCTTGCTAAGCGCGATCCAGGTCCCCTAAACATGTCCCGCTGGTTGACAACAGCCAACCTGATATTAAGACTATATGTTTCCACCACGGAACCATCAGACAACTTACGTACCATAGTAGAGTTCGTTATAAGGGTGTATGTGCCATCTTGGTTCACTTAAGGATGGAGCTAGGCATCTTTACCATTTCATTCAGTTATCCAGATACTTGGATCAAGTTAACCGCAACGTCATCGACCCAGTGATTTCTCGGAATGCTTACTTCGCATCTCCAGAAAACATTCTGCTTGCGATGCTGACTATTAAGAGAACACATATCAGAGCCCTTGGCATTCGAGGAGTCATAAAATCACGAGAATCATGTGACACGGTTGGACACGTTGGGATTAGAAAGTTCTATATTCCAAAAATAAACTTCGAAGCAAACGACTACAGCGAACTAATTGACTGGTCGTCCAGCGAAGTAACTCCACCACCAATACTGAATGATGTGACTACAGAAGATTTGAAAAGTATGCTGAAAGAACCAATTCCAATTGAATGGAATTTTACAGATTTCCCATGCCACACACAAACTGTGGAAAGAACAGTAAAATTGGTTACGGAGGCTTCAAAGAAAGTGTGTGGTCTTAAAAAACGGGATGGATTTATTCGCTCCACTCTGAAATCGAGAAAGGCCATGCCTGAATTTAGGTGCAAGAGACAGTACAAAACCTAAAGACCTAACAAAACACACATTTTCGTACTTTTAATTTTGAATACTTATTTCTTAATTCTTATATCTAATAGTATGCGAGTGTATGACAATTCTGGTTTATGTTTAATAAATGTTAGTTGAATAATGAAAAAACAGTGTATTTGTCGATTTTTGGGTATTTTCAGGCTCCTTGCCAGAACAGAACATATTTTCCGTGGGGCGCCAAATTTTGCACTGCAATACATAGGTGCAACTTTTGCACACTAATGCAAAGTGCTGTAAAATTTGAAATAATTTAAAAAAAAAAAAAAAAAAATTGCCGATTTTACTAAATTTTTGAAATTTCACGTCCCTTGCATAAGACATTATCCGAGGGTGGAGAAATTTTGAACAGAAGTTACTTATGTATATAGGCAACTTTTCCGCTCTACCCCAAAAGCATCATAAAAAATTTGCTTTTTTCGATACCCCCTAATATACAGTGGTGGACATAATTATAAGACACCTATCTAATTTGGCAAATAGTGAAAGAAAAGTTTCAGAGCTTAAAAATGTTTTATCAAATACGTCAAAAACATAAATTTATTCTGTTACCACAAGTAATTGTTTTACAGAAATGATATTTTTATAGAGTTTAATAATATAAAAAAAAATTAAAAATAACATGGACAAAATTATAAGACACCCTAACATTTTAATTAAAACACCTGGTTTTTTTCGAAAATATTGTGCAATATGCAAATTTTCTGCTTGCTGTTATGAAGTCAGCATTTAACTAAAGCAGATTAGAACCGACTTCACGCATTTACAAACATGCCACAAGGTACAGAATTAAAAGAAAGTGAAATTCGCGAAATTTGGAGATTAAATGGAACTGGTGCTTCTATTAAAAATATTTCAAAAGTTATTAAACGGTCTAGATGTGCAATTAGAAATGTTTGAAAAGAGGAATTAATGGATCGGTGATTAAAAGACCTGGAGGTACTCCTTGCTTGACCTCGAGAGACAGACGCCATGTGCTTTCGCTGGCTACACACAATAAGATGACCACTACAGGCATTAAAAATGATTTGAAACTGAATTGTTCAAGGAGAACCATTCGCAGGGTGTTGCATAATGCTTCCTATGTGAAGTATAAAAATTTGAAGGAAAAAAAAACACCGCTTCTAAGCCGGCACAAAATGGAGCGTCTAAACTTCGCTAAACAAACTATGGCCTGGACATCCAAATGGTACTCTGTGTTATTTTCTGATGAAAAGAAGTTTTACCTGGAAAGTCCTGACGGGTTTCAATATTATTGGCATGATTTACGGAAGTATCCTCATGTTCTAATGAGCCGCCAAATGGGTGGAGACTCAGTAATGGTTTAAGCTGGGTTTTCGGCTCCAGGGAAAAAGGATATTGTTTTTGTGCATTCAAGAATGAATTCCGAAAAGTATAAGAATTTTCTTAAAGATCAACTACCCATATACGATGAACTTGTTTGAGGCGAAAACTACACTTTATAGCACGATAACGCGCCGATTCATGCATCACACGAAACAAAAAAATGGCTTCAAGAGCAAAGCATCAATGTTCTTCCGTGGCCTTTTCGCTCCCCAGACTTAAATCCCATCGCAAACTTGGGGGGGGGTCTTAGCTCGTGTGGTTTACCTCAATGGAAGGCAGTTTATATGTGTCGAAGACCTGAAGAATGCTATAAAATGTGCTTGGGAAGAACTGTCTTGAGATATTTTGTTAGAATTGATACATTCGATGCCGAATCGCATCTTTCATGTTATAAAAAACAATGGCGGCTCTACCAAATATTAAATAACCATGTTAGAGGATTATATTTTGGACCATTAGTGTCTGCTAATTATATTTACCACTGTATTTGGAAAAAACGGTTGGTGTCTTATAATTTTGTCCATTATGTTTTTAAGTTTTTTCATTAAATTGTATGAAAATAATTATATATGATAACAGGATTAATTTACGTATTTGACGTATTTGATAAAACATTTTTAAGCTCTGAATATTTTCTTTCACTAATATTCAAATTAGAAAAGTGTCTTATAATTATGTCCACAACTGTAACAAGGTCCATTATCATCTTGAAATGCTGACTATTGACGAGACAGTAATACCCCCAAAATATTCGGTCAGGTATCAGTTTTTTTAGTGGCCAAGTTTTATTTCGGGATAATTGATCCCTTGAACACGAAAATTTGCCAGAATCACCGAAAAATTACGCATTTTTGTATCGTAATGTACGGTGAATATGTCATTGTTTTAAAAGTGCGATTTTCATTAAGTCAGTCACATTTCCGTGATCAGATCTGCTTGTTTCGGTCAGTTTGAAATAAGTTAACTTGACTCATCAGAGAGAACAACTTCAGCCCAATAATTAATTGATCCATTTTTAATTTTTTTAACCCTCTAATGTCTTGGTTTTCTGATTATTTTCTTTAAGAATGAATTTTCTGGCAAATAAACCTGCTTTGTTTAAATGTTATTTCACTATATTTAGATAAATTATGTTACTAAACACTTTTTCTGTATCCTTGCTATGTTCTAAATGTAATACAAACTGATTTTTTAACTTGAGGTCATCCCGAATGGATGAGTAATGTGGTCGCCTAAGAACAAATGCACAGTTTAAACAGTTAAAAAATATTATATCTTGCTAAAAACCAGATCACTAATATATTGTTAAAATTTAATAATTTTGGCATCCCACGTATTAAAATATATTTTCGATTTTTGCTCTAAAATTAATGTTTTTTGTGGTATCATTAATTGCCTTATTCTTGCCATTTTTTAACTCTTTCTAAAATTACAATTTTCCGAACAATTGCATCTTGTTTTTAATGCTTGGCTCAATCCTAAATTGCATGCGGAATACAACGTAATAAAATCTGTTCAAAAATTTACTTTTGAAACAATAAAATTAGCGATTACAGAAAGAAAAATGGAAAATATGCAAATGCGGCTTTTATTTATTTATTTATTTATTATTATTATATATATACTAGCAGGCTTTGCCCGCTTCGCTGGACACAATACTGAAATGAGTTGTCAAAATTCCATATCATTATTAATTAACCTGAGTTAAAGTTCCCGCTGTGCTCGATAGAGATTTTTCTCGCTTGCAACGTGAGGAGTCCGTGTTCCCACTGCCTTCGATAGCAACTTACCCGCTTCTTACTCCCCTTTTTCCAGTGGCTAAGTTTGAAGTTTTGCGAAATCGCGACAAACTACATAATGCGTACACCTAATCAACATCCACACACCAAAGTTCGCCAATCCAAGATAATTTAAGGCGAATGCAAAAGGGAAAACGTGTTTTTACACGTGTTTATAGCCCTCTCGACACCAAGGGGATAAGGGGGGCATTTCGTAAAATTCCGTTACAATAAGTGTCGGATAAATACTAACAATTTACGTACAAATTTCGTTACCGCAGATACCATAGATTTCTCAGGACAAATTTAGCGCTAAAAGATGTGTCTAGAGTTTGCCCCCTCGTAACCCCTCCCACCCAAAAAACAAAAAACGAACATGTGCTTTTGGAAATACCCTAAGGAATTCGCATAGCCTTTTTTCAATATATTTGTTCCACTTTTGGTAGAGGTCCACTCGAAAATCAGGAATTTTCAATATTTCCCCCCTCCCTTCCCTTAAAAATCGGATATTCCTAAATGATGAAAATGTATTATTTGTACTCATGTCTAGTCTCCCCATGTGCAATTTCTTTACTGTGAAGTAATAAGGAGCCGAGTTATGCTTATAAATGTGTTTTAGCTTTTGCTTCCGCCAGGGGAGGAAGGGGAGTAATTTCGGTTGATAGATATAATTTTAAGTTGGGTAAAGACCTAAGTTCTTGCGAAGCGCCGTTGAATTCTGTCCAGCCATTCTCAAGTGATACCCGGACAAACGTGTTTTTCTCTTTTGCCCCCAGGGGGGAACGCGTGGGAATTTCTGAAAAGTTGATAGATGTAATTTTAAGTTGGGCAAAGACCTTAATTTTTGCGAAGCGCCGTTGAATTCCGTCCAGCCGTTCTCAAATTATAACCGGACAAACGTGTTTTAGTCTGTTACCCCCCCCCCCCCAGGGGAGAACGGGGGGAATTTCTGAAAAGTTGGTGGATATGATTTTAAGTTGGGTGAGGAGATAATTTCCTGCCAAGTGCCGTTAAATTCCGTCCAGCCGTTCTCAAGTGATACCCGAAAAAACGTGTTCTGTCTTTTGCCCCCCAGGGGGAACGTGGGGGAATTTCTGAAAAGCTGATAGATATAATTTTAAGCTGGGTAAAGGCCTAAATTCCTGTCAAGCGCCGTTAAATTCCGTCCAGCCGTTCTCAAGTGATACCCGGACAAACGTGTTTTAGTCTTTTACCCCCCATGGGGGAACGGGGGGGAATTTCTGAGAAGTTGATATATATAATTTTAAGTTGGGTGAGGAGATAAATTCCTGCCAAGTGCCGTTGTATTCCGTTCAGCCGTTCTCAAGTGATACCCGAACAAACGTGTTTCTGTCTTTTACCCCCAGGGGGGAACGGGGGAGAATTTATAAAAAGTTGACAGATATAATTTTAAGTTGGGTGAAGACCTAAACTCCTGCTAAGCGCCGTTGAATTCCGTCCAGGCGTTCTCAAGTGATGCCCGGACAAACGTGATCTATTCTTTTACCCCCAGGGGGGAACGGGGGGGGATTTCTGAAAAGTTGATAGGTATAATTTTAAGTTGGTGAAGACCTAAATTCCCGCCAAGCGCCGTTGTATTCCGTCCAGCCGTTCTCAAGTGATGCCTGGACAAAAAAAGCGACATACAGACACGATGACACACACACACACACACACACACACACACACACACACACACACACAGGCAAAAATTTCTGAAGTCATTTTCAGCTTTCATGGTGTGTGAAACGTGAAGATATCGCAAAATTTTTCGATTCTGACAAATTTACAGAAAAAAGTCTGATTTTATTAATATATATATATATATTGTCGCGTAGTGTATATATGCATATATTATTGAAACGTATTAAACCTCGTTCCTGCTTTATAGGTAATGTTGCAACAAAATTAAATACAGTCAGAGGGAAAATAAACGGCATTTTACATGATGTCAGCCTTGATGATAATCAGGGAGGCCAAATGTGGCTGTTTATGGTGAAAACAAATTAAAAAAATATTAACTAGAAATAAGAACACTTATTAAAAAATAATTAAGTAATTAATTACTTAATTAATAAAATTTTGAACTTTATGAGTATTTCAGTATATACATTTTATACATTATACATATTAAGCCTTATTCAGTCCACAACAGGTTTTGCTTCTTCCGTGGCCTGCTTATTCCTCGGATATGTCGCCCATCGAGCATGTCTAGGATTTCATTGGTCAGCGAATCACTCGTACAACTGGTGGGGCGCACAGTAAGATTGAACTTTGGCGTCAAGTCGAAGCCATCTGGAATGCCATTCCCCAGGATTACGTTCAGAATCTGTATAATTCAATGCCAAGTCGTGTACAGGCTCGCATCGCTCAGCGTGGCGGATGCATAAAGGACTGATATAAGACGTTCTTTTCTTTTCTTTTTTGGTTTGTGCGTTTGATAGTTTATTTGTATCACTATGAGTAATATGTGAAATAAATCTTATTAATTTCTCACAATTCTTTCACGGTGTTGCAATTTTCACAAACATGTGTGTATATTCATAGATATCCTCAAAAAAATATTATAGTTTTAAAAAATTAAAGAACACGCTTTTATAGAAATGTGAACTAAAAAGCACAAAATATCTATCTTAGTATTAAAATTCTGGGTAAGAGAAAATCGTGTGAGTGACACATCATAATATTTACATACATTTAAATCTTTAATTAAAATAACTTAGAATTAACAAAAAACATTTTTAAAAAATCTCCAAAACGTGGATCGAACGCTGGACCTTTAGGTTCGTAGCGCAGCGCCTTACCTCTACGCCATATCGTTCGCGTAGGGAAAGTTTTTTTTTTACAATATAAACTTTTTGTTTGCTCCCAGAGAAGTTACAAACAAACAAACATACATACATACATACAGGTGAAGCTAATAAAAGCGTGTTAATAACATCATCATTCATCAAAATAACATCGATTGAACTTTAATACTGTGCTAATTTAAATTAAATATTTAAACTATAAAGAAGGGTTTATCGAACATGAGCTGTGAATGCAATATAATAAAAATGTAAGAATAGTATATGTAAGAATATGCTGAATATATTGAATGCTTATTGGCAAAAAAATATAATTATTTTTTTCTTTTTTTTTTTTTTTTTAATTTAATGACTTTATTTTAATGCTGGATATTTTATAGTGGATAAATTTATGTTTGATTACACATTTTTGTAAAATCATGCATTGTGTAAAGTTATTCCTTTTTCTAATATTCTAAAACTAAAAACAAAAATTACTCTTTTTTGTATTTATTACGATTATTTATATAATAATTTGCATATAACATTTATTTTTCATCAATACCTTGAGGAGTTTCAGTATTCTTTTAAGTCGCTTTTTGCATATTTATCTAAGGTAAAAGTGGAATATTTACTCGAAGCTCCAATTCGTTATGCTAAAAATATATTTCTGGATGTTGCTTTCATAGAATTTTTTTCACCTTTAGGCGCACAAACTTTTTCTTCCTTTTAAAATACTGCTGTATTTGCACTGAAATACATATCCAGGGGCATAAAACGTTCAAGAAAGTGTATGTCTTGATAAATGTTTTGTTTGGTTTACAGTTTTATCAGATAAAGAGAATTTTTTTGTTTTCACTTATGTAACGATAATACAAAATATCAAAACTAAGCTATAAAAACAAATGTTAAAGTCAAGTGTAAACATAAATTTCCTCGCATATACAACCAGAAAAATAAAAAAGTAAAATAAAGTAAAATAAATGCACATTCTTTAAAAGTTTAACTCCTGTATTTCTTTTTGAAATACCTTGCATCAATGATCAGTGATAACAAATTAATTTAAAGTGGACGCCACATGGAAACAATATCGCGGGGGAAGTTGTCCGGAGAATTTATAAAAGGTATTTGAAATATAAGTTCAATGTCAAACTTCGATTCGAATTAGTTCAGTATTTCGAAAGTTATTGTTATGAATAATTTACAAGTGGCAGTCTGATTTAAGTGGCCGCAACTTGGAATCAAAATCACGGAGCAACATGCCAAGATAATTCTACGTAAATCAACCAAGATAATTGTATGATGTGTTCATTGTCTAACTTTGATTCAAATTAATTGAGTATTTCAAAAGTTATCGTGATACGAAATTTTCAAGTAACAGCCTGTTTTTAAGTGGCTGCAAGTTGGGAACAAAAGGGAGGAGTGAGATGCCCAGCGAATGCAGTTAAGATATTTTAATGTTAAGTCCATTGCGCAAATTTGATTGGAATTGAAGCATTATTGCAAAAGTTATCATGTTGAAAAATTTTCAAGTGGTCGCCACATGGAAATAAAATGGCGGAGCAACTTGACCAGCGAAATCATCCAAGATATTTTTATAACTAGTGCAGATCAGGAGCCTCAACGTCCTATTTGCATCAGACATTATTCAATAGGTCATTTTTATTTATTCCTTATTATATAATAGTATATATTGATTCGATCGACTTATTACCATAATCAGATACATTCCTGAGAGGGGCTGCTGCCCCCCTCAACCCCCTGCTATATCTCTCTTTGTATACCTATTTCTATATCATATAAAGTGTTACGGAATTGTAAATAATTGCATTTATTTTTGTATAAATTCTTTCAAAGAGGCTTTGTAAGTCGATAAAATGCTAATTCTCTGCATTTCTAGTCGTTTTAGAGTTAAAATAGCCTATTTTTTCCTTGTAAACGCATTAAAAGGCTCCAATAAGGGAAGAAATGGATTTGGCGCCAAATTTGGCGACTGTTTCCCTCCTTGACGAGGAAATCCTTATTAAGGATATACCAAATATGAAAGCTCTATTCTCATTGGCTGATGAGATACGAGAATTTTCCAGAACAGTCTGCGTTCGATAGAATAGTAATAAAGGAGCATTTTTTTCGCCAATGCGGTCAGTCTCAGATCTGTATCAGTTTCGTCAAATGCTTGCTTTGCTTTGAGCCTCTTTGAATGAGACTTGCTTTATGTGTTATTGATAAACAATTTGTACTGTTGTTTTGCTGTTAACGGCTGTTGTTTAAGCTATGTTTACTGGCATAATTAAAGCTGATACTTGGTTTATAGACCTGTATTTTTCTGGAACTTTCTGCGAATAAATCACTGAATTTTTGCAAGTTTCGCCTTTCATTCTCGAACAACTTACGAACCCCCAAGTACGCAACAATATGTATTCTTAAAAAACGACGGTCTTCTATTATTTCCCTGAAATTCATAAATACCAAATTTCATAACTATCAAATTTCATACAAAAAAAAAAAAAAAATTACATAGCATATCGGAAATATTTTGCGTAACCTTTAAACTAATTATCAATTCTATGCCCACAATTTTCAACAGGAAAACATGCTTTTAAAATTCTAATAAAATTTCATTATATTTGAAGGGGTGTAACCATGTTAAAATACATTTTTAAGAAATATCGACTATAGACCGTAATAGTACGAAATTCTTTTATGTATCCCGGAAAAAAAGCCACAGTCATTATAAACGCCAATAATAAGAATAAACCTAATTAATTATAACTCATTAATTTTTCAAACTAATTTGACATCATTTGGATGATTGCAGTACATACTCGGAATTATTTTGTGTGGTTCCAAAAATTATTTAGTCAATAACATAACCTTTTTTAAGAGTAAACATGATTTTAAACATCTTTATAATGTATGTTAACTTTATTAAATTCAATTTAGCATAAATGCCTTAAAGTGCGCGCTTAAATTAAAAATTTGTCCATAGGCTCTAATGTTATGAAATTCTTTCGTGTGTCTTTGTAAACGAACCATAAACTTTGTATACACCAGTAAAAATTATTCAGCTTATTTTGCGTTAAAAATTAATAATTGTTCCAAATTTAACATCGTTTGGATAACTACGTGACATTGTCAGAACACTTTTGTAAGGTCCTGTACATTAATTAGAAAGCTTAAGAGCACATATTTTCTTCAAACAACATAAGTTTAAGCATCTTAATCAAGTACGCTAGTTTCATTTTCTTCATTGCAAAGTAATGATATTAAAATGCGTTTCAACGAAATTCACCCCATACGCCGTAATGTTAAGAATTTTGGCGTGTCCCTGTACACAGTTAAAAGAAAATATAGCAATAAAAATTATACAGCTACTTATATGCAAAGCTGGAACGTGTGCGCGAATTCGCAAGTCAATCGAAGGATTTTTGCGGCCGCTATTGCGGTACATACAAATTCATCCCATAGGACGTAAAGATAAGAAAAACTTTGGCGTGTCCCTGTGCACGAACGACAAATGGAATACACACCTAACACTATACAGCTAAATCCGAATGGGCTCATGAATATGTGTACAAAAAGTATTTGCACAAAAAATGGACATGGTGCCCTTTACTCCGGGGTACACAAGCAACACATGCATACATACACTCTCACACAAACACACATACATATATATATATCAATTGTATAATACCTCGTTTCTGCAACTTTATGACATAAAATCACTTGGAACAATACCATTTGATGTATTGAATTCCTTCTTTTAATCAAATCATGACAAATTTACAATAATTTAAATGCATTAGAAGGTATTAGGAAAAGGTAGTCTGATCATTTTCTTCAATATTCTGCATAACACGTATATTGACTGTCTGCTATCGATTTGCAAATCAATCTTAAAGGTTGCAGTTAACAATCAACAGGATATACCAGATATGCACAAGGATATCCACTGCTGCATAATCGGACATACTGCTGTAGCATAAGATGACACCAATAAAAACGTTGTATGGCATTATAAAAACAATTTAATGCAATAAATGAATTATTGAATATATGTCATGTGAATTCAGGATGGGCAAAAAAGAAGCATAAAATAAATGAAATCAAAGCAAATGAAATTTGACCTTCACTATTCCGAATTTAAAAAAAAGATAAAATTACTAGATGATCGCACTGCTTCAAATTGATCTAATTTTATAATTAATGGCTCGAAATACTCGTACATTAACCTTCTGAGCGACTGATACGTACATTTCCGTACGTAGAGGAGTAGTTTTTGTCCTTAATACACTATTACTTAAAAAGTACCTAATTATAGATACTTAACGTGTTTTTAAAGTATTAAAGTCACACACAATAGACATGAGGTTTATCTTGACATCAGTAATCGCATTTTTAATTTCAAACTGCAATAACTATTGTTTTAGGACATTTTTAAAACCATGCAACGAAAATAACATTAAAATTTTGCTGTTTTAGAAGACGCTCCTGTAAATTGTTTTAACAAGAATATACAACATGAAGTGGACCAGAGCATAACATAAAAATCTTATTTAGTTATTTATTTTTCATTTATTTTATTTTAAATTTAAAATGTCCAATATGAAAAAGTAGGACAGTGTTCATATAGGGGCTACGGTAACAACTTAAATAATTCTGCTATATCACTAAAAATTCCTCTGTAAGTTTTCAATCACACTGGAATTAACTTCACACGATCACACAATTTTTAGCTCAACATCAGTTTATAAAATAATGTTTTTATTGGCGAAAAGCAATTTTAGTAACTTTCTTATTTGCTTTTTAATGGCGCAATTAGGCTATTTGGCTTCAATATTACAATATACATATAATGTTTTGTGAATAGTTATATCCAATAGATATTTTTATAGTTACATTTTATCAGTATGGTTTATTTAAATCTGCCTAATGCCAAAGTGCGCAAAGAGTTGCATGGAGTTTGTATGGACTTATGGCATGAATAAAATTGTCCCGTTCTAAAAAATAAAATAAAAATAAAAATAAGCAGATTTGTGTACTATTTATGTTGGCAAATTCGAAGCCAAATATTCATCTAATAGATGCTAATGTACAAACCAATTCGTCTAGAAAGCAGATTAATTCTTACTTTTCATCAGAGATTTAGAAATTGTCATTGATAGGGACTGTTATAATATTTAAAGTCAATTTTATTTACATTTCATTTGCTTTTTTCATGATTTCACATATATTTTTGTGAAATGTTTTCTATTGCTAATCCAATCTTTTACATTTCCACACTAGTCCCATTTCATGGGTCTATGTCATGAAATATATATATATATATATATATATATATATATATATATATTAATCATTATAAAAAAATGTGTTGCCAAACAGTTTGATGTAACAAAAAAGAAGAGAAAAGTACATATGTTAAAAATGCTATTAATTTTTCGCTTGTGGAATAAATATAAAAATTGCCCACCCTAACCACTTTCTCCCCTATTGGTACCAGTGTCCATCGTTGTTACATTTACCTTACTAAAATACCCATTTAATTTAGTTTTAAGAAAAGATAAAGTGTCTCGTCCTTATTAAAGACACATATTTACATCTCTAAGAAAAATATTTTTAATAATAATAAATATTTTATAGCCTATTATTACGTAGTTTGTTAGATTGTTTGATAAATAAATTTGAATGACAGAAGAAATATGGTACTTAAAATATTCATATAAAAACACTATTGTAAAACCTCTATTACCTACATGTTTAAATGTTCTATTATTCGAAACTCTTTTAACCAAAATTCTTGGTTAACTGAAATCCAACTTTTAAATATTTTTTTTTTATTATTATTTATTTATTTATTTACTATCACATTTCTCGTATGCAAATTCGCAGATATTCTTCGTGAGTGACAAACAAAAACTTGTGAAATATGTAAAAGGTATTTAATTTTAAAACCAATATTCAGGTAACTAGTATTAGTTTTCATTTTGCTATTTTATTTTACTTGTGCAATTGTTTCCAAAATAAGAAATAGCAGATATATTTGTTTTTATTATTGTGGTGGAATATAATTACACCACATATATAATTAACTTACTTCAATTTTGTGGAAAATGTTAGGCCCTAGGATTTCCTTTAATATCTTGTTGCTGTCTCAAAAGACCTGTATTAAAAAATAAGTAATATTAATAATTCATTATCAGTATTTTTTCAAAAACTTTCAGTATTCTGTTATTTAATTTATATGTATTCTGATATATGTAAATGCTAAATATTATTGTAATAGTAAATAATAATAATACAACGCATTATTATTTTATTTTGCGTGTGATCTTAAAATCGAAGCATTTTCGATTTTCCGAAAAATTCGATTCTCCGAAAGATGGTCGGTTCCAATTACTTCGGATAATTGAGTTTCTATTGCATTAGAATTTTAGTATTTCTAATTTTTGTAAAAATTAGAAATTACCTATTTAGTCTTAAAGTAGAAATTAATCTTTATAAAAAAATTGTATTGTTGTATAAAAGTTGTCTCAGAAAAGTATTTTTTTTTTTTTTTCAAAAACTCTCAATTAAATATTTTTAATTAAGTACTGACTTTTCGTCCCTAATGCATAGTATTTGGACAAATAAAAATTATTTCTTTCAAAAAATTTCTACTTTTAAAGAAAATTTTTCTTTGAAAGTACTGTTTCAAAAATATTTCTGGAAAGCGCCTGTTTTGTTATACATGAAAATTCTGAGTTTGTGAACTCACAACTCCTGACAAAAGGGAAGAACAGAAAGTAAACATTCTCTTGCATTTTTCTCAATGTTCATCTCAAATGTTATGCGTAGTATTCATTTTCAGAATGACATTTTATTTTCTGTTCCATGACATTTTAGTTTTGTGCTCATTCTTTCACAGCAACTCTCATACATACTCGAAACGTACAACAGAATATATTTCATAAGATTTTTGAATTCCATTTTTTTAATGTATTTTATTTGCTTAAGCAAATGGTGTATCTTATATAAGTTATTATTTATTTATTTATTTATTTAATATGTATCCAAAAGCTAAAATTTTAATTATATTTAGTACAATAAAAAATAATATTTAAATTATTAAAATTTAATTAGTTTTAGCATTTTGAAGAAATTTCTCCTTTTTAGATATAAATACTTGGAATAACTTTAAAATATGTAACTAGAAATTTAACTAGTGTACATACCGGTCGATAATAAACTAATATATATTACACAGGCTTGCGATGATTTTTTTTTTCAAGATGTTGTGTTTTTCTGGTGTATTTTTGGATGCTAATTAAGAAAAATGTATTAAAAAATTTCCACCACGTACAATTTTGAAAAAAAAAAAAAAAAAAAAAAAATGGGAATTTTTAAGTTTTAAACTCAACATTTCAACTCCAATCGAAGTTATTTCCTGGAAAATTTGGGTGATGTGACTGAACAACAAGACATCAAAGAAATGTAGAGCAGGTATGATTTAGAGTTAACATGTTAGCAGAGTATTGTTGGCTGCTGCATGGAACCCCCCCTCCCCCCCCCCCCCCACACACACACATTAAGGCCATCAAGCCGTGCTCAAGAGAAAAACTCTAATGGGATCATCTACGTAAAGAAACACATTTATAAGATAATCACAGACTATTTTAATATATTTTATATATAAATAATTTCGAATTTATGACAGCCTCTGTGTGGCATTTCCGATCTTCAACCTTACTTTGTGAAAAATCCTTACGTGATAGAAAGAAAAGACAAGCATCTCTGAACTCAGCGTACCAAAACACATTAGAAACACAGAACACAGTGCAGAAATACAATTTTTAAGTATGATTTCGCAGGTTGTTTTATTGTCTGATCGAAAGTCACTCATTATACCACACACTGATTAGGGCAAACGCAAAAGGAAAAAAAAATGCGACAATATCAATATTTTAAGTCAATTTGGATAAGGAAAATGGACTGTTTTGTAAACTGAAAATAATTGCTATTATTAATTTCAATAAGAAGTAACTGTGGTCACATTATGCAATATTGAAATCAAATGTAATGAGTGAATACTTTTTGCAACATAACAAAGATGTACAAACCATGATGATTGAATATTTGGTCAAAAATCATTTAGTTTCCTGTTAATAAAAATTAGATGTCAAACGTTCATTGAAGTAAATCATTTAAATCAGTGTTCTCAAAAATAGGTATTCCATTAATAACGATGCGATCCGTTACTATCAGTATACGAAGAAACGATAATGTAAAAATGCCCTTACAAATTCCTGCACGCATTTCAATATTATTTACTTAAAGTAAATTAATCTAACTGACAGATCAGCTTCTTTAGTTTTGTTGATGTTTTATATTAGGATTCTCTGATATTACCTCAGCTTCCAGGCTGTCCTCACATCTATGTACTTTTTCTTTTCGAATATTTTCTAAAATAGCTGAAATGAGTTCTTATTTTATTGTACGTTTTTTCTTATTCAAAAATCTGCAACAGTTTGATAAGCTACAAGAAAAGAGACTGGATCGCCTCTCCATAACCTTAAAGATTTTTTATTCGTTTGAGTGGAGTATTATCTCGTCGTAAGTTATGTGCATAGGGAAGAGAACGCAGGATTTAGCAAAATATATTGAATATTTCTTATAAAAACGATTTTCATCGTCATGACTCCTCATAGGAATAAACGTTACAGTTTTTATACTTTTAAAAGCAACTAACTTTTTGTTACTGGCATTTAGAATAAGATAATAAAAAATAACAGTTATTTCAGAAGATAATGTGGAGAGATGAGTCATGTTGTCATTATATGTAATATGTTAGTTTTATGGTTTTCATCATTTCGTAAACAGGTGGTGTGCAACCAACAATGCACCGCTCCAGATATGATTTAATTTAAATTTTTGAATTAGAGAGGAGTCGATCTACAGAAAGCTTTTTCATGCAACAAAATAATACAATTACATTTATTGTTCAAATCATTATTAAGGTATTTTTTATTATTATTATTATTATTAACATGTAAAAATGCAAAGCTCTTTGGCTATAAATTTTAAATTTAATAAGATTAAAAAAAACATGAAGAATAAAAATGATGAGACATCATATATACAGATGATTATACGTCACTTATGTGCACTGTCTCCGAGTTGTATTATTTCATTATTTATAGTTGCTGCATTTTACCATGTTTATGCAGTAATTTATTTTTTAATCGAAAATATTTGAATTTGGTGTAACAAAAAGGGAGTTTTGCAACATTTATTTAAAAAAAATCTAGAGTGACTCCACTCGACATTCCGAACATTGATTAATTAACAGTTTTGCAGATAAAGTAAAGAAAGAGGAGTTGTTAAACAAACAAAAGAGAGAAAAACATAATAGAGTGTTTTGAGTATTTTTCTCCGTAAATTACACGATGTTTTATTTAACGCTGCTGAACTTTGAGCCCATAGATCATAATGATAAAGAAATTTTCGTTGTGTCCCTGTAAAAACCTATAAATGCTAGATTCACCAAAATGTTTATAGTTAGTGCAACAGTGATTTATAATATTCATATAAATTTTCAGCTCAGTTGAATAACGCGTTTAGATGCTATCGCACTTTTAAAAATTTGGTCCCATAGTACACAATGATAAAGAATTTTTCTTTGTGTCCCTGTAAAAAAAACTGTAAGTGCTAGATTCACCAAAATCTATACATTTGGTGCAACTGTGACCTATAATATGTGTACAATTTTTTTGCTCAGATTAATAAGGCGTTTAGACGCTATCACACATTTAAAAATTTGGCCCCATAGGCCATAATGATAAAGAATTTTTCTTTGTGTCCCTGTAAAAAAACTATAAGTGCTAGATTCTCCAAAATCTATACAGATTGAATATCTGTGACCTATAATGTGTGTACAAATTTTTTGCTCAATTGAATAAGGCGTTTAGATGCTATTGCACTTTTAAGATTTTGGTCTCATAGGCCATAATGATAAAGAATTTTTCTTTGTGTCCCTGTAAAAAAAACTATAAGTGCTAGATTCACCAAAATCTATAGGGTTCGTACTATGGTGACTTACAATATACGTACCAACTTTCAGCTTATTCGAACAAAGCATTTAGACGCTAGCGTGTTCACTCACAGACATACACACATACATACACACATACATATACACATACATACATACACACATACATACATCATCGCAAAATAGTGAAAACGGACTCATTGGACATCGAAACGTATAGAAACATCAAAATCTCAAATTCGGATTTTTGACATGATTACAATACTTTCCTCACTATAGTGTTCGGAAAGTAAAAAAAATCTGGAGTGACTCCACTCGACTTTCCGAACATTGAGTAACTAACAGTTTTGTAGATAAAATAAAAAAAGAGGAGTTGCTAAACAAACAAAAGAGAGAAAACCATAATAGAGTGTTTGAGTATTTTTCTCCATATATCAAACGAGGTTTTATTTAACGCTACTGAACTTTAAGTCCTTAGATCATAATGATAAAGAATTTTTCGTTGTGTCCCTGTAAAAATCTATAAATGCTAGATTCACCAAAATGCTTATAGTTAGTGCAACAGTGATTTATAATATTCATACAAATTTTCAGCTCAATTGAATAAGGCGTTTAGATGCTATCGCACTTTTAAAAATTTGGTCTCATAGGCCATAATGATAAAGAATTTTTCTTTGTGTCCCTGTAAAAAAACTGTAAGAGCTAGATTCACCAAAATCTATACAGTTGGTGCAAATGTGACCTATAATATGTGTACAAATTTTTTGCTCAGATTAATAAGGCGTTTAGACGCTATCACACTTTTAAAAATTTGGCCCTATAGGCCATAATGATAAAGAATTTTTCTTTGTGTCCCTGTAAAAAAACTATAAGTGCTAGATTCTCCAAAATCTATACAGATTGAGTATTTGTGATCTATAATATGTGTATAAAATTTTTGCTCAATTGAATAAGGCGTTTAGATGCTATCGCACTTTTAAGATTTTGGTCCCATAGGCCATAATGATAAAGAATTTTTCTTTGTGTCCCTGTAAAAAAACTATAAGTGCTAGATTCACCAAAATCTATAGGGTTCGTACTATGGTGATTTACAATATACGTACCAACTTTCAACTTATTCGAACAATGCGTTTAGACGCTAGCGTGTTCACTCACAGACATACACACATACACACATACATACACACATACATACATCATCTCAAAAATAGTGGAAACGGACTCAGGGGACCTCGAAACGTACAGAAACATCAAAATCTCCAATTCGGATTTTTGACATGATTACAATACTTTCCTCACTATAGTGTTCGGAAAGTAAAAAAATATTTTTCATTGTTAGATGTGAGGTGCCAGATTCGATCACAAGTTGCGTCAGTCGATCTAACATATGTGTCATTTATAAAATATTCATCCCTAATTGATAGCTAGAACATCAATACATTTTTAGTACGAGGGAGCTTATTTAACAGATATTTAAATAAATATTAATAACTGTAAATATTTTTTCTGCTTCTATAATAAATGTAAAATATATCTTATGAAAACTAGAGATTTCTGAAATTTAATTTCTTATAATATTTCAAACAGTAAAACAAAGAATATATATATACATATATTTACATATATGTTGTGTTTCATTTGAAGAAAGTATTTTAAATTATTTTTTGTAAAAAAAAAAATAAAAAAAAAAAAAAAAAAAAAACATTTCTGCCTTCCTCATAAAACGCTTTTGTTATGAGCTAAAGAAAAGCGTTATTCAAATCTTACCGCACAGCCAGAGGCAAAAAGAATAAACAGAAATCGTTCCTGTTTTGTATTATGGTAACTTTCGTTTTCTGTTCAGAAGATATTTTTTTATATTAATCTAGAAAAAAATGACGCATACATAGTTTTAAAATAAATATAATTTAGAATTATCTTAAACGAAATTACTATAACTGATAAAATATGAGTTAAGTTCTTGTTGTTTAATTATAATTTTGTGTTATTAGAATACACACATTAAAATGCATCATCTCTAAGATTTAAATATTTTATTGTTTCACAAAAAAAGAAAAAAAAAAAAAAAAAGATTATGATAACCTGTGTTAATTGATAAAACGTCAATGGAGGCCTCCATATGGAGATTCAGAAAGTTTTTGGGCTCCGTCTGTGTGGCTGTCAGTACGTTTCGAGATAGCGACCGCAAAAATCCCTCTATGTACCAAATTACAAATTTGGTACATATGCTCATTAACCACACAAAAATAGCTCTACAGTTTGGGTGTGTATTCTATTTGTAGTTCGTGTACAGGGACACCCCAAAGTTTTACTTACCATTACGGTCTATAGTCAGTTTTTGTATGTACCTCAATAGCAAGTGCAAAAACGCCTGGATTGACTTGAAAATTGGTGCACATGTTCAGAGGCTATACAGCAATAGCTGTATGTTTTAGTTCCTATATTGTTTAAGGATCGTGTACAGAAACACACCAAAGGTTTTCTTATCATTACGGCGTATGGAAAAGATTTTATTTAAACGGATTTTAACATAGTTACACTGTCTTCAACAAAATGAAATTAACTTACATTATTGCGAAGCTTAAAAGTATGTTTCTGAGAGAAAATGTGTGCATAGACTTAAAATTATGTACATAACCTCACAAAAGTGATTATGCAATGTCCTGTAATCATCCAAATTCTGTCAAATTTCTGATAATCATTCATGTGCTACATAGAATAAATTGCGTATATATATATATATATATATTTTTTTTTATTGCCGAAACGTTAGGGGAGGCTTTCTTGTGGAGACTCAAATCGTTTCTAGGTTCTGTTTGTGTGTTTGTCTGTCTAGCTGTGTGCCTCACGATAGCGGCCACAAATATCACTCTATTGACTTGCAATTCGGTACACTTGTTTCCTAGCCACATAAAAATAGCTGTATAGTCTTAGTTGTGTATTATCTTTGTAGTCCGTGTACAGGGACACGCCAAAGTTTTTCTCATCATTACGGCCTATGGACAGAATGTGTATGTCTCCCGATAGCTGCTACAAAAATCTTTCTGTTGACTCGAAATTTAGTACACGTGTTCATTAACCACACATAAATAGCTGCATAGTTTTTTATGTGAATTATATTTGTAGTTCATATACAGGAGCAGAACGAAGTTTCTCTTATCATTACGGCCTGCAGACAGAATTCGTGTGTGTCGCAATAGTAAGCGCAAAATCCCTTGGATTAACTTGAAAATTGGTACACATGTTCAGGTTCTATACAGAAATAGCTGTATAAATTTTAGGGCATATATTGCGTATGGATCGTGTACAGGGGCACACCAAAAGTTTTCGTATCATTACGCCTATAAGAGGGATTTCATTTAAACTCATTTTAACATAGTTACACTGCATTCAACAAAATGAAATGAACACGCATTATTGAGAGGCTTAAAAGCCAGTTTCCTATAGAAAATGTTGCTGAGACTTAAAACCATTGTACAAGACCTCACGAAAGTGTTTCGATAATGTTACGTAATCTTCCGATTTCTGTTAAATCTCGCATAATCATTGATGAGCTGCATAGAGCAAATTGTATATTGTTTATTGGTTTATATAATGTTTATGGTTCGTTGGCAAGGACGCAGAAAAAAATTTCGTGACATTAGAGCCTATAGCCAGATTTTCATCAAGCTCATTTTAACGCGTTTATGCTGCATTTAAAAAAATAGAATTAACATACATTATTAAGATGCTTGAAAGCATGTTTTTCTAGAAATAAAAGTATGTATGCTCGAAAAAGTTTATTTAGAGGACCACACGAAATAATTCCGATGATATTCTGTAATCACCCAGTGATGACAAATTTGGTTCAGTATTAATGAGTTCAAATGAATTAGTTTATACTTTTATTAGTGTATATAACTAGTGTGGCTCGTGTACAGGGACACTCAAAAGAATTTTCTATCATTACAGTTTATACACAGTATGCATTACAAGTGTTTTTAAACATGATTACACTAATATAAATTTAATTAAGTAAACAAACATTAAAGTGATTAGTTTACAAGGATACACAAAATAATTTCGGTAATTAACGAAGAGAACTCATTTTGCATGAAATTCGGTACAAGTGTGTATGAGGTAAAAGGAATTAACGTAAGGCTTTGAATTACAAGAAAATATATACATACAGATAGAGATAAACAGACGGATAAAACAGGGGATTGAGAGGGCCTACAGCTCCCTCATAATTACATCCATTTATATAGTGAATTAATCATATTCATGATTTTTTAAATATTATATAATAAGTAAAAATGATTTGGTGAGCAATAAATGATACAAATAGGACGTTGATGCTCATAATTTGCAGATCCACTAATTTACACACATCCGCACAAACAGACATCACGAAATATCGTGTAATAGAGTAAATAAGTCTAAAGTGCGAACACATTTAAAGATCAAAATAGCTGGTGTACAACTAAACGTCAGGGCAGTCAGGAATATAAATTTGAAACATTCTATGGTCATACGTTTTTGAGTAAGCGATATACAAAATACATTTCGCAAGTCGATTTCACAATACTTCTCCATACATTGGATAAAGAAGTATCAGCCACTTGAAACTGGCCATAACGGCAACTTTTGAAAAAGTTAAATTATTTGAAACAAGAGTTAGAAGTCTTATCTTTTAAATACCTTGAATGAGTTTGTTATTGAACTTGCTTTGCTATTTCGCTTTTAAGTGGCGGCTATTCGAAAGTTTGTAACCTCGCTAACTTTTGACATACTGATCAAATACGAAACAAAGATGGAAAATGGACTTATCTTACACATACCTTGGATGGGTTCACTGGCCATCTTGTTAAGCTATTTTTTCCAAGTACCGTCTACTTGAAAATTTATCATTACAATAATTTTGAAATACTGAATTAGTTCAAATTAATTTTTTTAGATTTATCATATAAATGCATTTGATATGCTGACTGACCAACATGATTCGCCCTCTCGTTTCCAAGAGATGGAGTTACGGTTACTTGATAATTTAAAATTCACATAAGAAATGCATTTATTGCTTAAAACTTATGTGTTCATAACCCACAAGAATATCTCTAAGTTTACAAAGAATCCTTGGTAGTAGAGATGCAAGGCTTTCAAAACACCAGGTTTTTTCCCGGAAAAAAAACCCGTTTTTTCCCTGGGAGTTTAAGACAAAATTGGAAATTTTGAAAATTCCGAAAAACTGGGAATTTTAATATTATGAATATTTTTATAACTTTTGTTAAATATTTTTTGTGTATAAACAGCTTCCGATTCTTATTTCAATTTTAACTTCTGCGTAGATTTCATTTCCCTTTCCCGCTAATTCTAGCATCTTCGATATACTTGTTCATTCCGTAAACGAAGAAAATAATTAATTATAATTAATTCGTTGCTAACACTAACGGTAAGTTTCTGTCATTATTCATTAATATTATTTTGTTATGTTCTTAAGATATTCTTTCTATTCTCGGTCATTTTTTGTCTATAAGGTGTCTTTGCAATAATTATTTAAGATTTAATATAGATGTACTATAAAATTAACTTGCTCCAAAAGTTTTAAATAATTTCGAAGAAATTTTAATATACCTTATATTGTTAAATTTTAGTTGACAACTTTTATTAATTTTGAGACAGTCATTTACGAAAGAGCTTTATAATGCCCACTGTCTTCTTAATAGCGTTTTTAATGTACATAAAATGTCAAACAAGCCAATATACATAAATGTACTAAAAGAGCTTAGCATTTTTACCAACTGAATCACAAGTGGAAAGTCTATAATTTTATTTATTTATATAAAACTTTATATTAATTACAATTATAATAATAAAATTTGTAGTGCTTAAAGGAAAAATAACAATCGTTGTGACTGAGTACAAAAGTAGCTAATAAACATGTTATTTTATCTAGAATAATGTAGTGAAATTAATTGAATTTTAGGGTTACGAAATAATGTTATCTTGTGGAATTAAAACCTATATGTAAGAGGTGTCCGTGGCGAAAAATGCTTTTAACAATACTAAGTGTAATTTTCCCTTAGTGATATTATTATCTTTTAAGCGTATATATTTTGTAATTATGTTTAGTTATATAAATATCACCATATTAAATCTAGTAAAAAAGGGTTTTATATTGGAATATCTTTTCAGATACATAAAGTTTGACTTGCTTATATATGAAAAGCTAATGGTTTGGCTGCAGTTCTGATAAATTGAAAATAAAATTATAAATTAAAACAATGTTATAAGCTTATCAGTATATCAAAGTTCTTAAAATTGCCATTTATATTAAGTAAACAACATATTATTTGCTTTAGAGATTTTTTATTTGTTTTTTCCCCGCAAAATTCCCAAAGATCCCATATTTCCCAGTTTTTTCCCCAAAACTCCCGGGTTTTTTGCATCTCTACTTGGTAGACAGATACCCTCCATTCTCCTTCCCGATGTAATCCAGTGGGATTTTTGTTGCTTTGAATTATCTTAAACAAAATATCTTAAACAAAAATAAAGCTTTCCGAATTCTCTTTTTTTTAATTCTGCACTTTGAACATGTCATCTTTTATCTTCGGATGCAATTTAAAAAAAATTAAAATTAAAATAAGTTAAATATTTCTCTTTAAAATATAAATTTATATTCTTAAGGTTGCTCATTGAAATAAAATATTTAAATTTAATAAAAAAAAAAAAAAAATCTCCCTAAGGAAAAAAAGTGGCATGTTCAAATAATAAGATTTAAAAATCAGGATCCGAAAAACTTTATTTTCGACCGAGATATCTTGCGAATATAAAGCAACAATATTAAAACTGGGAAAGAAGAAAGGGGGGTATCTGACTACCAAGGACCCTTATTAAAATCTATCTACCATCTTGTAACAAAATGGCTGCTACTTGCGGAGAAAAAGAAATATGCCAACCCTACTGACTGAACCGGACGAACATGTTTTTATATTACTATTTATTAATTTTCTTTCAATTTTTTTCTCTTAAATATATATATATTATACATTATTATTTCTCATTTGACATTATTTCATGAATTTTCAATTTTGAAGATTATTATCGATGAAATTTTTAAATCAAAAATTGACTAATGAAAACACGAAGTGAATTAGATTTATTTTAAATTCATTATGTAACATAAGACTTCATAAAATTTATACCAATATATATTTTTTAATAAACCATCTGAGAAATAATTAAAGATTATCTGTGTTATAGAACAGTGGTATGTGTATCAGAACGTCCCGTAATTTTAACCCATAGTCCTTGTGCATAGTTGTTAATTTTTTTCACTGAATAACGTAGTGAGTACTGCAAGTGGACCAAATCATGACTGCCGTATACAGAAGACTCAGGATTTAAAATTTTCTGATTGTAAAAAATATGTCAATAATATGTCGACACGTAGTTTTATTTCAGTTATCACTGTTTATTACATCAAATTATTCATTGGTATTCACTTGTACATTTATTTCGGATATCGATAATAACTATGTATAGTAACTGATAATTCCTAATTCACGAGAATAAATAATTACTTAAAATATTCTTCAATTAAATAATTAAGTAAATACAAAAAATTTAGAAAGTGTATTTTTTAAAGAGCAATTTTGCAGTATCATTCCATTATTTACAAATTTTAGAAGCAACCAGAAAAAAAATTATAGATAATCATACAATAAACTGATAAATTTTTGCACTGTAATAATGCAAAAATGTGACTGAAATTAAATTCCTTAGACTATTCTTAATTTAAAACACATAAAACAATATTGAAACATATCTTAATTAAATTAGCAACAATGTCTAAAATATTTACCAAAAATTCGGGACACACACACCTAAATAAAAAAAAAAGCTTACAAGGAAACCACTTTACTATATCCCATTTCAGAAAAACATTATCATTTGCATTCTTCTTCACATCCATTTGCGAGACTTTATATATATATATATATTCCAACCTCCATTTTATCACGCAATTTTCTTTATAGCATTTTAGACGCTCAAAGCATACGAAAAATGATATTATATCCAGAACTTTTCAAGTTTATTTTCTAGAAAATGAATATTTTTTCATTTCAATAGGCTAAACAATTCCCTTAACTGATGAAACCTTTTTGTCATTTGGAAAAATATTATACAAAATAAGTTGCCGCATAAAATACATTGACAATATATCGTACTATTATACATAATAACATTTTCTTTCATATTTTATAGAAATGTTGGTTAGATACAAATTTAGTATTATACACTGTATACTGAAATTTGTTTTATCGGAGATTTAAGAAGTAAAAATAAGTCATATCCCTAAAAAATCTTTAAAAATATTCATATGATTAAATATAAAAATTAGTGATGTAATGTAGATTGTTAAAAAAGTTTCATGGCTCTTCTGTTGCGTAGAAATGCTATATAAAATTATTGATTTATAATTTATGCATATATTTAAATTATATTTATTAATTTTTTTGAATACGTATACGCGAAAAATGCATATAACTTTTCTAAACAGTTATCTTCAATTAACTATAAATTACAATTACCAAAATAAATAACATATTTTATTTAATTTTGCAGTGTATTGTTAAAAATAATTTTATTACTTTTTTATATTTTTGTTGTTTTGATGAAAATTTTCGAAAAAAAAAGAAAAGTGTGCTTAAGAAAATTCTTGAACACGAGAAACTTTCCTTTTCCCACACAATCTTTTTTTTTTTTTTTTTTTTTTTGAGAAAACTAAAATTTATTCATAACAAAATGTCTAGAAGGGTTTGTGATATTAATGAAATCACAAAATATATTTATTTTCATAATGTGATATTAAAAAAGCTTAATTAGTATTTAAGTAAAGTGGAATTTAGATACACAATTTTTAGGACACATATACTTCGCACATTGCCAAATTAAGAATATAGTTTTACATAAATCAAACAAAAACATTCTATGTAAATTCCTAATAGTAAACTATATAAAAGAGATGCAGTAAAAACAAGAAAATAATAATAATAATAATACGTAAAGTTTAATCTTATAGTACACTGAGAAAAAATACATGCCACCTTATTCTAGTATCTTTCAACGAGTATGTAGTCATTTTCTGAATTCCTAAACTAGAAATATAGATTTTCGAGTTACGCGTATAAGGTAAACCAATAAACTGAATAGACGAAATGTTCGAGAATTTCTACAGTAAGCTTTTCTAGATTGTTAAATGATATTATAAATATTATGAATCCTTTGTATTACAAGAAATTTTCATTTTTTCCTAGATTTGGGTCACAAACTCGAATTATAGTTGCTAAAACTCGCCTCTTGTGTTCTCATTTATTTACAGGTTTTTTTAATAAGTTTGATCTCGATAGTATATGCAAACACTCTAGGATACAAATAGGGTTTCACTCTTAAAAATTTCTGTAAATTTAATGTAAATATTTATCCAGAGTCTCTGCAAATTTACAGTAATTCTTTGTTAAACGCGAATAATCGAGATTCTTAAACTTTATTCAGTATTTTTACGTAATTTTATTATTTAAATTTTTATTTAAAATAAAAAATGACTGTTTCTACTTTAGAAAAAGCATTCCAAGTCCGAAATATATTCTCACCAGTAATTAATTATTTTAATATTAGTTATTAAAAGTGGATGTATAAAAATGGTTTTTCGACATCTCCGTTTAATTTTCTCTGTAATTTTATGTAAGACTTAAGATAATAGATTACACAAAGTTTTCTGTTGAAATTCCTTTGGGTACATATATTTCCTGTTTCTACTATGCAGTGCACCTATAATTCGATCCTGGCATATAGACCTGAATACTTATATTCAAATGAGTTTTTTAGTGTGCTCTGCAGAAAACATCTGCTATGTACATATATTTTCTGTATGGTTCTGTATATGCATGTTAAAACGGAAAATCGATATACAGTGGTCGTCAAACACGGCGCATTGATTTCAGATGAAAGTGGAGATTGTTACGCATTGTTCAACATGACCGAAGGATTACAACGGCTGAAACCGGCAGCAGCTACAACAGTGATCACTCAGACGGTATTTCTTAACACAAGCACTTACGGATCGACGACCAATTTGTGTACCTGCTCTGACGACACGATATTGCCAACAACGCATGAAATGAGCCAATAAACACCGACTTTTCTAGCTATACAAATTGTAGAAAAATGCTTCAAGATAAAACTGTAGATAATCTGAAGGTATTTGGAACAATAAAAATCCAGCTAAAAAAACTGCAGAAAAACTTAAAAAAAAAATATGCCCAAAACTGCAGAAAATTTTAAGGTATTTCGAAAAACAAAAGTTTAAACTGGGAAAAGTAGGATTTTCTTCCAAACTGCAATTTTTTTGCTTTTAAACTGTAGTTATTCTGCAGATTTTATGATTTTTGTTCCAAATACTTTCAGATTATCTACAGATATTTCTGCATTTTTTTTCCCAGCTGGGTTGGATAATAAAAGAATGGAAGAAAATCGTCAGAGGGATAACGTTTCCTTGTAAATTAAATTAATCGGAATGTTCAAGTACTTCAGTTTCTAACGAAAATCCTTCTACTCGGGTTACAATTTGTCGATAAGACAGTTTACTGATACAAGACGATAGTGGTTGTATTATGGTATATTATATCACTCTGAGATCTTCTATTAGGCAAAATGTTGTGAAATAGTTTTGGCAGAGGTAACCTCCTGAGTCAATATCTTTATGCTACAGCATCTTTATGCTACTTTATAAGTCAACAAAATACAAACGCTACTTAATGTATAAAACCAAATGTGGATTTATTTGACTTGGAGGGTAGAACTACTCACCACTATCTGAATTTGTACGCTCTGAAATTATTTAACATATTCACATTGTGCGATATAGTGACATAAAAGTAAATAACATTTAATACGGTGAAATGTTAAGAAAGACTTGAAAGAACTACTGCCTGAATCTTTATTGTTATTATTTATTTTGCAGTTTGTGTGAAGCTTAAAGAAAATTGTTACATTCTTATGTTGTGTTATACGGTCATTAAATAAAAAATAATATATTTCTTTGTAAATCCCTGTTAATGGTAATAAAATTTTACCATCGACATTATCGTAATGCGTTCAAATATTCAAATATTTTTCTGAAAATTTCAGATCCCGCATAAAGCTGCTTGGAATAATTCGGAATGTTGAATGTATAAAAAAAGAAGAAGAAGAAGATTCTGAAATTTTTTATCATGGTAAACAATGGTATTATAGTTTTTTATAAACAAAATTTTTCTGAATTATTGGTCAACTAGATTGGAAAAATTCGGAAGGTGGCAATGTACATTTGTTAGTCTCAAAATTAATAATGTCAGTGCTAAGGTGTATACAATTGTTTTCTAGAACTCAAGTTATGTTACAATAAATGTTAGATTTTTCATCGAGAAAAATATAATTTTAGTACTCAAATAAACGCGAAGAATCAAATAATCATTTACAAAAATCATTTGCTTAATATTATCACTTTAAAAATCAAACTGAAGTTTTGAAGTTTAACAAAAACATTATGAGTTTTGAAACAAAACAAAACATATAACATAAAAACTTCAAGTTTAAGTTAATTCTTTTATAAAAAAAAAAAAAAAAAAAAAAAAAAAAAAAAATCGAATCTATTTTAACATTTTTCAGTATGAAATAAAAGATAAATGGGCAATAAATACTTTTACAGTTATAATTTCCATTGCAACATGCTTTATTTATAGAAAACATGAACTGTCTGAATTTCCATTTGACAAGTAACGTTTAAAGTTTTAGATTTCGTTTAGAACATTTCCATTTTCATATTTTGGATGGAATAGGAAAATAGGAAATGAAATGTCATTTTAAATATAAATTTTATGTAGATTTTTCATATATCACAATATATCAATACCAATGTATCATATACCAATGATAAACATAAATCACATTTAAAATACTCAAAACAAGTGAAAATGTAAGCTACCATTCACTTAAAATAAAATAAAAAATAATAATTTCAAAAATGATCAAAATTGTGTGAGTTTTCTGTATATAACACATTCAAAATAGCTCCAAGACAAATATACTGAAATTTAAAAGTCATGTACTATTTATTGAGCATATTGACATGATCTAAATATTGCCTAGACTATCATAAACACCAGTATCTAAGCAAGAAATTATAATTAATATATTCTTCCACACACTAATATAAAACCGCAGATTTTAGAGAATAATATTTGTTCTTGAGCACTTTCTGTTTAAATATGTAGAAAATTCTATTAAATAAATTCTTTTAATTGAGAATAATCATGTTAAATTTGTGACGTGGGCTGATACCAATTTGAAAACAAGAGATATTTTATAAATCAGACAGGCATATTTTCCATTTTGAAACAAAACTACTGATTTTGGAATGAGTATGTCCATTTACACATTTTTTATCACTTCATTTTTAACAGTGTAATTTGCATAGAATTTTCTAGATCGTGATCAATAGCCGAATGACATCAATATGCATATTTCTGGATCCAACCGATGCACTTCACGAAATATTCATGAAACATATTTTGTTCCGTGGACATATCCATATCTCATATCACATTCGATTTTATTCAAAAATATAATATAACATTGCAACAACCTAGAAATTTTGCTAAATGAATTTTTTACATGTAACTTAAACGCACATTGAAAAAAAATGGACGGGGGGCATAAAACATTAGAAACAAAGTACTTATAATACAATTAAATTATCTACATAAATACCATTTATACTATTAATCTCATTTAAAGTTATTTTTATCAAATGTAATGGATATGAGTATGGAAAGGATAATAAAGTTTTATTATTATCACTATTATTACTATTGTTATTATTATTATGACATGTTTTCTAATAAAAAAGCTATTTTTAGGATTTTTTTTTTGATTTCTTAATTAAATTAACTTCAGTGAGGAGATCTGTTTTGTTTTACAGTCATCAGTTTTATTAACTTTTAGCCCTTTAACGTTCATTGGTTTCGCAGTGATACCAAACATTTGATATAATTTAACAATTTTTATGCAGTAGTTTTTTTTCTTTTTTTTTTTTTTTTTTTCACCCTTGTTTTAATCAGGTTTTAAACTTTTGTTCCTTTTCTGTTCGGTAGATAGCAGCACTGTTCCAAAATTTAATAAAAAATGCTTCAAAATAAGCTAAATGCGTAAGTCACTTGAAGTTTCTTAGCGTGCGTGAGTGCGACTTGCTGGTTTGATGATGCACCCATGTCTAGTTGTTTTCATTTAATGAAGAGCTGGACTCTTAGTTTCACCTGAAACAACTTTTACGAGTTTTTGTAGTCGATATTGTTTATTTACAAAGGGCTTTACTTATTAAATTAAATATTATTTGAATTTAATAATGTTAACTACATTAATGTTTCAAACGAAAAATTTCTCGAAAAGGAACAATGCTATATATATATATATATATATATATATATATATATATATATATATATATATATATATATTTTTTTTTTATATATTTATGATCATTTTTAAAATTATTTTAATAATTTTTTAAATAAATTAAGTAGTGAACGTTAAAGATTTAACTTCGAAATTCAAGAGTGACATATGTTAACTGAATATTATAATTCTTCTTTTACGTTGCCTGCTTAGACCGCTATACATATACAAAATTATAACATTAAAATCGTAAATTAAAATAAAATAAATTATATTTATTACAAATAACCTAGTCTGAAATATTTTATGCACAGAGAACTCTAAAATTGTACAAACTGTATAATACTATGTACCCAACTTTGTTTCACTTATTATTAGATATTATTTTCTATTAACATTTGCTAGTTTTAGGTTAAGCTACATTTAAGTGTGATTAACAACTAAGGAAAATATTCTGAAATTTCTGTAATAGCGAAAATATCAAACCATATTATTTAATGACATAATGGAAAATTTTATATCAATATTATTATTTTTTTTTTTTTCTGTCATGCATAAAAATGATCACATTTCTTGATTGAAATACTTAATTATTTTAAACAACAAAGTGCATATTTCTTTTTCTTTTTTTAATAAAAACAAAATGAATTACATATAAGACATAACATTAAAAAAAATATTTTTATCTGCATAACTAAAATTTGAAAATCATTTTATTTCATCCTCACCAGGAAGAATTTTCTGTATTATTCTTGACTAGTTTTGGCATAAATGATATTTAAACGTGATTGACAGCTGGGGAAATTTTGTAAACTTTCTCTATCTTGAATAAAACGAGTGCGACTTATCGTTAAATAAAAGAGAAAAAAAAAATTTTTTTAACGTTCATTTTACCTTATGTATGAAAATTTGAATATTTAGGATAGGTATACATAGCTAAATCTATCTCATCGAAAAACAGTTTACCTTTTTTTCTTTACTTTTTCCTCGTTTGCTTTATTTTCCTTTATAAATGATGGATTATCCGTCGAAAATATTTCTTACACATATAGTATGTAAAAATATATGATTGCAGCGTCCGTATATTTTAATGTGCATTTTATTATTTTGTTCCTTCTATTTCAGAACAGTGCTTTTAAAAATAATATATCATAAAAATCTTCAAGAAAAATTCATTTTAAAATTCATGGTGACACAATAATAAATCGCAGATAAAAATATAGGTAGAGTTTGTGACCCATATATTTATGTTATTTCCTAAACGTAAGATATAAAAATGAAATTTAATTAAATTGATTACAGGGCTCACAACGTTTCAAAAGTTTTAGGCGCATTTTATTATATTGTCATTACTATTTTAGAACATTCACATTTTAAATAATGCAATAGCTTTAAAACTTTCAAGGAAAAATTAATTTTGAAAATGATGGTGACAATATAACAAAATGAAAATTTTTAGCGCTGTTAGCCCTGTAAATATGTTTCCTTTAATAAAATAAAAAAATGTACTTCTATGTGTCATCTAGTTAAAAAACCGGCCAACTCCTTAAAATCAGAAAATGCTTTTTATTCTTTTTATTTATTTATTTATTTATTTATTTTGAAAACTAGAAACTGCGTCAAATCCGGCCAAATCCTTGTATTATGTGACTGAGTATGAGATACTTCTTCTAGCGTATACGGAGATGACCGGTTTTGAAATTTACCAGGCTTAGGATTCGACTGTTTTTTTCCACTTCTTGATTATCAAACGCGTGAATGATGATGAGTTAAATGAAACTTAAAATCAAATGATGTAAATTAAAATAATCTACATTATTGAAGCTAATTGCCTGTATAAAGTTAAAAATAATTATTCAGCGATATCAAAATTTCCATTTGTTTGAAATTAAACTTTATTTATTTATTTATATGTTTTCACACACAATGGTTATTTACTTTTATTGGGAATCAGAAAAAGAAAAAAAAATGAACATTATTTATAAATTTCTCAAAGTATGCATACGGATATATGCACTATGTAACAATTTGGACACTATATGCACGTTTTGTCAAATATCTAGAAAAACTTTGGGATTATAAAGAACATGTTTTACCTCATGTATTTCAGAATTACCCCGAAGTAAAGAAGGATATCAGTAAAAAATTAAGCAAAAATAAAAATGTTTTGTATCACCCTGTAAAAAGTAATGCACAAAATATATTTTGGCTGTAGCATGTGATATTAGGTTTCTTCTAATTATTAGTAAAACATTTTATGAGGCTACCACATATATTAATGTAGATATTCATCTTGGCAGCTCTTGCTGCACTAAAGGCTCGCACTGAATTAGAATACGATGAACTACTTAAAGTTTTAGAATGTCATTTAGTACCAAAGAAAAACCCTTTAGTTTCCCAACATTACATTTTACAACTTATCAGAATCAGGACAGTTCTATTCCCGATTATGTGGCTGAATTACGGCGTATTATTTCCGAATGTGAGTTTACTGTTAACTGTGACTGTAGTAAAAAGCTATCAGTAGCTGATATTTTCCTTCGAGCAAAAGTTATTCGCGGCATTAAAGACAGTTGGATAAAAGAGCAGTTATTGCAGTCTGAAGTAATCAATTTAAACGATGTTGTTGATAAAGCAATTGTACTTGAAACTTCAAAAATTGACAGTCGTGAGCTATCTCAATCGAAATCACTCGATAACACTACACCTGTCTCAGAGGATATCAACAAAGTCGCCAAAATATTCGGAAATCGAAATGCGTAAAAACATCCTTTAACCAGTAAATATTGCCTTTAGATCACATACTGAAAATGTGTTTTTGCCCTTGGGGAAAGTGCAAGTGAAAGTTGAGCATAAATAGTGTATATCTAACGAAGAGTTTTATGTCGTTCTTGATGGATATGATCCTCCTCTACGCAGAATATGAGTTGGACATTTAAAAATCAATGTAGACGAAATAGATACAGAAAATAAACCCGAAAATAAAATCACTTCAATCAACGATGTCCCTGATATTATAAAACGTTTTTTCAGAAGTGTTCGAACAGAAAGTTGGTTGTGTACCGAATTTCATAATCAAACTGAGGTTACGGGATGGAACAAAGCTTAGTTACACTCTTAAACGAAAGATACCCTATTCTTTACCAGAAAAGGTTGAAAAAGAACTTGATGATCTCGAAGCAGCTTGGACAATATCTAAATCAATTACAAGTGATTGGGGATCGCCCTTTGTTGTAATTCATAAAGTGGACAGAACATTTCGGCTTTGTGTTGACTATAAAGCTGGAGATAACGATCTACTTGTGAATGCAAATTATCCAATAAAGAAAATCAAGGAAGTATTGAACAGTCTTAAAAATTCGAAATATTTCTGCAAGTTAGATTTGTTTAAGGCATATTTTCACATAAAAACTAACAATGCGAGCAGCATTATGCAAACTATTTCGACACATCGAGGGACGTACAAGATGAAAAGTTTGAGCTTTGAAATAAAAACTGAACCTGCTAAGTTTAACCGGGTAATTGAGTGTGTTTGAGTGGGTTTGAGTGTGTCTGCGTTCCTTCCTGTGTGTATGTTATTAACATATCTCAAGATCATATAGCAGCAAGAAATCCAAACTCAGTATTCTTAATCAGTATTACACAGAGATGGTACATTAAACTTTTCGTTGAGATCAAGCAAATGTTTCGGGAATAGGGATATCCAAGAGAATTCAATGACATTACGCCATTCGGTAAAATTATAAGTAGAGTTTAGCATCTATAGGACGGTCTAAACAAAGCGAAATTAATATATATTTTTTATTCGCATAAAAACATTATTCATGTAAAATATCTTACGAAAATCATTCATCGTTCATTTACAGGGCTACACAAAATAACTAGTGTATAGTTGGATTATAAGGTAAATGCAGGTAATATGGCCACCTTAAGGATAGAAATGTTTTAGCGAATGTAGTAATCAATTAAAAAAATAATTATTATAATAATTCTCTGAAAGAGAAGACTCTTTTTAGTGCTAGAAAAAAAAATATTATTATTATTATTAATTTACAATAATCAAGATTTAAACCTGCAAGATTTTTTTTTCAAGACTAGTTAGTGAAGGTAATATGCCCATATACAGGTAATATGCTCATAGGTCAAATACGATGAAGCTATTCATATATAACACAAGAAAACACAACAATTATTATAAAACAAAATTTAATTTTTAAAACATTACAAAAGTTAATGAAAAGATGAGTAAGAAGAAAATATAGAAAATAATGTTAAGCAATTTTAAACAAATTTCAGTAAATTTTTAAGCAATTTTAAACATTTTTGTTCAAAAATGTTTTTAATTTATTTTTACTTCACAAATATGGTAAGTAAAAACTTCCTTATCTTTCTTGGTAAATCTTGCACATTCTTCGTGTGCATAATTATGGCACACAACACATAATCTCATATCCATAACTTTTTTCCTGTTGCAAATACCGCTAAACCAACTTTCTTTATCACTTTCTTTGCCCATTGATCTTTTTCGCTGTTATTCGCGGACTATTTATTATTTTTTTTTTATCGCTGTTGTAATGTTTAAGTGTATGAAGTATTACTTTGAGAAGCTCTGGGATTTTTTTTGTTCTTTAAATTAGAGCACGGTAGTTCATTGCAGATTTTATGACAGCATTACTTGAGGGATAAGCAGTGTGACGAACCGGTTTTTCAGAAGATGTCTCTGAGAAAGTAATTTGTTTTTCACTTTTGGTACTTTTCTTTGTTGAAGGTGGGTTTTCAGACACAGAACTTGGAGCAAAAGCTTCCTCGAGAATTACATTGACAAGATTGATGCGATAGGTTCCTTTGAAGCCACATTTAACGTTGGAAATATCAATTTCATAGCTTTGTCCCAAAATGGAGAAAATATTCTTCAAAATCGAGCTTTTGTAATGTTTTCATTATTAGTTTGTTCTAAAAACAAAAGGTCTTCTTGGTACCGAAATTGCTCAAATGACACAAAACAGGATTTATCCAAAATCTGCAGCTCATGGGTTGTATTAGAAGGTGAAGGAGGTAGAAGAATGCCATTTCTTTTTCTCATATATGCCCATCGGGCATATTGCCAAGTGTAACGAATTTTTAAAATCCGTTCGTAATTCTGTCTGAAAACTCAGCTAATGAGATTCATTTATACAGTTGGAAAAAAACAATTAAATCTTCTAAATTATTATGTATAACACTTAATACACATACTTTCTTTCAATCAGAAAAATAACAAACTTACAAGAGAAATTGTAAAATGCTGTTGCAACTAACAACAAATCAAAAATGACTGTCCCCTCGTGCACGTGATCAAGGTTTACACGCAACGCAGTACTAAACTATAATCTTCTGACTTCGAACGATGAAGAGCTATCTTTCGGATTTCACTGTAATTAATAACATTATTACGGAAAGCAATGTGTTGTATACATAATCTTTAGAAGATATCCAGGGTCGGCAACAGTTAAGCGAAAACATTTTTTTTTTACTTTCCGAACACTATAGTGAGGAAAGTATTGTAATCATGTCAAAAATCCGAATTCGAGATTTTGATGTTTCTATACGTTTCGAGGTCCAACGAGTCCGTTTTCACTATTTTTACGATGATGTATGTATGTGTGTGTGTGTATGTATGTGTGTATGTATGTGTGTATGTATGTGTGTATGTCTGTGAGTGAACACGCTAGCGTCTAAACGCTTTGTTCGAATAAGCTGAAAGTTGGTACGTATATTGTAAGTCACCATAGTACGAACCCTATAGATTTTGGTGAATCTAGCACTTATAGTTTTTTTACAGGGACACAAAGAAAAAGTCTTTATCATTATGGCCAAGGGACCAAAATCTTAAAAGTGCGATAGCATCTAAACGCCTTATTCAATTGAGCAAAAACTTTATACACATATTATAGGTCACAGATACTCAATCTGTATTGATTTTGGAGAATCTAGCACTTTTAGTCTTTTACAGGGACACAAAGAAAAATTCTTTGCCAAATTTTTAAAAGTGTGATAGCGTCTAAACGCCTTATTAATCTCAGCAAAGAATTTGTACACATGTTATAGGTAACATTTGAACCAACTGTATAGATTTTGGTGAATCTAGCACTTACAGTTTTTTACAGGGACACAAAGAAAAATTCTTTATCTTTATGGCCTATGAGACCAGCGATAGCATCTAAACGCCTTATTCAATTGAGCTGAAAATTTGTATGAATATTATAAATCACTGTTGCACTAACTATAAGCATTTTGGTGAATCTAGCATTTATAGATTTTTACAGGGACACAACGAAAAAGTTTTTATTCTTATGATCTAAGGGCTCAAAGTTCAGTAGCGTTAAATAAATCCTCGTCTGATATATGGAGAAAAATACTCAAACACTCTGTTATGGTTTTCTCTTTTTTGTTTGTTTAGCAACACGTCTTTCTTTATTTTATCTACAAAACTGTTAGTTACTCAATGTTCGGAAAGTCGAGTGGAGTCACTCCAGATTTTTTTTTTTTTTTTGTTGAATTTAATTAGGGGAAGTGCTTAATACATTATTTTACTATTTCTAAATAAACTGCTCAGGAATTAAAATTATTTCCTCGTACGAATACGGTAAATAAAGCGTTTTTAAAATAAATCTCGGTTTATATATATATATATATATATTTACATGTTTTGAGATTCCATGAATACTGATGTCAATTTTTTAACTTTTGAGCTTTGCCTCTTATCAGAATCTCTCTAAAACAAATAATTTCAAAAAATTTCAGGCAATTCAAATATTATATTTCGAAGTTAATATAATGTTGTCTTTTGAAAAGTTTGATTAACATTGATAAGTTTCAAGGAAAGGTGAGCTAGAAAGTAATGTAAATAATTTGGAATGAACTTCAAATTTAATTAAAAGTTTTTTTAATTTTATATAAATATAGGTACAATAATGAAACGGTAGGTTGAAGGGAGCGGTAGCCCCCACTTAACACAGAATTATTTGTCAGATAGAACTGTTCCGAAGCCTAGTTTGAATTGTTTTTAACGTAGGTTTATATAGCAGTACTCGTTATATTAAATTATAATCTCCAATCTGTCTTTAAAATATTGAATTTCAGGGTGAGAGAATGTTGTGTGAATGCCACGCCAGGTTATTTCCTTTTACTTGAAAATGTATTTATTATTTATTTTAGAAAAACGGTTTATGCTAAAGAAATCGTCTCTTTTAGAAAAAGTCTATCTACATAAACCGAAATTTACGAATTATTTTTATTTGAGTTTTTTCATAAAAATTCCCCGTACTTTCCTTCACTAGTTTTGACATAAATGATATTTAAGCATGATTGACAGCCGGGAAAAATATTCGTATACTTTCCCTATCCCTGATAAACGAAAGAACCTTTTTTATTTAAGATAAAATATAATAATAATTTACCAACAGCATTTTATCTTGCATATAAAGATTGAAATATTTATGAGAATACATCCTAGCTAATGCCAACCGATAAAAACGCATATAGATTATATTTTTTGATTGCCTTATCCATTTATTTCAGTAATACACCACGTGCCGAAAAACGTACGCGACATATAATATATTTCGTGCTTGAGATATGATATTATTTTATTTTCTTACAGTACAAACATTTACGTAAATCAAAACTTTATTTGAAAATATTCATATTTTATCCATATATAAACAGAGATTGTGCGGAATAACTTTCTAATAAGGTCTCCATTTCTATTCTTGTACAATTAACATTTTTTTTTTTTTTTTTTTTTTTTTTTTTTTGTAAGCTTTTTCGTGGCATAAACTTGCTATTCAAAATAACTGGTTAATAATAAAATATAAAAAATAATAAAATAATGGCTGTGCGAATCCTGATGCGATTTCTATTATTCAACTTTTATCAGATTTATAAAACTATTTTGAAAATTTTTCTAATATGTCAATAAAAGAAATAAAACAACTTTGCACTTTATTGAAGGAAGTAACTCGTCATATTTGAAAAAAGACAACTCGTAGCTGACATAAAACAATAATGAAATTAAATTTCTTCTACATTTATTACTTTTTTTTTTTTCTTAGTTTTATTCCAGTCACTATTTAAAATACTTATTTTACGCTGTTATGAGGTCTCTAATTAAACTCTTTTAAATTAATTAGAAATAATTAGATTGTTAATTAGACTAATCATCTTTAATTAATCGTTTCAAATTCTTTGGATTATTTTCAGTTTTTTACCGCATTTGACTCCATTTTGAATTCTGCGGTTGGTAAAGGCATTATCAAAAATGCATATATACATTCGGATTTCAATAGAGTAGATTGTTGTATATACGGCGTAATTTTCAAGAGTATCTAAAAGAAAAATAAGGCTGTTCCTATTAAAAATAGTACAAATATTTCTGTATGTTTAAATCAATGTTTTTAATATATCTTTATGTTCTAAATATTATTTTTCATGTTAAATAGGGAAAAAAAGAATATTTTTTTTTTTTTTTTGTGGTGGAGGGGGGAAGCATGGTACACATTTTTAAAAAGAAATTATGATATCAGTTTAATTAAAATTTTCAGTCAATTTAAATTTATTATTTCATTAATTTTCATTTCCGTTTTATGATTCGCGTATTATTAATTATATATACACAGAAAAAAATAAACCCGTAAAAGTATAGGAAAAATCTGGCATCTGGGATTCCAGTATATCTCCGTCAAATGTACAGTTTTAAACCGTAAAATTGTATCACTGAAATATATTTTACGCAGGAATCCTGTAAATCAAGCAGGTTTTTTGCTAAAAGTGCAGTTTTATCCTGTATATTTGCAGTTTTATCCTGTATAAAAACGCTGGCATCCTAGCTGCCAGATTTTTTTTTTTTTTTTTTTTTTTTTTTTGTACTATTAACGATTTTTTTTTTTTTTTTTTAATGTGTTTTTATTGATTCTGTATTATTTTGTAAGCACTATTTAACTCGAGCAGGGCCGGGTAGACCTGCTAGTATGTAATATTTCTAAAGCTCTAAGTTTTTCTTTCTTTCTTTTTCTAATAAATAGGCACCTATAAAATAAATAGATAAATTAAAATTAACTGATCAACTCAGATATCTTGGATTATTTTGCCTCCATTTCTACTTTTCTTTGGTAACTCTTTTGTTATTTTCTGCGATCATCAGGTCGTGGAGAGATAGCCGGACAAATAGAAAATTCCACATACATACATTTAAATTTCAATAGTATAAGTGCTCATGAACTTGACAAGGCAATTGTTTTTTTATTTTTATTTTTATTTTTTTTTTTTTTGAAAAAGCTAACTATTTTATAAATGAGTAATATAATCTTCTACATTTTTTTTCACTTGCTCATATTGTATAATTATTATGTTTGTACCTACGCTATTTATAGATTAATTCAATTTTTTAAGCAAATGAACATAAATTGTTGAATCTTATTTTGAACAGTGTAAGCTTCTAATAACACAGTGAATGTATTCAAAATATTACAAAAATCAGTATTGTTACATCTCGTATTGAGCAGTGTAAGCTGCTAATAACACAGTGAATCTATACTTTTTAAGGAATTTAATGATTAGGAAACCATGGTATTTAATTTACTTTAGCATTAGACTTCCATTCAAGAAACCAGAATGTTAAGAAAGTAAATTCTAAGGAAAACTCCAACGAATAAAATGCCAGAGAAAGAGAAAAAAAAAATAGAAAGCAGACAGTCATTTCGGTAGCATTTAACGCATCATCTTCAGTGCATATAGAAATGATAGGGAAAGGGAGCATCTAATTCCTTTATCCACTGAAGATGGTACCCTAAATGCTACCGAAGCTGCTGTCTGCTTTACAGTTTTTTCTCTTTGGCATTTCATACGTTGTAGTTTTCTTTAGTTTTAATAATCCACCGCCGAGACTCTTTTTAATAAAACGAATTCTATTTCAATATACTGATAATTAATGGGTCTAATTCTGTTTTAACCATAATATATATATATATATATATATATATATATATATATATATATATATATATACATAATTTTATAAGCATATATGTTAAAAAATAAACAATTTTGAACCTGTTACTGCTTCGTATTTGATTTTACATACATTGGTTCAAAATTGTAACGGTCATCAAGAGTGAACTTGTTGCACTTTTAAAATGTCATCCTTATTTTCTCAAAAGGACTTTTTTGATACTGACTGCAAAATAGACATAAAGTTAATGTAATAGCATTCTTATGGTTTTAAAATGTTGGTACAAACATATTACATACACCTAATGAAGGATTTGGATATATTGCAAAATTTATTATTTAAAAAAAATATCTTAAAACTAAAATAATAATGATAATAATAATAACAATTATATGAAACAATTTTTGTGCACATGTTAAACTAAAAAAAAAAAAAAAAGTAGTTTCTCTAAAAGTTAAAAAGTTAATTAATTTTGTGTATTCTTTTGCAAAAATAACCGTGTAAAATCATTAAGCACAAAAGGTAAAGTAATTTTTTCTTTTTTTCTTTCCTTTTTTTCTTTTTTTTCTTTTTTTCTTTTTTTAAATAAAACTCTTTTGAGAAAATATGCAATAATGTTTGGAAATGCAACAAAGTTTGGTCTTGGAATCAGTTATATTTTCTAATAACTTTTGAACCAAAGGGCGCAGAATAATAAACAAATCATCAAAATTTTAGAATTATTCATATTTCAACAAACATTCTTTTCTAAATGTCTGTTTTTTAAGATAAAAATACTTAGACTGTTTTCTTATCTTATCTTATACTATTAAGTGAGCAATATTTGTATATTTCACTGTTCTCGAAAACGGTAGCTCGGACAGTCACGAGATTTAACACAAAGGTGCCCCCCGAAGGGTCATTGTGCACATCGAAGTCAGATTTTCGAATTTTTGATTAGTTTTTTCTTAATTAATTAAAATGTGAAAATAATAACCTTCTAATTTCTGATAAATAAGCCATTTAAATTTTAACATTTTATCCATAATTTAATTGTTGCCAATTTTTTTTCGACAAAATAATAATAAATAAAAAAAAAAAAAAAAAAAAAAAAAAAAAAAAACGTACATTTATTTAAAATGAGGAAAATAAATCAGAAAGATTAGAAAATAAATTAGAAATATCAGTCGCATCGTTACAAATAAGATAGCAAATGAAGGGGAAAATTTTTGTAAATCCGATGCATTAAACAGCTTATCAATCGGACAATTAGATTTTTTTAAATTAACTAAAGTATGAATTTTAGGTGGCAACAGCAGAAGATTGTATGGAAACCATTAGGAGAAAAAAAATGAAAAATCTGCTTCACATTAAGTCACATGATTTTTAAGTGGGATTAAAAATTACAGTTTTCAAATTCTTTTAAATTTTCTCTCACGAACACAAAAATATAATATACAGCCTGTACCCCACAAGACCAACTTGCATTTCAAATTTCATCAATTATTTTGGTTAATAAACAAAAGTTATTATTATTTTTTTTTTTCAAATTAAGTTTTTGTCTATCTTCGAAAAGATTTATGTGAGCATAGATAATAATAATATATATAGATCTATCATCCCCATATTATCGTGCAAAGATTTTTGATGCCGAAAAAAAAGCTTTGGAATCAGCCATTAAGTGGTATTGAAGGAAAAAAGGAAAAAAAGAAGAATGAATTTGAAACTATATCTGGAGCTTTTCATTCACCTTTAGTAAATAAATTATTCGTGAATTTTATTTGCTAAAACATTCGTGTGTATTCCCGTGTGCATTCACTCGGGGAAAGACTGCCATATTTTGGTAAAATCGCCGTCTTTTCCCGAGTGAAAAGGAATCACTTTTTTCTCCCCAATGATCAATCTATATATTATTACTATATCTATGTATGTGATACGATACATTAAAAATTTGAGTTTTAAAAGTTTTTTTTAAATAGATTATTTAAACTCTATGAACCATATTTATATTTTATCAGTTTCATTAACAGATCCTGCTGGGCGATTTTTTAAATTTTGGTGTTGAAGTACACCGAACGTTTTTCGACAAGAAGTTTAATATAGCAACAGCCATTTTAATCTAAGTAGCGCATCAAATATATAAAAACATAAATGATTTATTTTTACACAAATTTTACAGAACAAATGCAGTTTTAAAGATAGGAAATTTATTTCAACAAGCACTATTTTAAACCGTAAAACCATTAAAATATAAGCAGAATATAAAGGTTTCTTATGTATAAACAAAAAAGAGTCTGATAAAATTATTAGCAAAATAGTCTTCCCCTTTTCATACAAAAAAAAAAAAAAAAAAAACATCGCTAATATGGCGACAAAAATTCAAAAGCCGCCAGTGGAGCGACATAATAAAGTTGTGTAACACGATAATGTTTACCTATTTATTTATTTTTTTATATAATAATCACTATGCTAATTTATCATACAAACAAATGAGCCTCTGTGTGGTTACTGCACTTGCACGCTGTCGAACAGAAATATTTGAAAAATTCAAATTAATATTTAAATAAATAAATAAAAATATGTTTAATGGGAAATATATATAACCATAAAAAGATTAGTTGTCTAAAATACGGCAGAAATAGTGCTCATAGCATATTGTTACAAGGGATTAAGTCTTATTGTTACAATGGATTAAGCCTAAAATGGTAACAAAAATTCAAAAGCCGCCAAAGAGAACTATATTAAGACTATCAGGTTTACAACCCATGAATTATATATAAACACAAAAAATTAATTATCTCATGCGACAGACTCAGCCGGTCACAGCATATTGTAATATTTGGCGTGAAATTGCTGTCATTTAATGGTTGATTGGATAAACAAAATAAACATAGGAAATAACGTAAAAGCAAATATTATGTTGTCTAAACCCAGTTACATTTGAGTCCAGTCCGAGTTACATGTGAACAACACGTATAGTGTTGTTCACATGTAACTGGGATTCAAATATAAAAGGGAAACTCCAATTTTTTCGATACTATCTATTTCGAAACTGTTATATAATAAGCACCTAAATGGAAGCTCATTGGTAAACTATTGTTGCTGGTAATAGGGACAAGCGCCTGAGTTGCACTGGATGACCAAATCGCTGCGGAATGCAGCAGGGACCTGGAGCGAGCTTTTGAACAATTTCAGTAATTTATTTTATTTTATTTTTATAAAGCTATATAGAAAAGAGTTTCCTTTAAATTTATTGGCCAACGAACCGGGCAAAGCCTGCTAGTTTTGATAAAGCTGATAATAATAATTACTTTTTACAATACTCACAAACTAAATCGGTTTCGATTGAAACTTCTTTGTTTCCCTACATACAGTCCGTAACAAAAGTATCCGAACACTAGCAAAAATTCATATATATATATATATATATATATATATATATATGACAGTCTAAGAACGTGATTCAACAAGGATTTTGTCGCACACTTCGCTTAAGTTGAAATGACTTTATATCTATGTTGCACACTTCGCTTTAGTAGAAATGACACAGGCCGAGTTATCTATGCGTAATTTATTCTTCTAACAGCTACATATATCCAGACCTTCTTTCTTAAAAAGCCGCAGGAAAAATATTAAGTCTTTTCACCGTTATTCTATTCCTCAAAAATCCTAATAAAACAATAAGTACCAAACCGAAACAAACCGTTTTTCTATCACTTTCTCTTTTTCATTTTCTTTCTCCTGATCGTGCGCGTGGTTTTATTTTCTCAATTCAATATTATATACATTTTAATAAACCATGGTATAACTTAATTTTTATTATACGTATATCGTTTTTTTTTCTATGGTTTTAATTTACTTTCTTCTTTTAATTTACTTTATGTGATAATTCTAATTTAGATATTTATTGGCTAAGAAAGTATTTTGGCTAAGAAAGTAACCCACGAACTATTTTGGCTATCAATTTTCCTCACGGACGTGACACGCACCCGCCAAAATAATAATTATAGTATATATATATATATATTTAATTTTCTCTCTTTACTTTATTCCTCTCCATTTACCTAAGAAATAGCATACATAAATATACTACTAAATTCGCGTAACCTGAAGCCTTAAAAAAAAAAAAAAAAAAAAAAAAAAAAAAAAAATTCTATAGCAAAATTTTGCCAACATTTCAAAGCATTAAGTTGTACAAAATAAACATAACACACATGTGAATAATACTATTTTCACATTTCATGATATTCATAAATTATATAGTTCTGTTTGAATAATGTCCAACATTTCTGTTATTTTAGGCTCTTTAATCTAATGTTTGGATTTCTTTCTCTATTTTCAGTCGAGATAAAATATCAGCTGCAACGTTCTGAGCCCCTTTACAGTAAGTAATAGTGTGTCTCTACTTTTGTAAAGGTAAAACCCATCTAGTTAACTTGGCACTTTTCGGTGTGGTCTTTAACAGGAATTTGAGTGGATTATGATCTGATATTATTTCCACTTTGCTGGCTATGATCCATTTATCAAACTTGTTGAGTCCAAATAAAATGGCCCACGCTTCTTTCTCTATACTCGACCATTTTTGTTGGCTTAATGTAAGTTTGTGACCTACAAAGGCTATTGGTTTCCAAGTATTTTGTATGTTTTTTTGAGTAAGACAACATACAACCGAAATATTCGACGCATCAGATTGTAACTGAAATGGTTTGCTAAAATCTGTCGTTCACAAGGATGTCGCTTAGCATAAGGCTTGTTTTAATTGTTCAAAGGCTTTTTGATGACGATTTTACCATAAAATTTTATGAGTTGGTGCGCAGCTTTTCTTGTTACTTCCGTTAGTAGTATTGCAGTTTGTGCAAAACCTGGTATGTAAGACCGGTAAAAATTCATTAAGCCTAATATTCTTCGGACATCTTTTTTCGTAGTAGATGGTTGTAATTTAGCTATTGCTTTTATTTTTTCTCCATCTGGTCCATGACTACCACCTCCAAGTATGTGTCCTAAATACTTTAGAGTTTTAGCTGCAAATGCGCATTTCATAAGTTCCACTGATAACTCTACCTTTCCTAACTCAGATAGGACTTTGTCTAGGTGTACTAAATGCTCTTCAAAAGTTTGCGAGTAAATTATAATATCTTCTATATAAGTTTCAGCATAGTCTTTGTGATCTTTTAGCACTATATTCATCTCTCGCTGAAACATTTCTGGTGCTTAGACTGACTAAGAACATGATTCGACAAGAATTTATTTATCAAAACAGTATTAGCTCTACTTTTTTTTATATAGGAATTTTTGCTAGTGTTCGAATACTTTTGTTACCGACTGTACACTAAATACAAATAGAATACATACCCAAGATTATGCAGCTAATTTCGTGTGATTTATGAACATGTGTACCAAATTACAAGTGATTAACGCGATTTTTCGGCTGCTATCGCAGAGACAAACGAACACATAGACACACAGACACATAGACAGACATAACCCAGAAACTTTTTGAGTCTCCCCATGGAGGCCTCCACTGACTTTTCAGCATTTAACAAAGTTTATCTTTGTTAGTGATTATCCTAAATTAGATCCTGCATGAACAGGAATAACAAAGTATACAATAATTAAACCTATCTTAAGAAACTATTGAATAACATTAAAAAATGCCCTATTTGTTACTATTTCATGTTCTGTTTTTATTTTTATTTTTTTTTTTACGTTTTAAAGCAGATATTAAAGTTGTTTTGCTCTTATTTGACATACTTTGAGATATGATGTCCTATATATTAGGATATTTTTTTTCTTTTTATCTCATTAACCAGATTATTATCTTATGAAACTTAAATCAAACAGTGTTTTAAACAATCTTTTCATACGCATTAAAATTGATTTCTGTCATTGGAAAAGAAATATTATTTAAAAAAAAAAAATCTAAATACAAGCAAGAAAATATCGAAAAATAAAATAAGATGTAATATTTTTGATTAATTGCCATGTTTAACGGATTTTTTTTTTTTTTTTTACACGATATGATTAAAACGTTCTATTTAACATAAGTTAACATAGTAATTTATCTTAAAGGGTCATGTATCTTAAACTTCCTTTCTTTCTTTTTTCTTTCTTTTTCTTTTTTAATGGGCATATTTTCATGTACAATAACACAAAAAATATATTTTTTTAATTTTTTAATAGATATTAAGAAAGGTTATATCCATTTATTACAAAATATAGAATAAGTCTATATATCTCTTTCTTTTCTTTCCTTTACCGTCTTTTGCCTTTCCTCTTTTTTTTTTTTTTTTTTTTTTCTAATATAAAACAGAGAGCAATTTTTCTGTCAATATATAACATGCGCGTGCAATATTTCCGTGATAGTTAGCCAAAATTTGTTGGAAATTTATCAGCTTTTCCAAAACATGTAATTATACAGAATAACGAACTAACAGCCTATTCACACTATATGTATTTGTATTTTAAACGTAATTACGTAAAAAACGGCGATAAATTTTGTAATTATAACAATTATTTTAGGCATTTTATTTATACTATTAACTGTGCATAATAATTTTTAAATTTCTGTGTTGTATAATTTTCATGTAATTTCTGTATGTCAAGAAAAATTTAACACTGGCATTTTTATCAGAAAGAATTTACAATAAAAAATTTACAAGCATTCTAAAAATTGTAATAAAACGATAAAACATTTCTTAACATCTTTGAAAATTTACAAGTTTTAAAAGTAATTTTTTTTTCGTTATCCTAAATAAAATTATGTTAATTTTTTGCTGGCAATTTCGTTGTTCTATAATACTTGACATAATAAAAATATATAAATCTATGTAATCATTAATTTTAAATTATATAAGTGTAATGAAAAAAAAATCAAAAATCTATACCTATATAACTTTATTTTAAATAACAATTTTTTTTATTGTAAACCGTTAAAAATAATCTAAAGTTACTATAGAAAAATTAATTTTCAGTTACTTGAACAAATATGAATTTTATTGTAAACAAGTTGTTATACTCATTCTTTTCTCGAGAAATTAAATACATATAAATATATGCTTTTTAAGAGAGGGATGTTCGTAGACAAGAATTTTGAACAATGAGTAGAATTAATCCATGAATGGTAGGTAACTGAAATCTGAAAATGAATTAAGTTTTACATAAACACAGAATATATATATATATATATATATATATAAACGAGAGTGAAAACACTTATAATTAATGTGTAGATAACAGTTTATTTTTAATGACACAAAACATGATAAAATAAATAACAAAATTATAATCTGCTGCCCTGTAATGATCTAAATTGCAATTTGAATTTAAAATCTACTGCAATGTTTTATAAAAAGAGTTTTATTCAAAACATTAATAGTTAAACATATTACCAGTGCTGCCAGATTGAGGAAAATTTTTATTCAATTGCCACCATTAAATTTTAAGTGTAACGGTTGCCTAATCACTTGAAGACTTTTTTGTACTATGTCTTCGAAACGGTTAGACAACCGTTACAATTAAAATTTAGTGGTGGATATTGAATAAAAAATTCCCTCAATCTGGCAGCACTGCGTATTACATGGGTACCAAACCTCTGTTTGTTCAACGGAGATTTCATACCGAAAAGTTTTTAAAAATATTTTCAGTTCATTTAATTTTAATTATTTGTCGAACATACATGTGACAGAATTCTTTTTAAAAGTAATGGTAATAAATCTAATTTAAAAATTAAAAATGTTGGCAGCTATGATATTGATTCAATTTCAAAGCATAAATAGGAATAGACTATCCCTATGATATGATATAATATAAATATGATACGAAAAATAAAAAAAAGGTGGAAATCGTGAATCATTACCTGAATTATTGTCTGTATTAGTGCTTCCGTCCTCGAAGCAGTGACGTACCAAGGGTGAGGCAGGTGGGCGGACCTCTGGTCTTGAGAGGCCTCCGGAAAAACTTAAACTTTCAATACATATATCTGGTGAAGTTGATTTTTTTCACCTGAAATATTCGCTGCAATTCAACTTTAAGTCATAGTTTTCTGTCTAAAGAGCCTTAATGCACAAAAAGTGACCGTAAAGTAGCTATCCCAAAACCGAAAGAATCCATTTATGGAAAGTCTGACAAAAGAAGGGTAAACAGGGCTAATGTCCCTGGACCTGGGTTGGGCTTATAGCAATAAATTTTAGTGAAGAGGGGCCTCAAAGAGACTTTGGTCGCGGGCCTCGAGAGATGTAGGTCCACAATCGCCTCGAAGATGGAAGACGAGAAGCACCGGATTCGATTTGAGGTTGCTTGTTAGTGAGGCAATTAAACTGGATGGTGCTTGATGCATATCATTCAAATAACTTTACACATATATTTCAGCGCTAAACAAGATTAACTTAAGAACAGTATTCACACCCTCACTAACTTAGTTGTTTGGAGTTTTCCTTGAACTTTTCGGAAACTCTCGTGAATAAGCGGCTAGCGTTCCTTAAAATCAGCCCCCTCTAAAGATGGCACCCTCTTAGGCCCAGGTCCGTACTGCTGACAATTGGCCTTAACACAAAGTATAATTCCGTGAGTTCATAAACAATTTAAATTTTTCCAAAATAAAGATAAATTTATATACAGGCAGAATGTTATTTTAATAAAAAAAACTTTATAACAATCGTATAGATGTATTTTATAAAAATAAGTATTTTGTAACACAAAAGAGTAAGAGAAACTCTGTATTACAATTTTTAAATGTACAGATTTTTTTTAAACTCATAGTTTTTTTTTATTTATTTATTTATTTTTTAAATAGATGGTGCACCATTACACGTGGAAAATACAACTTTACTGCATTAATAAAAAGATTTATAAAATGCGTTTCATAATATCGACGCTTGACTTAATTTATCATATTAATTTATTTTCTACGTTTAATTTATTCATTTGCATTCAAAATTTTTATTTTTATAATCATTTTGCGAGACTTGGAACATTCAATTTAAAACCTTACAATTAAATATTGAAAATTATTTTGCTCTTAAAAAAAGAAAAAAAAGTTCAAGAAATTTAAGCTGTATGCAGTTTCTGATTTAAATAGTTAAAAAATGCAAAATCGATATCACTTTCTAGTATATAAGGAATGACTTACAGAAAGCGTGCATATCGGAATATCAGCAAAATGCTAAATCTAAGCACATTTCACTCATTGATATGATAAAATATATGATGATTTGTTTATTTTTTATCGTTCTAATCGAAATGCCCTATTTGTAGAATTCCACGAAATCATTCGAATAGAAATTTTAAAAATAATTGTAAATTTAGATTAATGCGGGTCAAATTGCAACAAATTTTCATAGCAAATAATTTAAAAAATCAAGGCATGAATTTTAGCTATCACTGTATTGCTATTAATTTTATTACTATTTGCAACACGTTATTCACACGTGTAATAAAACATATGCTGGCATTTAGTATATAAGGAATACCTATATTCCAGTTAAATATTCCCGAATAAATTATTTTTAAAAATAGTTTTTAAAATACAACTCATAAATTTTATTCTGCATTAAATACTTTTACTTCCATTACCCGACTACCGTAAGTAATGAAAGTATTGTATTCGGTCCAAAAATTTCGATATTTATATTTCACCTGATTTGCATGTTTTAAGGTCTCTTGAGTCCAAAAAAGTGGTTTTTGGCAATTGGTCAGCGTGTTTGTGTGTGCGTGTGTGTATGTATGTGGAGAACCTTCTGACTTTTATATTTCCAAAACTAATAAAAATAGAATTACGAAACTTTAGAATTTAAACAAATCAGGTGTACAGATGAATCTTCAAAATTTTGTTGAAAACTAAAAAACCGGAAGTGGGACATCCGAAACCGGAAATTTCTCAAAATCGGCTCTAATGATTTTCTTCAAAATTACTGTATAAACACTCTAGTAGGTGTCCTTTCGAGTGATATAGTTGGTTAGTTCAGGAAGATTGATAGACGTCATGTATAAATAGCTGAATTTCAGGTCCTGCAAGTGCATTTCTATTAAAACAGCTGTACGAATTTTTTTTTTCAAACTTACCATATTAATCCTCTTTTAAATATCCATTTATATGTAATTGTTGTTTTCTGGTCAACAATTGATTATGCCAAGTATTGGTAAAAGTGGGTATCTCAAAAACGGCTCTAACAATTTTCTTGAAAATTGTTACGCAATCCCATTTTAGATATCCATTGTCATATTTTATGTGGTTATCAAAGGAAAATTAATAGTCATCCTGATCAGATAGATCAGTTTTTAATTTCAGAAATTTGTGTTTAATTAAAAAAAAAAAAAAAAAAAAAAAAAAAAAAAAAAAAGAGCCTCTACCAATTCTTTTAACTTGTTATGTAAACTCTGTTTTATATGTCCTTACATGTGTATTAACTTTCCCTTACCGTAAAAATTTTAGGTGTCTATTTCATTAACATTATCTTGAAAAAGTGCATATAATACGTGTAATGGTTGGGTAATGAAAGTCATGTGGTTGTTTCACACCAGACTTTTTATGGATTTAAATAGATTTTTTTCAGTTAATATTAAAAAAAGTAGGGGGTATGAAGTAATTAAATGTAAAGTTATTAAAACTGACTTTTTTAATCCAACAGTAAAGAAAAATATATAATGCTTTGATATCACAAATTCTTTTTTTTTTTCTCCTGTGCCATTCATTTTTTTTCAAATTGGTCGGAAAATTAAGAAAAATTCTAAGAGGCTACACAACAGATCGATAGAACTGTATATATACACCCAAAATCGGCATAGTTTTTCTTAAAATTCATCTGATATATGAAAGTCGGTACACTTATAGAAAATATAGATAAAATACAGTTTTTTTTTTTTTTTTTTTTTCTGATAAAGGTTGTAACAAAGCAGAGCATCTTTTCGACCAATTAGCACCTAAATTCAGTAAACATAATTCTTCATAACAATCGTTTCACATAATAATTTTAATTTCCATTAGGCTCTGTTGAAACCACATAGAAATGTTTTCTTTTTGTTGGAGTTGGTTGTAGGTTTGTGAGGCGGCTCATTCATTTGAATCGCGCTACAACTGTAAGTGTGAGTTGTTCATGTTATTTTGGTTTGTTAAATGTACTTTTGAGTTTCGTTAAATTGGTTTGGATTTTGAAGAAAATGTAAGTTATTCATTGGAGAGTTTGGTTAGTTGACGGTGAGATGTGGATTCTAGTTTCATTTAGTTGGCGTTGGTTTGGGAGGATATGTGTTAAGTTTTAGGGGCAAGGCTGTGGAGGTTAGGATGTTTTAGAGTTCACTTGTATGTCAGTATTTTCATCTTGGGTATTTTAAGGTTAACGAAGTGAACTGTTAAACTATTTATGTAAAGATTTATAGATGTCCGTGTTTGCTTTTGACAACAGAAGTTTGTGCTAAGAAATTATGCGAGCATATTCAAGCTTTTGGTGTGTTTATTTGAAATAAATTTCTCTTGTTATCTTTAAAGAGGTTAAAGTTTAAATGCGCTTAAAACATAAGTAGATTTTTTTAAGTGGATAGTCATCCTCCTCATTCTTAAGATCTATAATAAGAGAACTGGTATTATATCACTGAACCTTCTTGACTTTAGATTCTTGTAGCAGCTAAGACAGGAGAATATGAAGGTGCTGCAGTCAATTAAACCTTACAAACTTAGCAACAGTTTCCTAAAAATATTGGTTTAGGCTAAAATGATCAAAATTGGAGCTTGTTTCAGGTTAAAAAAAGGGATTTTTTTATTGAACAATGTACACTTAAGCTAAAATACAATAATATATTTTATATAAAAATAGTTTAGATAAATGATACAAACACAAATTCACTTTTAGTGCACCATAACAGCATTTTATTATTAGTATTATTATTATTATTAAGTAATAATTATAACGTTTCTCAGAAAAAAAAAAGATAGTTACAATTTAGTTCATTATAACTGCAATGAAACTTTTTAGAAATTTGGTACTAACGGTTTGAGTAACTTTCACGAATTTAGCAAATGCAACTTTGTAGTAAACTTAAGTTGTACTTTTTAATACAATTTAAAAGTACATTACAAAATTTCTAATTATATATATATATATATATATATATATATATATATACACTGCATAAAAAAAATAGACGGACACTTTTTTACAATTTTTTAAAACCCCGTCTTTGTTTAATAGGAAATGTCAATTAAAATTCTTTAACATGTTTATACTTATCAATCTTCATATTTTTGACAGACAAATAAAAGTATTCAATTATTTATAATTTTAATGTAGGAAAATGCAGAAAAGAGAAAAGATATACATTTGCACAATATATTTTTTTAAAAAAAGTAGACGGACACTGGTCAAAAACTGCAATTATCTAAGTGAGTGTTTCTTGCGGAATACCAGTTTTGCATGAACATGTACATTTGGCATTTTACCAATTGTTAACGTGCTTGACAAGATGGTTTTACGTAGTTAAATTTCTTGGAGATGAATGCGCCATGCCACGAGGAATTCCTCTAACTAATTACCAGAAAGGACAGATTATAGCACTGAAAAATGTTAATAAAGGAGTCAGAGAAATTAGTAGGCTACTTCTAATAAGCAAAAGTAGCATCAGCGATTTTCTACGTGCTTCGGGAGCCCATGGCGTAAGGAAAAAGAGTGGCCGGCCAAAGAAACTTTCACTATGAGACCAAAGAAAAATTTTTACTGAGCTGAAAAAAACTGTAGGATCCATTCCCAGAGTTCGAATAAGCACAGGAATTACTAACGTAACTTCTCAGATAATTTATAACTACATTAAGCACTCAGAGCTCTTTCAATGTAAGAAAAGAAAACATCATCCATGCTGGAAGGATCACCACGTGACAGATCGCCTACAGTGGGCTCAAAACCATATGTCTGGGACTACAGAATGGATATCTGTAGTTTTTCAGATGAGAAAAAAATTAATTTAGACGGCCCAGATGGATATCTATATTATTGGCATAGTTTGGAGAAAGAAAACGAAGTATACTCAACTCGGCAAGTTGGTGGTGGTGGCGTGATGGTGTAACTAGCTGTTGGCTATGGTGGAAGGACAAACTTAGTGTTCCTAGGTAAGAAGCAGACTCACAAAAATTACATTGAAACATTAAGCAGTGGGCTTTTGCCATTTGCATGTGATCTTGGAGGGGAAAACTGGATTTTCCAACAAGATGGAGCGCCAATACACACCGCTAACAACGTTAAAAAATGGTTTCATGAAAACAGCTTCAATGTTTTATCCTGGCCAGCCAAGAGTCCGGATAGGAATCCTGTAGAAAACATTTGGGCTATACTTGTTCATTAAATTTATGAGGTGGACGTCAGTATGAATCAATTCACCAGCGCAAAGAAGCTCTTACAAACATTTGGGAAATTTTCTGTCAAAAAAAGATTTAAAATCTCATTGATTCGATGCCTAACAGAGTATACGAACTTATTAAAGCAAATGGGAGACGAACCCCTTACTAAAAACGTTTTATTTTAGAGATACAAGATGTGTCCGTCTACTTTTTTAAAGAAAAATTACAGTGTAAATATGCACCATTTTTGTTTCCAGAATTTTTCCACTACATAATTCAAAAGGATTGAATCTATATCCAAAAAATAATAATATATTATGTCTCAAGAATATAATTATATTAGAGAAATTAACCTCATATCTCCAATTAAAGAAATAAACGGCTTTAAAGTATTACAAGTAAGTGTCCGTCTACTTTTTTTATGCAGTGTATATATATATATATATATATATATATATATATAATTTGATTTATGTTGAAAAACAAAGTTTCTTTTTTTAATATAAGTATTACTAAAATATTTTTTAAAGTTAAGTATGCGTTTAATTCGTAGTTCATCCTTTAAATAAATAACATTTAAAAATGATATATACATATGTATATATATATTAAAAAACCTGATTTTATAGAACTTTAAGAAAGATTTAGAATAATCACTACTTTTGGAACATTATTCATAAAATGGAAATTGCAGGATTAAATCTTTTAACTAATCTCTCTGTTATAAGAATTATATTTCAAAACCTCAAATCTAACTTTAAGATCCATGCACAGCATAGGAACTTATCTTAAGAAAATACACAATTGCATTTGAGAAAATCGTTGTTTTCTTATTTGCATAAAAGATTAAAACTCTCTCATTTAAGATTAGAGGGGATTTTAAATCGATCTTATAATGAAGTTCTTAATTTTAATGTAAAATTATACTAAGTATAAACTCCTTACAGCAAATTAAAAAGATGAATTTGTACAAATGTAAGTATCTTTCTTTAAGGATAAATTAATGTAATAGCACTAATATAAGTTTTGTTGTGAATGCAAAAACATCGTTTCAGTCAGAAAAATCTACAAAGATTTAGGATAAATATACTTATAAGAATATAATCTCTAGATATAGTTTTATTCTGCGGAAGATAAAATATGCTAAGCTTAAAGGATACTAAGATTTTTCAAATATTATGCAGAATATAAAATTTTTAGGATATCAGTTTGTATGAAAGGATTTAATTACATAAGTTTTTATAAATTATGTAATATTTTCCCAATAAAACTATTTTGAAATGTCGATATGATCTAAATCCTATAATAGTATCTTTAATACATTAATTTGAATGACAACTAATATTTTACGAATACAGCCAGTACATAAAATATTTATAGCATGTAAAAAACGTGAGTCATATTTACTATACTTTGAACTTTCTTTGGCTTTTTTACATACAGAAGTAAATGTTTATTAATGAGTAAAAAACATAACAAATTATGAAAATATGCAAGAGAGTTTTTCGGCTATGAGAAATTTCAAGCTCCTATTTTATTAAATGAATGATTAGAATATTATAAATAAAAAGTGATATGAATTAATTGCAAAAGTTCAGTATAACTGTTAAGAACTAGGACATAACTGTCAATGTGTAGACTCTTCACAAACAATATTGGCATAATGTTAAGTGTAAGCACTTCCTGTTGGCATGCTACATAATTTTAGATTTTTGTATGTTACATTTTCGCATGGTACATAATTTTAGAATAGGGATTTTTGTATTTATGTTAATATTACAAATAAATATACATTATACTACTTCTAAACAATATCCCACCATCAATATCGTATTCACCCCATCGTAGGTTATTTTTAGAAAAACAATTATTGGGTATATCATTAAGAAATATTGCAGCATACAAATCACAAAAGAATAACCGTAGACGGAATTAAAGATTTCCATATGCCGCAGACTCTACCCTCCGCAAGCTATTCAATTTCATTATTTTCATCGCTTTCCGAAGTAGTAACGTACGGAATATATTCACTGGAATCAATGCTGTGTTTTTCTTTTCAAGTTTTGCATATTAGTGGAGTAACGTATCATTTTTATATGTAAATATGATTTATGTCATAGGGCATTTAATCTCTGAAGACCTGAAGAACAAACAGTTAGTATAAATAATATTGATACATACGTAAAATGATTTTTCTTTGTTATATTTAAATGCTAAAATTTTACATGTGTGATTAATCTGATATTTTCCTTAATTTTAGGGTAAAAAAAACTCCTCATGAACATCATGTTTTGGATTCTTTGAATAAAAGTGTAAGTGTGAATTATGGTTAATTCGAAAAAACCTTCTTACAAGAAATAATAATGAAATGACAATACATATATATATCACAGTATCTGAGTTAACCGGAATTCATTTGAAATCTGACAGCTTGAATAAACATTTTTAACACTTTTGCGACCACTGACGAAGATTCACGTCATTTGAAGATGTATAACTCCACCAGTGGGAGTTTGTTCCGCAATTTGTATGCTGTTTATTTCTTAAATATATACTCAATATTCATATTTGTAGTATCAATATACTATGGATATAAATGCTTTGATTAGAAATAGTATAACTCTAATATATATCCATATGTAATATAAATGTGAATACGGAAAATTTTGTTCTAAAATATTGTAACTGGGGAGAATAACGCCTACAGGCGGACCTTACTGTGAAAAAGACAAAAACATGCGGTCGTGAAAGTGTTAATAAAATATATTAATTGCAGAAAATTTAACACCAACATTTAGATTGCGGTTAAAATATTTATAACTTTGAAAAGTTTATTTTTCGAGCTAAAAATTTATTTATAAGAATTTAAAAATGTTTTTAACTAGTAAAATGTCCTACACACGTTTACATTAATGCCCAATTTAGTAACAATATCAAAATTTTAAACATTTATTCATAAAGTACTTATTTCTTAAAAACTTAATACTTTTAATGTAAACTTAAAATAAAATACAACCTAATAAAAATATTTTATGATTTACATTGCTTAAAATATAATATTTGTCAATAATAAAAGATAGAAGATTTTTTTTTTTTTTTAAATGAATAATTATGGAAATATTTTAAAATAAAATACAATATTCAATTATTTTCGTAATGTTAATTCTTATTTTGCCTGTATAAATAACTTAGTTTGTTTAAAATAATGACTTTTCTTGTTAAATTAGAGCATTAACACAGATTTCCAAAATTTTAAATTTAGAGCGGGGATGGTAATGCGTCTTTTAATTAAATTAGAATTTAAATTTAGTCGCAAAGATCTTAGACTATAAGCTTTTTAAGAATTTGTAATATTAACATAAGACCATCGAGAATCTTGTTAAAGTAAATTAAAACCCTTTTCGGAATTTAAATGAGACACATAGTATAATTTTCTGTGACGGCATTAGCAATAATTAAATCATTGCGATTCAAGCTGAACAAAGAATGGTTTAGAGAAATCTTTAATTTAAAAAATATATATATAATTTAGAATCAGATTTAAAAGAGACAAAAACAACAAATGTAATATTTATTATCCTAGCATTTCTTCACGCTATTTTTGGGGCAGTGAAATTATAAAATGTGAATAATCAGAAAATATGAAAATTAAAGAAGATTATAAAAAAAAAAAAGGGATTTTTTTTTTTTTTTTTTTTTTTTGTCAATATTGTTTTTTTAAGAACATCAAACTTTAATCAATTGCGAAAAATAATTTAAAATTAAAATTTATGCATAATTTGAAAATTATGCATTACTTTATTAACATTACCACATATTTCTTAAACTAAAACAGCCAGTTTATAAAGATATTTTACATACGCCTTTTAACTGGAGTACTATTTATTTATGCAGTTAACAAATAATTTGCGAAATATTTTTCTTTGAAGTGTGCACACACACACACAAATTTTACATATACAGACTGATAGTTAATATAAATATAACTGAGTTGGGGACAAAATATCGCGAGGACAAACTATCGCCGACGTAAATGAATACAAAGCAAAAATGAGTTGGTAATTATTAGTAATGTTGTATAAAATTTCATGACAACACATACCTTAGTCAGAGCACTGACATTCTGACAAACCTATAACAAAAAATTTTATAAATTTTATTTAAAATAGTTTAAAAACTATATTTATTAACTTTTGTCAAAATTAGTCATAATAAATTCAATCGTGCTTATTAATTAAAAATTTTTTAAATCAAATTTGTGAACAGCGTTCAGCTTTAATGTCAGCAGTGATGTGCACGATTTTTAAAATGTATTTTGAATAGTGAAAAGCAAAAGATAAAATAACTTAAAAATAAACATAGTTAAAATAATGAAATTCAATTCTATGATTTAATTAATTAATTAATATTTATCAGGCCCTGTGGCTCGTGCCAGAGATCACACGTGACACAAAATCAAATTTTCAAATAGATCATACTATCTCTTTGACGCGATATTGTGTCCGGCGATATTTTGTCCCGCGATATTATATGCGGATCCCATAATAACTATATATTATGGTAGAATTTAGATATCAAATTAATTCTAATTACTCTTATTACTTGAATAATTTCATTTGATGAAATTATTTGTTAAATTTGTGTAAGGAATTAGACTGCATTGGCTAATCTTAAATATATATATTGACCTACATTTCACTGACAAATTAAATACATTGATATTCGGATATGTCGACAATTTATTCATATTTTCTCTCTCTTTCTCTAACACACACATATATAGATAGATAGATAGATTTTATATTACGGTACATATAATTTAAGTTTATTTTTCGGTATATAAAGTTTAAGGTTTTATTTATTTATTTATTTATTATTATTTATTTTTGTAGACCAGTCATGCATTGTTATAATATAACTTTATAAATAATATAAATATTTTAAATATTATACATTTATGTATACGTGTATAACTACCTATAATACGCTACAAAATTGTATCACACTAAAACCCCACAGTAAATGTAATAAATTTATGGTGGTGCTTTCTACAGTTAAATATGCATATATATGATACTTTAAAATAATTTGGTGTAAAATAACAAAATGTCACATTCAAAGAACAGGAAAAAAGAGACTGAATACTCATTTCCTTTAAAGAGTTTCTCTAAAATTATTAGAATACACATAATCAGTAAAGAAATAAAAATAAGTTACAGAGACTCTGTGTATTATGTTTTGGTTAGAATGAGTTTTCAAATAACCCACTGAATATGCGAATATCACAATAATACTTTCTACAATTTTCTTCAAGTGAGAATGGTACCAGCGTAATGTCGTCGTTACATGAAATTGCATTTTCGTGGTATTAAATATATGAGTGTTATTTACAAAATACATTACTTACAGAGATTTAAATATATTTCTGTATTATGTTTTTCACAAGTTTTCATTTTATACGTTTTCCTTTTTATATTTTTGCGTTGTAATGTTTATGATATTTTTTTAAACATGACGTTACTACGCGTTATATTTTTATGTTAATAAATAATACTATTTTACGTTTGTAAAATAATATATATATAAGAAAGGGGATTATAAAATGAATCTCACGCAGAAAAAAATAGACAAAGAAAAACATTTCATCAAATGCGTAAAAAAGGTAAAACGTCCGTAGATTCAAAAAATCTGCATGGAACATCAAAAACTTACGAATTTTAAATAGAGGGGAGGGGGAAAAGCCTCAGTAATATTTAAAACTAAACAATAAATCATGTAATTGACATACGGAAGTGCAGTTTAAACTACAGGGCGTCTTACGATGAAAATATTTATTTAAGCAAATAAAATAATTATTTCCATATTTTGCTCACAGATAACGCTATACCTAAAAATATCATTAAAAACATTAAAAATGCATTTCAAGCAATTAAAAAACATTTATTTTCGAAAATTAATAAAAAATATTTCAAATAATTTTAATTACATCTAGACTGTAATCTAATTCAATAGGTGAATCACATGCGATATTGTGGTTTCAATACTTGAGTCTCAAACAAAATGAAAGCTTACACTTTTTCTTTTACATTGTCCTGCGAGAAGAAATCAAGACGTAATAAGTCTGGATTGAGGTTATCTTAGAAAAACTACAAGAAACGATATATGTATACACATAAACTCAGAGAGACAAGTGGCGCTATCTGAGGTTCAAAATTTGGAACTTTTTTTTTTTTTTTAATCTTAAACACTAGGCCGCTCACCAACACCCCAGGGAGGCTTAGCCTCCACCCGACTCACTTTACTTATTAATACATGCAGAGCTCTGCCCGCCTATGTCTGTTATCAGTATATCTCAAGAGCAAATAGTAGCAGAAATTCCAAACTCGGTATTCTAAATGTGTATCATATAGGGATGCTACAGTATGCCTTTCGTTGAGATGAAGCAAATGGTTCGTGTACAGAGGCACTCAAAAGCATTCAAATACATTACGTCTATGAGGGAAATAGCAGGTAAGTATAGTTTAACATCTATAGACTGCACTAAACCAAATGAAACGAATATATATATATATATTAATAGAGATAATCAACTGAGAAACAAAATTTTGTATGTAGGAGCTTCGCCTCCCCCCTGGGGGGGGGGGGCAGATCCCCCTCGAGGGGAGTACATGGTTATCTTTCAAAAGAGCTTGCCAATACCTTTAAAACGAAAGGTTGAACCATCGATCTGCGATAATTTAAAATAAAGTTATCGATTTTTTTTTTTTTTTTTTTTTTTTTTTTTTTTTTTTTTTTTACAAAAAAAAAAAAAAAAAAAAAAAATTAATGTAATATTGAGAATAAATTCAACTTTTTTTTTATAATAAGTCTTATACTACACCTCTAATATGGAAATCGTCTGCATTATCGTAAAATATATTTTTTTTCTATTAATTTTAATAAATTATTTTTTTTTAAACACAGAATTATTTTTTAATAACCGAATTAAATACAATATAAATGTAGGTGCATTAAGGAAACGGGGGGTTTAGTGGAGCGCTAGCCTCCCTCACACATAACTAAATATCAAATAAAACTCTTCCGAAGCCTAAATTTGAATTGTTTAACATAGGTTTACATAACAGTACTCGTAATCTTACCTCTTAATCTCCAACCTGTATTTATAGTATTAAATTTCAGTGTAAGAGAAAGTCTTGTGAGTGACACACCAGATTATTTATTTCACTTTTGCTTTTGAATACTTCTCAAAATATTTTAAATACTTCGTTTACAAAAATTGAGGTCAAACATTTTTATGAATCCAAAATCTTTTCTTTAAATTTATGGAAGAAAATTAAAAGAAAATATAAAAAAACGATATAGAGATAGAAACACCTGCACGTTAATAATAATAATAAAAAAGAAATATTTTCTTTAATTTAAAATTTTGCAGATGTTTTAAAAACATACATTAAATTACGTCAGATGTATCGAAACTTTTAGAATTATTGAAAAATTTCTTTTTATTTTCGATTTCACTTTTACTTTTAAATACTTCACAAAAATTTCACATAAATCTATAACACTTTTATGTAAAAACATTGTTTTCTAAAATTGATTAAATTTATATTCTCCTTTAAATTGTTTGGAACCTTTTGTTTCTTTGAAATTATGTACAATATATATATTTCGAGAAAATTAAATTTATGGCTTGTCGCACCATACTTTATGAAAGTCTCAGAAGGCATTAAACTGATAGTCTCTTACATTATGTTTTTTTTTCTTTTTATCTTATCTTACTCAATTTTTTCTTTCTTTCTTTTCTTTCCTTTTTATCTTTCCTTTTCCTTTTTTTAGGAAGTATAGTAATCCCGATTTGCGAAATGAATTTTGTATTTCACATTGCTCGAAAACGAATGATCCCTGAATGTTGTCAATTTATACGTGTAACTGTCATGATGTCTAGTTGTACACCTGCAAGTGTCGTCTTAACACGAGCTCTCGTTTTAGAGATATAAGCGACTTTACACGATTTTTCGTGACGTCTGTATGTATGTGTGTCTGTGTGTGTGTGTGTGTGTGTGAGTATGTCGCATAACTCAAAAACGGTTGGACGTAGAAAGTTGCGAATTGGTACATAGATTTGTTATAACATCTAGTTGTGCACCTCCCTTTTTGGACTTTGTATGATTCTCCGTTTTGGAGATATTTAGGAAAATTAGGTTCATAATGGCCAAAATGTATCAAAAAACGGTAATAACTCAAAAACGGTTTGGACAAATCTTGCAATTTAACTGACTTCCCGACTAGCTAGATATTTGAAACTTTCAGAAAAGCTCAAAACACGTTGACAATGCATTTTTTATTTATTTTCAGCCAACTGTTTCGGATACATGCTGCCTTCAGCAGCGTTTATATGATTCAACAGAAAAATTATTTAACTAACTTCCTGACTAGCTGGAGATTTGGAATTTCCGGAATAGTTCAGAAACACGGTGAAAATGCATTTTTTTAACACTTTTATCCAACTGTTTCGGATCCCTGATGCCTTCGGCAGCGTTACCTGTACAAATCTTGCAATCGATTTTTAACTAACTTCCCGACTAGCTAGACATTTGAAACTTTCAGAAAAGCTCAGTACACGGTGACAATGCATTTTTTAAATATTTTTAGCAAATTGTTTCGGGTCACTGCTGCCTTCGGCAGCGTTTATATGGTTCAACCGAAAATTTATTAAACTAACTTCTCGACTAGCTAGAGATTTGAAACTTTCAGAATAGTTCAGAACACGGTGAAAAAGCATTTTTAAAATTATTTTAGCCAACTGTTTCAGGTCCCTGCTGCCTTCGGTATCGTTACCAGTACATATCTTGCAATCGATTTTTAACTGACTTACCGACTAACTAGACATTTGAAACTATCAGAAAAGCTCAGAACACGGCGATAATACATTTTTTAAATATTTTTAGCCAACTGTCTCGGGTCCAATGACAATGCTTTTTAATATTATGTATATTTTTTTAAAGGTGTATAAGGAAGTCATGTGGTGCCCACATCAGATTTTTTTAAATGCTATACATAAATAAATTTACAAAAAGAGCAAATTTAATCGTAGAATTCTAAACAAAACTTTATGAAATGCTAAGCATAAAATGTTATAATAAATTTTAGATATTTACTAAAGCTTCAAAATTTCAAAACATGTTTGGATACGATATTCAATAAGTTAAAAATTGTTGGAGTGTTTTATTTAATATTACACGATATTACTTCAAAAATTATTTAACGTATTTTATGAAATGATTAACATAATTTTTAACAACATTATTCGAAAAGCATGTATCGCAGTATTAAATTTGTTTTCTAAACTTCACAAACAGATTTCGATTGTCAGGAAACTTAAATTAAAAAATTAAGATTGAGCCACAGCATCTTGTGCGATATTAAATTATAGTTAAGCCATTTATGTTTTAATGAGGTATGGAAAAACATTTTAATACAATAAAATCTATTGGCGTGGATAATTTTTCGATTAATTTGCTAATTATTTAAATGAAGAAGAAATGAAACCAACCAACCAACAAAAACTGACGTGTATTGCTTAAGTTAATTACATCGTAATCATAAATGAAAAAGAATTGCATTTATAATTTTTTTAGAGACAATTAAATTTGTTAAAAACTTAATATTTAACTAACAGTAATTAAATTATGCAGAATGCATTTGAGGAATGTTATACAATTTCAACCGAAATTAAATTAGCGTTTCAGACTCAATAGACGTAGTTTTTTATATAATTTAATTATTTATAATATTATTTAAAACAAATACTGATATGTGACTTAATATTCATTCAACATGCTTTTAAGTTTAACTAAAAATATTTTTAGTATTATAAAAAAGAAAAAATATATATATTACTTCTATTGCTTTCAAAGGAGTCATATCAGAAAATGATATTATTAGTTTTGATATGTTGTTTTTACATAAGGTAAACATTGTGAATTCAGTAAATTACAGAAGAAAAAAGATCCAATGATAAAGTCACGATATATAATTGAAGAGCAGTTCTATGTGTTGCAAGTACAGTCGAACCTCGTTAACGTGAATTACTTTAATATGAACTGTTCCCACAATCCCCGTCTAAATGAAGATTAGTTTAGTTATATGAAGATTACTTACTGTTAGCATGAACTACTGATAACATGAACAAATTTTTTATCCCCCTTCACTTTAATGAGGTTTGACTGTACTATTACCAAAGCTCGTGAAATACGGTCGTTTGGTCGCCATTGGCGACCAATATATTTTATCTGACGACTATGTTTTCAACTTTGAGAAAACTCGACTTTTATTATTATTATTAAAAATATTTCATATTTTGGGAAAAAGTTGGTCGCAAAATCGTCTCCGATTCCAATCTCGATGTAGTCTAAGTCTCGTCATTTTAATTTTCTCTCCTCACACTATGTTATGAAACACTGTGTTGAAGGAATACACTATTAGATTTATACCACTTTTCTTTATGCATGTTTTCCAACTCAGTGTTAAATTAGTGCCCCGTTTTAGAGAAGTGGTTTACACGGCTACTTTTTCCGCATGCTTAACAACCTGGTGCTGAATCATTGGCCAGTGTAATAATGTAATAATGTCGATGGTGTGTGTGTTTGTGAAAATAATAAAGCCGGTTTCATGACGTTAAATTTAAAGAAGTTTTCCTGGCTTATCATTCTAGCCTAGTAAATATTTAGTTTTTAATCATAGAATTTAAAATTCTATTTTCAAGTAAATTAAAGAAAAAAAGAATGGTTTAATATTTTTTTCCTGGCTACTAGAAATTTTTGCTGATGATAAGTTTTCCTTTTTTTCTTTCTTTCTTTTTTTTTTTTTTTTTTTTTTTTTTTTCTGGAGTCCTGATTAATACTATTCAATAATCTCATTGAAAAATATCAGCAGATTAATAAATTTATCTAGACGGAAAACTGAATTATTTTCATACAAGGGCAAAGTGCTGACATTAGATAGTTTTCCTTCCGCAATCATTCAGACAAAAGATAAATACTTCTTATTTCAAAAAATTTTAAATTAATTCCATTATAGTGCAATGTCTCAGTGTATGTCAATGCTGGCGTATTTTGCTAGTGATTTGTTTGATATATTAAATATATATAAACATATCGTGATTAGTTAAGAATTGTTTCAAAACTCTTAATTTATTTCTAAACAATAAATGGACACAAATCTAATAAAAATTCGATAAACAGACAGATCAGAAAAATATACTTACAGAGTTTCCTGCATATGCGAAATCATAGTTAAAGATTTTTTTTGAAAAGATTTTTTGAAATCCATACACAACAATTTATATACAAAAATGGACTAAAGGGTTTTTATGCGATTTAATTTGTAATTTGAATCGCGTTTTCATTTTTAGAAATTATTGTGAATAGCAATCTTTAAAAAATAAAATGTGAAGGAAAAAAAAAATTTCAATTTTTAGAGACCTGATTACCTGATAAATACACGTGAACTTAAAATATACATCCTTTGACCTAATTTTAAATTTACTCCGATATTTTTTTCTTCATAATTGTCGAATTTAACATCACCAAACACAAAGTGCTTTCAGAAATTAAAGGTATTACATCATTGTGCATTGTTTATTATTTATTGACTATAAGTTAGCAAATATTTTATTAAAATTGATTGAAATTATAACAAACTAGTATGTTGTGGCCACCACATGACTTTCTTCTATATTTACCTATACATATTCAATCAGTAACAATATTTAAAAAAAAAAAAAAAAAAAAAAAAAAAAAAAAAAAGTACGATTTTTTTTCCTAAGTTTTTTTTATTTTTTTTGTTAAAAGTAAAAAAAATCGATAACTTTATTTTAAATTATCACAGATTTATAGTTCAACCATTCGTTTTAATGGTATTGACGAGACCTTTCGAAAGATACCCATCTTGAAAATTTATCCCCCCCGGGGGGGTAATTCTCCCCCAGGGGGGGAAGCGATGCCCCCCCATGCAGAAATTTTTTTTCCTAGTTGCATACTACTATTATCAATAATTCATATTAATTTTACAATCACAAGTTTAAAACAACTCTTATTATGCACATTTATACGAAATTTTGTCCTATTCTGCCATGTTAAAAATTTAGATAAAATGCTATCACAGCGCCACCTGTTGAGCTATTGATCCCCAAACATAATCAGCACCAGTTTATGTCGGGGACCAACTAAATACCAAGTTTGGTTAAATTTCGTTAAAAAAAAAAAAAAAAAAAAAAAAAATTGCGATTTTGTTAAAAGTAAAAAAAAATCGATAACTTTGTTTTAAATTATCACAGATTTATGGTTCAACCATTCGTTTTAAAGGTATTGACGAGACCTTTCGAAAGATACCCATCTTGAAACTTTGCCCCCCCGGGTGGGAACTTCCCCCCCCCCGGTGGGGGGGGAACCGATGCCCCCACATGCACAAAAATTTTTTCCTAGTTAACTACTACTATTATCAACCTGATCTTTCGAAAGATACCCATTGTGAAAATTTACCCCCCCTGGGGGGGGGTATTTCCCCCCTACGGGGGGGGAAGCGATGCCCACCCATGAAAATTTTTTTTTCCTAGTTACATACTACTATTATCAATAATTCATACTAATTTTGCAATCACAAGTTTAAAATAACGCTCATTATGTACATTTATACGAAATTTTGTCCTATGCTGCCATGTCAAAAGTTTACATAAAATGCGATCATAGCGCCATCTGCTGGGCGATTAATCCCAAAATCTAATCAGACACTTTCCATGTCAGGGTCCAACTATACACCAAGTTTGGTTTAATTTCATTCATCGGTTCGTGAGATACGGTGAAAAATACGAAATTTTGCGATTACAGCGCCACCTGCCGGACGATTGATCCCCAAATCTAATCAGCACCTTGCCCCATTAGTTTCCAACTATATACGAAGTTTGGTTGAATTTCATTCATTGGTTTGTGAGATACGGTGAAAAATACGAAAATTTGTCCTATACTGCCATGTTAAAAATTTACATAAAATGCGATCACAGCGCCACCTGCTGGGCGATTGATCCCCAAATCTAATCCGCACAATGCCCCGCCAGGGTCCAACTATATACCAAGTTTGGTTGAATTTCATTCATTGGTTCGTGAGATACGGTGAAAACAAGAATCACAGACAGACAGACAGACAGATAGACAGACATTTTCTAAAAACTATCAATTCGTGTTCAGGACATCCCAAAACGTGTAGATCCGTCAAAAAACGGAGGTCGAAAATTTTCGCGAATCCAATACTTTATATTACATATAGAAGAAAGCAAAAATGAAACGTCATTTTATTGTAATTAAACAGGTTGCTGTAGAATTGTCTAAATTGGAAATATATAAAATATGGAATGGAATTGTTAATTCTTATATTTAAAATATATATATAACGGGTGTACCAGAATGAAATGAACTGATATAAATTGATGTATAACTAAATTGTTTAAGGGAAACCCAACTTGGTTTTACACATAAACAATAGAAAGAATAATAAACAAAATGCAACATATTAATTTATGTAAATAATCCCCGTTGCTGTTTGCCATTTGATGTAAGCGTCTGGTCCAACTTAGACAACTTTCCATTATTACGTCCTTTCTTATTCTCTTTACAGCTTGTTTTAGTACTGAAATCAGTATTTTTTTAAATGTTATTTTATCCCAGTTCATCTGCTGTACAAATTCATCTTAAATCGAGTAGTCCAGTGGATTTAAATCCTTTTTCATCAGAAAAAAGGATTCTGTTAGTCTAACCTTTTCTGAAATTGTGTCGCACCCAATTAGCGAATTTGATTCTTTTCTGCTTTTGGGTTTCTATGAGTTTAGGTTGTATTCGTTTTTTGCAAGGTCTTAATCCAATGTCATTTTTAAGTATTCGCTGTATACATGGTTTTGACACAGTTCCCTAGCTAGTTTACTTATGGGATATGCTCTTCTTAGTTGTCAAGCGACTCTTCACTTTTTGAATCAGAATTTTGGTGCAGACAATGCGTGGACAGTCTGGAGGTTTAGATGTTTTAATATTGACACTCCTTCTAATCATATTACACCACTTAAAAACAGTGGCATAACTTAAAACACCTTTCAAATGACGAAATATTTTGCTTCTGGATTCTCCACTTTTGAACTTGGAAAGTACATTTTTTTTTTTACTTCTTTGCTCTTTACACTATCCTGTAGTTGCAATGTAATTTTTGCTTTTGAGTTGTTTCACAGATTTTACCAATATAAATGGGAATCTATTAAAAACGTATATGCCTATATATAATATAAAATTTCCATGCATACATACAAATAGTACTAGTCTATTTTATTCTGGTACACCCGTTATATATACATATATATATATATATATATATATATATTTCCTACATTCCTACATATTGACAGGTAAAGTTTTTTTTTTTTTTTTTAATTTGATAAAATAGATTTTTAAAATTATATATGTAGAAGTCACTTTTCAAAGTATGCTTATCAATTTTGAAAACTTAGAGTTTTATTTTTATTATTATTATTATTATTATTATTATTATTATAAATACTACAACCGTAATAATGTAAGCTAGAAATCGATTTTTAATTTAAAAGTATTAAAAAAATATTTCGAAAATTTTTCATAGATTATCTTTTAAAATGACAGTTAATAATAATAATAATTATGCATAATGAATATTTCAAAAATTGAAAATGAGCAATTATGATAAATAACAAAATTAGAAAATCCAATCTAACTCTAATATCACTTATGTAAAAAATGTAGTCTTTCGTTCATCTACTTTTTATATACAAACTGGAAACAAAAAATTATCTTTTTCAACATTTTATGTATTTTTCAATATCCATAATCTGAGAATCTTCCAAATGGTTTCTGTTATATTCATCAGCAAAATATTTTGCTCTTATCTCTTTTCGAAAAGTTTCTTGATATATTCGTCTGAAAATATCATACTTTATCTCCATGTTATTGCATATTTCTTTTTCGTATTTTTGTATATATTCTAAAAATTCAACGAAATATATATTTTTCATTCTCCGAAATGTGAATTTCATTTTCTGGAAAGCGAATTTTTGTGTGCTTAGATGAAAATTTCTTTTTGTTCGAGGTGCTTATATATATATATATATATATATTATTTTATGAAATGCCATAAAAAATAAAAATAATACTTTAAGATATATAGTATATAACTGATAATAATAAAAATATATACAGACTATATCTACTTTTGCAGACCGATTATAGTACTACTTTAACAGAAATTTTTAAATCACTTGGTCTCTGGTAGGGTTCCTAGTCGGTCTGTAAAATTACAGCTTTTTTTACAGACCGACTATAATATTAATTTTATACAAATTTTTAAACATCCTTGCCTATGGTAAGGTGCCTAGTAGGTCTGTAAAAAGTACATATATTTTTATACAGTGACTCTAATATTACTTTAATAGAAATTTATAAATCGCCTTGTCTCTGGTAGGGTGCCTTGAAGTATTCTATAGACCCTAGTAAAAAGTAATTTGAAAATTTGTTTTTGATGCATTGAAATATAATTTATATATTTTCTTCTTAATATTTGAAAAATATTAGCAAAAATTTTAAGTCTTTTAAAATTATCGTAATTTTTGATCCCCAAATCTAATCCGCACAATGCCCCGCCAGGGTCCAACTATATACCAAGTTTGGTTGAATTTCATTCATTGGTTCGTGAGATACGGTGAAAACAAGAATCACAGACAGACAGACAGACAGACAGACAGACATTTTCTAAAAACTATCAATTCGTGTTCAGGACATCCCAAAACGTGTAGATCCGTCAAAAAACGGAGGTCGAAAATTTTCGCGAATCCAATACTTTCTCTATATTACATATAGAAGAAAGCAAAAATGAAACGTCATTTTATTGTAATTAAACAGGTTGCTGTAGAATTCTCTAAAGTGGAAATATATAAAATATGGAATGGAATTGTTAATTCTTATATTTAAAATATATATATAACGGGTGTACCAGAATGAAATGAACTGATATAAATTGATGTATAACTAAATTGTTTAAGGGAAACCCAACTTGGTTTTACACATAAACAATATAGAAAGAATAATAAACAAAATGCAACATATTAATTTATGTAAATAATCCCCGTTGCTGTTTGCCATTTGATGTAAGCGTCTGGTCCAACTTAGACAACTTTCCATTATTACGCCCTTTCTTATTCTCTTTACAGCTTGTTTTAGTACTGAAATCAGTATTTTTTTAAATGTTATTTTATCCCAGTTCATCTGCTGTACAAATTCATCTTAAATCGAGTAGTCCAGTGGATTTAAATCCTTTTTCATCAGAAAAAAGGATTCTGTTAGTCTAAAATTTTCTGAAATTGTGTCGCACCCAATTAGCGAATTTGATTCTTTTCTGCTTTTGGGTTTCTATGAGTTTAGGTTGTATTCGTTTTTTGCAAGGTCTTAATCCAATGTCATTTTTAAGTATTCGCTGTATACATGGTTTTGACACAGTTCCCTAGCTAGTTTCCTTATGGGATATGCTCTTCTTAGTTGTCAAGCGACTCTTCACTTTTTGAATCAGAATTTTGGTGCAGACAATGCGTGGACAGTCTGGAGGTTTAGATGTTTTAATATTGACACTCCTTCTAATCATATTACACCACTTAAAAACAGTGGCATAACTTAAAACACCTTTCAAATGACGAAATATTTTGCTTCTGGATTCTCCACTTTTGAACTTGGAAAGTACATTTTTTTTTACTTCTTTGCTCTTTACACTATCCTGTAGTTGCAATGTAATTTTTGCTTTTGAGTTGTTTCACAGATTTTACCAATATAAATGGGAATCTATTAAAAACGTATATGCCTATATATAATATAAAATTTCCATGCATACATACAAATAGTAATAGTCTATTTTATTCTGGTACACCCGTTATATATACATATATATATATATATATATATATATATATATATTTCCTACATTCCTACATATTGACAGGTAAAGTTTTTTTTTTTTTTTTTTTAATTTGATAAAATAGATTTTTAAAATTATATATGTAGAAGTCACTTTTCAAAGTATGCTTATTAATTTTGAAAACTTAGAGTTTTATTTTTATTATTATTATTATTATTATTATTATTATAAATACTACAACCGTAACAATGTAAGCTAGAAATCGATTTTTAATTTAAAAGTATTAAAAAAATATTTCGAAAATTTTTCATAGATTATCTTTTAAAATGACAGTTAATAATAATAATAATTATGCATAATGAATATTTCAAAAATTGAAAATGAGCAATTATGATAAATAACAAAATTAGAAAATCCAATCTAACTCTAATATCACTTATGTAAAAAATGTAGTCTTTCGTTCATCTACTTTTTATATACAAACTGGAAACAAAAAATTATCTTTTTCAACATTTTATGTATTTTTCAATATCCATAATCTAATAATCTTCCAAATGGTTTCTGTTATATTCATCAGCAAAATATTTTGCTCTTATCTCTTTTCGAAAAGTTTCTTGATATATTCGTCTGAAAATATCATACTTTATCTCCAAGTTATTGCATATTTCTTTTTCGTATTTTTGTATATATTCTAAAAATTCAACGAAATATATATTTTTCATTCTCCGAAATGTGAATTTCATTTTCTTGAAAGCGAATTTTTGTTTGCTTAGATGAAAATTTCTTTTTGTTCGAGGTGCTTATATATATATATATATATATATATATTATTTTATGAAATGCCATAAAAAATAAAAATAATACTTTAAGATAAATAGTATATAACTGATAATAATAAAAATATATACAGACTATATCTACTTTTGCAGACCGATTATAGTACTACTTTAACAGAAATTTTTAAATCACTTGGTCTCTGGTAGGGTTCCTAGTCGGTCTGTAAAATTACAGTTTTTTTAACAGACCGACTATAATATTAATTTTATACAAATTTTTAAACATCCTTGCCTATGGTAAGGTGCCTAGTAGGTCTGTAAAAAGTACATATATTTTTATACAGTGACTGTAATATTACTTTAATAGAAATTTATAAATCGCCTTGTCTCTGGTAGTGTGCCTTGAAGTATTCTATAGACCCTAGTAAAAATTAATTTGAAAATTTGTTTTTGATGCATTGAAATATAATTTATATATTTTCTTCTTAATATTTGAAAAATGTTAGCAAAAATTTTAAGTCTTTTAAAATTATCGTAATTTTTTTGTACAAATAGTATTAAAAGTTTGTTGAAAAATTTTGTAAAGATTGTTTTTACCATTTAAAAATTAGTGCCTTAACTTAGAACTTATTATTAATTGATATATTTAATGCAACATTAATAACGTATAGTCGGTAATAAAAATCTCCGAACACTAGCAGAAATTCCTATATAAAAAAAAGTGGAGTTAATACTGTTTTGTTAAATAAATCCTTGTTGAATCCTGTTCTTAGACTGACTAAGAACATGATTCGACAAGGATTTATTGAAAAAAACTGTATTAAGTGCACTTTTTTTATATAGGAATTTTTGCTAGTGTTCGGAGACTTTTGTTACCGACTGCACATTATACGCAAAAAATTTAGTTGAAAATTGTTGAAACATATGACATGGCGACATATGCTTATTTGGATTCATCATTTTTCTTCACTATCGTTTTCTTCACGGGTGGTCAAAATTGTAATGGTTTGTGTCTGGACCCGCGCAGTACTAGTGCGACGTGAAATCCAACCAACTAGCCAACCATTAAAGCAGCGTTTTTCCATTACTGACATACAGTCGGTAACAAAAGTCTCCGAACACTAGCAAAAATTCCTAAATAAAAAAAGTACACTTAATACAGTTTTGTTCAATAAAGCCTTATCGAATCATGTTCTTAGTCAGTCTAAGAACAGGATTCGACAAGAATTTATTTAACAAAACAGTATTAACTCTAATTAACTCTGCTTTTTTTTATATAGGAGTTTTGCTAGTGTTCGGAGACTTTTGTTACTGACTGTACAATTAGAATAGGAACAACATAAAATGCCAATATCTAATATTTATTTTACTGCATTACTGGGACACTAATATTAAACAGATGAAACTTTAGTTTATATTTTTCATATAATATAGAAATATAAATAAATTTTATAACAAAATGTGTTTTATTTTAGCAAAAAATATCGCTAAAATTTTTTGTAAAATTTTTAGAATGATAATCTGACCTACTATCCTGGATGCATTTCTAATTACATTTAGTGATGGGGAAAATAAACAGACTTCGTCAGAATTATTATTATTTCAGTGTAACAGGAGTGCAAAATAAAAGATTCAAAAAAAAAAAAAAAAAGAGAAAAAAAAATGCATTAACTATACGTCACGGATATTGCGCAATATTTGTTTATTGTTTTTATTATTAACACATTTTAAGACACATGAAAAAATCAATTAGATCTTAATGACAATTTCCAAAAAAATTACAGCAATTAATTTATTTTACTTAATCTAGAAACAAGGTAGATTATTAACTTGAATATCGTTATTTTTAGCATAAAGGTTGAGTTTAAGTTGAAAGTACTTAAAACCTTTACTATTAAAATCTGAGTGCATATACGTTTGCGAGTCTATCTCCGAGAGAGCTGCTGAAATCTGAAAGGAGTCGAAAGTTCCGAAAGGTGGAAATATCTTAAAAAAGATGTACAAAAAATTCAAATTAACCATTTCACTCTTGAAATTACAAATACTTAAACATATTAATTAAAAAGCTCATAACAGCTTTAAAAATTATTAACAGACTAATATTGCAAAAACAAAATATTTACACGCTATATATATTGGGTTGGCGGGAAAGTTCTGTCGAATTTTACTACCTGTAGGTAATTTTATCTGCCAAGTCAAGACAAACAATTAAAATGCATTATGTAAAATTTTATTATTTCGCGCGCCTCTTGTGGAATGTAATAGAACTACTTTCGATATACCTTTCATCAGTTAGTTGCGTAGTACACAGTGAATAAGTTGGCAATGGATAAAGTGCATTTCAGAGACTGCATTTGGTATGCGTTCTAGGAAGGAAGAAACGCATTGGTTGTTTGAAAAAACTTAAGTGACACGTTGCAAAGTGTATTTGTAAATTTTTGTGCCTGCAAATTATGATTTGCTAAATTTTGTTAGGATATTTCCGTCTCAAAGAAGACCGCCGATATGGTCTGCCATCTATAGGCGATAATGACATTTTGCGGTCCACGTTGAAATGTAACTCATATTTATCCACTAGATCAATTTCAAAGGAACTAGGCACCCACCATTTGAAATCTGGAGAACTCATCAAACATCTTGGATATGTCTTGAAGCAGAGTATTTGGGTCTTACACAATTTAATTGAAAAAAATTTATCAGGTCGTGTCAGTATCTGTTCATCTGTCCTTGTTAGACACAATGTGGAGCTGATTTTATATAAACTCATTACGGTAGATTAAAAGTAGATTCTTTATGAGAATATAAAGAGAAAAAAAAAGTTAACTGCAAACCCTGAACATCTTCCGCAATTATCACAAAAACAGATCTTCATCATCGGAAAATGATGCTCTGTTTTTTTTTGTAAGATTGAAGAATTCCATTAGACTACCAGCTACTTAAAAAGAACAAATGATCAATGCGAACACTTATTGTAACCAGCTTGATAAATTGAATGCAGTTATGAAGGGCAAGTGGCCAATATTAGTGAACAGAAAAGGAATTCTGCTCCTAAGATAATGCAAAACAACATACTGCAATGGTGAACCAAAAGAAAAAAAAAATTGAAGGAGCTTGGAAGGGAAATTCTTAGTTATTCACCATATTCACCTAACATTGGATTATATTCTATCCCGATTGCTTCAACATTATCTGACGGGAAAAAATTCACTTCTTTCGAAACTATTTGCATAACGATTTCTGAATATTTTGGGTCCAAGGATGAGAACGACTACTTCAGAGAGATCGATAAGCTGGCTGAAAAATGGCAGCGAAGGCAGCGAATAGATGCAAATAATAGATATTGTATTGTTGATTAAAATGTAAATGAACTTTGCTAAAGGTGATTCAAATGTTATATTTAAACTACAACAGAACTTCCCTGTCAATCTAATATATATAGGTGTTTCAAATAAGATTGGCAAACCCTTGAGTGGTGATAGTACACATCCAAACAAACAAATTAGATCCAAGAATGCATGTCGGAGTGAAAACGATGGTGCTAGATTGCGCTGAAGGCGACGTTGTTTCACAGGGTGAAAGCACACAAAGAACGACTGAGTGACAAAAGCAATTTTAATGGCATGTGATTACAATAAGTGTTCAGAATAGTGACTGACAAGGGCATACACGCGGTACAACACCGAAAAACGGATTGACGTTTATTCTGAAAACACCAGGCGTACCAGGCACTTTCACTGCAGTGGAAAAAAGTTTGACGATAAAAACTTCTATAAATTATGAGCCTCATACGTGAGTTCCTTAAACTGTCTCCACAAAAAGAAATCAAGACTTGAAAGATCTAATGAGCGCATGTCACAGATACAGGACCACCTAGCCCAATTCACTAGTTCGGATGTTTTATGTCCAGATAGTTTCACACTTCTCCTACAATTTTTTTTGCCGAAAATTTGCCTACGAGTTCTTTTTCTTTCACATATTACATTTTCATGGTATTAGTGTCGTTCTTATTAAATAAATAAATAAATCTAAACGGCAATTTTCAAAATTTTTGCAATAATTTTTGTTTAATCGAGAAACAATATAGGTTATAAACTTGAATGGCTTTTACTTTAATGAGTTCAAGTTTGTAATACTTAAATCTTCACTGTTAAAATCCGATTGTATGTATATATTAATATGCAGGGTGAGTTTTACATAATCTGCCAAACGAAAGGAGGTGATAGAACGGCCCATGAGGAGCATAAAACACCATAGAAACCCTGTCCTATCTCTAAACGTTTCCGAGTTATGGTAGATAGAAGAAAAATCTGTTTTTTTTCATCTCGTCTGACAAAACACAAATTTGTGAGATTTCTGAAAGACTTACATGCAAAATAAGCACATATTTGGAAAGAGCAGAAAAAATCCTATCGGGTGACATCATTTACATCAGGATACATTAATTTGACGGTGAGCTACAAGCGCTAATGCATTGGCGAAGTTTAAAATCGAGTTGTCGCCAAATTCTTTAACCGGCAATTCTGCAAACACCGTTCAAGCTACAATCGATCAAATTTACCAAACACTTCTCTCCATTCCACAAGCATTAGAATGAGCCCACAATAAACCATATCGGTGTTCTAGTTCAGGAGAAATTTAGCCTTTTGTTTGAAATACATCTCTGAAAACGGCGTTCGTCGAAATTCGGCAAACGAAACGATGGTGAGTAAATGGAACGTATGCCAATTCGTGACTATCTGCATATAGACTCTTAGTGATATGCAGATTTATTCCAACCTTCCTGTGTGATCATCCCACTCGCAGGTACAAAAGACGAGTCAATCTGTAACAGCCCATTAGCTCGTCAGCTTCTTTTACGTTTTATGCTGCTTATTGCTTTAGCATTGTCTGGACTTTGCCTGAGCTCCGCCGATTCCTTTCACGCTGCTCTCACGTCTACTTGCTCTATCTTAGTTCGTACTTATTATGTTTTTCTACATTGGTACGAATTAACCAAGTTGGTTCTTATTCCGTAGCCCTTTTTTTCTTCTACTTTTGAAAATTAATATTGAAATTTTATCCCTTTTTGTTTACCCTTCTGAATTTTATTTTCAATTGAAGTCATCACAGGGATCAAATTGTGATACTTTCCAACCTGTAAACAGATATGCCTATTTTTATATACGCAAAGTACGCGGATATACATTTTTTTGTATGGATTTTGCGATGGTAACCCTCGGAGAGCCGAAGAAGAGTACCATCTATGTTATCCACATCGTCGTGCGTCCAACCGTGCTATATTTGCCGTAATTCATCGAAGTCTTAGGGAGAGTGGGTCGTTAGGTGTGGTGTACAAAAGGGGCCATGGTCGCTGCTCCGCCACTCGACCGTACTCGACCGAGTGGAGGAAAATCCAAATATGAGTTTACGCATACTTGCGAGAGATGGTGGAATCTCCCAAAGTAAACTAATGAATGTTTTACGCAAAAACCAGTATCATCCATACCACTTCTCACCGGTACAAGAATTACGCCGCTCAGATTTCCAAAAGCGGGTAACATTCTGCCGCTGGCTTTTAGAGCGAGATATTGAGGAACACCATTTCCTTAGAATAATACTGTGGACAGATGAGTCACTTTTCACTCGGGGTGGCATGTTAAATTTACATAACTGGCATCATTACGCTCAACAAAATCCATTTGTAACACGAAACTCATCGTTCCAGATTCGATTCAGCTTAAATGTTTGGCTTGGAGTGGTTAGCGATCGCTTGATAGGTCCACATGTGTTCTAAGGTCATCTGACAAGCAATACATATTTGGAGTTTCTGGAACATCATCTTCCAGGATTACTTGATGTCATTCCTGTACCCCAATGAGCGGAAATCATTTTCCAACACGATGGGGCCCCTGCACATTCTTCCAATGCCGTTCGTGACTTCTTGACTCAGCAGTATCGACGTTGGATTGGTCGTAATGGACCAATTCCTTGGCCACCTAAATCGCCAGATCCCACTCCATTGGACTTCTATGTTTGGGGTTTCCTGAAGCAACACGTTTACCGCAAAGGAGTTGCCAGTTTGCAAGATTTAAGCAGCCGGCTCGATGATGCAATAATAAAATGAGGGATGAGCTTTCGCTAAGAGCTACTGTGGTTTCCGTTCGTAAACAGGCAAGGGCATGTATCAGGTGTGGGGGTAACCAATTTCAGCAGCAGCACTAAATTTCACACATCCTTTCAAATGCATATCTGCTTTAAAAATAAACGTGAGATACGTCATTTTTTTTTTGCATAATCCTTTGTGAAAGATGCGTCTTTTTTTTTTTTTTTTTTTTTTTCATATTCCTTTGTGAAAGACGTGAGAAACGTCATACTTCTTTTGTTTCCATTCCATTGTGTTTGTAAACTTAATACAACTGTTACTTTTCTTGTTTGCCTTTAAAACTTTCTTTTTTGCCTCTGATAAAACAGCGGGCTGAAGACGGACATGAAATCAGGAACGACCATGGCACCCGTTAGTCTCCTTCTCGACGAACGTCGACTTCAGTCATGAATGTATTTCCAACAAAAGGCTAAATTTCTCCTGAACTAGAACACCGATATGGTTTGTTGTGGGCTCATTCTAAAGCTTGTGTAATGGAGAAGTTTTTGATAAATTTAACCGATTGTAGCTTGAACGGTGTTTGCAGAATTGCCGGTTAAAGAATTTGGCGACAACTTGATTCTTTCCAAATATGTGCTTATTTTGCGTGTACGTCTTTTAGAAAGCTCACAAATTTGGGTTTTTTCAGACGGGATGGAAAGAAAGATTTTTCTTCTATCTACCATAACTCGGAAACGGTTAGAGATATAACAGGGTTTCTATGATGTTTTATGCTCCCCATGGGCTGTTCTATCACCTCCTTTCGTTTGGCAGATTATGTCAAACTCACCCTGTATATTTGCGAGTCCATATCTTCACAAACTAACGAATTCCTGAAAAATTTGCTTACGAGTTCTTTATTTTTCCCATATTACATTTTCTGTTTTAAAGATCTGGCTATCGTGCTGTCCAAGTTGCAGGAGTACCTAGCCCAATTCATCTTCAGAAGTTATATGTAGAAATATTTTCTTCTCCTGGTAATCCGAAACAGAAATGAGAGCTTTAATATTTTTATGGACTGACATTCCAAATAACTCAGCCATCATTGCGTTTCTATCATTTTTCTTTTTTCTTTAATTAAATTTCTTTATTTATTTATATTTGGAGGTGTGATTTGTTTTGATATAAAGGGACGCGAGCGGGCGAAGTTATTTTTACTTTCAGATTGTTAAAGAAGAAAAATAATGTTCAGTTGTTTAAAATTTTTGATTTTGTGCATTAGAAAAACTTAATAATTTACTTTTAATAAATAATTTAAATTTTTCTTTCTTTTCTGTACAGAATATAAAAATATAAAAGAAATAAAAAGTATAAAAAGAAAAAATATATAAATTTGTTTTGAATTATTACTTTCTTCTAAATTAAATAGAAGGAAGTACTGGATTCTTAAAAAATTTAAACTTCCAGTTTTTGATTAGATTTATGTATTTTGAGGGACCGGAACACAATTTGATCATTTTTAGAAAATGACTGTATCACAAAATTTTGAGTAGCAGCTCTAGCCAATGAACTAATGCGCGGAAATTCATGTAAATTTATATATAGTTGCATCTTACAAAATAATAATAATAATAATAATAATAATAATAATTAAAAAATATATATGCCTATCAACTTTATCTGAGATATAAGACATGTTTCTTTTTGTATATATTTTCACAAAAATTTTGCGTAGCAGCTGTAGCCAAAGAACTAATACGCAGAAACTCATGTAAATTTATATATAGTTGCACCTTACAACAATAATAATAATAATAAGAATAATAATTAAAAAATATATATGCCTATCAACTTTATCTGAGATATAAGACATGTTTCTTTTTGTATATATTTTCACAAAAATTTTGCGTAGCAGCTGTAGCCAAAGAACTATTGCGCAGAAATTCATGTAAATTTATTTATCCTTGCACCTTACAAAATAATAATAATAATAATAATAATAATAATAATAATAATAATATGCCTATCAACTTTATCTGAGATATAAGAGATGTTTCTTTTTGTATCTATTTTAACAGGAAAAAAAATAATAATAATAATAAATATGCCTATCTACTTTATCTGAGATATAAAAGATGTTTCTTTTTGTATATATTTTAACAGCAAAATAACAATAATAATAATAATAATAATAATAATAATAAAATATGCCTATCAACTTTATCTGAGATATAAGAGATATTTCTTTTTGTATATATTTTAACAGAAAATAATAATAATAATAATAATAATAATAAATATGCCTATCAACTTTATCTGAGATATAAGAGATGTTTCTTTTTGTATATATTTTAACAGCAAAATAATAATAATAATAATAATAATAATAATATATTCCTATCAACTTTATCTGAGATATAAGAGATGTTTCTTTCTGTATATATTTTAACAGCATAATTTCTACTGTAATTAAAATTTTATTTTAATAATATATATATATATGTCCATACTCTATACAAAATATTTTCTTAATAAATAAGATATAATGTGCACAGAAGGTATATACACGCCCATACTTATAAAATTAGTGCAAAATAAAAGTTCACAAGGTTCCTGCTCGTAAACTTTTCCATTCGTTATAAATTAGTACTTTAAGAAATATGTAGACCTTTTGCTTTCAAACCAGTGTATATTTTTCAAATTTTATTGAAATAAGTCTTCCAAAATTTAGGAAAACAAAATATCTATTACTTTACATATCATGCTTTTTTTATTTTTTACTAAATGTAGAGTATTATGGTATTTTTTACAATCGTCTTTCCCCATTCGGTGTAAAAGCTTTAGATATTCCCAATAACACGCATTTTTGAATGCTTCAGTTTTAGGATTATTTCTCTCAGAGGTGAAATAAAAAATATATATTGCATTGGTTTATACTACAATTTCCTTGTACTCTAAATCTAAAAATATTCGAAACATTCATGCTCATCATTCTCTTTCTTTTTTTTTTCCAATTACATAAAACTTTAAGTTGCCCCATGTAGAAAAATAAAAATCAGGAATAAAAATAATAATAATAATAATAATAAATGCATAGAATAAAAGTAAAAAAGTACTACCACAAGTGCATAAAAAAAAAAAAAAAAATCAGCAAAATAAGACAGCAACTGATAATAAAAATTCGATGAAAAAAGATTTGGGTAACGTAAGGTTTATCTAAGGATTACTGTTGGTGTGATATTTCAAATGTCGGCTTTCAGTCGTCCCCATTTGCGGCTACTGATAAATTGTATGAAATTTTAGGCATTATGCAAGGTTATAATTAAAAATAATAATAATAATAATAATAAAATATTTTTAAAGCTATTGCAAAATCCATCCCTAATTCTTTTAAGTAGGTTCTATGAAACATTCAAAAAATATTAAGTATTTTCTTAAATATAGTGAGTTTAAGTACTTAAAGATCTATAATATGTAACATAAAAAACCAAAAGAACTGTTGCCGTAATATATAGTGTATTGAAGAAACCTAATGCAGTTCAGTTTATAGATATTAAGTCCCTTTAAAAGAAGAAAAAAAACTTTTTGGAATATAGTGTAGGAAAAAAATGTTACTAAAAAACGAGGATAGTATTAGCTTTAAAATAAGAAAAAAATGTGGAAATTGGTTTGCAAATGGCAATTATATAAGTTTCATAGAATGGTTTTAAGTTGTGGATACATATACTTAGAGATGTTAATCTGAAAAATTTTAAGGTATTTGGTTTTGAGAGATTAAACTGTACAAAGACTTCAGAAATATATTGGTGTATATTATCTAAAAAAAATCTGATTGTAGTTTAAAAGCATAAATTGACTGTACAGGATAAATAAAATAATAATGTTGGAAATTTTGGTCTAACAAATAGAGAAAGAATAAAATTTCCTTATGAGCTGAAGCTGAGCAGTACCATTATGCATAACAATTTTTTCCGCAACATGCGTTTGAGTCAATTATTTTATGCAATTTCTGCGTTTCAAAAGAGGATTTCAAATCTTCGGTCAAAGATCAGCTAAAAAGCTTGTTTTCATGGTGTTTAGCGCGGGTGTTTATCGATATATTTTAAAGTGGATAGATATGTTTCTTCTGATTAATCTCAACAGAAATTGCTTGTAGGAACTTTTTTTTTTTTTTTTTTTTTTTTTTTTGTGATTTAAAAAAAAAAAAAAAAAAAAAAAAAGTCATACTCTCAAATTTTATTACAGTTGGAATCGAGGCGATTTGAACCTAAAAAAATGAGGAAAATTCACAACTCACACAAAAATTTACCAAATGGTTGTCGTTTGTCATAAAATCGAGGAATGAACGAGGTTTAAAGGTAATTGGATGATGGAGATGTAAAGGTTTAATTCTGAAAAATTGAAATGTTTGGTAACAGTGAAAAAATGTAGAAAATAATAGGCTTGTAAAACATGGCAAAGCTTATAACGCTGGATTTGGCACGTAAATTTACAAAAAAACTAGGGAAATTTCGTAAAGGCATTTTCGCTGATGATATATTTTCGTGATATTGTTAGTTAAAAATCAACAAAGGTACAAACTCACTCCATTCGAATTTTACAACTCTGTAATGTGATGTTGAAGAGTGAAAAAGCTTATCGTTGCTGTTTATATATAGCAAACAATCAAAAAGCAGCATTAAGTTAACAGTGTTTATGAATGATATACGTTGTCACATATAAATGAATAGTATCATGAAACAAAGAATAATTGTTTTAGTTTTGACTGAATCTAATAATAATGTCATTAAAAGGTTCGGAGATAGATGTCAAATCAATAGATTAAGAATAAATGAATAGTATCATGAAACAAAGAATAATTGTTTTAGTTTCGATTGAATCTAATTATAATGTCATTAAAAGGTTCGGAGATAGATGTCAAATCAATAGATTAAGAATAAATGAATAGTATCATGAAACAAAGAATAATTGTTTTAGTTTCGATTGAATCTAATTATAATGTCATTAAAAGGTTCGGAGATAGATGTCAAATCAATAGATTAAGAAAAGATAATTTTTCAATAATATTTTTAAATACAATAATATCGTATATAGTAAACCTGCTTTTCATCAACTAAATGTTTACAAATTTTAAAAATATCCGTAGCTTATAAAGTGTCATATATATATATATATATATAGTATGATTTATAGTGCTGCCTTTGGCGCTAATTTCATACAAACATATTTTTTATTATTATTTATTTAAGGAAGTATGAATATATATTGAGGCTTAAAGGCTATATATCTGCATTAATTCTGTCGTATATTGTGGAAATTTACTAAACAATTCCAGTTTTAGATGAATTATTAGATTCAAATTAATGTACTAGCACACATTAGGTAAACACGATTGTGGGAAAATTGCATATACAGTCAGAATGATATGACGGAAATTCATATCTGAATCTGTCATATATTCGTCATTGCTTTAGTGATTTGCATCATGCCATTTATGTCAATTTATCTTGACATGAAACATAAAATTTATTTCGAATATAAGTATAAAGTGCATGCAATCGATTTAGAAGATATGTTAAAGTTGCATAAAGCAAAAAAGGTACATTATATTTGTTTTATAATTCCTGAATTAAAATAGATATTATATTATAAACAAAGTTTATTTATCTATATTTCAAAATAAATTGAAATAAATCATGAAACAAATAATAATTTAACAACACGAGTTTTAAAATACACAAGAAATATGGGCCATATTTTAGTTGCTAAGTTAAAGGGACGTCATCTCAAATTAATATCACATCTAGAATTAAAAGCATAGTAAAATACTCATCTATATATTAATAGGCAAGCATAAAATTTGTTGTCCCTTTTTAACATATTAATTATGGGAATAGAGGGTTGAAAATGGTATTATTCGAAAGGTATGGTTAGCCGGAAGGTGCGAATACAAATATTATTTTCTTACGATGTCAAGAAGGTATTTAAAAATACATTTATTTTTTATGCATTTTCCCCCATTTTTCCCTTTTATACACGTATTCCTTCACATTAAAAAATACCTAAAAGTAGAAAGTTGTTAAATCTGGCAATTTCATAAAGCTCAAATAAAACCATAGACACAGTAATTTGTATACTATAGCATCACTATATGCAAGCGAAGTGATGACGTCACTGTCTGTCCATGGAGCCATGTAAAAGATTTTCTATGTTAATTGTCCATTGAATTTTTTGAAAAAAATTATTAAAAAATAACGGAAATTATCTGCCGATTTTAATTCCGATATTTGGGTATAGTTATATATAAGTTACTGTCTACATGTGTTTGATTGAGTTATATTTTCTGTAAAATTGATAAAATTTTAATTTAAAATCAGAAAACTCCAGAAAAAAAAAATGGCAAACTTCCAGTTTCGAATGTAAACATAAACATTTCATTTCAAAGGGTGATATTTAAACAATAAATATTGAACTAATATACTAAATAAAGGAAAATGGATTTGTTACTAACTGCTGCATGTATAAGTAGACGATACGGAAAAAATTCCGATTTCCGTTTTTTGCTGGATTTACATGTTTTGAGCTTTCTTTACGTTTCAATTAACTGAAATTGGCTACTTATTTTTGAAAAAAGTGTCTTTATTGCTAGCTTTTGTGGGTAGAAGAAGCAAGTAGAAGATACATAAAAACTTTAGATTTCCGGTTTTCGATGAATTTACACGTTTTGAGATTTCCTTGCATTTTAATTAAGTGAAATTAGTGAAATTGACTACTTATTTTTTTTTTTTTTTTAAAGTGGATTTATTATTCTTTCCTCTGCATATATAAGTAGAAAATATAAGATTCAGAAATGTTTTAGATTTTCGGTTTTCGATAAAGTTACACGTTTTGAAATTTCCCGAACTCAATTCGACCATTTTTGAAAAATATCTTTTTTTTTTTTTGTTGTTGTTCAAACACTGTACTTTATGAACCAATCGAATTAATTTAACAGAATTTGATACTTGGTTGGACCTTGGTCTGACATGGTACCTATTAGCTTCTGGGCTGTATCACACAACAAGGGGCGTTTTCACGTTGCGATTTTCTCTCATTTCAGGAAAGGCTAACATCTACAGAGAGAAATAGTTATATTAAGTAAAACTCTGCTGATTCATTTAGAATGAATATTGGCAAACAATTGCCGCAGCTGTGTTGCAATTGCATTCCGTTTAGGACAAGGCAATAACTTTGCTTTGCCTCGCTTTGCAAAAAGAATGGTCAAGTTTCGACCACTGGGCGATGCTAGTAATTATTATTAGCACTGATAATAATTAAGTTAGCTAAAAAATTGTTAATTGGATGTATGAGCACGTATTTTTTAAAGAATAAAATAACGCTAAGGGAAACAAAATTGTGTTATTTGTTTTAGACATAGACCTATTATAAGAGTGGACGGAGTATTTCATTATTAAGGGAATACAAGAAAAGGTGCAAAGATAAAACCACGTGAATGTTGAAAAAGGTTGCCTTTTTCTACATTTATCGCGTTATTGGCGATTTTTTGCTTTCAATATAAATATATATATTATTAATATTATTAAAAGATACAGCAAGCAAAACTAGTGTAAAACACTACAGATGCTAAAATATATTTTTACCTTGTTATTAACACTTTTGAACAAAGTTCAAAAGTTATAACTAATTCAATTTAGAGAAATAAGTACAGAAATTATAAGCATTTTATAAAAATAATTACTTAAAAAGAACGAAATAATAAAATATTAAAAAGAATCGTACCTGTGAAATATAATCCTTATTTGACATAACTTCTAGGGTTTTTAAAGTACATCTAATTACTATTTCTAGCTATAAAATTCTTTTTAATTTCAAAACAATCTAACTTTTAAAGTGAAATAAAATTTTTAAAAAGAACTTTCAAAGAAAAAGGAAAAATATCGTCTGCTTAATAAAAAGTAGAGTTTAGAGCATGGCGAGTAAATTTCAATATTGGCTAGCTTGGCTTCTATAGATCAACAATCACGTGACCTTTTTATGAGTTATCTTTGCACTCAAAAAAGTTGCCATTGTCCCGTCCACTCTTATAATAGGTCTATGGTTTTAGAGATAAATAATCCATTGCGAGTACTCTCGATGCTATACAATTTTTTCGGAGGAGATGGCATTTATTAAATTTTTTCAAATATATCTAGTGGTTGGAAAAATTGGTATACGGAGGTTGAAATGCAATTGCACCTAATTTCAAGTTTGAAAAATGAAAATGAGTTAGAGGAGACTTCTGGAAGCAGTGGTGTAAACCCGTGCCAAAAAAAAAAAAAAAAAAAAAAAAAAAAAATTAAAGAAAGAAAAAGAAAAGAAAAGAAAAGAAAGAAACGCTGACGTGCAACCAAAAATACGCTGACGAAGGCACTCTTGATACAAGTATGATTCGTGTTGTTTCTTTCTGCCAAATTCCCAACCTACATTCATGCACGTCAATTTAGCGCGCTTGGCTGTTGGTTGTACGGTTTGCGGCTGATTGATTACGCTAGGGTCCTAGGCCTATAGGGGGATATTTTAATTTATTTCGAAGTATTTTTAGCCCCGCCTTTTTTCCATACCACTTATTTTTTAAGTGTATTTTTTTCTTACTTTATCGAAGTTGTGTATTAAAGAAAATACTTCTATAAATAAAGTGGTGCGAAATAAAGCCGGGGCTAAAAATACTCTGGTATAAATTAAAATGTTGGCATCAATGCGTATCTATTATACAGAAAAGAAGAAAGAAAGATGTAGGTTTATGTATTTTTATTAATTTGCTTGGTAATTAAAATAGGAAGTAAATAAATTTAATTGAATCATTTAGTTTAGTGTTATGGTAACTTTCACTCTGCAAACATAAGATAAGAGGTAGATATTGAACAAATTGTGTATTTATGAACCATTCTTCAATTATATTTCTAGAGTATAAATACTTATAAATAAATATATAGTTGGAATTTTTCGAAACAATATTTGTGTTATTTTGTAATAAATCTATTTTTATTAGGTACATGGCTTTTCGTGATTCATTATTCACTATATTTAAATGAATATTTTTTATAATAATAAGTACCAATTTTTCAGAATCTCATATTTATTAAGTCTTAAAAATGTGAACACTTATCGTTTGATACCAAAGAGTGTTTTTTTTTTTTTTTTTAAACAATGAATTTGCAAAACATAGCTCTGGAATGACAACACTCTTAAAAGAGAAATTTATCGTTTTAAAAAAAAGAGTTTATTTTAGTTATGAGCAAAGGAATAAATAATCCATCTCAAACATGCAAAAAACGTCTAATATACTGGTTATTTATTCTTGTATTATATTCTATTTCGGAGATACTGTTTCGTATTACTTATTCTATCACTAGTAAATAAAAGCTCCGAAAAATCATAGTAAATCGTAGCAGTTTTCTCTATCTAAATGGGCGTTCTCCAACGATGAGCTTCTGAGAAATGACGTCATTTTTTAATAATATATTACTTCATTTTCAAGATTTTCAGAAAGGGACACCATTCTAGCACAATATAAACCTGTTTTTGTTTTTTATCAAAATAAGAGACTGTGACATTTTGACGTATTTACAATGTAATGTTTAAATCGCATGCATGGAATTTTGACGAATGTAATTTTAAAAAGTTTTTTATTCATTTCATATGATGAAAAGATCTTTTATTATTTTACTTCAGTGCTTGTAATTTCGAATTTTTTAAATCATCTCTTTAGGGAGGATGCATATACTATAAGTAACCTACTTATCAAATTTCAAGTTTCTAGCTGCATTTTTAGTAGAGAAATCTTACAAAAATATAGTTTTCATGAGGGTTTTTTTCTTATTTGATTCCATTGCGCATTTTTAAAAATCTCAAATACCCTTAGGGCTTCAACCATGGACATTAGCAGTAACTATGTCAAGTTTAATTGAAATCAGTTCAGTGGTTTGGAAGAAATAGTAAAATATATACCCACACATTCACAAACATTAACTTTCATTTATTTGAAGATTGATTTTTATACACACACACACATACACACACACACACACACACACATATATATACATAAGATACATTTTAAATATAAGATGGAATAAAACTTGAATTTATAAATATAGAACTAAAACAGAGTATTTATAAACCTATGCGCAAATGCAGCGAAAGAAAATATAAAACTATAATAAATAAGCAAAATAACAAAGGATAAATTAAAATTAATCCCAAAACACGCGAGGGTCCACTTCAGGGGAGCTCCCCCAAGTAGGGAATGAAAAATGAGAAGTTTCTGACGAAACGTTGGCTATTTAGCCAAAAAACACGTTTCCAGCCCCCCGACTTCTCACAGATGAAAGCAAGACAATACAGCAAATTAATACAAAGAATACAAAGCAATTAAATTCATAAATAAAGTACAAAAAAAAAATCAAAATAAAATACAAAGTATAAATAATACAAGAATATAAATCAATATATACTTGGAGAAACTTGAACAATAAACAGAATGAAGAAAGTTGAAATTCCCCCCATCATAAACGTAGTGCCCGCTTCAGCTGGTAGAGTCACCTACCAGCTCTTAAATGTCGCCCGAAATTTCTACTGTTTTAATCAGATCGAAGATTTCTGAAAATTATTTTACAAAAGAAATGAAAAAGAAAGAAAAATATTTAATTACTCTAAATTGAAATCTCATAATTAAAATGTTATTTGAATCATCATTGTTTAAATTATGTTAATTGTAAAAGTCTGATAAAAGAGAACAGTCATAACACAAAATATACATGCATACTTATATATACGAAATATATACAATCAATATATGCATATATATGTGTGTGTGTGTGTGTGTGTGTGTGTGTGTGTACGTATACAAATTATGAAATGTAAAATATTTTAAAAATAAATACAAGCTGAAAGCAACAGTGAAACCAGACATATAATATGAATTAACCCAAAATTCATTGAGGCTATCATCAGGGAGGCCTCTCTATGCAGGGTAGGAAAGCAGTAAGATGTTTCAAGATCTACTAGTACATTTAAGTTTGCATATCTTTGCAGCACTTTCTTGTGCATTGAGTGTGTGAATTTAGTTTTAATATTACTTTTTTTTTATCGTTTTATAATATGTTTTCTCTTTAATACAATATATATATATATATATATATATATATATATATATATATATATGCATATATATATGCGTGCGTGTGTGTATACTTAAAAAAAAATAATAATCGTGCAAAAATATAATATATATTGTTTTCGTTACACTTGTAAATGTTACGATTAAACAAATATATTCTAAACCTATCGACTACAGAACATTTTTTCCCCTTTTCATTCAAGTAGTGTGCGTCTGCATTCTTATTAAATACGCAAAGTTAAAGATCTCATGTCTGTACTTATTGATTTGTTTATTTATTTATTTTAATCATAAACAAACAAGAAATCTATATTCAAGAAAAGAAATTCGAAGTAAATCCCTTTTTAAAATAGATGTATTCTGATTAACTTCTAGTTTATAGTTCTTTCAAGCAAACAGTGAAAGGTAATACGCTCTGTTTAAATGAAAAGTAGGTAAATCTAATTTATTTCTGACACGACAGATTTTTTTTTTTCTAAATCTCTTTAACAAATTTTCAAAAATAAAGTTTTCGCTTTGTAAGTTAACGATATTTTCTCAATTTCTGAAGATTTTAGTCGTTGCGGCATTTTACAGCCAAAAGACCTTAATTGGATGAAAAATTAGTTTGCAATAAATCTGTCTTCGAATAAAAGGAAACATTGCATAAACCAAAAAATAAATAACTAAAAGGAACGAAATGAATTTATAAAGGGAATGCTAAAGATTTTTGAATTAATTTTAGAAATTTATAAAAGAATATTATTATTCAGATAACTTTAAACGGAAAAATAAATATTATAAAGCATTCTTTTGAATTCCATCAATGTTTGGAAATTTCTCTTTTATGAAATATTTTACAAACATATATAATGAGATAAAAGGGAAAATTCTTTCTATTAAACTGGCTCTATCAGTAAAACTTAGTTTTATGAAAATTTAATATTTAATATTCTTTTAAATATCAAGATAATGGCAATTCAAACAAACAAGTTTACTGAATTGTCTTTTTTGTCACTATTAAAAATTTGGTTTTCGTTTAAACCAAAACTTGGTACTGAAGTAGTTGCAACCCCCCGATGGCCTTTTATCATGAATTTTTAGTTTTATGCTGAACGAAATATTGATATTATGTCTTAAATAAAAAATAAAATAAAATAAAATAAAATAAAATAAAGTAAATATTCAACTGAGCCAGAAATGGAACCAAGGATATATCTCAATTCGAACACCCTGGCAATGTGCCACGCTTTCTTACCAGCTAATTCTGTTTCGTTGATTTTGATCAAAGGGAATAAATTTTCTTGAGTCATATCTTGACCAATGGGTGAGTTGTGGCACAAAATTTGCACTATACCCCATTTTTTCAACCAGGGTCTTAAGCTTGGTTTGATTTCAAAAAGAATTTTACTGATTTGTACTTCTTTGACTGTATATAATTGATTTTTCTCTCTTCTTAAAAGGATATATTTCAGTAAATGTTCTAATAGTAACATCTGGTTAGTGATCTATTGAATAAAGAACATTTTCTTGTAATGAATGTTGGTTTTGAATGACATAATCACACGCGATCTCACTTCACAGATTTTATTTTCACTCTCCGGCTTACAGCCTATGAGTTTTAGCGAGCTAATGGCGCCATCTCCTGAATACAAATGGTATTAAAAATGCATTTACGCCAAAACTCTTCCCTTGTGAGTTGATGCATGGTAGCTCCAAGTTTTGGTGCAAGTGAAATTTCAACACAAGAATTGGAAAACTAATAAGTAAGGTTGAACCATATTATGACATTGCTTGTAACTTCATTCTCTATAGTGATTTAAGTTTGAACTGATACTTTTAACAGTTTACAGAAAAACTAAATTAAATTCTTTCCACCATTGAAAATATATGTAAATTTAATGATATTATATTTATAACAGAATTTTGGATATATATATATATATATATTGTTTCTAAAATGATAAATTATACAATTATATTACCTTCCAACCTATACATGAAGTTTAATAACTATGTTTTCAAAAATGTTAGGTACTAATAATAATTATTTAAAATCAATATAAAATCTGTCATAAATTATGTGAAATAATTTAACAAATCATCGAAACTACATGTAATGCAACTTGTTTTGCCATTATAAAATTTTAATTCATGTTACAAAAAAAAAAAAAAAAAACAGTTTTACTGTAATATTTCATTCAAAACTGAATGTAAAAGTTTCAAATATTAACTTTTGTAGTATTTTCTTTAAAAAATTTCAACAATTTTTTTAAAAATGTTATTTTGTATTAACCAAGGAAATTGAAATTACTCATGATTGTATGTGTGATATTCCCGATCGAACTTTTTCGATATTACTTATAACTTTTTAAAGAAAATATTATTTTACAATATTTAAACATGCATGCATGTAGTACATGTTCGTACGAACATGTACCTTCCATAAGCGAATTTTTTATTGTTATTTATTGTAATCTTGTTCTTTTGCCTTTTTAATTATTTTTATGTTTTATAGTTGATCTAGATGAAGATAAGTCCACTTCTCTAATAATTCCGTTTCTAGTGTCATCAGTATTTCAATTTCTAAATGATTATATTAAAATGCTTTTCCTATAGCTGTCGCTTTTATTGAATTGACGTAAACACACATGTACTATTTTGAATAATGTGATACCAAATACAAAAGGTTAAATGGCGTTTTTTTCCGCCGTAAAAAATTATGGACTACGAATCGTGATGTAATTTAAATTTTAATTGAAGTTGTTTTCATTTAAAATATAAAACATTATTTAGCTTTTTTTTTTTTCCTATACCAATTGTGCATAGAATATGCAGGTTCAATTTCTGAATCGTCCATTTTTTAATTAAACCAATACCTATTGTTAAAACTAAAATACATTCATTTAAGAATTAAATTTCTTCAAATTTTAATCCGATAAAAATGCGAACTTTTCTGCTGACACCCTTTAAAACTAAGTCCCAAACAACAATATTCACAAATTGCATTAGATGGATTTGATAGTAATGGATCTACTACCCCTCGCCCGAATGAAGGGCAGTGATACCATATGAACATCACCTAATTTTAATTCTCAACAGTAAAAATTCGACCTGGAAACTTTTTTTAAAATTTTATTTTTATAACTTAGCGGAATTTTTTTTATTTATTACATTTTTACTTGTCTTGTTCGTTCGTAAATAATGGTAGCTTTTTGATTTTAAATGCGCAGAATTACCTTGCCTCTAAAAGGGTTAAGATGAAGCATATACAAAATAAAAAATGTTGAAAATATTTTTTATTGTGATTGTCAAAATGCATAGATAACGCCTAACAGGAAAAATTGTTCACAAAATCTAAAAAAAAGTAAGCTTTTAGTATTAACCAGGTGTTAAGATATTTTTAAATTAATCTTAATGAACAAAGCTGAATTGCATTCTAAAAGTTTATTTTTTGAGGTATGTAGGTCTTTTATATTTATTTTAAATGAGTATATGTGTAAACTTTTAATAAACTAACTTTTTTATTGGAATTAAGGGATGATCAATTACAAAGTATCTAAAATATTATTTGTACTAGTAACTGTCTTAAAGGAACAACTACTAAATTTTCGCTTTCTTTCTCACTCTCACTCTCTCTCTCACTCTCTTTTTTTTTCCCTAGTAGTTGTCTAATGTAGTTAATTACTAATTATGTGAGCATCTTCTTTAAGTTTTCGAAGCAGATTTTTCCGCTTTCAAAGGTTTCCAGCAATTTGGATCCTACAATTTACTCTCTTAAAATAAATAAGTTAATTCCCCATGTCAAGTAGGAGTTAGGTTTTTTTTTTTTTTTTTTTTTTTTTTTTTATTATTGATATAAAAATGCAGTTCTTTGAGCTAATTAGTAGCTTTTTTATTTAAGCGAACTGGAGTTATCAATACTTATCGGGATACTTGAGTTATTTCTGCTTATTTAACCACTTGTAAGTGGCAACATCGCTTTCGCTACAATCCATTTCCTCAGTAGCACGCAAGTGCAACGCGCAACGCCATTGTAAAGTGATCCAGTTTATTAAAATCATTTGTATTAAAATAATTAATAAAATAAATAAATCACTCAAATACATAAATAACTCAAGTTTAAGTTCATTATGTTAACATTCAATTTTTTCAATTTAACTCTAGATGAGCGGTATTCATCTAGGCAGATGATTGAAAATTCCCTCGAAATTCTTTCATTCTTTCATTCTAAGATATTATATGGTTTAGGTAGTACAGGGAGTTATTTTTTAGCAAATTGATCAAAAGGGAAGTTTTTTTTTCCGGGAGGATGGTATCGATTGGTGATAATTAATTGTACATAAATATATTTTATTTATTTTCATTTAAAGATGACTGAAATGCAACTTTTCATACAGCATGTTTTATTTTAATCCTTTTTTAAACTTAAAAATTTAAATGGTCAATTACAAATAGGACCATGGCCATTTGCTGGATAGAAATGGTCATTATTATCAAAATCTCATTTCCAAATTATTATTGTGAATAATATACTAAATTATATTAAAGATAATAAGGAAATTGTTATTAGTTATTTAGCCTCATAAATTGATTAGTAATTAGAATAACATCCAAAAACAATTACCGATTATTTTATCACTAGATAATGTAAAACCTTAAGAAGTTTAAAATAAATGGCCAATTACTAATCAATTTACCCTATATAAATAAAAATATGTATATAAATATAATATTCTTAAATTTTAATTATATTTTTATACCTAAATTTAATTTAAGAAAAAATGATTGTGGAAATATTACAAAGTTACTTCCCTTTTCATTAAACTAATATATTTTTTATTAAACAAATTTGAACATAAACATGTTCATAAATATAAAATAAAATAAAATAAAATAAATCTGTTCCGAAAGTGCTTGTTTAAAAATGCCTTTAACAGTTATTTTTAAAACACTTCGTTACTTTGCAATAAATAGTTTTTATTTTATTTTTTTCACTACTTTTGTTGAAACTTAAAATGTGTGAAAAATCAATTTTCTAAAAACGAATATAGGGAAGTACACATAAAAGAAACATTTTCCTGCAGCAAACAACAGCTTTTGCCTTTTCTAAGAGATTGAATTTTAAAATGCAGCACGTAATCTGCAAGGGAAATTTTTATAAAGCAATTTCTTTTGTAAATTTTAATGAGTATATGGGATCTTGCTTTGAAAGTATCCATTCTTCTTTTACATAAAGTGCATCTTCTAAAGATTTTTTACGCGTTTAAAATTTAAAAGACAATTTTGTTCTGCTTTGTATTTTATTTTTAAAACGGTTCAGATTCTATATAAAAAATATTAAAAATTAATCATTTTTTATAAAATACAAATTAAACAATTTTTAAACTGCTCACTATAAAAGCTGAAAATGTTAAAATATAATTCATAAAGTATATTTCATGTAAATATACTATAAGTCATATTCTATGATAATTTAAGGATATACAAAGATATACAGGGTGTTTCAAAACTCATGGGCAAAACTTTAAGGGGTGGTAGAAAACATCTAAACAAGCTATTTTCACCGTACAATGCATGGACGGAGAGCAGCGGGGACCGCTAGAGGGCGCTATAATGGAAAGTATAAAGCTCGCGTTTTCTTACACATCGTCATTTAAATCTAATATTAAATTGCTTCTACAAAGCCAAAATGCAATCATCAGGCAAATTTATACCCTTCCATATTACATTCATAACTATCAACTTTATCGCGAAATTAAATTCCCAAGACTTGAAAATTTTATACAACACCTTAATATTAAATTCCATGATAATTTAGATTCTATTGAGAACCAAGCTTTAAACACACGCGATGTGTATGACCACACAGATCCAGCCAATAGGCGTCGTCCTAATGTTGGTATTATTCTTTCTTCTATTCTTTAGTTTTTCGTTGTTTTCTTGTAAACTTAAAAAAAAAAAACCTAAAAATTACTTTGATGTTCCTTTGATGTTGTTCATTTGTTCGTAATGCTATACTTAAACTTTCCTTTTTTTCTTCTCCACCTTCCTCGTTGAGCTCAGAATTTTTCTCTTGTTGTCTTTTGTCCCGGCCTGTCCCCCTTTTTATTTTATTTTTAATTTTGACTTAGCCATCACGTTTTTTGAACCAATTCTGCTACCATTTTCTGGTTCGCTGAGGTGTGGGGTCATGTTAGTCAGACCCCGGGTACTCGGCACTCCCTACTCCCTCGAAGTTCCACATCGTCATTTCCACCGTGGATTTCAGCAGGCATGGCGACATACAATAATCAGGAAAAAGCGACATGCATTTTATGTTTGGTCTGGCGAATGGGAATGCTCTGGAAGCCGCAAGACTGTTGTGGTATTTTTCGGTCTGGCACGTGTCTTCTCGGGAAACGCTCTCTGTACAGTTTTGCGGCTCCTAGAGCATTCCCGTTCACCAGACCACACATAAAATACATGTACGCCTTTTTCTGATAACTGTATGTCGCCATGCTGCTGAAATCCAAGGAAGAAATGACGATGTATAAGAAAACGCACGCTGTATACTTTCCATTGCAGCGCCCTCTAGCGGTGCTTGCTCTAAGCCCATTGCTTGTTTAGATGTTTTCTACCACCCTTTAAATTTTTGCCCATGAGTTTTGAAACACCCTGTATATAGTTGTCTAATGGAAATATTTTTTTCTTTATTCTAGTGTATTCATTGTACAAATGTAAATTTTTAAGATATACTAAATAAATAATTAAAAAAGGACAAAATTTGATTTTAAACATAGGTAACAACTAATGAATACGTTATATATTATACGTTAAACATTATTTTTTGACGAACAAAAATATTATTTGTTTATTTACGTGTCACAGAAACAAGATCTATAAGACAAAGTGACAATTTGTTTTAAGCAATAAATTAAAATCTCTAGGGCAGTTTATTCAGAATGAAGGCTTATAAAACCGTTCTTAAGGAGATTCTTTGTGTAAGTGTCTTACTTCGGGCTTTTATACTAAATATTTTATTTATGAGACATTTAATAGTTTCGATGTTCTTTTATGGTTAAATACCTTTGATTGTGTAAACTTCTCCTTAGAATTTTTTTTTTTTTTTTTTTACTCCACATTTATACAACAAAAGAAAGTACTAGTAAAATGAATATTACTTAATTCCTTTACAAATTTAAATTGTTCTTTAATAAATAACGAAGAATCTTTTAAGTCCACCTTAAACTGATATCACTTTACACTGTTTGTAAAACAATATTATATTTTTAATTTATGTTATTTCGAAGTACTTATTTACCTCTTTATACCTGAATGTGTTGAGTTAATGTGAAAAAAAAACATAATTGAGTTTAAATATAGAATTCATTATATTTAAAAATAATTATTAAAAAAAAAAAAAAATGTATGAACATCAATTGTTTCGGCAAAAATATTTGCTCTAATATTAAGCCGCTCTGTAATGTATGTTTTGAATTTTTTTTTTTTTTTTTTTTTTTGGTTTTGAATAGGTTTTGTAATGAATTGTCCCTTTAAATAACACAAAATTACATTTTGCGTGATATTTGTACTGATGATTCAGCGCGTATGTCTGAGCTGAAATTTACAGAAGTAGTTCAATCTGAATTTAAATTATTATTTTTAGCTTTTTTTATTTTTCGGATGGAAAGATTTTGTGTTTAACATGAAGATCTAATTATGGAAAATTATTTATTGAATTGTACATGAGAAAGTAAATAGTTGTAAAAACTGCAATATCTGTTTTGTGGAATGAATCTATAATAATAATATTGAAATAAAAGGGAGACTTTTCAAAAGCCCTTCAATTAGTGCTGTGACACTGGAAATTTGCTGTAAAGTCATAATAGATTTAATAATACATCTGATTATTTGTTCATTTGAATGGTTTGAACATACAGTGTCTACCGTAGTTAGGTGATTTTGGAAATGTAAATCTTCAGAATACTACTTACGATAATCTTGCTTCTTCTGTTCAGAATATTTCTTGCGACCTTCTAGATTAAATGATTAAGTATAGTTTCTAATAGTTTTATTTAGTTATTTTAGCAGATAATGCAACCGCTTCTGTCCTGAACTAGTTCAAAGAAAATTTGAGGAAATATAGCTGCCGATTAAAGAATTTTTGCTTGATGTACTAAATTATCTTCTCTGAAAATGAGTGGCTTTTATTTCAAATTAAATTAAAACTATAACAAAACGTGTGATAAGCACACAGTACATTTTTAATTTTCGTTTTATTCAATTTAAAATGGATGTCACAAAATGTCTGTGCTTACGTAAATGTAAAGGGACCACGACTAACCTATTCATATGACAAATTTTCTATAATACATCAAAAAGTTTTCTTTTCTTTTCTTTCTTTCTTTTTTTTTTTTTTTTTTTTTTTTTTTTTGAGAAAATAATGCCAACAACACACCTGAATGTACTTTTGCAGACAGTAAAAATATTTTACTTGCAAAAGATAACAGTGCTTGTAAAATTACATATTTGTTTTAGCTGACAGTCCCTAAAATTATAAACTGTACTTTGAATATATTTGGGATCAAGATTGGAAAATTTGAAAACTTTATTATAAAAACAAAAGATCTAAAAACAAGTCCTTCCGGCTCATTCGGAAGGGTTGGTTGATTTATTTTTTTGCTAAACAAGTAGCCGCCATTTTGAACCAAAAGTGTGCTACAAATTATTAATGGACGTGGTAGAAATACTGAAATGGGCTATATACATATGGAGTTTTAAGAAAGTCGGTTCATAAATATATTTTTATGTGAATTTGAAATTTTCAAGTGGCCGGCCCTTAAAATCAAGATGACGGGCCAAGTTGGCAAAGAAATACATCAAATGCATTTGTGAAAGAAGTCTAATGCACAGATTTAATTCGAATTAATTCAGAATTTAAAGTTATCGTGATTACAAATTAAATGGCCTCCACTTGGATAAAAATAGTAGAGGAAGTTGTTTAGTGACTTAATCCAAGCTATTAGTAAAATAATTCTACTCTCCAACTTTGGTTTGAATAAATTCCTTATTTCAAAAGTTATCGCGATAACAGATTTTTAGTTGGCAGCGTGCAAGCGGCCGCAATTTGGAAAGAAAATTGAGGAAAAACTTTCCAAACGAAATTATAGATATTTGAATTATAAATCAATTTTTCAACTTTGGTTCGAAGTAATTAAATATTTAAAATATTATCATGATAAAAAAAAATTCAAGTGGCCACCACTGGGAAACAATATGACGGAGCATGTTTCGCAGCAAACACTTCCAAGATATTTCAAGCATAAGTTCACTGTCCAACTTTGGTTCGAATCAGTGCAGTATTTCAAAAGTTATTGTTATGACAAACTTTCAAGTATGATAGTAGTCAAAGTGGCTGCAACTTGGAAACAAAATGACGGAGCAACTTGCCAAGCGAAATCATCCAAGATATTTGTAGGATAAATTCACTGTCCAACTTTAGATCAAACTAATTCAGTGTTTCAAGTGGCAATCACTTGGAAACAAAAATGCAGAGTGAGATGCCCAGCGAACTTATCTGAAATATTTGAATGATAAATGCACTACGCAAATTTGATATGAATTGTTTCAGTATTACAAAAGTTAAAATGACAAATATTCAAGTGGTTGTCACTAGAAAATAAAATGGCGGAGCAATTCATCATGTGAACTTATCCAGTTTATTTGAACCGTAAGTTCACAATCCAAATTTGGTTTGAATCAGTTTAGTATTTTAAAAATTTTCGTGATGGCACATTTTCAAGTGGCAGCCTGAATCCAAGTGGTCGCAACTTGGAAACAAAATGTTAGAACAAGTTGCCCACTGAACTCATCCAAGATATTTATAGGATAAGTTCACTGTCCAACTTTGGTTCGAATTGAATCAGAACTAAAATGTTATGATTATAAATTTTCAAATGGTAGTCTGATTTCAAGTTGTCCTGCTTAGTACATAACATGAAAATGGTGAATAAAGTTCATTAATAACCTTGGTTGTGAGCCTTATGTGGTGTATGTGTACATCAAAATTCAAGCCGGTCTTAAATACACTTTAAGCAATGTGAATTTGAAATTTTAAAGTTTCAAGTTTCCTCCACTTGAAAGCAAAATGGCAGAGCAACTTGGTTAAAAAACTTATTCAAGATATTTACAAGATTAAGTCGATGTCCAAATTCGGCTCGATTTGGAATATTATTTCGGAAGTTATCGTGATTATATCTTTTCAAGTGATAGCATTCCCAGTGATTATATATTTTCAAGTGGCTCCGCTTAGTGTGAGATATCCAATACTTTCTTAAAAGGGCGGATAAAGTCCATTAATAAACTTGGTTGATACCGTTATATGGTCTATGTATACATCAAAACTCAAATAAATTCGGAATACGCTTTTTTACAATGTAAATTTGAAATTGTCAATTGGTCTCCACTTGAAAACAAAATGACGGAGCAACTTGGTTAACAAACTAATCCAAGATACTCATATGATAAGTTCCTTGTCCAAATTTGGATTGATTTAAAGTATTTTTTCGGAAGCTATCGTTATTTTAAATTTTCAAGTGGTAGCCTGATTTCAAGTGGCCTCACTTAACTTATAAATGTCTGCCATTTTGCTAAAATTGGTGGATAAAGTTCATTAATAAACTTGATTGGGACCCTTATTTGGCCTACATTTACATTAAAATTCAAGCAAAACCGGCCTTAAATACGCTTTTTACAATACGTATTTGAAATTTTGAAGTGGCCTGAACGTGAAAATAAAAAGAACGTGCAATTTGGTTAAATAACTCATCCAAGATATTTATAAGCTAGGTTTGCTGTCCAAATTTCGTGCGATTTGGAGCCTTATTTTGGGAATTATCGTGATGACAAAATTTCCATTATATATATACACATATACAGAGAGAGAGACATAGACAGAAAAATGAAATGGTTGCAATAGGTCGATTTCTAAAAGAATCAACCTTGAATGTTAGAGGAACTTTGAAGCGACACTTTAAAATAAAGTCAAAACTATAGCGAAAACTCTAAAAAAGTTTAAGCAATATTAAAATAAAATAAAATTTTCAAAAAATAATTACACTCAATAAGAATTTTAAATACCTAGAAGTACAGAATACGATGAAATTTCTGATGAAAAAATAAATAATGAAAGAAAACTTACATTTATGTCATATAAGTGTTATTAAATTTGTCGTTAATAAATTAAAAGCCTCATTTTATGCTTTTAGGTACTTTGCTTTAATATTTAACTAACTGGAACTCGTCGAATTCGACGGTCACTTTATTGACCGAAATGTTCCAAAAATCGTCGTATCGTTATTTAAATGTATTTCAAGTTAAAACATCTAATATAATTTACGACATTTCACATTAAAAAAAAAAAAAAAAAGAAAAGAAAAGAAATTCGTAAAAATGCTTATAAATAGAAATGAACCTTAAATTTGTATAATTTTATATCTTTAACTCAATTTTGTTTGAATTTCTATTTTTAAATAAAAGCATCGCGATAAAAAATCAGCTGTAACAAAAAAATTACCTCGAACCGAACGAAAGTCTGCCTTATGACCCCGGTGACTGCGGCATCACATACGCCGGCCGCTAATAACATAAAAATATTCCCAAAAATTAACCTTGAACCTAACAAACCTCTGACTCGTGTTTCCGCTGCCTGTGGCTGTGGCACCGTATAGCAAGCATGCTGCGCACGCGCTGCAAAATCTACTTTCCTCCACCAGGGAGTGCAGTATGTTGTATAAGAACATCCCCAATCGCCTTGAATTTCCAAGACCTTTCAAATAAGGTGTCACATGGTGGTGCCAACTGCAAAATCCTTTAGTTGCACTTTACACCGCCAAAGGGCAGAGTGTGTTCTGTACGAAAATAACCAACGGTCAGGAAATACCAAGACTTTTAAAATAAGATGTAACATGATAGGGTGATGATAACTACAAAATAACCTTGTTCCATTTTTCACCACCAGAGGGCACACTATATTGTATGCAAACATCCCCAATCAACGTGAAATTTCATGACCTTAAAAATGAGGTGCTGCATGTGTGGTTCTAGACCGGATTTCCCTCTCAAACTAATTTCGCCCCTTTCCCCTGCTCCCCAGGGGGAACCGTTCGACTTTCTTTTATTTTTCTCTTTTGATGGCTCATCTACAGACCAACACGTTCTTTTAGAGACCTCAACCAAATTTTTACACCTAGCCATTCTTTCAATTTAGTTGACAAAGACTAAAACATTCCCCTGCCCCAACAGGGAGGGGGACCGTTCGACTTTTTATATTTTTCTCTTTTGATGGCTCATCTACAGACCAAGACTTTTTTTTAGACACCTCAACCAAATTTTTACGCCTAGTCGCTCTCTCAATTTAGTTGACACAGACAAAAACATGTATCTGCCCCCCAGGGGGGGACCGTTCGACTTTTTTCATTTTTCTCGTTTGATTGCTCATCTACAGACCAAGATATTTTTTAGACACCCCAACCAAATTTTCACAATTAGCCGTTCACTCAATTTAGTTCATACAGACAAAAACATTCCCCAGCTTTACCAGGGGGGGGGGGGCGTTCGACTGTTTGTATTTTTCTCTTTTGATGGCTCATCTACAGACCAAGACCTTTTTTTAGACACCTTAACCAAATTTTTCACCTAGCCGTTCTCTCAATTTAGTTGACGCAGACAAAATTATTCCCTCGCCCCCCCCCCCCAGGGAGGGGGACCGTTCGACTTTTTTTATTTTTCTCTTTTAATGGCTCATCTATAGAGCAAGACTTTTTTTTAGACACCTCAACCAAATTTTTACACCTAACCGTTCTCTCAATTTTGTTGACACAGACAAAAACATGTTTCAAATTAATATAAAAATGAGACGTGTTGAATATTTTTCGACTTTGCATAAATAAATGTTTTAATATCCACTTTATTAACCCTCTGACCACCTTGAAAAGGGCGAATTGTAACGTTGTTTTCCCTGCACAGGTTTTTCAATGTACTAACATAATGCTTACTTCAACTTGAGATTAAAAGTATAATTATACACATAATTATAATCCTTATAGTTATTATTTAGGATTCTGAAACTTGTAAAACAATCCATAAATTTATCATTACATAATTTTGAATTATAAGTACATTGTAGGAAAAAGAACAGCTTAGTGACCGGGGATATCCGTCAGCCGCGGTCAGATGGTTAAAAGTTTTTAGAAAATATTTTCTTTCAATGTTCTTGTTTCAAATTGATTTAAGCTAGCCTTTACTTTTATGTGACCAAAAACAAGCAGGGAGAATGATTTCTTGATAAACCTGTTACTTTGTAATAACATATAACATTTTTAAGAGAGTCAATTTAATTTTTCTTGATGTGACGTCCTTTCTTAACAACGGGCAAACCTGTATGCAATACCGGGCTAATACAGGAGAGAAACAGTGTTAAAATCTCACTGGTATTCATCCAAATTTGAAATGAGAACAAAAACTAGAAATTCGTTTTCATAAAAATCAAGTTTGAATACCTCAAAACAATTCTTTCGACTTTTTTTTTTTTTTTTTTTTCCCACATGTTTCGTTTAGTTCTGAATTTGTGTCGTTAAGTATAGTTATTGAAATGAGACATTTCCTAAAACTTTCCAATTAAAAAAGGAAAGTATGAAAAATGCTAATACACCTTGAAAGTCTGTTTACACTTTATGGTAATTATAAACAAAACAATTTGATTTAATCATTACTTATGAAAATCTCCAGTATAATTTGTTGAATTTTTTAGAAATAATTAGATTTCATTTCCGGATACATGTTTGTATTAATGTCTGCATTCAATGAATATATTACTATAACATGACTTTTTTTTTTTTTATTATTATTTATTTAACATCTATTTCCATTCGTTTAGACATTTATTTTTATAATTTTTTCGAAATTTTAAAGTTGTGATCGATTGGTGCGAAAACACATCCATTAGTAGATTTTTATATGTATAGTACAAACAAATTAAGAACTTCGAAAAAAAAAGATATTCTGAGTATAGAAATGCTTTATTCTACAAATTTCCCAGTGTAGTCATATAAAATAAGAAGCATTTATTCAGAAATGGTGGCTGTTATAGTCTATTGCGACCAGATGTCCTCACTTTCTGAGGACAGTACCTTTTTATTAGACCTTTTGCTAAGTTTTAAGAAAAAAATACAAGAAAAAGAAAAAAAAATCAGAATTTTTATCTTTTTCTTTCTGATTTGCAAAGAATGCAAAACTGCAGTAATTATTGAAAAACTGTAATAATTATTAATGATATTAAATTATAAAGGTTACCATATACGTAGTTTCGAACGTTAAGTACGATACAGAAAATATACATAAAAATGTGTTTTATTGTTCAGAAATTGAACAGTTACCTTTTTCTTAGTAAAAAATATCTATCTTAAAACATATTATTTTAATAATTAAAAAAAAAAAAAACTTTTTTTTAATTTTCTAAATTTTTAAACTTTGTTAAAATAGTTAAAATAGTTAAAATAATTAAATATTTTTAAATGTAACTTTCGCTTACATTAAAAGATTAATTACGGGACTTTGATACAAATCGATTGGACTTACTCTCATCTTGAGAGTGATTCGCGTCTGTTGTTAATCCATTATCCGAGAATTGTAAAACATCGCACAAACTGGGTTTATTCGGAAGCAGATATAACGATTTTGATGAAAGTTTGGAGTTAAGTGTTAATTCTATTAAAAAAAAAAAACATGATTAGAATAATTTTCACTCGGGTTTAATATTTCGCGTCCTGTATCCGCTGATTACAAAATATGGTAACATTTGGTAACAATGGGGTTACTCATAAAGGAATGTAACGGTTTCGATGAAAGTAAGTTCAAAATATTTCGAGCCCTTTATCCGCTGATTACAAAATATGCTAACATTTGGTAACAATTAGGGTTACTCGTAAATTAATGTAACGGTTTCGATGAAAGTTTGGAAGTAAGGATTTTTTAGTCTGAATAACTGATTGGACTTCATACTTCATGGATATTCATGCTTGCTATTAAACCTTTATCCACTGGTTCCAAAATATGGTAGAAATTATGTTTACTCGGACATGGATACACCGATTTCGATTAAAAATTTGCGTTAAGGTTTATTTTTCGTAATTGAAGTGTCAGATTTACTTATTTTCTTCATTAGAAAAAAATTCCGTTCTCTTTTATTTCATCATCCACCAGTTTCAAAATATGCGGAAATTGGATTTTTTAGAAGTGGGTATTATGATTTTGACGACTGTGTGGGGTTGAATGTTGTTTGTGGTGAAAAAAAAGATTAAAATTATTCTCATCCTATGGAAAATTCGAGCTTATATTTAACCTTCTATCCACCGGTGTCAAAATTCGACAAAAATTTGGTGTACTCGGGAATGAATCTCACGATTTTAATAAAAATGTAGAGGTTTTTTTTTTTTTTTTTTTTTTTTTTCTGAAAAGATAAACCTGTTGGACGCATCCTCATCTTTCGAAACATTAATGTTGCTTGTTCGCATTCACTACGCCCGCTTCAAAATATGACAGAAACCTGGTTTAAATAGAAATAAATGTAACGATTTTGGAAAACACTTACGGTTAAGGTTGTGTTTGAGATTACAAACACATCTGATTTATTCTCATAGTCAGGAAAATTAGCGTTTCCTGTTAAACCTGCCGCCTGCCGTTGGAAAATATGGTAGAATTTTTATTTTTACTTTATTTTTTTCCCAAGAATAATGATTTTGATAAAGAATTAGGAATAACAGTTTTTTAAGACGATAAACCCATCTGACTTATGTTTATCTTCTACAAAATTTGCTTTCGCTATTAACGTTTTTTCGCCTTTTGTAAAATGTAGAAAATATTTGGTTTACAGGTAATTGGATATAATGATATTCGTAAAAAATTTAGAGTTAAGAGTTTTACAAGAAGACAAACACGTCTGACTTATCATCATTTTAGAGTATTCATGTGTATACTGGTAATCTTTACTCTCTGCAACAAAATATGGCTGGAACTTGGTTTTCTGGGAAATGGCTCTGACGATTTTGATAAAAATTTAGGATCAAGTGTTTTTTGAGATGCAAAATCCATCTATTTTTAGTTTACCATCATACTATAGGTATGGGGAACTTAGGTAATCGTGAAAATTTTCGACCCGGTTTTTTGACTTTTTTACACGTTTTCAGGTTGGAGGAATCCGAAAATGACAAAATTTCTATGGTGTCTGTCTGTAGGGTGTCTGTTAGTGTGTTAGTCCGTTAGTCCGTTAGTTTGTTAGGCTGTGTACACGATATCTCAAGATCAAATTGTCGCAGAGAGGTCAGATCAGTTTTAAAATATTACTTTCGGCACTAGTAAGAACCCAATTCATTCGCAACATTCGAATTTAAAAACTTCGTAAGTTATTAGAAATTTACGATTTTCTTAACATGGGAGAATAATGGAGGGACAAAAGGAGGGAACATGGGAGGACAAAAATTCACTTAAACTTGCATTAAATGGAAACTTTTTACTGTAAAAAAGTCAGACCAGTTTTAAAATATCAGTTTTGATGCCGGAAGGAACATCAGTAACTATAAATATGCTACTTGAAAATTTCGCAAGTTATTGGAAATTTACGAATTTCTTAACATGTCAGTATAGGACAAAATTTCACGTAAACGTCAATTTTGAGAGATTTTTTCATCGTAAAGATGTCAGATTACTTTTGAAATATTATTTAGGACACTGGCATGAATATTAATGACTATGAATTTTCCAATATAAAAATTTTGTAAGTTATTGGAAATTTACGAATTTCTTAACATGGCAGAATAGAGTAAAATTTCACATAAACATCAATCTTGAGGGATATTTTCATCGTAAAGATGTCAAACAACTTTCGAAATATTATTTAGGATACTGGCATGAATATCATAGACTATAATTTTTCGAATTTAAAAAATTCTTAAGTTATTTGGAATTTACGATTTACTTAACATGTCAGAATAAGGCAAATTTGAGCATTAACTTTCATTTTGAGGATCATAAATACATTAGACAACTTCAAAATTACATTTATGATATTTGTTTGAACATGATTGAATACAAATATTCTAATAGGAAAATTTCGTAAATTATTCGTAAGTTACGATTTTACCATCATAGCGAAATTGTAAATTTTTCATATAAATATGAATTTTGAGGATTATTGCATTGGAAATAGTAGCACGAAAACTAAACAACGGAATTGACCCTGATAAAATAAGTTAATAGATTAGAATAAGATAAATATATCGAAGTGAACGGTGGATAGCCTATTAGGCGGGGATTTCATTCTGTCACTGTGTAAAGCTTTGGTCAAATTTATTTCCTTTAACATGATTATAATATGTCTCGCACTAGAAATTTATTAGAACATATATATGATGTTGAACTGAACAGAGTCCACCTATGCCAACTAGTTTTTCGCATCTTTACGAAAATTAATCGCTCTTTCTAATTACGAAAACTAATGATCTTTGTTGTCTGTTGGAAAATAAGGTAAAACAGCAAGGTGCGAAGTCTTGTGGCTTTCTCGGAAATAGATGGAAATTTTAAGTAACAACTTAGGGTAAAGATTTTATTATTATTATTATTTACCAGGAAATCTACTTTATGTATCCTAGTGTCTAGAAAAAATTAGCATTTTCTGCTGTGTTAATCCTCATTTCACTATAGTAAAGTATGACAGAAACAGGGTTTTCATGAAATCTGCTGGTGTGGTTTTGTAATATATTTGAGTTTTGGAGTTTTTTGAGATCAGAATTCACACTGAATTTTCAGGAAATTATCAATCAGTCAACCTCAGAAAATTAAAATTCTCCGCACGTTCCAAACTATGACAGAAAGATGGTTTCCTGGCAAATGGCTTTAAGGATTTTGACAGAAGCTTAGTATAAATGTTTTTTTGAAATGGCAAACTATCTATGTACGTATAATAATCTTCATAAAATCAGCAATCACTTTTAACCCTCACTCCTCCGGTGGTAAAATATGACAGAAACTTTGTTTCCTTAGAATCTATTTGAACCATTAAAAAAAAAAAAAAAAAAAAAAAAAAAAAAATGAAAATGATTTAGTGTCTTTTTTAATTTAGAATTCAATCTGCGTTGCTCTTCTCTTCGAAATAATTAGCGTTCTTCAGTAATATGCGCTTTGCTTTGGAAAATTCAGTAGATATTGCAATTTCTTCGAAAGCACTCGAATGATTTTGATAAGAATTTAGAGATAGTGTGTTTTAAGATGACATTTCAATCCAAAATACTCTCGTCTTCAGTATAATTAACCTTTACTGGGTTACTCGCCATTTGCCCATGAGAAATACCAGGATTGGTTTTATAAAAAAAATAATGTTAAAGTTTTCTTGAGATGTAAAACCCATTTTACTTGTATTCTTTAGGAATTTAATCCATCGATGGTAACAAATTATGTGTCTGTAATAAAACATAGCAGCAATCTGTTTTTCTGGGAAACTGCTTGAACGACTTGGTAAGAAATTACAGTTAGAGATACGTAATGATGATTCGATTTGAATTTCTTTTATTTCTAAAAATCTTAATTCGCTGGTAACCCGCGCTCCACCAGAAATATATATATATGTGTGTGTGTGTGTGAGTGTGTTTTCAAAAACAAATTCCTTACAGTACGAAAGGTTTTAACAGTGAGACCCGTCATCGACGTACTACTATTAAACAGAACAGTACTATCACATATTTTTTTTTTTTTTTTTAATATATAAATATATGTGTGCTTACGTATATATAATATTTCAGTCAGGAATTAACATCTATCGATATATGTAAATTTAAATATTAAAAAAAAACAAATGGATCATTCAGATTGAAGCAGTATAAGAAATGACAATATGAATTCAACGAACTTTAAAACACATTTTAAAATAGTATAGGATGGATATTATAACATTTTAAATAATGTAGCATCTGGCTGAATATTTAACAGCCGTTTGAATATTATCACCCTTTTATTATCATTCACATTTCAGTTAAGGATAATTCTAAGGAAATTCATGAGTAAAGTTCTAGAATTGTGCTGAGAAATTATTTCAAATATTTAAGTATTATACTTTAAATGACAATGGTAACATTTCATGAATTCCAAGTAAAAGATAATAGGAATGATTCAAGGGAAAATGTGAATTGGTAAGATGTATATGAAGCATAACGGAAACATTAGTGTTAAAGTCTCTTTAAGTAATCTTTCTAAGCAGCTGCTTAAAGAATATGTAAGACTAATATATTCAAACAATAATAGAATAATCATCTGGTGCAATATATAAATATATAAATATAATTTTTACGCTTATTATTAAAAAAAATTCTCATTTTTGCAGTTATTAAATATAAAATTTATGAAATTTTAAAAAGCTATTAGTATTAAAAAATATTTTTTAATATATAAATAATATTGATTTTTTTCGATAAGATGTATATGAAAATTACCGCAAAAGAAAATTTTTAAAAAAGGAAACGTATAAAAATTTAAAATAAAAAGTAAAAAAAAAAAAATAATAATAATAAGTAATTCGTTTGTATTTGTGTAAAAGTATTTGAGTGAAATTCAATTTAAATGAACTTTCTAAGTAGCTGCTTAAACGGTTAAAGTGTGTGTCAGACATATTCAAAGCATCATGAAATAATCATCTGGTGCAATATGTTTTTTAAGTTTTACGCTAATTGAAAAAAAAAAAAAAATCTCATTTGATGCAGTTATTAAATATCAAATTTGGAAAATTTAGAAAGATATGAGAATAAGTGATTTTTTTTTTTTTTTTTTTTTTTTTTTTGAGCAAATGGAAATATTGATTTATTTTGATACGATGGATATGAAAATTAACGCAAAGATAATTTTTAAAAAGAAAACATTCAAAAATTAAAAAGAAAATATAACTTTATTTTAATGTTATAAAAGTAAAAACAAACTTTTTGCTCTTCTATAAAATTAGGTTAGGTATTTATTACTTTATTAAAATAGGTTTGGAAACATTATTTAATATTTTTCAAGCCTTAGAAAGTAGTTCTATTTTATTTATTTATTTATTTTATTTTATTTTATTTTATTTTTTTACTGTCTCATAAAAAAACTAGCAGGCTTCGCCCGCTTCGCTGAGCACTATATTTAAAGTTTTTTTATTATTATTATTATTATTATTATTATTATTATTATTATTATTGAATAACTGAAACGTTTGAATAAATATATTTCTGTAGGCGATTATTTTCTTCACAGTTTTAGTAAGGGATCTCCTTGACAATATCAAATATTTTTTCAACTTCTCGAATCTGCACAACAAAACTACTATTAAAACGAATATTCTCGAAAACAGTCAAATAGAAATGTTAATTCTTCGAATATTCTGGAAACAGTTGAAGCAGTTACTCGTACAGTAAAAGTCACTATTCGATGAATGATCGAATCAGAGAAGGCGTGTCAGTCGTTTTCGCAGAAATCCCTATAACGCACGTATGTGTGCTTCACACACATAAAAAAAAATCACTGGACAGCCCTTTTCGCTCTGCATGAATCACAAAACACACGAAACTCGGTTCCGCGGCAATCACTATCACGCATGTTAAAACCAAAAAACATCACTGGACACCCCTATCCGCTGTGAATGAATCTGAAAACGAACGAAACTCATTTTCGGAGCAATCACTCTCAAGAATGTAAAAACAAACAAACAAACAACAACAACAACAACAATAAAATCACTAGAAACCCCTACCGTAAATCAATGAAAATAAAATAAACCAATCAAATCTCTCGTAATTCCTCATAACGTAGCTCTACTTCAACGTAAATACACTCAAATCAAAGAAAATCAAATAAACCAATCAAATCTTTCGCAATTCCTCATAACGTAGCTCTAGTACAGCGTACAATACACACAAATCAATGAAAATGAAGTAAACCAATCAAATCTCTCGTAATTCCTCATAACGTAGCTGTAGTTTAATGTAAAATACACTCAAATCAATGAAAATCAAATAAACCAAACCAATGAAATTTCTCCTAAGATTCTCCATTCTGCGTCATTATAGAAATGGGAAGTTTTATTTTCGTATTTTTATTAATTAAAGAAAACTAACCAAATATTCGAAAATCTGACTTCGATGTGCACAATGACCCTTCGGAGGGCACCTTTGTGTTAAATCACGTGACTGTCCGAGCTACCGTTTTCGAGAACAGTGAAATATACATATATATATACAAATATTGCTCACTTAATAGTATATGTAAGATATATATATATATTATGTGTGTGTGTGTGTGTATAAGAAGAAAGTATTAAAATTGAGAAAATTCTTGAACTCCAGTTTTTGTGTTATTTACATGTTTTGAGATGTCCTGAACCTTCGAATTTGTCTGTCTGTCAGCCTACCTGTGTGCCTGTGTATGTGCATCACAAATATTTCAGACGCTCTATCTCACGAACCAAAGAATGAAATTTAACGAAGTTTAATATTTAGTTGAAATTCGACCTAAACTGTTGTTGATTGCATTTGGGGATGAACCGCCCCATCGTTAGTGCTGTAATCTTATTTTTTCTAAAAATTTTAACGTTTGTATAAGACAAAATTTCGTATAAATGTACATAATGGGAGTTATTTTTAACGCATAATTGTAACATTAATATGAACTATTGATAATAGTAGTATTAAATAAAATTTAAGCAAAAAATCATTTTTTTTAAGTTAGAAGCTTCTTATTGTGAAGCCCTAAAAGGTGTAAAATAAAATTTATTCTGGGAAAGACATGTTACAAAGAAATGAAAATTTCAACACTAAGAAAATTTTAGAGAAAAATATAGGTACTTTCCTTTTGCAAGTGATGAAAAATTTTTAATGTTCAAAATATTTTAAAAAGCTTTCTAGACCAATATTCTTAGTTATTAGTTTTTGTAAAATCATTCCTTAGGCCACAAAATTCAAATGCCTCGAAAGTTTTTTAAAATATTTTGAACATTAAAAAATTTTCATCTCTCGCAAAAGGAAAGTACCTATATTTTTCTCTAAAATTTTCTTAGTGTTGAAATTTTCATTTCTTTGTAACATGTCTTTCCTAGAATAAATTTTATTTTATACCTTTAAGGGCTTCACAATAAAAAGCTTCTAACTTAAAAAAAATGATTTTTTGCTTAAATTTTATTTTGTGTTTTTTAGTTACAAAACAAAACAAAAAAAAAAAAAAGAAAGAAAGAAAGAAAGAAAGAAAGAAAGAAAGAAAAAAACTTCTAAGAAAAAATTCTTAGGATATTGTGTAGACAATGGAAGTATTTTTTTTTTTATGAATTGAAAAAATTTTTCTATTATTTATCTGCAAAAAAGTACTTTATCGTCTTTCGAGGACCGAATCCGGAACTATCGCGTAATCAGCATGACACTCTAACTAAAAGTCTGAGAACTGTCAATAAAACCATAGAACATTCTAAAAAATATAACAAAAGGAATATTGTTCTCGAATGCTTTTTAAAATACTTGGAATATTTAAAATTTTTCATCTTTTCTAAAAGTGAAATATCTATATTTTTCCTTAAAATTTTCTTGTTGTTGAAACTTTTACGATTTTATAGCATCTCTCTACTGGAATAAATTTTTATTTTATTCTTTTTAGGGCTCCAAAATAATAAAAACTTTCAGTGTTATTTTAATTAATTTATTTTATTTTATTAATTTATTTTTTATTTATATTTATATTTTTACTGAAATTTTCATTTTGTGCGTTTTAGTAACTCAAAAAAAGCTTCTTAAAAAAACTATCAAAATTCTTTAGGATACTGTGTAGACAATGAAAGATTTTCTTTTACCAATTGACATGATTTCTATTAATTATCTGCAAAAAAGTAACACATCGGCTTGCGAGGATCGAAATCACTAGCATCGCGTTATCATCATGACGCTTTAACCAAATGCGCTAACGAGCGACGAAAAAGGTTGTTTAAATTTATATGAAAGTGGAGGTACATCCTTTTACAGAATGACACAAAGACACGATGATAAAAATCCAATTTCAATAAAAAGCTTCTAAAAGATTTTTTTTACTTAACTTTTGTGCTTTTTAATATTAAAAAAAGAAGAAAATTGTCTTCAAAAATTATTAGAATACTGTGTAGACAATGAAAAATTTTCTTTTATCAATTGGCACATTTTCTATTACTTATCTGCAAAATTTAACACATCGATCTTTCAGACGATGGACTAATCATCATCGCATTAGCAACTTGACGCTCTAACCAACTGAGCCAATGAGCGAAGATGAGGCCTCCTGACGTTTACTTTAAAGTTCAGGTGCCTCATTTATTCGCTTGACACGAAGATGTGATAACGAAATCCAATTTCAACAAAAAGCTTCTAAAAAAATTATTTATTTATTTATTTATACTTAAATTTTTATTTTGTGAAGTAACTAGATAAAAAGCTATTTAAAAAATTCTTCGAAAATTATTAGGATACTGTGTAAACAACGAAATATTCCCTTTTATCAACTGACACCTTTTCTATTAATTATTCGCAAAAAATAACATGACGCTCTAACCAACTGAGCCATTAGGAGATACAATAAATTGCTTACAATTTTCTTTCTTTCTTTTCTTTCTTTCTTTCTTTCTTTCTTTTTTTCTTTTTTTTTTTTTTTTTTAAGTGGAAGTGTCTTATTTTTTAGCGTGACAGAAAACGCGATGACGAATTCCATTTCATTAAATAATATATAATATATGTATATATAAAGCTTCTAAAAATATTCATTTATGTATTTTTTTACTTGAAACTTTTTATTTTGAGCTTTTTTAATAAAATCAATTGACACCTTTTTCTACTAATTATCTGCAAAAATGAATACGCCGGACCTTTCGGTATCGAACTCTCACCCACCGCGTTATTAGCGTGACGCTTTAACCAACTAAGCCATGGAGCGACAAACTGAACTGCTTATATTTACGTCAAAATGGAGGCGCCTTTTTTATTAGCGTGACACGAAGACAAAGTCAATCTATACGCATAAAAGAGTACTTCCACTCACTCACTCACTCACTGACTCATCAACACACAGCAAAATCTACTGGAGCCACTGACTCGAAACAAGGTCAGATTATAGAACATATAGTGTAAGCACCCCCTAAGAAGCGATTTTGCGAAATTCGTCCCCCAAGGGGATGTAGGGAGCAAAATGTGATTTCACAAAAATCTTCATATCTCAAAGAAAAAAACAGATATCCGTAAATTTTTTACTTTAAAGTATAGCTAATTTAATTATCTAAAAACCAATTTCTGGAATTTTATAAGTTCGGTCCCCAAGGGGGGAAAGGGTGCAAAACGTTATTTCACATGCGCAAAACGTGGTTTCACATACTCCTATATATCTCAAATAGAAAAACAGATATATGTGAAATTTTTGCTCTAATATATAGCGAATACAAATACCTAAAAACTAATTTCTGGAATTTTCGAAATTCAGCCCCCAAGAGGGCAGGAGAGGGGGCAAAACATGATTTGAAATAATCCTTTATATTGCAAACAGAAAAAAATATATGTGTAAGTTATTTTTGTTCTAAAATATAGCTCCCATAAATACATAAAAACTAATTTCTTTAATTTTAGAAATTCGTCCCAGGTGGGGCGGAAAAGGGGGGCTATGGGGTTAAAAAATAGAAATATAGTTGGACCGTTCAAAATTGTTACACATAGGTTTTAGAGATCTGCAAGTCAAATGAGGATATTTTTTAAAGTGTAAAGTTATTAGGAGGGTCAGAAAGGTGTGTATGTGGAGGGGGGGCGGAGGGGCAGAAAAATAAATATAGAGTTAGACCGTTCAAAATTGGTACATAAAGGTTTTTGATACCTATAAATCGATTGCGGATATTTTCGAATTTGTAAAGTTATTAGGAGGGGCGGGAGGAGGGGACGGAGGGGCAAAAAATAAAAAAAGAGTTACGTCGTTCCAAATTGGTGCATAGAGGTTTTTTATACTTACAAATCGATTGCGAATATTTTCGAATTTGAAAAATTATTAAGAAAGACGGGAAAGGGAGGTGAAAGGGCAAAAATATATAAATAAGAGTTAGAGCGCTGAAAATTAGTGTTGTTAGGTTTTGAGGGCCGATAAATCGATTGCGGATATTTTCGAAAGTACAGAATTATTACGAAGGGCGGGAAGGGATCAGGCGCAGGGGTAAAAATAAACAAATTCAGATAAAATATTGAAAATTAGTATTATTAGGTTTAAAAGCCCGAGAGAACGACTGTGAGTATTTTTTAAAGTCTAAAATAATTAGGAGGGGCGGGAATGGTAGGTGAAGGGGCATGCGAGCCTTGCGCTCCTGTATGCGCTGCCGCAGGCAGTGGTGGCCCGAACCGATTATTCCACTGATGAGATTTTTTTTTTTTTTTTTTTTTGCTTTTCCCTTACGATAATATAGTGATTCATTAGGAGTGTTGAATATAAATGCGCGCGCGCAGCGCAAAATTGCCTGCGCTGCCAAGGGCAGTGGGGACCCGTTGCGACATTTTTTCCAGTCACATTTTTTTCCCGCATGATAAAAATTGATGTAATTTCGAGTATTGGTTAACTACAGTGATTCATTTAAAAATAGTGACCAGCGAAGTGGGCATAGCCTGCTAGTTTCATATAAAAACCTTCTAAAAAATTTATTTATTTATTTATTTATTTTTTTTTTTTTTAACTTACATTTTTATTTTGTGATTTTTGTAACTAAATAAAAAGCCGTTTAAAAAACTCTTGAAAAATTATTAGGATACTGTGTACACAACGAAATATCTTATTTTGTCAATTAACACTTTTTCTATTAATTATTTGCAAAAAATAACCGGCCCGGTGACGATCGAACACACGACTCTCGCATTATTTACATGACACTGTAACCAGCTGATTCATTAAGAGATACAATGAGTTGCTTACTTTTTTTTTTTTTTTTTTAATATGCATATATAATGGACGCGTCTTGGATTTTTAACATGACAAAAAACCGATCACAAATCCAGTTTCATATAATAGTAATATATAATATATATAAATTTTCTAAAAATAATTTTTTTATGTATTTTTTACTTAAAACATTTTATTATGTGCTTTTGTAATATCTAAATAAATTTAAAAAAAAAAAAAAAATGCTTCTTAAAAAAAATTCTAAAAAAATTCTTAGTGTAAGCAACGAGAAATTTTCTTGTATCAATTGACAGCTTTTCTACTAATTATCTGCAAAAATTAACACGCTGGACCTTCCGGGGACCGAACTCACGATCACCGCGCTAATAACGGGACGCTCTTACCAATTGAGCCAAAGAGCGACAAACGAAATTGCTTATATTTACTTTAAGATGAAGGCGCCTTGTTTACTAGCGTGACACGAAGACACGATGACCAAGTTAATTTCAATTAAAAACCTTCTAACTAATAATAATAACTTAAAAAAAAAAAAGAAAGAAGAAGAAAAAAATAAAATTAAGAAACGCGTGTGCATGTAGGAGCATTGCTTTCTTACCTTAGCGAAGGGAGCGGAAACTACACATCTGGGAGGTGTAAATTTCCTGTATGGATGTATTTTTCAAAACTCGTCAATCCCTTTAAACAAATGGTTGAAGCATAAATCTGTGATAATTTAAAGTAAAGTCGTCTTTTTTTTTTTTTTTTTTTTTTTTTTTTTATCGGAAAGGATAGAAAAGAAAAGAAAGATAAATAATCGCATTGCTTCTAATGTTGTACGAAATTAACTTCTTTCAGGATTTGGTGTTATACGTCTGTGAGATAAAAATCGTCTGCATTTATCATGGAAAATACTTGTAATAAATAATAATTTAATCTATATAAATAAGGAGAAGCGTCTCTGTGCGTTTATATGTGTGTGTTTATCTGTATGTCTGCGCTTTTCCGCTCAAACTACCAATTGCAGAGCAACAAAATTTGACAGATGGTAGCGGGGACTCTGCAAGTGTGCACCTCATCGATAATTTTTTCGAATTTCAAGTTTGAATATTTCATTTATATTTATTTATTTTATTTTTTTTTCGATTTTATCCGTTGGCATTTGTTTCATTTTCTAAAATTTATTCTTTCATTTCAATCGTTTGCGTATCTTAGCAACTGCTTTTTATATTTTTAATTCATTCATTTGAAGGCGATTTTTTTTAATTTATTACATTCATAGAAATCAAACGGAATGTTGAGTAGATAGTCAGTAAAAATGCCTCTTAATAGCTTAATTATTTAAATAATTATTAATTTTTTCTTGGTGTTGAACAAATTTTTGAGATTTTTTTAAAGTTTGTTATTAGAGTGAACAATATTTTCATGAATTGCATATCAGCTTGTTTACAAACACATGAATATGCCATATCAAATGGAAATTCTCTATTTTTGAAAAAGGAATTTATAAAAGTTTTACAAAATAAACCTTTAAAAACATTCTCGAAAATATTCCTGAAAAATGTTTATTTTTGTGATACAACTGCATTCTCATTTCTCCAAGTTAAAAAGAATTGTATATTAAAAGAAAATACTTCAACTCTTTTTCTCTTTCCCATTTTAGAAACGTAGTTAGAGTATTTTCTACTCTATTCATCTGCAAAATATTATTTTTGTTTCACCATGTTATTTCATGTTGCTTTTCATAACTTTTGTGCATGATCAAAACATGTAAACAGAAAACTTTTTTTTCTTTAACTCTTGAATTCATTTTCTAAAAATATTAAAGTTTGTTTTTGGAAATTATATTTTCTGAACCAGCTCTTTTTTTTTAATTAAATTATGAGAAAGTTTTTTTTTTTTTTCCCAATGAAAATGAAGTATTTATAAAATAACACTTGACTAAAAATACAAAATTGGAATCTTAAACGAAAAATCATTTGAATTCGTTGTTTGAGTTGTTAATTGTCTTTTACGTTGCACTAGTGCTGTGCTGTGGGCAATTGCCGACGGTCTGTGTTAGACGTTATCACACTTTAAATAATTTGAGCCCTTAGGACATAATTACAAACAATGTATCTTTGTTATAACCAAGTAAAAATAATAACGTTTAGAACACCAAAGGGGAAAAAATGAGAAGCAGTTTCGGTACCATTTAGCGAACCGCACTGAAGACGGTACACTTACGTTGTTGTTATTACTTGGTTTAAACAAAGTAACATTGTTTATCATTAGGACCTAATGGCTCAAATTATTTAAAGTGCGATAACATCTAAATGTTGTTGTACTTATTTGGTTTTAATAAAGCATCGTGTTTATCGTTTTTCTAACGAAAACAAGGACCCATTGACTGAAATTTTCAAATTTTTCAAGGGAAATTTATGAAATGTAGTTTAAATGTTGAATAAAAAAAATTTCCTTTTTAATATGCTAAAAATGAAATAGGGGATTTTTTTTTTTTAATAATAATTCAAAATACGAGTAAATTTTTAAAGAAACAGTATTACAGTATGTTTAATTTCTACTAACCTGAATAATAATATTAATAAAACAATATTTAGAAATCAGTATACAATAAAATTATTAATCACTGAGTGCTATAGATAACGTGAAAATTGCGTTTTCTCATAGTTTGTCGAATAAATCCATAGGATAAAATAAAACATGGCATTTTGTATTTTGCATGCTTTATATTCTGCTTTATAGCCCATAAATTGTGTGCTATAGACCAACCAAATAAATTTTTATTTTAAAAGGCCGGTTTATTTTCGAACTTTTCATTTTTATAAGTTTACTTTTTGTATTGAAAAATTTAGAATTATAATACATCAATTATTTTTTAAACTAAATAAATGAATGAATAAACAAATAAAAATAATTATTTCTAATAAGTAATCTAGACATTTGGATTTCTGTGTTTTAGATATTAGCCGTAAATATCCTTTTTTTTAAATCATTATTGCGCTTGAAATACATTTCCTCTTGTTAAAATTAATCCTTTTGTTATTTAAATTATCACGAACTGCTATGATGGGGATTAAGTTTTGATGAAAACTCGAGATTTCTGGGAAAATTCCTTTTAAATAACCTTAAAAATGATTAATTTTTGTAATTGAATGTTTTCATTCTAATAATGAAAAGTAATCAACACGTAAATGAAGTAAATCTGGTAAAGCGTTTCTTAAAATTATTTTCAACAATGCTGAGCCCGAAAAGAGATTTAATTAATTTTAATATACTTTTATGTTTATTAATAATGAATATAACATTTAATACGTAGTGAAAAAAAGTGATTATTTTTTTTACTTTTACATTGCAGCAGATCATAAATAAACATTAAGTTATATAAAGTGTTTTATTTATGATTTTTTTAAATAAAACATTGAAATATATGTATATGCAAACACACATATATATATATATATTTCAATTAATATACACATGATATACACATTAATATACAATAATTAATACACACATGAAATTAAAATTTTAAAATCATTTACGCAAAACTTGATTCTAAAAATGGTAAAACGAAGCATTTATAAACCGATGAACAAAATGCAATAAAAGAAAGTATAATATGAATAATTACAAGACAAAAAGAACTTTTTACATATCACATTTTTAAATTTTACGTTGAATCATATAAACTTGACATTTCAATGTGTTAATAAATACTTTTAAAGTTTTTTTTTTTTTTTTTTTTTCCTTTTTTTTTTTTTTTTGATATATTGTCCCATCAACTTGAAGTCAAATGATCAAATGCATAAAGAGAGCAATTACAAGAAATTTTCAAACATTTATTAATTGAATAAAAGTATTAAAATAATGCATTGTCATCGTATTCTGAGTTATTCTAAAAGTTTCAAATGTCTAGGTAGTCGGGAAGTTAGTTAAAAATCGATTCTTCCAAGGTTTGTACTGGACAAACAAACAAACAAGAAAGTGAGTTAATAAAAAATGGGGTAAAAATAAATTGATAAACAAATAGCATGGAGTCTCAATGGTACCATCAAAAGCAATTTTTACCGCATATGATCATAGTTTTTTTATATAGTATACCGTTTTCTTATGAGAATTTGTGTGTACTATTAAGTATGTTATTGATGGTATAAGACTAATTATTTTTTACCTGATCCTTTGTGTGCTCTGTAAAATTTGCAAGGAACGGAATTTCATCACAGTTTTCAGTATCAACTATAATTTCTTCCTGAAACTTGCTTGAAAGTGAATCGGCATCAGTATGTGCACTTCCATTATTATAATCAATGTCAATGTTGTAGTCCTCCAACCTCAGTAAGATTTTTTCAGAAAATTCTTTTAGATTGGCACCAGGATCGGATCCCAAAGAGTTGTGATTTAGCGTAAAAAATAACTTGATGACATCAAAGCACCAGATGACATCAAAGCACCCTTTTTCGGCTTTATGATAGTTACTTTCAGTTGCAGTCAAGGCTATTAGTCTTTCCTTTTTATTCTGGATCTGCACTAGTACCAAAAAATGCCCCAGCCACAAGTAACTGAATATATTTTCCTTTTTTTTTTCGTGTTTACAGACGCTATTTATGCTTTTGTTTCTGCGCTATAAAACGGGACTGCTGAACAGAAAAGTTCCTAAATGTTGTGAAAAAATATTCGTGTGACGTGAATCATGAAAATTTCGCTTTTTTTTTTTTTCTTAAGGTTATGTAACAGATCTAAAAATCTTCGAACATCTCCGATATCGCCTGGGACAGAAAACTTGGCAAAAAGTTAGGGCAAGTGTTAACTTTGTGTTAATGTAGATCTATGTTGAGCAATCGATTTCGCAAATGTCGATTTCGTCTTGTCAAATAATCACTTAATGGAACTAATTGTTAGTCCTGCATCTTGAATAACTCTTGAAAACTTTCCTAAAACGTACTTATATTCTTAGAATGTCGGTGCATACACAACAATGTCATCAAAATAGCAAAGATTCCTTTTCAAGTCGCTCAGTAAAGTGCACGTAATTCTCTAGAATGTAGCTGAGGCGTTGCATAATTCTAATGACATAACTTTAAACTCATGAAGATCATCTGGCGTCACAAATGTAATTTTTAGGACTGAGGGCCTATTAGTCTCAGACAGGGATTTTTGCGTTGTCGGTTTCGATAGTTGGACATTTGTCGAAATCATTTTTCGATAGTTGGACATTTATCGAAATCTAAAATTTATCGAAAATATAATTGAATAATTTGAAAGCGATGTTATAATTGGGACAAAAAAAAAACTAATAGTCCTCCGTCCTAAACTAAATTCTGCTTTTGCCAGAATTTCATCAAAACCTTTTTTTTTTTGAATGAAAAAGAAAAGAAAATTAATAATAATTCAGTATCGTTAGAAGAGATAGCGAAAACGTTTTTTTTTTTTTTTTTTAATAATTTTGAATTAGGAAATAAATAGTGCGCGTGCAATAATATGAAATAAAAATAAATAAAAATATGAATTTAATGATTTGATTTTTATATAAAACACGATCCGCGTTTTTAATGATCGATAGATGGCGCTCTCTGAACTGCAGTTGTTAGTAAATATAATAGCCACGTGGATTAATAATTGTTCTTTCTCCGCCATTACATCATGTAAAATCGATTGCATAATATGATGATATGCAGTGGTGTGATAAATTCACCTTAGCCCACCAGAGGGCGAGCATTTCATTACAATCGCGGATCGCGTGCTGTCTTAAAAAGTAGATGTAAAATTTAAAATTTATTTATTTATTTTTTTTTTATTTTTTTTTTTTATTTTTTTTTTTTTATTTTTTTTTTTTTTTTTTGTGCGTGTTATCTGCATTGTTATTCAATGTTTATTTTTTTATTATATTCTCATCCACGTATTTTTGACAGTAACCTAACTTTAAATCCACCATAGAAATTATACTTTTACCGGCAAGATAGTCCAAACAATTATCGTTTCGTGGAAGAGGGTAGGCGTTATTTTCTATGTTTTTGTTTAGTTTTATTTTTGTCAATACTAAAACGAAATTTACCATTTTTCTTTATTGCAAGTATGACTGGGATTGACAATGGGCTATGGCCATATTGTCCTTTTTAATCCTTCTTTGTACGCTGTCTCACGTTTCTAGACTCCGTTAAACTTTCTTTGATGTATTACGGATCTCTGAATAGCTGATGTACGATAAGATCTTATGCAAAACATTGCCACCAGTATCTATCTTGTGCTTCGCATTGCATCTTTATATTTTTTTTCCCCCTATTCAAGTCAAAATTCTCATTAAAATTTTCTAGCAGATATAATTCATCCACTTGAGCAGTATTCAGTTTAGGGCTTTAAATTTCTCTTACTTCTCCAAGTTAATAGTTTTCTTGATTATCAAGAGTCTTATAGTCGGAAATTAAGTTATTGAAACGCTAGCAATAATTCGAATTTAAAAGCTATGCACCTACTACTGCTTTGTTAAATAAATATTTGTCGAATCATGATCTTAGTCTTTATGCTTTTTATAAAAAGTAAATTGGTGATAAAAATTAGAGATGAAACTAAAAAAATATATATGAAAAATGGGGATGTGTGCTTCAATAATTTTGCCGCCAACTCTAGAAATACTTAAGTCGTTATCACACTGCAAATGCGTGAAACACTTTTCAACGCTATTACAACGTAATAGTAAACACTTCTAACTAAAAGTGTTGTGATTGTATTAGGAATTTGTTACGATTGTGTTTCGCGAGGGAAAAAAAGTGTTGTGGAAGTGTTGTTGACAATTACAAGGACAGGAAATGTGTTCAGATAGTGTTTCGATCAAAATTTATGATCCCACACAAATTCTAAACGCTTTTTAGAACATTTCTAAAACACATTCATCTTTAACGTTGAAACACTTTAGAAATGCTTATTAAACAGAATAGCCTATCCCGTGAAATAATTTGCAGACGTTTTCTTAATAATTTGCTCAGCAGTGTGTATTATGGGGATTAGATTCAGAAGGCTGCTAAAGGTAAGAAAACGAAACTAGTATGCTGTTGCCATCACAAAATTTTCTTCTATATTTTACTATTAAAATTCATGCAGAGCAAATTTTTTATTCGAATAATTATATATTTTTTAATTATTACTTTTTAAAATTATTTTTCTATGATGAGTGCAAGCGATTTTTATTTCAAATAAGCATAACACTAAATTATGTTTCTTATGCAATTATGTCTGTTGCAATTATGTTTCTTATGAAGTGTTCTAGCTTCCAAAAAGTGTTGTTAATTTGAGGACAAAATGTGTTCTTAAATGTGTTATTTTTGTGCGCGTGCGTTTGCAGTGCAGTTAAAAAACTGCACTTGCTGCTAAACATTTTCAGCCCTTTTAGTATATAAAATCGTAAAACAGTAGAGAAAATTAAACGTATTAAATTTAAAGTGAAATGCATTATTGAATTACTTATTAAATTTGAAATTAAACTATTTATAACACTTATACTTATGTATAATTTTTATAATGTAAAAAATTTTTATTCTTATTTATATAATTAACTGCTTTAAACGGTTTTCTTTTCGCTTTCTTTTCCTTTCTTTTCTTTCTTTCTTTTTATTTTTCTTCATTTTCTTTTCTTTTCTTATTTCTTATTATTATTCTGATATTTATTTAATTCCTGTTAAAAGAAAATCAACTTTTTCTTTTATACATTTTTCCGAATCATATGGTAATATAGTGTAAAAGGCGCGGGCTATAAAATACATGGTTCAAAAACTAAAATACATAATAGATGCTGAAATACAGTCATCTTTAAAATCGTAGTTCTTGAGTAGTAGCAGATCCTACTGTCGCTGATATATACCTAAATTGAAGTGTCTGAGAAAGAACTTTTTGCTGATAGTAGGAACCAGGAATTTTATTAGGTTCCATGCAATTTTATTAGGTTCAATGAGGTAGGATTACCATTAAAATGAAGCATATGGAACTTATGTTTTGCGTATAAGGGAACATAAAAAACATTCAAATGTATTAAATTCCATAGGATAAAGCCTAAAAATTTTAAGTGATAATTTTGGAGGTTATAATTCTACAGACAATACCAAGATTAGTTTTTTTTTTTTTTTTTTTTTTTTTTTTTTTAATTATTATTATTATAGTATATTTCTATAAAAGCAGAATTCTGTTTTCTCTATCCTCTTCTCCGCTCGACAATATTTTCTCCAAAATGTTAAAAAATAATAATAGACATATTATTACAGTTTATAATACAGCCAAAGCCACTTGGAAAATACCAAGCATGACATTTGATATTTTCATGTAGATAGATATAATGACGAATTGTATTTTATATAACAACAGAAAAAAAGAAAAAAGTGATGATGTATGTAGAGACGTTTATATATATATATATATTTTTCTAGGGTTATATATATATATATATATATATATATATTTTTTTTTTTTTTTTTTTTTTTTTTTTTTTCTAGGAAAGGGAATCTGATGTTTAATATATAATTAATATTTTCCTCGCATGATTTTTTTGTTTTTCTTATTTTTCTTTTTTTTTTTTTTTTTTTTTTTTTTTTAATTAAATAAATTGTAGTTTATTAGTTTAATATTCAAAATTTTATTCACCATAAGGTTGGTTGGTTGAGTTTAATGTCGTGCTTGTACTGCGTAAACGTAATTGGCGACAATCTGGGACGCACTTCTAAAGACTGTCCCAATTTTGATCCACCAAGGAGGATATGGCTATCCCTAGAGGTATAATTTGGATGAGAACATGGAGGACACTGTGGTCACGACAGATTTCACGCGCACCAGCCGCTATTAGTGCACACGACGGTATCTAAGTTCTTTGGCTGTCACGCGTATCGAAGCCGCAATCTTCCAATTACGAGCATGGTGCTCTACCGACTGGACTACCACGAAACGCTATTCACCATAAGAAGTTTTATATTTATAAATCTGGTAAGGAAGTCTGGGTAGTCATTTAGTCTTACAGGTAAATGTAACGGCATTATTTTATTATTTCCTTCTTTCCTTTAAAAAAAAAAAAAAAAAAAAAAAAATCAATAATAATAATAATTTTTCAAAAGTAATTTGTAAAATTTCTTAGAATTATCTTAAATTTCTATGACTAAAGGAAAAAGAATTATGTGTTGTATAATAATTTTTTTTTTTTTTTTTTTTTTTTTTTTTTTTAATTATTATTTGCGTAAGACATTGTTGCACAATAGAGGCTGTGATACAAATGTTAAGCAATTTTTTACAAAGTTCTTCGAATTAAAAAAAAATAGTAATAATAATAATAATTAACGCGAAAAAGAAATAATACACATTGTATAAATCTTACAGAAGAAACATTAATTATATATACATATTTAATATATATATTATATATTTATTTAAGTTAAATTTAAATTTTAACATAAATTTTAAAAGTACGTTTTCAATAAAAATGTCATTATTTTTTAGAACAAAACTTTTTTAATAATACTTATATTTAATATCCATTTTACGATACATTTTAAATGTAATAATACACATGTTTTTATTACAGTAAATAAATAAATAAAAATGAAATATTTGTTATAAAATGTATATTAGAAAAAAAAAAAAAAAAGAAAAAAAAAAAAGAAAGAAGAAAAAGAAAGAAAAAAAAAAAAGAAAATCAGAGCATATATTTAAAAGTAGTAGTAATTATAACAGATCGTTTTCTGCCAAATTCACAAAATATCCCTGCTCTGTTCTAAACTAGGGAAATTTTACGAAGCAGACTAATAGCTTCTACTTAGGAATAGGGAGGAGGGACCGACTGTCATCTTAACAATTGCTGAAGTGATTGAATATCTCGACACCCTTCTCTTTCTGGGGGATAGAATCTTTTCTTCATTTCGGGCGCCACCCGTGGTTGTTTGCATGTACAGCCGTTTTGGGCGCTTTGGTCGCCAGAGAATTAAGAATCAAGAATTCTAAAATCATACATAATGTTTTATTTATACTCAAGTCTAGTCTCATCATGTGCAATTTCTTCACCGTGAAGTAATTTGGGTCCTAGTTATGCTTACAAAAGATTTTTTAGCTCCTGTCCCCCTTTGGGGAAAGGGGTATTTCGATAAATCCCGTTTGATTAGATGCTGGATGCATATAAACAATCCAAGCACCGAACTTCGTGACCGCAGATATCATAAATTGCGCAGGGCAAATTTAACCCTAAAAAGAGTGTCTGGAATTTGCTCTTTGTAACACATACCCCTCCCCCGCTCCCAACGAAAAAAAAAAAAAAAAGGCAGATCACAAAAATTCAAAAACGTGTTTTAGGAAATATCCTAAGAAAGTCGCATAGCCTTTTTTCAACACCTTTGTTCCATTTTTGGTAGAGTTCTACTCAAATAAGGAATTTGCGATATTTCCCGCCAAAACTCGATTTCCCCCCTTCCTTCCCTTAAATGTAAAAAATTCCTAAATCGCAGATAATTTTTTATTTGTACTCATGTCTAGTATCCCCATGGGGAATTTCTTCACTGTGAAATAATTAGGAGCCGTGTTATGTTAACAAACGTGTTTTTGACTTTTGCCCCCGCAGTGAAGAACGGGGGGAAAATTTCGGAAAAGTTGATAGATATAATTTTAAGTTGGGTAAAGACATAAATTCCTGCCACGCGTCGTTGAATTCCGTCCTACCGTTCTCAAGTGATACCCGGACAAACGTGTTTTTGTCTTTTGCCCCCCACGAGGGAACGGGGAGGAATTTCTGAAAAGCTGATAGATATAATTTTAAGTTGGACTAAATTTCTGCCAAGCGCCGTTGAATTCAGTCCAGCCGTTCTCAAGTGATGACCGGACAAAAATAGCGTCATACAGACACGATGACACACGCACAGACACACAGGCAAAATTTTCTGAAATCATTTTCGGCTTTCATGATGTGTGAAACGTGAAGATATCACAATTGTTTTTGATTCTGACAAATTTACAGACAAAAGTCTCATTTTATTAATATAAATTACTGATACATTGTGTATAATAATACACTGAATTTTCTTACTTTTCTTTTTTTTTGTGTGTGTGTGTGTGTGTGTGTGTGTGTGTGTGTGCAACGTAAGACATAAATTAAGCAAAATAACATTGGGTGATTAATTTAAAGCAAATGCAATTACAACTGAGCCCATAAGAATAATTTACTCAACTTATTCTATACAAATTGCACATCGTATGTTAGTGCATTTCAGAGTGAAAAAGTTGGGTAGCACACTGTGGAATGATATTGGTTAATGCAAAGATGACCTACGAAAAAAAAAAAATAATAATATTAATAAAATTTACGCGCCGTTTCGATTGGGTTAAATGTTTTTAATTGAAACACACACACGCAAAAAAAAGTACTACATATGTTAATTTAAATTTGTTTATTTTTTTAAGATATTTATACTCACCTTTATTAAAAGAAAAAAAAAACATAGTCAATTATTAGATATAATATAATTATGTTAATTTTATAAAACTTTATTTGATATAAGATTATGCCCTGCCATATGATTTACGCATTTATTTTTTTAAACAACATTCAAGAAAAGTCTGTCAGACATTTAGTTAAAGCTCATTTGAGATAATACTTAGTAGCAATTATTTAGTTTTTTTCAGCATTTTTTTTTCTTTTATCTGTAAAATATACATTTAAAAAAAAAAAAAATAGCTTAACAATTTAATTTTCAATTAATAACCAATAAAGGATTATGTATGCATATATATATATATATATATATATATATATATATATATATATGTATATATATATATATATATATATATATATATATAGATAGATAGATAGATAGATAGATAGATAGATGGATATTTAACTGATTTTATTTTTTATAAAATTTAAGCTTCAAACAATATTTAGAAACCTATTTGTAGGATTAATAATCATATAGCAAGTGGTTACAAATAGACACTGCACGCATTTCTAAGTTAGTTACACCATTCATTAAACTACGCGAATAATAATAATAATAATAATAATAATAATAATAATAATAATCTGGTGTGTCACTCGCACGACTTTCTCTTACCCTGAAATGTAATTCTAGAAATACAGGTTGGAGATTAAGAGGTAAGATAAAGAGTACTGTTATGTAAACCTTTGTTAAACAATTAAAATTAGGCTTCGGAAGAGTTTTATGTGATAATTAGTTTTGTGTGAGAAGGGCTACAGCTCCCCTCAACCCCCCGTTTCATTAATGTACGTACATTTATATAGAATTTAATTCGGTTATTAAAATTAAAATTAACATTCATTGAAACATATCAATCTTGATAAAACTTTTCGAGCAACAAACTTATATTAACTTCAAATACAACATTTGGATCTCCTAAAACTATTCGTTTTTATGTTACTCTAATAGACACAGACAAAGATCAAACGTTACTTGACTACGGTAATCAGTAAGCCTCAAAAGTGTAAATATATAAAAAACAAGTGATGAATATTTAGCTTGAAACATACATTATTTACCATATCTCTATGAGGAATTTATTTCAATTCCCGAACAGCTTTGTTTGAAATAGTAAAATATTATTAGTAAAGCACATCCACTAACAAAAAAAAAAAAAAAAAAAAAAAAAAAAAAAAATCTGGATTGACTCCACTCGACTTTCCGAAGATTGAGTAATTAACAGTTTTGTAGATAAAGTAAAGAAAGAGGTGTTGTTAAAAGACAAAAGAGATAAAACCATAATAAAGTGTTTGAGTATTTTACTCCATATATTACACGATGTTTTATTTAACGCTACTGAAGTTTGAGCCCATAGATCATAATGATAAAGAATTTTCGTTGTGTCCCTGTAAAAAAACTATAAATGCTAGATTCACCAAAATGCTTATAGTTAGTGCAGCAGCAATTTATAATATTCATATAAATTTTCAGCTCAATTGAATAAGGCGTTTAGATGCTATCGCACTTTTAACTAGTATGTTGTGGCCACCGCATGACTTTCTTCTATATTTTCCTATACAAATTCACTCAGTAAAAACAATTTATTAAAATTATTATTAAAAAAAATTTTTTTCCATGATAATGCAGATGATTTCCATATTAGAGAAGTAGTATAACACTAAATATCCAAAAAAGTCAATTTCATTGTCTCACTATTACATAAAAAAAAATCTATAACTTCATTTTAAATTATCGCAGATCTATGGTTCAACCATTCGTTTTAAAGGTACTGGCGAGCTCTTTTGAAAGATACCCATCATGAAAATTTACTCCCCTCGAGGGGGGAATTCCCCCCCCCGGGAGGGGTGAAGGGGAGGCTCCTACACATACAAAAACATTTTCCCAGTTGACTCTTTCTATTATAAATAATTCTGATAAATTTCATAATGATTATTAAAAAATAATTTTCTTTATGCACATTTATACAAAATTTTCTACTATACCACCATGTTAAAAATTTTGAAAAAGCGGGATGGCAACGCAACTTGTAAGACAATTTTTACCAAGAGTTGATGGACACTAATTTATGTCAAGGTGCAACTACATACCAATTTGTATGAAATTCTGTGAAGTAGTTCCTGAGATACAGTTGCCACAAATGTTTCTCACACCCACGCAGAGACTGACAGACAAACAGACAGACATTTTCTAAAAATGGTTAAATCGTGTTCTACAGCTCTCAAAACGTGTAAATCCATCAAAAAACCGATGTCGAAAATTTTTACGAATCCAATATTTTCTTCTATTGAACATAGAAGAAAGTAAAAATTTGGTCCCACAGGCCATAATGATAAAGAATTTTTCTTTGTGTCCCTGTAAAAAAACTGTAAGTGCTAAATTCACCAAAATCTATACAGTTCGTGCAACTGTGACCTATAACATGTGTACAAATTGTTTGTTCAGATTAAATAAGCGTTTAGACGCTATCGCACTTTTAAAAAATTGGCCCCATAGGCCATAATGATAAAGAATTTTTCTTTGTACCCCTGTAAAAAAACTGCAAGTGCCAGATTCTCCAAACTCTATACAGATTGAGTAACTGTGGCCTATAATATGTGTATAAATTTTTTTGTTCAATTGAAGAAGTCGTTTAGATGCTATCACACTTTTCAAATTTTGGTCCCATAGGCCATAATGATAAAGAATTTTTCTTTGTGTCCCTGTAAAAAAACTATAAGTGCTAGATTCACCAAAATCAATAGGGTTCGTACTATGGTGACTTACAATATACACACCAACTTTCAGCTTATTGTAACAAAGCTTTTAGACGCTAGCGTGTTCACTCACAGACATACACACATACATACATACACACATACACACACACATACATACATCATCATAAAAATAGTGAAAACGGACTAAGGGGACCTCGAAACGTATAGAAACATCAAAATCTCGAATTCGGATTTTTGACATGATTACAATACTTTCCTCACTATAGTGTTCGGAAAGTAATAACTACTGTGATGTGTCCACCACATGAGTTTCTTCTATATTTTTCTATTCAAATTTATTAAAATAATTATTTAAGAAAATTATCTCCATGATAATGCAGATGATTTCCATATTAATTAATTAGTATAACACTAAATATTTTTAAAAAATAATTACAAGATAAAAAGATATTTTTATATACCATGTTTATAAATTTTCTGTTGAATCATATAAACGCTACCGAAGGCAGCGGAAACCCGGAGCAATTGGATAAAAGTGTTAAAAAAAATTCATTGCTCTCGTGTTTTGAGCTATTACAAAGGTTTCAAATGGCTATCTAGCCGGGAAGTTAGTTAAAATTGATTGCATGTTTTGTACCGGTAACGCTGCCGAAGGCAGCAGGGTCCCGAAGCAATTGGTTAAAATTATTTAAAAATGCATTTTCACCGTATTCTGAACTATTCTGAAAGTTTCAAATGTCTAGCTAGTCGGGAGTTAGTTAAATTAATTTTCTGTTGAATGATATAAACGCTTCCGAGTACAGTAGGGACCTGAATCAGTTTACTAAAAGTATTTAAAAAAAAAACGTATTGTCACCGTGTTCTGAGCTGTCCTGAAAGTTTCAAATGTCTAGCTAGTCGGGAAGTTAGTGAAAAATCGATTGCAAACTTTGTACTAGTAACGCTGCCGAAAGCAGCAGGATTCGGAAGCAGTTGGTTGAAAATATTTAAAAAATACATTTTCACCGTGTTCTGAACTATTCTGAAAGTTTCAAATGTCTAGCTAGTCGGGAAATTAGTTAAATAAATTTTCTGTTGAATCATAAAAACACTGCCAAAGGCAGTAGGGACCTGAAACAGTTGACTAAAAGTATCAAAAAATGTATTGTCACCGTATTCTGAGCTATCCTGAAAGTTTCAAATGTCTATCTAGTCGAGAAGTTAGTGAAAAATCGATTAGAAGCTTTGTACTGGTAACGCTGCCGAAGGCAGCAGGAACCCGGAGCAGTTGGTTAAAAATATTTAAAAAATGCATTTTCACCGTGTTCTGAACTATTCTGAAAGTTTTAAATGTCTAGCTAGTCGGGAAGTTAGTTACATAAATTTTCTGTTGAATCATATAAACGCTGCCGAATGCAGTAGGACCATAAACAGTTGACTAAAACTATCTAAGAACTGTATTGTCACCGTGTTCTGAGCTATCCTGAAAGTTTCAGATGTCCGGCTAGTCGGGAAGTTAGTGAAAAATTGATTGCAAGCTTTTTACTGGTAACGCTGCCGAAGACAGCAGGAACCCGAAACAGTTGGCTAAAAGTATTTAAAGAATGCATTTTCGCCGCATTTTGAACTATTCTGAAAGTTTCAAATGTCTAGCTAGTCGGGAAGTTAGTTAAATAAATTTTCTGTTGAATCATATAAATACTGCTGAAGGCAGTAGGGACCTGAAACAGTTGATTAAAAGTATTAAAATAAATGTATTGTCACCGTGTTTTGAGCTATCCTGAAAGTTTCAAATGTCTAGCTAGTCGGAAAGTTAGGAAAAAATCCATTGCATCCTTTGTACTGATAACGCTGCCGAAGGCAGCAGGAAACCGAAACAGTTGGCTAAATGTATTAAAAAAATGCATTTTAACCGTATTCTGAACTGTTTTGAAAGTTTCAAATTTCTAGCTAGTCGGGAAGTTAGTTAAATAAAATTTCTGTCGAATCATATAAACGCTGTCGAAGGCAGCGGGACCTGAAGCAGTTGACTAAAAGTATTAAAAAAATGTATTGTCACTGTGTTCTGAGCTGTCCTGAAAGTTTCAAATATTTAGCTAGTCGGAAAGTTAGTTAAAAAACGATTGCAATATTTGTACCTGACAAACAAACAAACGTACAAACAAGAATCGAAGTTAATAAAAACATGGTAAAAAAAAAAAAAAAAAAAAAGATTTTATTCTGAATAGTACGTAATATATATATATATATATATATATATATATATATCGCATGTCGATGGTTCAACCATTCGTTTTAAAGGTATTGGCGAGCTCTTTTGAAAGACACCCATCATGAAAATTTACTCCCCTCGAGGAGTGACTTCCCCTCCCCCAAGAAAAGAGGAGAGGTTCCTACATACACAAAATGTTTGTCCCATTTGACTATATTACAAAAAATATATATTCGTTTCATTTGTTTTAGTGCAGTCTATAGATGTTAAACTCTACTTACCTGCAATTTCCCCCATTGACGTAATGTATTTGAATACTTTTGAGTGTCCCTGTACTTGAACCTTTTGCTTCATCTCAACGAAAATCTTAGTGTAGCATCCCTATATGATACACATTTAGAGTACCGAGTTTGGAATTTCTGCTAACATTCGTTCTTGAGATATGCTGATAACGACACACACACACACACACACACAGACGCACAGACTATTCGCTCATAACATGATTTTCGTATTCAGGGGACCTCAGAACATGTAAATATAACAAAAACTCACTTTCGAAAATTTGACCCTAAAACAATACTTTTTCTACCGTAAGGGTAAGAAAAAGAAAAAAATCGAACTTTAATACTTTTCTAGGAGAAAAATAACCGTATACCCAATTTCTTTCGAATGTAAGAAAAATTATGATCGAATTTAGCATCGCTATCGCACAGTGTGTTTAAGCTATTTCTCGCGGAAAATTGGCTCACATTAAGAATTCGTTAATAATTTGCTCAAAATGTTGACGTATTTGATAGGACATGAAATTAAAGCTTTTTCAATTTAATCGTAAAATTTTTCGTACGATTTTCCTCACTTGCGTCCTCATCTTTAGCACAGATCGCCTGAGATGCTTTTTCTCGTCAAGTCCATGTGGAGAGTTACTCGAGAGTCTTACAGGTAATTTCTACTGTCGAAGATTAAATGAGCGGGGAAGATGTGGTAAAAAATTGAAAGAATTTACTAGCCGTTGTTCTTGTGGAATCATTATATTTATTCAAAGTTCATGTCTTTTTGAGATTTAGGAATGCTATTATTTTTTGAATTTCAAATATAAGTCGTAATTTCTTGCAGTAACTTAGCACGGGTCCTGGCTGTCCGCAGTGGTAACAAATTAGTTAAATATTGGCATTCTTTCATAGATCTGTCTGATTTTGTAAATAATTCTTGTTGCTGGCTTCGCATCTTGGTTCAAGCAAAACTAGGACTGACTGTCATTGCATCTTCTGAGTCTTGAGATTTTTTTTTCGACAGTTTCGACATCCCAGCAAAGCTTTTAAATTTCCTTCCTCACAACACTGAATGAACTATAGTCATAGACAGCTCTTTTGGGCGACTCGTAGACACCTTACAGAGTCTCTGAAATCTGTCTAGGTTGATCAACGTTCGTAGAATATATTCAATTTAATCAAAATGTTTCGCAGATACCTCCTTTACCTGATGATCGTGCACCAGCAGGATCTGGCAGTAATATTCGTAATAAACTTCCTGAGATAACCCATAGATTCTCCCTCGAATGTAGATGAATTAACCTTCGCTTTCCCAAAATCAAGTCGTTTCTGCAGGAAAATTGATTTCAGGTGCCGCTTGACACGTTTGGCGAAAATTACCATCACCACGCCTTTTTGTACCGTTTAGAAGTTGCAACATTCCACTGGTTACGTTTGTTATCCCTGGCGAATTAGCACACTTTTTGAATAAGGCGGGCTTAACTAAATTTCAACTTCAAAATGGGGTCAAAATGACCCCATCTTGGGAAAGCGAGTTTTAATTTTCTAGCACAAAGATATTGCGTCTTACATGTACAATTTACATGTCTCGGTAAGCTTTGAATACGGGTAAGCAATGGTCTCTCAGCTTGCCGTTATCCGTTAATTATTGAATAAAATAAATTCTATAGGGAATTTTGATTTGTGCTTCAATTCGTAAAATATTTGTGGTTGTTAACAAACTATTGTTCGGTTATTCCTGCAAAGTAGAAAATTACATTCCCAGGCACATTTGTGCATCCCAGAGATTATAAGTTGGATTTTTTTAACCCTCTTGTTGGTCTCCTGAAAAGGTATGGGGATTTCTGGGTACCAAAAAATGTCAGTATTGGTAGATGTATAATGTTGGAATTTTAATCACTTTCTTCCACCATTTGCCTTTAACACGTACTTGAGTGGTGCAGACTTCCATACAAGTAAAGTAATCCTTCATGACATTCACTTCTGCATAGATTTTCGTTTTAGGTTGTACCTAACATTACTCGTAATTTCCGCCAAATTGCCGCGTAGATGAGATAAGTGTAGATTTAATTAACTGTTTAATTGGCGTCAATCTAAGCGAAAGAACACAAAGACATCAATCTCTACTAGAAACTTTATCCACCTGAAAAGAATGTTGTTTCAGCTTGAACGAACATTAATTAATGAAATTTCTCAAATGGAATATTCCAAAGTCTGAAAGCTTTAGAAATTAAATAGTAAAGAACACAAGGACATTCTCGAAAGATGGAAAAAACACAATGTTAGTTTTAATTAAAACTATTTTAGGCATCTGTCATTAGCCGTTTTTAACATATATACTTCATTTCATAACACAAAGCTTTATATCGAAATCACGGTGCTTACAGGCAGGCGTAACTAGATTTGTTTGAATATATACATTTTTTATTAAAATCTGTACAACACTGATATACAAATTGAAATTTATGAAAGAATTGACTAATAATTCATGAAAGAAAATAAAAGTTACATTAAAATATTTCAAGTAAGAAAATGATAAAAAAAAAAGTATTTTTCTTTTGTAATATCACATGTAAAAAAGTCATGAAGGAATATTAGGAAAAAGAAAAAATATTACCTTACAAGGATTCAATTCTCAAAATGCATTTTTATATCCATTCCGTATATTCATTTGCAAAACATATTCGATTCTCATTTCACAGCGTATAGCGTTTTCTTCTTTCTTTCATATGCCGTACGTGTCTTAAAGAATGTGAAAATATATATTTTATCTGGAGACTATACAGTTCATTTCGCACGAAATAAAAGTTTAGATACAAAAATGCCATAAAATAATTGTTTTTCCATATGTCGTCTACCATTTATTATATACGTATTTGAAATGAATAAATAAACAAAGAAACATTTGTTTACATGGAAATAGTCTTAGGTATTTCAGAAGTTATTTTAATGAATTATCCTTATATCTTATAATAATATTAAACTAATATTATGTCATTTACTAATTTACTTTTAATTAAAACAGTACCAGAGTTTATTCATTTACTTTTTTCATTAAAACTTTTTTTTAAATTTTTGTAATAATGCCTATATATATATATATATATATATATATATATATATATATACATATATATATCAGAGTTGGCAACTTTTATAATTTGTTCCTAACATTGTTAGCCCCGCCTTTTTTTTTTTTTTAGAATATTTTTTTCTTATTTTTTCGTGTTATATATTGGAGAAAATCTTTCTCTAAAACAGAGGTGTAAATTAAAAGCGGATCTAAAAATACTCCGAAGTAAAATTAAGAAGTTGGAAATACCATTATATATATAGAGATAGATAGATAAATAGATATATATATAGATAGATATATATGTTAATAGATTGATTCATAGATAGATGGTACTTTTTCTTTCACATCCCAACAGTGGTGATTCATCTGTTGACCGATGGAGGAACAGCCTTCCAAGCCTTCCAGCCTTGGCGACAGCCTTCCAATGAATACTGGCCATCGCCGTGAAGATGGATATGGTTTTAGCGCAGTGATCGTAGAATAATGATGTAGAGTCATGACTGACTCATGTACTAAGTTTTTTGTCACGCTAGAACTCGAGCAGGTGCTCTGAGTTATCATTTAAAATATAAGTTTTAATACAGGTGTTAGAAGAATAGTCAATATGTAACAAGAGGATTATCTGTTTCATATAGCAATCTACATTTATTTATATGCATTTTATCATAGCCTCCTAAGCTATATGCCTGACTCGTGGTTCGAAAACTTTGCAAAAGTTCAAGCAGTAGATAGCGCCACCTAGTACAGATTGAGCGACTTTTTTATTCAACTGCCACCAAAAATATTAAAAAGTGATATATGATGTATATAAACGACATATCTTATTCTATTCGCCTTTTATGTATATCAAATCCCACTTTTAAAATTTTTTGGTGGCTGTTGAATAAAAAAGTCGCGCAATCTCGTTGTCTCAAAAAAACGTGCATTAAAAAGAAATAATATTAATAATTTATTATTAGTATTTTTTCAGAAACTTTCAGTGTTCTATTATTTATTTTATATGTATTCTATTTTATGCAAATGCCAAATATTATTATAATACTAAATAATAATAACACAATTGCTCTATTACTTCACTTTATATTATTCTCGATTGCACTACTCTGCACGAAAATTAGCCCCAATACAGTTCATGCAAATTCTTATGTAAAATTACCCCCTGAATTCAAATATGACGCCCATTTTGTCCCATCACCCACCTTTATTTTATCACTGTTCGGCATTTTTATGGCTATAAATTTGATTTGGATGGGGTAAAGGAATATTTTAACTGAATATCTTCTGAGGGTCTACAGAGGTGAAAAATTCTAAAACATGAATATTTTTGGCAATGGAAAAATTTAAGGAGGGGGGGGGGGGGGATTCGCAACTGAAATTAGAAATTACATGTGTTAGATTTTTATTAATATATTATTATTATTATTTGTTATACCTTATATCATTTTGTTTTTAACAGTTTAAATAATCCTTTTCTATCCTTTAAATAAAATGCATTGCTATAAAACTGCTGAAATGTGATTTTGGGAGGGGAGGTGACGTCTCACAAAAACGGTCTGCGATTGGGCAAAATGGACGTCGTATTCGTATTCAGGAGGTCCTTTCACATAAAAATCAGCAAGAATGATATCAGGGCTCGATTTTTTTTTTTTTTTTTTTTTTGCAGCGCAGTGTTATTCGAAAAGTTTGATTTTCCGAAAGATGGTTGGTCCCAATCACTTCGGATAATCGATTTTCTGCTGCATTAGAATTTTAGTGTTTCTAAATTTTGTGAAAATTAGAAATTACTATATTCAATCTAAAAGTACAATCTAATCTTTATAAAAAACTTTGTATTGCATAAAAGTTGTACCATTTTCTTTTCAAAAACTCCCAATTAAATTTTTTTAATTAAGTACTGATTTTTCTTCAAAATGCAGAGTATTCGGACAAATAAAAAGTATTCTTTTCTGAAAAATTTCTTCTGTTAAAGAAAATTTATCTTTGAACGTACAGTTACAAAAATATTTCTGAAAAGCGCCTGTTTTGTTATACATGAAAATTCCGAGTTTGTGAACTCACAACACCTGACAAAAGGAAAGAACAGAAAGTAAACATTTTCTTGCATTTTTCTCAATGTTCATCTCAAATTTTATGCGTAGTATTCATTTTCAGAATGACATTTTATTTTATTTTCCATAACATTTTATTTTTATGCTCATTCTTTTGCAGCAACTCTTATATATTCTCAAAGTATACAACAGAATATATTTCATGTGACTTTTGAATTCTTTTTTTAAATGTATTTCATTTGCTTAAGCAAATGGCATATCTTATGCAAGTCATTAATTTATTTAATACGTATCCAAAAGCTAAAATATTAATTATATTTTGTCAAAAAAAAGTATTATTAAAACTTAAGTATTAGGAACCCTTTGTAGAAAATATTTCCTTTTTCGATGTAAATACTTGCAATAACTGTGAAATGTGTTATACTCGAAATATAACTATTGTACAGACCGGTCAATAAAAAAATGATATATATTACACAGGCCTGTGCTAAAAATTTTTCTTCAAGATGATGTGTTTTTCTGGTGTATTTTTGGAAGTTGATTAAGGAAATTCTATTAATAAATGTGTATCACGTACAATTTTGACAAAATGTGGATTTTTTTTAGTTTAATACTCCACTTTTTCAAATCCAATCGAAGTTATTGCCCAGAAAATCTTGGTTATGTAAATGAAGAATAAATATAGCTATTTCGTCAAGACTTTAAAGAAATGAAGAGCAGGTATCAGTGACGATGAAGAGTTAATATGTTAGTAGATTATATTTGGATGCTGCATTAAGAATCTTCACCCCCGTATGGCCATCATGCTGTGCAATAGAGAAAAAGCTCTAATGAGATCTCCTACGTAAAGAAACACATTAAAAATTAATTATAGTCTATTTTAATGTATTTTATATATAAATAATTTTGAATATTTTACAGTCTCTGTGTGATATTTTCCTATTTTCATCCTAAGGGTAAGAGAAAATTGTGCGAGTGACATACCAGATTATTTTTTATATGCATTCTATTGACCTTATAGCTTAATCTTTTGGTTACAACATTTCAAGCTTACATTTAAGCCACTTAATTTCCTTTATATATATATATATTCATGCATACTTTTAGGCTGGAGAATCACTTCACTTTTTTATAGTATGAAACAATAATCGAATATTAGTATGCATTAAAGGATAAGTGAAAGGGTCAAATTTCAAACCGTAAAGAAAAGGATAAATAATTTTTTAAGGTCTCTTAGATTGAAACACCGTTAGAAAGAAAAGTTTGAATTTAAGTAGATGGACTTATATATTTATTTTATTTATTTATTTTTCTTGTTTAAAGGTAATGGGGTTTGGAAATGTTCTTTCGAGCTCTATTTAAACCCTCAATATTTTTTCCTCTTTGTCAGAATGAGTTGTAAGAATGTGAGGCCTCACACTCCGAAACAGAGTTGCCAAACATTGTATGTCCAGGGAAGGTAGCTAGTTTGGCGAATAGTTGTAAATACTAAGTTAAAAGATGTTGATGTTGCGAATTTCACTTTTGTCAGTTGTATGTTAGTACTTTTCTAAAAGTAGTTTAAAGTAGAGGACGCGAATTGATTATCCATCTAAGCTATTTAAGCAACTCATTTTAAAGAACAGGTGTGCTTGTGAGTCAAACAGAGATGTCAAATGTTCTATATCCAAAAAAGGTAGCGATAGTTTGACGAATAGTTGCAAGTACTATGTTGAAAGGTGTGTATCTTGTGAATTTCTGGTCTGTAAGTCGTATGTTAGTATTTTTTTTCCTTATGGTTTAAAGTAGAGGTCGCGCACTGATTCTCAAGTACAAGCTATTTAAGCAGCTCTTTTTAAAGCATCGGTGTGTTTGCGAGTCAAACAGAGATGCCAAGCTTTCTATGTCCAGGGAAGATGGCGATAAATCGGCGAATAGTTGTAAATACTTTAGTGATAGATGTGGATGTTGCAAATTTCGTGTCTGTCAGTTGTATGCGAGTATCAAATGGTTTAAAGTAAAAGTTATGATTTGATTGTCAAGTCCCAGCTACTTAAGCAGTTTATTTGAAAGCATCGGTATGTTTGTAAGAGAGATGCTAATAAGTATAGTAGATGTTTCCTTAGAATGCTTTTTAGTATGATGAATTTATTCGTTTAATACGATACTTCTTGCTCCAGATTAGACATACATTCATTTCACTACATATAGTTAATGTGATGTTAAAAAAACACCACACTCTAATTTGCCATCGTTTATCAGCGTTCGTTTGCTTTTCTGCCTTCCCGCCTCAATAAAGCCTATATGTTTGTTTTGCTGCAAGGCATCCACTGGGTGAAGTTTTGGTTCTTCATTTTCCGGGAGGCTGGCGATGATGATTTAAAGTGGAGTGACGTCATGTTACTTTTGGCCAATGATGGATGCCCTTTCATGATTCCAGGGTTATTGGCCCTGTTCGTTTCGACGCGGGATTTCCGACGGACTTTTTGAGAGAGTAGCAGTTTGTGTTAGGATACCGACTGGTGCCTGATGGGGTGCGAAAACAGTGTTAAATTTCGTTTTCACGAGCTGGGCCCGCTTTGCTTGCGGAGAGGTACACTTGCCAAAGAATTAATATATATTTTGAGTCTCCGTGTTATGTTTTATGATATATTGAAAAGAATTATAATATAACTTTAGTATTGTTAATCGAAAGAGCACATTCTACAAATTAGAATTATTGTGTTCTGGAAAGTAGAACAAAGATAAGAAAAGATTAAAAATAAGTGTTCGGCATTGTACTGAGATGTACCTGCTTAAAAAAAAAGATGATCGTCAATAAAATGGTTTGTTATGTGTCCATTGTGCTTCAAGATCCCTTGCATGATTTAAAAGTTTCTCAGTTTTGTTTTCAGCTCAACAAAAACGTAAGTGCAGTATTTTTATTTAGATGCTAATATTTGTCATTATTTGTGTATATATTGATTTACGGCTATACAATACTGCCTCAGTATCTCAGTTGACCGAAAAGAACATAAATTAGGTTCTTTGCAACAACGCCAACTTCCACTATACCTTTTGTTAACAAAGCCATTAAAAACGTTAATAAGAAAGCTCATTAATTTACCTCATATTTGTTGATGACACAATAATAAATAAATTAACGCCACAAATAGTGTCATATTCTATTAGATAGTTAAATATCCTTCCATCCCCTTCTAAAGAGTTCAACTAAAAGACTGAGTTTAAAACTTCTTGTTTCTTCAATTACATTTTCTACATTTTTAGCCGTTAATTTAAATGGTCAAGAGGATGCTGGAATTATTCAACCATTGCAAAATTTTTATTTAACATCTAATGAAATAAATTCAAATATAAGCTTACATACTTTTTTTGAAGTTTCCATTACTAATTACCCTAAATTTGCATTTTTTTCAATTATTATTCACTTTATATGTCACAGAAATAACAGTGGAAATTAAAACTGGAAAATGTTATGTGTGTTGCTCATTTATATATACATATATATATATATATATTAATAATAGAAATAATAATAATAATAATAATAATATGGGAGTTTACAGTTTTTGATAAATCGAAACGTATAACATTTTATTGAATATAAAAATTTACAAATAATGTTTATTATTCGTAGGTTTAGAAAAAAGTAGATGAATGTGAAATATGTTTACAATTTTTTATTATATTTTACGAAATTCGTTCGTTTAACATTATTCAAATCAGTATGTAAATAACATATTATTTGTTATTTATAAATATTCATCTTTCATCGATAGCTAGAATAGCAACACATTTTTAGTACAGGAGAGCTAATCTAATGATATTTAAATGCATGTTAAAAATAGTAGTTAATTTCTCTGTTTCTATATTAAATATAAAATATATTTTATGGAAAGTAGAGATTTCTGAAATTTAACTTCTTATAATATTCCATATAATAAAACAAAGAATACAGTTTTTTTCTTTTACATAGATATTGTGCTTCATTTGAATAAAATATTTTAAATTATTTTTCTGAAAAAACGTTTCTGCCTTCATATTACAAAACGCTTTCGTTATGAGCTAAAGAAAAGCGCAATTCAAATTTTACCACATAGCCAGAGGCAAAAAGAATAAACAGGTGTCTTTTTTGTTTTGTATAATGATAACTTTAGCTTTCGGTTCAGAAGTTACTTTTCCTTAAGCTTAAAAAAATAAAATGACACACATACACTAAGTGACAAAAAATAAGCCGCACTGCAGAAAAAATGACTTATACCTTTTTTATTTGTAATAACTTTAAAATTAATGTTTGAAACAAATAAAACTGTCCTATTTGCATAATACCAAAGGTATGAAATGATATCTATGTACATTTTCGATTCATTGAACTCTACGAAGTACTTTTTAAAAATCAGCATAAAACTTTCTTCTTGAACATAATGCAATAGCCATACACTTTGTATTCTATTATGATTTATTATATGAAATAAACAAGTTATACTTTAATATATGAAATAAAACAATTTATTTGTTAGACCTAAGCTATTTTTTAATAAATATATCTATTTTGCATTGGGTTAATTTCATCTTTATATGGAATTAGTGTTTTAATACGCAACGGCATAGTTTTATACAGTGTTTTTCAATGTGCCAAATATCATAAATAATTGTTTCTAGTTCTGGCAGAGTTATAGGCTGCAAATTTCGAATCTTCTCCCCTCCCCCCGCCTTTTTATAGACGAAACATTTTCGAACGGATCGCGATTAGGACTATTTCCATGTCTGGTAAAGAAGAAATTCTACTATATCCTTCGTCGGATTTACCTCAAGTGAAAAAAGATATGATTACTTACAGAATTATAGGTTCTCATAGAAATGTATAGGAAAATTTGACAATTTGAAGTGAATAAACTTACCACAAACGCAAGGAGCATTGTCATATTGAAATGCTGTGCGAAGAAAAGTCTGAAATTCATCCAAAATAGTTAGACAGGCGACACTTTTATAAAGACTGTGTTTTATTACGAGTTAATTGATCCCTTGAGCATAAAAATTTGCCCGATTGTTTAAAAATTTATGCACCTCAATACCATAATGTACGGAGAATGTGTCACTGTTTTAAAAGTGCGATTTTCATTAAGTCGGTCGTATTTTCGTTGTCAGATCTGCTTGTTTTCTTTAGCTCGAAATAAGTTAAACTTGACTCATCAAAGAGAACCAGTTCAGCCCAATAATTACCTAATCATTTATTTTTTATTTTTTTAACCTAGTGAGGTGTTGCTTTCCTATTTCTATTCACTAAGAATGGAATTTTTTCAAATTTTCTGTCATTTAAACCTGCTTTGTTTAATAGTTGCTGTACAGTAGTTAAAAAAATTATGCTGCTAAACACTTTCTCTGAATCTCTTTTATGTTCTAAATGTAATACAAACCGATTTTATAAGCAATGGCTTTTTCACTTACGGTCATCTCGTTTGGATGAGCAACGTGGCCGCCTAAAATCAAATTTCCAGTTTAAACGACCAAAAAATTTTATACCTTGCTAAAAACCCTTTTACCAATATTTCGTTAACATTTAATTATTTTGCCATTTCCTGTATTAAAATATTTTTTGATTTTGATTCAAAAATTTATACTTTTTGTGGCATCGTTAACTGCCTTATTCTTACCATTTTTTAAATAATTTCTAAAATTACAATTTTCCTGACAATTGCATTTTGTTTTTAACACTGGACTCAATGCTAAAGTGTATGTGGAGGACAGCATAATAAAATCTGATCTAAAATTTGCTTTTTAAACAATAAAATTGGCGGTTGTAGAAGGTGAAAAGGAAAATATCCAAGTGCAGCTTTTTTTTTTTTTTTTTTTTTTTTTTTTTTTTTTTTTTGTCGCTTAATGTACATAGTTTTAGAATAAATATAGTTTATAATTCTCTTAATCGAAATTACTATAGCAGATAAAATATCACTAAAAAATGTAAGTATTTGTTGATTAATAATAATTTTGTGTTATTTAGGATATTGGGATTCTTAGTGGTCAACACCATTTTTGAGCATGTCAATATACTCAAAAATGAGTTGATTTTCAAACTTAAGTATATATTGTTTTGGAGCTATTTTGAGACAATTTTGCTCATTTTTGAGAAACCATTTTTAACAGTATGTTAATATATTTTTTTATGAACTATCTGAGAAATAATTGAAGATTATCTGTATTATACAACAGTGGTATCAGAATTTTAACCCGTAGTCCATGTGCATAACTGTTCTTTTTTCCACTGAATAAAGTAGAGAGTACTATATGACAGAAGCAAATGCGTAGCTACAATACAAAGAACTCATGATTTAACATTTGCAGATTTTCAATAATAAGTCGAATTTGACACGTAGTTTTATTATTCATTATTTCCTCAACTTATTCATCGATATTCAACTGAACATTTATTTCGGATATCGATAATTACTATGTATGGTAACTGATAATCCATAATTCACAAGTACAAAGGATCACTTAATGTATTCTTGACAAAATTTATACTAATATATATTTTTAATAAACCATCTTAGAAATAATTAAATATTATCTATATTATACAACAGTGGTATGTGTATCCGAATGCTTCGTAATTTTGACCCGTAGCCCTTGTGCATAGTTGTTTATTTTTTCTACTGAATAACATAGATAGTACTACAAGAGGACTAAAGCATAGCTGCCATGTACAGAAGACTCGGGAATTTACATTTGCTGATTGCCTATAATATGTCAACACGTAGTTTTATTATTCAATCAATTTATTCATCGATATTTACCTGTAAATTTATTTCAGATATTGACAATAACTATGTATGGTAACTGATAATTCATAATTCACGGGTATAAATAATCACTTAAAGTGTTCTTCAATTAAATCATTAAGTAAATAAAAAAATTTAGAGAGTGTATTTTTTAAAAATCAATTTTGCATCATCATTCCGATCAATTCCAAATTTTAGAAGCAACCAAAAAAAAAATATAGGTAATCATTAAACAAATAAATTACTGCACTCTAATAGTAGGAAAAAAAAAAAAAATGAGTGTAACAAATAGAAAATTTACTTTTAATGCAGTATGGTTTAAAAGCGTCTAGTGTAAAATATTTCATTCACATAAAAATATGGCTTAAGTTAAATTCCTTAGATTATTCTAAATTTAAATAACATAAAACAAATTTAAAACGAATTTTAATTAAATTAGCAAGAATGTGTAAAATATTTACCAAAAGTTTTGAGACACACACATAAATGAAATGAAAAATAAAGCTTACAACGAAACCTTTTTTTCTATATCCCATTTCAGAAAAGCATTATCATTTGCATTCTTCTGCGTCCATTTGTGAGCTTTTTTTTTTTTTTTTTTTTTATCCAACCTCCATTTTATCACGCAATACTGTTTATAGCTTTTGAGATGCACAAAGTATGATAAAAATGATATTATATCCAGAAATTTTCAAGTTTATTTTCTAGAAAATGAATATTTTTTCAATTCTATAGCCTAAACAATTTCGTTAATTGATGAAACCTTTTTGTCATCCGAAAAAAATATATATATTTATATTGTTACAAGATTGTAAATAATTGTGTTTATTTCTGTATAAATTCTTTCAAAGAGGCTTAGTAAGTTGATAAAGTGCTAATTTTGTGCATTTCTAGTCGTTTTAGCGTTGAAATAGCCTTATTTTCCCTTAAAAACGCATTAAAAAGCCCCAGTAATGCAGGTAATGGATTTGGCGCCAAATTTGGCGACTTTTTCCCACCTTGGCGATTTTTTTGGCGACCTTGGCGAGAAAATCCTTATATGGGATATACCAAATATGGAAGCTGTAAGTTGATTGGTTGACCACTTTCTAGAGTTTTCTCGAAAAATCTGGGTTCCATGGAACAGCATATAAGGAGCGCTTCCTCGCCAAGGCGGTCAGTTCAGTTCAGATCTCAGCCAGCTTCGCTAGTGCTTGCATTGCTCTTAAGCCTCTTTGAGAGAGACTTGCTTCAAGTGTTATTGCTATACAGTTTGTACTGTGGATTTGCTATTGACAGCTGTTGTTTAAGCTGTGGTTACTGCTTGAATTGAAGCTGGTAATTGGTTTATTGACCTGTATTTTTCTGGAACTTCCTGTGAATAAATTACTGAATTTTTGTACGTTTGGCCTTTCATTCTCAGACAACTCACGAACCCCCAAGTACGCAACAATTCTGGTGTCAGAAGTGGGATTGTCTGTGAATGGTGATAACGAGGGCTATGGAACAAGAAATGAAGAAATTTCTAGAAGGTCTCACTGCTCAGATGAATGAGTTAAGATCTGGATTGATAGAGAAAATGGAAACATTACAAAGAGAGATGAAAGAAAGTATGAAAGCATCGCAAAGAGAGATGAAAGATAGCCTGAGTCACGAGATGAATGAAATGAAAGCCGGACAGAAAGAATTGAAAGACGGCTTGACTGAAGAAATGAAGGAAATGAAAGACACTATGGGTGAAGTTCAGGAAGAAATTAAATCTAATCAAGATGAGATGAAGCGAGAGCTTTCAACGGTGAAAGAATCAATCGAAAGTAAATTATCGGATATGGGAAGCAGAATAGATGGAATAGAAGAGAAAGTTTTGAAAATAGAAGGAAGTTTTGAAGAGAAAGCTATGAAGATAGAAGAAAATGTTATGAAGGTTGAAGAGAAAGCTATGAAGATAGAAGAAAATGTTATGAAGGTTGAAGAGAGTGTTACGAAAATAGAACGGAGTTTCGAGGAGAAAATTAAAGAAAACTTTGATCAAGAGCTGAAAGGAAGGTTTTCAGAGATATAGCCTTATTTTCCCTTAAAAACGCATTAAAAAGCCCCAGTAATGCAAGTAATGGATTTGGCGCCAAATTTGGCGACTTTTTCCCACCTTGGGGATTTTTTTGGCGACCTTGGCGAGAAAATCCTTATATGGGATATACCAAATATGGAAGCTGTAAGTTGATTGGTTGACCACTTTCTAGAGTTTTCTCGAAAAATCTGGGTTCCATGGAACAGCATATAAGGAGCGCTTCCTCGCCAAGGCGGTCAGTTCAGTTCAGATCTCAGCCAGCTTCGCTAGTGCTTGCATTGCTCTTAAGCCTCTTTGAGAGAGACTTGCTTCAAGTGTTATTGCTATACAGTTTGTACTGTGGATATGCTATTGACAGCTGTTGTTTAAGCTGTGGTTACTGCTTGAATTGAAGCTGATAATTGGTTTATTGACCTGTATTTTTCTGGAACTTCCTGTGAATAAATTACTGAATTTTTGTACGTTTGGCCTTTCATTCTCAGACAACTCACGAACCCCCAAGTACGCAACAATATATATATATATATATACAAAATGCGTTGCCACATAAAATATGCCAATATATGGTAACATAAATAACAACACTTTATTTCATATAGAATAGATATGTAGGCTAGCTACAAATTTAATATTATATACCGTGTATTGAAATTTGTTTCATCAGAGGGCTAACATTTAAAAATTTTATATTAACGTGCAGTTACTTTTCAAATCATTCATTTTACAGAGAGCTGCATGTTAAACAAAAAAAGCATAATAATAACTTTTTCCTGTATACAAAAGATTAGATTTAAAAAGTAAAAATAAGTCATTTCCCTAAAAATCTTTTAAAAAGAACATATATTTAAACATAATAATTAGTGATGTAATTAAGATTGTAAAAAGAATTTCATGGCAAATTATTGCTTCTTTGTTCCGTAAAAATTCTATATAAAATCATTGATTTATAATTTGTGCATATATTTAAATTAAATTAATTAAATTTTTAAATCCGTATTTGCAAAAAATGCATATAACTTATTTATATAGTTAAATTCAATTAACCATAAATTATAATTACCAACATAATTAACATGCTTTATTTAATTTTGCAGTCTATTGTTGAAAATATTTTTATTATTTTTATTAATATTTTCATATTTTTGTTGTTTTAATGAAAAAACTTGAAAATAAATAAATATATATATAGCCTTAAAAAAAAAAAAAAAAAACTCTTGAATACAAGAAATCTTCTTTTTTTCCCTTTTCCCTTTCATCTTAAGAAAACTAAAATTTATTGATTACAGCATGTCTAGACGAGCTTTTGATATTAATAAAATATATTCAAAAAATATATTTGTTTTCGTAATATGCTATTAAAAAAGATTAATTAAAAATATACGTGAAACGAAATTTTGAAATGGACACAGAACACAAATCCTTCAAAAAGTGTCAAATTAAGCATAAATATTTATATAACTCAAACAAAACCATTCTATGTAATTTCTTAATAATACAGTTTTGAAAGAGATGTAATAAATAATAATAATAATAATAATAATAATAATGATACCAAAGTTAATAATACCAAAAGTTCAATTTTAGAGTACACCGAGAAAAAATACACAGCGCCTTCATTTAGAACGAATAAGAAGTCACTTTCTGAATCCCAAAATTAAAAAAAAAGATTTCCAAATTACGCGTATAAGGTAAGCCAATAAACTGAATAGAAGAAATGTTCGAGATTTTCTAGAGTATTACTATTTTAGATAGTGAAATAATAATATGAATATTATTAATATTATTAATCCTTTGTATTGTGAAAAAATCTCGTTTTTTTTTTCCTCGATTTGGGCTATAAACACGAATTATAGTTTCTTAAACTCGATTCACTTGTTCGCATTTAATCGCAGGATTTTTAAATTAAGTTTGATCTGGATAATATATGCAAACGCTCTAGGATTCTAATAGGGTTTTCTAGATCTCCCTTTTAAAAGTGCTTAGAATTTATAAAGATGGCACAGAATTACTTTTACTAGAGCCACAATGTATTTGCTAGGTGCTAGTCACAGAATTTTTTCTCAGTGTTGTACGTGTTAAAACAGTGAATGTCCAACGCTGTATGAAATAGCTGTTAAAATAATAATAATAATAATAATATTTAATGAAAAAAAAAAAAATAGGTGTGCCGTGGCAGTATAAAGGAAAGGACATAGAAGTACGAGGAAGGGATAAAAGTGAAAGCGTTTTCGTAGGGGGGGGGGGGGGGAGAGTCAATGAAAACAAAATTACTGAATTTTTAAATTGAAAATCATGTTATTTCACAAAAAAACAAACAAAATTATTCCAAGAGGCTTAGTCAGATTATAAGACGGTATTTTTCTGCATTTCTAGCTTGTTTTACGTTAAAAAAGCTTATTTTCCTCTATAAACCCGTTAAAAAGCTTCAGAAAGGTAGTTAATGAGCCAAATTTGGCGAGTTTTTCGCTCCTTGGCGACTATTTTGGCGACCTTAGCGAGAAAATTCTTTTTATCGATATCTTTAGTATCCAAGCTCTAACTTGATTCCTTGAGAAGTTACCAGAAAATTCTGGGTTTATAAAAGGGTATAAAAGGAAGCCCAATCCGGCCAAATCTGTTAGTTGCACGCCAACCGTCTTAGTGCTGAGAACGCCTAACTAAGGTCTCTTGTACTGTTTGTAATATTTAATTACTTTATTTTTTGAACTTAATTACTTTATTTTGAACTTAATTACTTTTAATTACTTTATTTTTTTTCTTTCCAATTATAACATCGCTTTCAAATTATTCAATTATATTTTCGATAAATTTTAGATTTCGATAAATGTCCAACTATCGAAAAATGATTTCGACAAATGTCGAAAAAACTATCAAAAACGACAACGCAAAAATCCCAGATTGAGACTAATAGGCCTCCAGTCCTTAAAAAAAAAAAAAAAAAAAAAAAAAAAAAAAATTGAAAATTTTCTGCAAAGAATTTCTGTTTCATAAAAGAACAGGAATTGAGTTTAAATTTTTACAACAATATATCAGAAGACATTTTTTTTTTCTGTAACCAGATAAAAATGTGTAACTATTGATGCACCCTGTAAAATAGTTTGGTTAAAAGAGAAAATTTCTGTAACTTTCCGATTGAAACTTTCTATTTTCTAAAACTACAGACATTTACTATGAAATTAGATCTCAATCTGGCAAAAGACGCTCTATTTTTTTTATATTTATTATTATATTTATTATTATTATTATTATTATTGGGCCGCGGTAGCCCAGTCTGTAGAGTGCCGGTCTCGTAGTTGGAAGATTACGGGTTCGGTACTCGAGCCGGCGAAAGACCGTCGTGTACACTAATGTTGGCTGGTGCACGTAAAATCTGTCGTGGCCGCAATGTCCCCCATGTTCCCATCAAAAATTATACCTCTGGGGGTTACCGTAGCGGGAGAGCCATCCCTTTCGTGGAGGATCAGAATTGTGATGGCATGTCTCCGGACTACCTCTAGGGGTGTGTCCCAGACCTTCGCCAATTGCCCATCTGCGCAGCACTAGTGCGACGTAAAACCCAACCATCCATCCTTATTATTATTATTATTATTTTAAGCCAGATGAAATTTTAAACAATTGATATAGAATTTATCTGGTGATGACATTTTCTTTTTTTCTGTTTTGCACGCAGAGTGCTTGGTATCAAAGCTGAATTGCGATGTGCTGAGCAACGGTACAAAGTGGAGTTACATGGCTGAGAGGTAACATCGTTGTCTACTGAGCGCTGGACCCTAATTTGATCTTGGCTATTAAAACTCGAAATTTTTATTTAGTGTGAGATTTTGTTACTGTATACCCTAGGGTAAAAAGCTCTGTGTGTACAAATAATTTCTACATAGCTCTGTTATGAAAAATTCATGTCAACGTATTTTTCCATAACACTCAGATATTTTATGACAACTTTATAGCCAAAAATTTTCTATAATATAATAGATTTTTTAAACAGTGCTGGTTTCAATTGGTGGAAACATATAATTTCTGTCTTTACTATGCAGTGGACTCTGATTCGATCCTGGCTGTTAGAAATAGATACTTGTATTCAAAATGAGTTTTTTCTAGAGTGCTCTGCAGAAAAAATCTGTTGAGTACATAAATTTTTTGAATAGTTCTCTATGTGAATGGTGAAATGGTATTTTTTTAAACAGTGCAAGTTTCCTTTGGGTACACATATTTCCTGTTTCTACTATACAGTGGCCTCATGATTCGTTTCTGGCGTGTAGAACTGGCTACTTATACTCAAAATGAGTTTTTTTTAGTATGCTCTGCGCAAAAAAAACTTGGCATTTACATATATTTTCTGTATCGCTCAGTATATGAATGTTGAAAATTCAAATCGACGGACAGTGGTTCATCAAGCACGGTGCATTGATTTCAGATGAAAGTGGATACTGTTACGCATTGTTCAACATGACCGAAGTTTAACAGCGGCCAAACTACTAGTAGTTACGACAGTGATCACTCAGACGGTGTATCTTAACACAAAGTGTAGCTTACATTTACGGAGTCCGCATCCAATTTATGTACCTGTGTTGGCAGCACTATACATCCCTAACAACGCCTGAAATGAGCCAATGAACATCGGCACTGGTCAGTAAAAGAATGGATGAAAATCGACAGAGGGTTCACGTTTTCTGGTGAATTACATTAACAATCGTGGTCAAATACTCCAATTTCTAACGGAAATCCTTCTACTCTGCTTACAGTTTGCCAGTTACAAGACGATAGTGGTGATATTATTGCATATTATATCACTCTCGTAGATCTTCTAATATGGAAAATGTTGTTAAATATTATTGACAGGTGTAACCTCCTTAGTCAATATCTTGATGATGAATTTGACGTAAGACAATGGAGTATAAATGTGTATAAAATCAACTATGCATTTATTATTATGGTGGATAGAACTACTCTCTACTATCTATATTTGTACTCTCTGAACTTACTAAAGACATTTAACTGTAGGCGTAATGATACAAAAGTAAATGACATTTAGCGTGGTGTAATGGTATAAAAGACATGATACTACCCGAATCTTTATCATTACTTTATTTCTTTTAAACTTTGTGTTAAGCTAAAGAAAAATGTTAAATTCTTATGATGTGTTATATAGTCAATACATAAAAAATAATATTTTGTAAATCCTTGTCAATGGTATTAAAATATTAACATCGATGTTATAGTAATGGGTTCAAATATTAAACTATTTTTTTGAATATTTCAGATCCCGCATAATGCTGCTTGGAATGATTAGTTTGTTCAATGTATAAATAAAAGAAGAAGAAGATTACAAAATTTTTTTTTGATTCAGGAAATTTTTGTCTATAATAAACCACAGCATTGCGGTTCACTATACACAAACATTTTCTGAATTATTGGTCAACTAGACTGGGAAATTTTGGAAGGTGGCAATTTACTTTTGTTTGTCTCAAATCTAACAATGCCAGTGCGAAGGTGTATATGCAGTTGAACCTCGTTAACGTGAACACTGTTAACGTGAATTAGTTTTAACATTAACCATTTCCCAAATCCCCGTCAAAATGAAGATTGGTTTAGTTATATTAAGATTAGTTACTGGTAGCATAAACTACTGATAACATGAACAATTTTTTTTTTTATCCCCCTTGAGAATCACGTTAACGAAGTTCGACAGTAATTGTTTTCTAGAGCTCAATTTAACTAACAGTAAAAGCTAAATTTTTGATCGAGAACAATATAATTTTACTCAAATAAACGCGAAAAATCAAATTATCGTTTACAAAACAATTTGTTTAATAATTTCACTTTAAAAATCAAACTGAATTTTTTAATTAGATCAAAAACAATATGGGTTTTCAATCAAAGCAAAACACATAACATAAAATCTGCAAGTTTAAATTCATTCTTTTGTAAAAATTTTAAATTCGAATCCATTTTAATATTTTTCTGTATACAATATAAGATGAAACTGCGATAAACAATTTTATAGTTATGAATTCTGTTGCAACATGCTATATTTATAAAAACTGGGTGAAATTCTATTTTACAAGTAACGTTTAAACTTTTAGATTTCGTTTAGAATATTTCAGTTTTCATATTTTAGATGATACAGGAAATAAAATGTCACTTTAAATATAAATTTTATGTAGAATAGTCATATCACAGTGTATCAATACCAATGTATCATATATCAATTATAAACAAAAAATTCAATAATAAACAAAAATCACATTTAAAATACTTAAAACATCTTTTGGTCTCTCTCTTTGAGCTTTTTAACCGTATATATATATATATATAAAAATATAATGGTTTGCATGTTGAAATGAGAAATGCTAATTAGGTTTTGGCCTACCAATTAAAGGTTTTCAATAATCTGCCATTTGAATGTTCGTTTTAAGTCTGAACTGTTAATCAATACATTCTCCAATTAAAGTTATAAAAAACAAGACCAATTATACTCGGAGAATTGAATTGTTCTTGTCTAATTACAGCTCAAATCGGAAAACGTATAGTAAGCGCTTCCACATTTACTTAAAACATGAAGCACTTTAACTGATAAAGTGATCAAATTTAGCCCTGAACGTTTGCTTTATGTCGTGGTTTTAGGTTGATTTCTTTAGAAATCGACCTATTGCAATCACTTCGTTTATCTATCTATCTATCTATCTATATATATATATAATGAAAATATTGTCATCACGATAACTCCCGAAATAATACTCCAAATCGAACCAAATTTGGACAGTGAACTGATCTTATAAATACCTTGGATGAGTTCGTTAAACATGTTGCTCCGACTTTTTGTTTTCATGTGGCAGCCACTTGAATATTTCTAACCCACATTGTAAAAAGCGTATTTAAAGCAAGATTTGCTTGAATTTTTATGTAAATCTAGACTACAGAAGGGTCTCAATGAACTTTATTAATGAAATTTATCTGCCATTTTGAATAAAGTGGCGGATATCTTAGGTGGGGCCATTTGAAATCAGGCTACCACTTGAAAATTTAAAATCACGATACCTTCCGAAATAATACTTCAAATCGAACCAAATTTGGACAGCGTCTTAACTTGTGTTATGGATATCTTGGATGAGTTTCTTAACCAAGTTGCTCCACCGGTTTGTTTTCAAGTGGAGACCACTTGATATTTTCAAATTCAAATTGTAAAAAGCGTATTCCGAATTTGTTTGAATTTTGATGCATACATAGACTATATAAGTGTCTCAATGAAGTTTATTAATGAACGTATCCGCCATTTTTAATAAAGTGAGGGATATCTTATGTTAAGCGGGGCCACTTGAAATTAGGCTACTACTTGAAAATTTAAAATCACGATAACTTCCGAAATAATACTCCAAATCGAACCAAATTTGGATAGTGTCTTAACATGTGAATACCTTGGATGAGTTTCTTAACCAAGTTGCTCCACCATTTTGTTTTCAAGTGGAGACCACTTGAAAATTTCAAATTCAAATTGTAAAAAGCGTATTCCGAATTTGTTTGAATTTTGATGTATACATAGACTGTATAAGTGTCTCAATGAAGTTTATTAATGAACTATGGATTTTCTCGCCAAAAGTCGCCTAGGGAAAGAGTCGCCAAATTTGGCGCCAAATCCATTACCTGCCATATTGGAGCTTTTTAATGCGTTTTTAAGGGAAAATTAGGCTATTTTAACGTTAAAACAAACAAGAAATGCAGAAAATTAACATTTAATCAACTTACTAAACCTCTTTGAAATAATTTCTTAAAAAAAAAAAAAAAAATTCAAATTTGCAACAATATCTTAGATTAATTAGTTCACTGAGCAACTTTCTCTGCCATTTTGATCCAAGTGGCAGCCACTTAATTTTTCACCACGATGACTTTTGAGATTCTGAATTAATTCCAACTATATTTGTACAGTAGTCTTATCTCACATATGCATTTGATATATTTGTCAACTTGGCCCACCATCTTGTTTCCAAGCGCCGGCCACTTGAAAATTTTAAATTCACATAAAAGGGTATTTATGAACTGATTTGCTTAAAACCCCATATGTAGATAGCCTACATCAATATTTCTACTAATTCGTTAATAATTCGTAGCTGCCATTTTGAAACAAAATGACGGCTACTTGATAAGGAAAAAGAAATCAACCTACCCTTCCGAATAACCCGGAAGGACTTGCTTAAATTAGTATTAAATATTCTGATTTTTTTTTTTTTTTTTTTTTTAATATCACTCAAAATATTTACTATATTTCAATTTAAAAGAATATTCTGTTTAGCAATTATATTAAATTTAAAGCCTCAATTAAATATCTGCTCTTTAAAACTTCTCACAGCTATCACTTAAAAATAAAATAAAATAATTATTAAATTAAGATACAGAATTTAACTTTAGTTTTGAACTACGAGGCTCCAGATTAAATAGTCGTATTGTTATATTTAAATTAGTATAAAATTCTTTATTTCTCTTAGGTAAGAGAAATATAGGCTATAAATTATTGAAGTGAAATATAAACCATTATATTTCTTTGATAATCTCCAAATTTGTATAATTGTTAATTGCTATCTTTTATTTTTAATGTAGATTTATTTTCCGGATCTAATTACAATATAAAGAAAATTAATATTTCGTAAGAAAACAAGTAGAAAAAAAAACTGAATTTTAAGGTCTTACAGTATTAAAAATAATAATTCAAAGTTTATATTAAAAAAAAAAAAAAAAATGGAATATTTAGCAGCAACACTTAATTTCACCATTTTAGAAATACTTCACCATTTTAAAAATGGCGCTACTAAAATGGCTAAATGAGGCGTATTAACTTTTTTTAAATAGTGATTGTAACTAAATTGGAGTCAGTTTTCTAGTTAAACACAGGATTTTATTTTAAACTGTACTTTTAAATACAAAAGAAATATATCAAAAGTTAAAAAGGTTTATAGAAAACATGTATATGATTTTTTTTTTTCGTTAAAATTATACACTCCATTTGACATTGCAACATTTGTACATTAAAGATTTAAATGCCTATTACAATAGCATGCTCATGTTTCACTAATAGAAAACCAAATGCTTCAAATTGATTGGATTATGAATTGGATTATGAATGAATGCATTATGTGTCGGATACATATAAAGAATCCCCGCACCGAAATTCCTGATCGCAGCTCCCATAGACAAATTTTGCGTTAAAAGGGGAGCCTCGAATTTTCCCCTTCGTAACGTCTTCCCTCCAAAAAAAAAAAAAAAAAAAAAAATCGAAAATCACAAAAGTCAAAAAGTAGGTTTTAGAAATATCCTGAAGAAGACGTATGACTGTTTTCAAAATCTTTGTACCTTTTTCGTAGAGTTCTACTCAAAAGATTGGTATTTGCAAAATTTCACCCGAAAATCTATCCCCCGCCCCCTCCCCCATCTTTAAATATCGAAATTTCCAAAATCGCAGACAATATTTCATAAAATAAAATAAAATTATTGCTTGATAAAATAAAACATATTTCTACCATACACCGAAAATACGCCCCCCCCCCTCAAAAATGAGTTCAAAATAACTCCAAAACAAATGTACTCAAACTTGAAAATGACATGTATTCATGATTAAGTATATTGACATCCTCTAAAAGGGCCTCGACTGTCGTGAACGCCAATATCCTTAGCAACAGATTCTGATTGATATATTCCTTCGTTCACTAATATAAAACCTACACGAAGTATAGTTCTGAAGATTTGATAGATTAAACCCTTTCGCTACCACTGGGACTTATATGTCCCAAGCTTAAATTAAAATATAATATGAAATTTTTTTTCTGAATGTTTTCTGTTCTTGTTTTTTAGACCTGTAACTACCATGAATAGGTGGATAGAAATGTCAGTTGAAAAAATTCACTGTCTATTAAATGGACCACTTCAGATAAATTATTTAATACTTATTTTATTTTTCTCAGAAAAAAAATATATTGGTAGTGAAAGGGTTAAGACTTGTTTTTGAAATTTTTTTTTTTTTTTAATATGTATAAAATTCCAATAAATAAATTCTTTCAGTTAAGAATAATTATGTTAAATTATGAAGTAAGCAGCTACCAAGTTGAAAAAATGAGATATTTCATAATTCCGACAGACACACTTTCCATTTTGAAACAAAACCACTGATTTGGGAATAAGTATGTCTGTTTACTCCTTTTTGAGCACTTCATTTTTAACAGTGTATTCTTGTATAGAATTTTCTAGATCGTAATGAGTAGCCGAATGCCATTAATATGTAAATTTCTAAATCCAACCTGTAGAAAAATAAATGATCCACACTTCCCGAAATATTCATGAAACACATTTTATTTCATGGACATATCCATATCTCATATCACATTCGGTTTTCTTCAAAAAAATTAAAGTTAAAATATAAGATTGCCACGACAGTTTGAAACAACCTAGAAATTTCGCTAAATGAATTTTTTACATATAACTTAACCCTTTCATTCCCAACTTTTTCCCTCCATAAAACAATAAATCTTATATTTAGTCATAAATTTATTTCAAAGGTAATATATATAAATATTTTTTTTTAAATAGGAGTAATAGCAGAGTACGAATTAATATAGCTAACAAAGCATCTGATAGATGTTTATTTATGATTAATATAATCACTGATGCCATTAAAAATCATCACTTTTCAATAAATAAAAATATCAAAATTTTGGAAGAAATACATATTGCAATTAATTAAAATACATGTTATAAACATTAAAGAATAAAATAAAAAATATTTCAAACAGTTAATTTACTTAAATTGCCCAAAACAGGAAACTCATTCCGATATTATTATCAGGATAGCGTGAAATATACTTTCAATAATCAACAAAGATAGTAAAATCATATAAAATATGTATTTTTCGGTAGGAAAATGTATGTAGATTTTAATATTGTTCATTTTAAATCAGCGGGAGTGTTAGATGGTAAGAAAGAAAGTCTGAAATGTTTTGATTCCAATTGGAATCACGGGGAAGGAAAGGGTTAAATATACATTGAAAAAAAAAAAAAATTAAAACATTAGCAACAAAGTAAACCATGTATAACACAATTAAATTATTCAGAACCACATAAATATGAAAAAAACATTTATACATTTAATCTTATTTAAAGTTATTAGTATCAACTGTAATAGAAATCGGTATGGAAAAGAGTTAGTAAAGTTTTATTATTATTATTATTATTATTATTTTGACCTGTCAATTCATTTACATAAATTTAATGAATGTTATTATTATATTTTCTAATAAAAACGAGAGTTTGAGGATTTTTATTGTTAATTAAATTAACTTCAGTGGGGAGTTCTGTTTTGTTTTAAAGTTATAAATTTTATTAACTAAGATTTAACTTCGAAATTTAAGAGTGGCATTTAAGAGTCGAGATTTAACCTCGAATTTTAAGAATTAACTAAATATTGTATTCCGTCTTATACATTGACTGCCTAAAGAACGCTATACATATACAAAATTATAAAATTAGAATCGTAAAAATGAAATAAAATAAATTATATTTATTACAAATAACCTAAACTGAAATATTTTATGCAAAAAAAATTCTAAAATTCCACAAATTTTATAAAGCTGTATAAATGACTTTATTTCATTTATCACCATATATCATTTCTCTATTAACTTTTGTTAGTTTTAAGTTAAGCTATATTTAAGTGAGATTTACAACTATGAAATATATTCTGAACAAACCGTGTTATTTAAAGCCATCATGGAACATTTTATCTCTCTATCTATATATATATATACATATATCTGTACTGATAAGTATAAAGGATTTAAGTCCAAAAATGTCGATTTTGAGTTAAGTACATATAGTCAGACACAGAAAAAAATTCTCTATCGATTGGTATAAAGGATTTAAATCCATGTCATTTAGCCTTTGAGAAAATCCATTGGTAAAAAAAGATTCAAGTCAGAAATTTAGCATTAATCTTTAGTATAAAATATTTAATTCATTTTTTTCCCTTTATTAAATGAAGATTGACAATCACTGAATGGTATAAAGGGTATAAATCAACCTAATCCCTTTTTCCTAATCGATTCTTCTGATTAGTTTTTAGTTAGTTTAACTTTATTTTTCGTCTCCTGAAAAATCAAGAATATGGACTTAAATCCTTTATACTTATCAGTACAGATATATATACTAGGTGTGTTTTTTCCTTTTTCCACAAAAATAATATTTCTTGACTGAAATACTTAATTATTTTAAATATTAAAGTGCATGCAATTTTTTGACAGATAAATATAAAAATAATTTCATATAAGAATTCTTTTTAAAAATAATCTTATCTGCATAACTCCAAAATTAAAACTCATTTTTATTTGATCTTCTCCAAGAAAATTTTTCTGAATTATTCTTGGCTAGTTTTGACATAAATGATATTTAAAGATGATTGACAGCTGGGAAAATTTTGTAAACTTTCCCTATCCTGGATAAAACGTGTGAGAGTTATCGTAAACTAAAAGTGAAAATAAAAAATATTTTTTAACGTTCATTTTACGTTATGTATGAAAATTTGAATATTTAGGATAGGTACATAGCATAGCTAAATCTATCTAATAGAAATACAGCTCAGTTCTTTTTTTTTCCTCGTCGTTTGCTTTATTCTTCTACATAAATGATGGATTAAACGTCAAAAATTTTTCTCACACATATAGTATCAAAAATATAGGATTGCAGCGTTCCTATATATTAATGTTAGTTTTATTATTTTTTTTTCCTTCTGTTTCAGAACAGTGCTTTTAAAAATAATATACCATTAACATCTTTAAGAAAAATTCATTTTAAATTTCGTTGTATAAAAATAATAAATCGCACATAAAAATATAGGTACTCTGTGAACCTTATATTTATGTTATTTCTTGAACGTAAGATATAAAAAGGAATTTTAATTAAATTGATTACAGGGATCAAAACGATTCAAAATTTTAACGCACATTTTGTTATGTAATTATTACTATTTTAGAACATTCACTTTTTAAATAATACAATACCCTTAAAGCTTCCAAGAAAAAAATAATTTTGAAAATGATAGTGACAATATAATAAAATGTAAAATTTTAACTTTGCTAGCCCTGTAAATATGTTTCTTTTAATAAAATAGAAACATTTACGAATATGTGTCGTCTAGTTGAAATACTGGCCAACTCCTAAAAATCAGAAACTGCTTTTTTTTTTTTTTTTTTTAAGTTCTAAGTAAAAGTTTCCACCATCTGAAAACTAGAAACTGTGCCAAATCTTTGTATTATGTGATTGAGTATGAGATACTTCTTCCAGCAGATTTGGAGATGACCGGATATGAAACATACCAAGATTACGATTTGAAGCACATCGTGATTTTCAAACGTATATATGATGATGCGTTAAATGAAACGTGAAATCTAGCAATGTAAATTAAAATAATGTGCATGCGGAAGCTAACTGTCTGAACAAAGTTAAAAATAATTATTCAGAGATTGTTCTATTTGTTTATCAAATGTTCTATTTGTTTGAAATTAAACTTTATTTATTTATTTATTTATTTTCCTACACAATGATTATTTACTTTTATTGGGAAACAGGGGGTGGGGGGAAGTTATTAAAAATTTCTGAAAATATGCATACAGTGTATGCACTATCTACCAATAAGTATTTGGACACTTTCGAATTCTGACGTTTTGTCAAATATCTAGAAAAAATTTATATTTTGCAAATTTGGGATTATAAAGAACATGTTTTACCTCATATTTTTCAGAAAAAAAATGCCTCGAAGAGGAAAAGTGCATCAGTAAAAATCTAAGCAAAAAACAAAATATTTTGGATCACCCTGTAAAAGTAATACATAAAATGCATTTTTGCTGTAGCATGTAGTACGAGGTCTCTTCTAATTATTTGTAAAAAAAATTATGAGGCTACTACATGTATTAATGGAGATATAACGATTTCTTTAAATAAAATGGGGAAAAAAAAAAAAACTTTTTTAATTATAGCACGTAGGGTTTTAGGTCAAATGCAAAGCCAGTTTTAGGAATTTTGGCATATTACACTAGACACTAACATCAGAATGCAAAAGTTTCAAATATCTTGCGAAAATGAGCAATTTTACTAAAGAATTTTTAACTACACACACAAGCTTTAAAGAAATTTTATTTGCATAATATAATAGTCAAAACTACTGAGCTACGTATATGAAAGCCCCAAACAGATATCGTATAAATTCAAAAAGTTATAAAAAATAGAATAAACAGAATTTCATTTTCAACTTTCTGATTCGCCATCAAAAGTATTTTTTGATAATGCAGACTCGTCTAATCTAGACCATATACATAATACTATTATCTACACATACAAATTAAGAAATTGCCATGAATAATGGGCTAGAGACAATTATCATTTTCTCGTAGACATAATAACTCAAATTACTTTAAAATTTCAAAAAAAAAAAAAAAAAATCGGTGGTTAACTTATATTATTACCTTGAAATTTTTAATCAGCTAATTCTTGCGCCAGTTGAATTGTTACTTATAACACAAATAATTTTAGATTTAAAGTTAAAAAGACTAATCACATAAGTAGTTAAAAGATACCATCATCGTTATTTTTATGAATATCTGGAATATGAACAAGATTAGGTTATAGAGTAGTTTTTTTTCTTTTTTTTTATGCATTTTTATTCATACATAGCATTTCAGTACATAGTACAATTTTTTTCAAGGAGAATGATATTTGACAAATATTTAAATGGAGTGAAAATTTTACTTATTTTCATAAGCTAAATTTTTAATAATTTATCACTGAAAGTATTAACGTTTATTTTGCAGTTAGAGTTATACCATTAAAAAAATGTCATCTCACACATTAGTTGCGTTCATTTATAAAAAAATATTAACAATAATGATAAGTATTTAAACGATTAATTAAAAATATATATATTTATTTACAAATATCCGATACTTAATAAGGAATTTCAATAAAAATCTTATAATAAAAGAATTTTATATATGCAAAGCTTTATAAAAATGCGTATAAGAATTTATTTATTTCAATTCAAAATGGATTATGCTTTCACATTTAATTAATTTTACTTGAAAATCTACTTAAAAGTGATTGGAAGCTGAGAAAAAGTTTATTAAATTTCTCTCGTGAAAAAAAAAAAAAATGTCCATTTTATCAATTAAATGCACCAAGGTATATTTGTTCCGACATAATCTTTTTGCATAATTTAATATAATAATTACTGATAATAAAAATATGAATTTTTTTTTTTTTTACTTACTTTTACTCATACAATATCTACCAATAAGTATTTTGACACTTTCGAATTTAGAAGTTTTGTCCAGTATCTAGAAAAGCTTTTTAAGAATTACCTTGACACATTGGTAGTGCAAAGAACATACTATAGCTCATACTTTTCAGCAAAAGTTGTGCCCTGAAAAGGAAAAGGGCACAAGTAAAAAATTAAACAAAAATCAAAATGTTTTAGATCACCCTGTAAGAGGTAACGCTTTAAATGCGTTTTGGCTGTAGCATGTGATTAGGAAATTTTTTCTGATTATTTGTATAAAATTTTACGAGGCAACCACATATATTCATGGAGATATAACAGTTTCTTTAAAAAATTGCAAAAACACTTTCCACTTTTTAAATTACAACACGTAGTGTATTATACCGAACATTGCAAAGCCATTTTAAAGAAATATGGCATACTACATTAAACACAGCATACTGCCACCAAAACACAAAAATGTTAAATATCATAAGAAATCTGAGTTATTTTGCTAGGTAATTTTTAACTACGCTTGCGCAAGCTTTATAAAAATTTCATTAGCATAATTTAATAGCAAAAGTTATTGAGCAACTAATATTAAAACCCCAAAAACATATCATGTAAATTCAAATTCTTACGAGAGACAGAATGGACAAAATTTAAGTTCTAAAAAAAAAAAGAAATATATATATATATATATATTTTTTGGGGGTGTGTTAGAAATATGTATTTACAATCAGAGAAAACACTGTATTACCACGATTGGGCATAGATTGAATCAAAATAAAAATGTGAGTAAAGCCCCTTATAGTTTAGCTTATATTTTGAGAGAACTGAAATTCTGTTCATTCTATCTCTCTTAACGTTTTGAATTTAAGTGATGTTTATTTTGGATTTTCATATAACTTGCTCAATACCTTTGGCTATTAAATTATGCAACTGAAAGTTTTATAAAGTTTGCATATGCGTAGTTAAAAATTATTTAGTAAAAGTGCTCGTATTTCGTAAGATATTTAACATTTTTTTTATTCTCATTGCTGTGTGCTGTGTGCTGTGTCTCATGTAGTATGCCATATTTCCTAAAAATGCCTTTGCACTGGTCCTAATATCCTAAGTGTTATAATTAAAGAAGTGAAAATTATTTTTGCCCTTTTTTTAAGAGACCGTTATATAGTACGGTGCAAAAGTTTAGACAATGACATTATTCAGCTTTAAAATTTAGAATTATGACGTCAGAATTACAAAAACCTGTAAACATATTCAAAATCTGTTTTAAAATGCTATAATTAAAAGACAGTCGTTTTGTTTTCTATAATTTTCACTTTTTTGATAAAAAGAAAAATTTGCTTGTCGCAAAAATTTAAACACGATTATGAGTTTCTGTGAATATTTGCTGGCATATGCAAATTTTAAATCGATGATGTCACATGTTTTGAGTACTTAAGTTCTGCAAACGATAACGCTTCGTTGTCGACATGCCACAAGCTAAAAAAATTCAAGGAAATAAGGTTTCAAGGATTTGGCAGTTGAAAGCTGAAGAGAAGAGCGTTTCAGAAATTTTGGCTAATATTAATAGATCTAAGAAATCCATTTATCGAGTTTTATCGCGTGGTTGTGAATATAAAGCAAAATGTTGATCTGGGAGGCAACGTGTGAGAAATGTACAAGAGGATTCCCTGATACAACGACTAGCGAGTACCCAACAAATGAGTGTACGTGAAGTTCAAAGGTCATCGGAACTCTCTGTATCAAAGGATGCGATTCGTAGACGAATTGTGAAAAAGGAACAACAGTTTATAGCAAAATGAAAAAGAAACCAGCTCTGAAGCCACATCATAAGTTATAAAGAATGTTGTGGGCTCGAAAGTATATGTCATACGGAGAGAAATGGCAATCAGTTATATTTAGCGATGAAAAAAGTGGAATCTGGATGGTCCAGATGTCTGGTCAGCGTATTGGCATGATTGCGGAAGAAACCTCTAAGTTTTTTTCAGTCGCAGATAAGGAGGGGGCTCGGTGATGATTCGGGCAGACTTTTTCTATATTGGTCAAGTATCTCTGACCTTCACCAGTGGTCGTCAAACATCACAGCATTATACAAAGACATTAGAAAAAACATAATGCCATTTGCTGAGCTTCTAAGTGGCTCTCAATGGGAATTTCAGCAAGACAATGCTTCGATTCACACTGCAAACAATACAAAATCATGGTTTAATTCTCATAATATAAGAGTTCTCGACTGGCCACCATGTAACACAGATCTTAACCCTACATAGAATCTTTGGGGCATCATGTGTCGCAAAGATTATAGCAATGGTAGACAATACAATTCTGTACAGGAACTCAGGACGTCTATATAGGATGCATGGTACGACATATTTCCCCAAACTATGCAAGATTTAGTTTCTTCGATGAAATCTCGTATTTATAAAGTAATACAGAAGCACGGATGCACAATCAGGTATTAAAAATTGTTTATTTTGATTTTATTTATTTTTTGTCTAAACTTTTGAGACAGTATTTCATTTTTGTTACCATTTAATTACTTGCAATAAGCACAGTTCCACTTTACATTGCTATAAATATATTTTATATGCGCAGCACATTACATTCAAGCTGTGTTAGGAAAATTGATTAAATATTTTTCGAAGTCTGTATGAATTTCTTCATTGTCTAAACTTTTGCTTCGTACTGTATCTCCATGAACATATGTTATGCCTCATTAAATTTTATACAGATAAAACGAAAAACTTATATAATCACATGCTACAATCAAAACACATTTAAAGCAATACATTTTACAGGGTGATCCAAAACATTTTGATTTTTGTTTAATTTTTTTACTGTTCCCCCTTTTTTTTCAAGAAACAACTTTTGCTGAAAAATATGAGATATGACATGTTCTTTCCACTAAGAAAGTTTCAAGATGATTCCTGAATAATTTTTCTAGATATTGGACAAAACATCTAAATTCGAACATGTCCAAATACTTATTGGTAGATAGTGTATATATGGTAAAGAAAGTATTGTTTTAGGGTCAAATTTTTGAAATTGAGTCGTGTATTTTTTCAGTGTCTGTCTGCGTGTATTTTATCACTATATCTCAAGAAAAAATAGCAAAAGAAAATCCAAACTCGGTACGCTTAATCTGTATCACACAGGGGTGGTACATTAAACTTTTCGTTGGGATCTATAAAATGATTCGTGTATAGAGATATCCAAGAGAATTCGATAACATTATGTCTTTCGGCGAAATTGTAAGTAAGTAGAGTTTAGCATCAATAAGCTGATCTAAACAAAACGAAATGAATACATATTTTTTATATGTATAAAAGCATTATTCTTGTAGAATATCTTACAAAAATCATTCATCGTTCATGTACAGAGCTACACAGAATAACTAGAATGTAGTTGGATAATACTTGGAAATTGATGGAAGTACACGTCAGGTTATGATGTGTGTTATTAATATAGAATTTTATGAAAGTACACAATGTAGTATATACATAATTTTTAGAAGATATACAGGGCTGGCAACGGTTTAGTGAAAACATTCTTTTTTGTTGAATATAATCAGGGGATGTGCTTTCTATATTATTTTACCATGTCCACATAAACTGCTCAGGAATTAAAATTAATTCCCAATACCAATACAGTAAATAAAGTTTTTTAAAGATAAATATTAAACGCTTGTTTATATATATATATATATATATCTACACGTTTTGAGGTTCCGTGAATACTGATGTCAAGATTTTAACCTTTAAAACCTGTCTCTGTCTCTTAACAGAACATCTCTATAACAAATAATTTCAGGCAATTGAAATGTTATATTTCAAAGTTTATATAAAGTTGTTTCTTTTAAAATTTGATTAACATTGATAGGTTTGAAGGAATGGTGAGCTAGGAACTTTTATGAATAATTTGGAATGAATTTTAAATTTAAATGAAAGTTTTGAATATAATATAAATGTAGGAACAATATTGAAACGAGGGGTTAAACAGAACGGTTGCCCCTTTCACACAGAATTATTTGTTAAATAAAGCTGCTTCGAAACCTAGTTTGAATTGTTTTTAACGTAGTTTTATATAACAGTACACTTTATCTTAAATAATAATTTACAATTTATATTTATAGTACTGAATTTCGGGGAAAGAGAATATTGTGTGAGTGCCCCACCAGATTATTTCCTTTTACTTCAAAATGCATTTATTATTTATTTTAGACTAGCAGGCTACGCCCGCTCTGCTGGTCACTATATTTGAATGATTTTTCAATAGAATTACTATTTATTTTTTATATCACATTATAAATAAATAAATAAATAATAATAATAATAATAATAAAACCTATATTGAAATCGCCTTAAACTTTGCTTCGACTACCTTCCGTGTATGGCCGGTCATTTTTCGCCCGCACTGCATCGAGTCCAGATTATCACTGCCTGCAGAAAGGTCTTTTTCGGGCACTTCAATTTGGGTATTTATCGACGGCAGGTATTTGTTGTTATTTAGGAAATAAGATTTCAAAGTTGACTGTATCTCAGCATCTATTAAATATTTAAGTTTCATTATTCAGTAGCAAATTTTTCATTATTCGCATGAATATATATATATATTGTCGAAACAAATGAACTTGAAAACTTTTATGGCAACAACTAAATTTAAAATTAATATTTAGATGGCTAATTTTTCAAGCAATTATAAAGAAATTATTATATATATATTTTTTTTTAATCCAAAACCTAAGAAATATAAAAAGAATCTCGAATGTTGTTCTCGGATGCTTTTTAAAATATTTTGATTACTTAAAATATTTCATCTCTTGCAAAAGTGAAACATCTATATTTTTCTTTAAAATATACTTACTTATTGGGGAAACGTTCATATTTTTATAACCATGTCTCTTCAAGAATAAATATTTATTTTATATTTTTTAGGGCTCCAGTGTTTTTTGTTTTTTTTAAATTAAATTTTTAATTTGTGCATTTTAGTAACAGAAAGAAAAAATAATCAGAATTTCTTAGGCTACTGTTTAGACAATCTAATGTTTTCTTTTACAATTGACGTCTTTATATTTATTATCTGCAAGAGAAGTAACATATCTGCCACCGAGTATTGAACCCGCGACTATCGCATTATCATCTTTTCGCTTTAACCGACGAAGTTATTCACCGACGTAACGGAATCCTCACATTTACTTCAAAATGCAAACGCCTTTTTTTCTAGTACGACACGGAAACACTGTGGCAAAATCCAATTTCAATAAAACAAAAACTTTTAATTAAAAAAAAAAAAAAAAAGAAAAAACTATTCAAAAGTTCGAAAATCGGACTTCAAGGTGCATCAGGAGAGGGCATTACGAACCTCCACACAAATTTGTATAGCTCTGCGGTCAGCCGTTTTCCTAAAACGCTCTGGACATACATACCCAATGACACACATGCACAAACATCTTATTTTATTATATAGATAGATAGAAGAACGGTTTATGCCCAAAATATCTTCTCTTCTAGAAACATTCCATCCACATAAACCAAAATTTACGGATTACTTTTATTTAAGCTTTTCCATAAAAATTCCCCTTACTTTCCTTCGCTGGTTTTGACATAAATGATATTTAAACATGATTGACAGCCGGTAAAAATATTCGTATAATTTTCTTATCCCGGATAAACCAGACAATGTTTTTTATGAAAAGAGAAAAAATCATAATAATTTACCAACAGCCTTTTATCTTGCATATAAAGATTGGAATATTTATGAGAAATATACATCCTAGTTAATGCTAACTGATACAAAAACATATCGATTATATTTTTTGATTGTCTTATTCATTTATGTCAGTAATACACAATGTGCCGAAAAATGTATTCGACATATAATGCATTTCATGCTTGAGATATAACATTATTTTATTTTATTAAAGTATAAAAATTTACTTAAATCATACTTTATTTGAAAATATTCATATTTAATCCAATCATATACAGAGATTGTGCGGAATTACTTTATAATAAGATCTCCAATTATATTCTTGTACAATGAACACTATTTAAATTTTTAAGCTTTCTTTCTGACAACCATTGATTTTCAAAAAAAACTTGTTAATGAAAAATAAATTAAAATAATAACTGTATGAATCCTGATGCATTTTCTGTTATTTAACATTTTTCAAATTTATAAAACTATTTTGAAGGATTTTCTAATATGTAAATAAAATAAATAAAACAGCGTATTTGTTGTATCGTATAGCTTTTCAAGTCTTTTGGCCTACGTAATCACACAGCGGACAGATAGCAGTTCTGAAAGGCATACAGAGACAATAATTGAATTATCAAGCATTCTAAAACATTGTTATAAAATTTTAAAAATGCTTAACACAAAAGAAAATGTAGCCCTTATATTCTAATTGCAGCCCTCAATGTATGTGAGTATTGTAGTAGCCCTGTAAATGTGAAGGAAAAAAATTCACAAAATTACGTTCTATACAAAATATTATTTTAGCATATTAACATAAACGTCAATTTGTTTATGATTTTCATAATAGAAAGTTCTTTAAATGTAATTTATAAAAATGTCTGTCCTAAAATACATTTATTTATTTATTTTTATTTTATTTTTATTTTTTTGCGGGGGGGGGGTGTTCCTGTACAAAAAATAGTTGCACAGGACCTATTAATGCCATTTAAAATAGGGAAAAATTGGCAAATCCTTCCACCCACCCACCCAAGACCCCCTAATTTTTTCATTTGCCGCATATGTTGACGTTTTAGAATTTTTCAACTCTGTAGCCCCTCAGAAGATATTTAACAGTTAAAACAATCCACCCCTCCTAAAAATCAAATTTATAGCCATAAAGTTACCAAAAAGTGATAAAAATAAAGGGTCGTGCTTAAAAATTATAATTCTTCATTTTTTCTTGCAGTAGTCACGTAACAAAGGTTTATTACGTAACACGGATAAAATCCATTGTCCATGGAGAGTTTAATCATTTGAGGTTCGTTTAGTTGGCGTTCATTTCGGAGGACGTGTGTAAAGTACTTGGAAAGTTTTGAGTTCACTTGTATGTCAGTATTTTCATCTTGGATGTTTAAGGTCAACTAAGTGATGTATTCCTTCTGTTAAACTATTTAAGTAATGATCTGTGAATGTTCGTGTGTGCTTTTGAGAATAGAAGTGTGTACTAAGAATTTATATTAGTATATTCAAGCTTTTGGTGAGTTCATTTAAAATAAATTCCTCTCATTATCTTTGAAGAGTTTAAAGTATAAATGCGCATAAAAGTAAGTAGATTTTTTAATTGAATAGTAATCCAATTCTTAAAATCTTATAAAAAGGAACTAGATTTTTATCACTGGTTCATCGTGACTTTAGACTCTTACAGTAGCTATTATATGATGTGGAAAATGAAGGTGCTGCAATTAATTAACTCTTACAAATTTAGCAACAATTTTCTAAAAAGGTTTGTTGAGGCTTAAATGATCAAAATTAGAACTTATTTTAGGTTAAAAAAAGTTTTTTTTTTTTTTTTTTTTATTGAACAATGTACATTTAAGCTAAAATGCAGTAATATATTATATAAATAGTACTTTAGGTAGTAGATACAAACACAAAGTCCCTTTTAGTGCACCATAACGTCACTTGTATTATTGTTATTTTTTTTATTTTTTTATTTTTTATTAGTAATAATTTTAATGTTTCTCAGAAAAAAAGATAGTTACAAGATTTTAACTGAAATGAAAATTTTTAGAAATTTCGTACTGACGATTTCAGTACCTTTCACGAACTCAGTAAGTACAGATTTTTGCAATAAAATAAAATTGTACTTTTTAATATAATTCAAAAATACATTATAAACTTACTAAGTGTAATTTAAAAAAAAAAGTTTTTATAAAATTTTATTTATTTTGAAAACCAAATTTTATTTTTTAAATATAAGTATTAGTAAACTTTTTTTTTATTAAATATCCGTTCTAAATGCAGTTCATCTTTTAAATAAATAACATTTTAAAAATTATATATTTCTTTAAAAGAAAACCTGGATTTATAAAATCTTAAGTGGGATTTAAAATAATCGCTATTTTTGAACATTATCCAGAAAATTGAAATTAAAGGATTAATTTTTTTACCTAACCTCTACGTTATTAGAATAATATCTCAAAACCCCAAATCTTACTTTAAGATCCATGCACAGCATAGGAAATTATCTTAAGAAAATACACAATTACATTTGAGGAAGTCTTTGTTTTCCTATTTGCATAAAAGATTAAAACTCTCTCATTTAAGTGCAGAGTGGATTTTAAATCCATCTTATAATGAAGTTCTTAATTGTACTGTAAAATTATACTATGTATAAACTTCTTACATCAAATTAAAAAGGAGGATTTATACAAAGTTAAATATCTTTCTTTAATGCAAACTAATGTAATAGCATCAATATACGTTATGTAGTAAACATCGTTTCAGTCGGAAAAATCTATAAGAATTTAGGATAAATATATTTGTAGGAATATTAACTCTTAAACATAGTATTATTCTGTTGGAGATTAACTATAATAAGCTTAACTGAAACTAAGCTTTATTAAATATTATGTAGAATATAAAATTTTGGGGATATCAGTTTGTACAAAAGGAATTAATCACATAAATTTTAATAAATTATGTAATATATTCCCAAATAGAACTATTTTAAAAGTTTGATGTAAACTAAAGCCTATAATAGTATATTTTGTACATTCGGTTGATTGACAGCTAATATTTTACGCAGAAAATCAAGCACATATATTTTTGTGGCTCGAAAAAGAAAGAGTTAAATTTATTATACTTTTGAACTTTTTCCCGCTTTTTAAATATGAAAGTAAATATGTATTAGTTAGTAAAGAGCATGACAAATTATGAATGTTCATAAGGGAGGGGGGAGGGGGTTCGGTGCTGAGGATTTTCAAGTTCCTATTTTATTATATAAATAATTAGACTCCCTATAAATAAAAGTTGTGCCAATAATTCTAAAACTTCAATATAACTGCTATGAAATATGACATAACAGCAGTATTGCTAACTTTTAGATATTTATACCGGAGCACTTTCAGCTCCGCAAGTTTCTTCTAATTTAATTATTCTCACATATTGGAGAAATGTACTCTAAAAAAAATTCTGTTGCGGAAAGAAGGCGGGGCTAAAAATGCTCCGGAACGAATTATAAAAGTTGGCAGCACTGTAACACAATCAATACAACGATACGTCACGGTGGGCACAGTGTTAAACGCAAGTTCTGCCTATGAGCGTTAGTGTTGCAAGTTATATACTTTTAAAACAAGGTTTACTGTATTTCATTTTATGACAAATGGAAGGTGGCCATAATGAAACTGAAAGTGTTTACAGTGGTCTGTAGAGTCATCTAATTGCGCGAATGGCACCAAATTTTGTAGGATGATTTAACAAGACGGGCAACGAAAGCTTTCTCTAAAAAAAAATATTAGTTCCAAAAGTCACCGCTAGGGAAACATGTGGTTCTATGTAAAATAAATGAGAATTCTAAAAAAGTAGAATCAATACAGAAATAAAACTACTTTTTATTTAGCACATTTAAACCAGGTTCAATGTGTCCACTGTTTTCGGGGACTACGTATTGCATTTTGTGCACAGTATTTTTAACAGCAGAAAGTAACATGTCTGCAGGAATCTCCAGTACAATGCGAAAAGCGTTTTAGGCTGACCTATTGCCAGATTCAGTCCAGTAAGTCTCTTAACTGGCCAACAGACCAAACTTCATAACGCTCGAAGTTACCGATCCATTTGAGGTGACGATTGAACATGTCCTCAGTAAGTGATATTGCAGATAAAGAACTTTATCACTGTTTATGTAATATTTTCGCTTTTTAAAAATTGTTACCACTCTGAACTTAAACTAAATTGTTAAATGTACTAAATAAAAGGTAATTTTATTTCAATATTGATTCTACGTTTTTTAGAACTCTCATTTCTTTTACACAGCGCCACATATTCCCCTAGCGGTGACTTTTGGAACTAATATTTCTTTTAGTGCAATCCTTCGTTCCCCGTCTTGTTAAATCATCCTATAAAATTTGGCGCCACTAACGCAATTAGATCACTCTACAGAGCACTGTAAATACTGTTAGTTTAATTATGACCACCCTGTACATTATAACTTTATTATTTCTAATCAATATTTGTATCCACTGTAATTTTATTATAGAAAAACGATTATTGGGTACATTATTAAGATATTATAGCATGCAGATTGTAAAAGAAATATCTTAGGTGGCGTTACAGATTTTTATATGTCGTATATTCTACCCTACAAATTGAAAGTATTAATATTGTTTAAAATATTAACTGTAGCGATAAAAACAGCATTAATTTTTTTTAATGAATATTTGTAATTTGAATTTAACCACAATTTCGTTAGATAAATTCCATTTCATTAATTTCACCACTTTACCAACAGTGAAATGTAGTACCGTTACGTAATGAATTCACTGTAATCAACGTTGTACTTTTCTTTTAACTTTCCGTATATGAGAGCGGTAACGCAGCACTTTACATTTATATATAATTTATGTCACAGTGCACTTAATAAATATTTCAGTTAGAAAGTGTTTCACCTTTGCGCTTATAAAATTTGCTGGTCAAGTGTCTAAAAATGGGAGATTTCTTTTGTCAAAAATTCAAGCTTGTGAATCTCTGGACCACTGGGGTAACAAACATGTAATATTGATTGAAACGTATAATTGCTCTAAAATGTTTAAATTCAAAAAAATTACATAGGTTATTAACATGATATTATCCTCACTTTTAGGGTCGAAATACCCTCATGAAACCTCAGCCTTTAGATTATTTGTAAAAATGTGTAATAGTGAATTATATTAAATCCGAGAAGAAACATTTGACATACCTTCTTACAATAACTCACGATAATGCGACAAAAATGTCACTGTAATTGAGTTATCTTGAATTCGTTCGAAATCTGATGTATTTAAACCTTCTTAATAAAAGATATTAATAGTAGAAAGATTAACATCAACATTTAATAGTTAAAATGTAACTATTAACTATTAAATGAGTTTAAACTATTTATAACTTTAAAAGTTTCATTTTTAGAAATAAAAAATGTATTGTTGTTGCTGTTGTTTTTGTCCTCCAACCTAATCTCACGGAGTCATACCAGATCCAAAAAAACTCCACATACTTACAAAGTTGATGACTAGAAGGGGTAAAAAATAAATTTTCACCCAAAGAAGACCCAAACAATCCAATATGTTATCCACAAAAAATTGGTGGTATCGCATTTTGGGCAAAGAGAGTAAGTTTTCTTGCCCTAGAAAGTATTTAAAAAAATTATATTTATAAAAATGTAAAGATGTTTTTTTTTTTTTTTACTAAAATGTCTATCACACATTAACATTAATGTCCAATTCACTAAGTAAACCAACTTTTTAAACATTTATATATAAAGTATTTGTTCTATAAAAGCTTAATATTTTTAATCTGAAATCAATATAAATAAAAACATAATACAAAAATTATTTTATGGTTTACATTGCTTAAAATTTGTAAACAATAAATGATATAACAACCGTTCTTAAAAATAAACAATTATGGAAATATTTTAAAATTAAAAAAAAAAAAATTCAATTATTTTCGTACTGTTAATTCATATTTTGCCTGCAGATATAATTTAGTTTGCTTAAAATAATGACTTTTCTAGTTAAATTAGAGTATTAACACAGAATTCGAAAATTTAAAGTTTAAAGCGGAGATGGTAATGCGCCATTTAATTAAATTAGAATTTAAATTAAGTCTCAAAGATCTTAGACTATAATCTTTTTAAGAATTTGTAATATTAACATAAGATCATTGAAAATCTTGTTAAAGTAAATTAAAACCTTTTTCGGAATTTAAATGATACACAGAGTATGATTTCCTGTGACGGCATTAGCAATAATTAAATTATTTCGCTGGAAGTAGAATAAAGAATGATTTAACGAATTATATAACAGTTTTTCTTTTTTAAATATAATTTAGATACAGATTTAAAACAGACAAAAATAACAAAAATAATATTACATATTCAACTCTACTTGCCAGTGCTCTGCCTGATCTAGATACCTCCAACTCTTCTTATTTAATCCCGATTGAATTTGGAAAATATTAGATACTCTAAATATTACATGGTTTGGGAAAAAAAAGGATACTTATAACAATATTATGAAATATTAATTAGGATGCTGACATGTATGAGTCTACCACAAAGTTCTATCCTTTTAAATTAATAAAATGACACCGAAAAAAATTAACAATATTTATATGGCACTTTATCAGATATAAATTTAAAATTACATAAGAATATTTTCAATATTACCCAGGATAAATTTCTTATGTTAGTATTTTATTCGATAGGCGACTAATATACCACCGTTTTTTAAATTTTAGTTTTAAACTGGAATATATGTTTTATTTTTTGTTCCGATTAAAGTACGTGCTGTCGATTAGAACCAAAAACAAAATATAGATTCCGGTATAAAGTTAAAATTTAAAAAAATGGCGGGAACTTAGTTGCCAACCCAATAGTTGAAAAGGACACAGCTTTGCGGTAGACCTGTAACGCACTAAATTCAAACTCCTGCGAATATGTAAAATAGCCTATCGATATTGAGCCATCTTCCCTATCTTTCAAGATAATAGGGGGAGAATATACTACCTTTGAAATAGTCAACCTTGATTAAATTAAAATTTAAATATCTATCGCGCATCAACCCTCACACTCATTTCAAAATTTTATACTCACAGAAGCTCAGTATTTTTTGGTATCCGCTCGGGAACAGAGAGGGAGAATGTAACGCACTAACTTCAAACTCCTGCGAATATGTAAGAGAGCCTATCGATATTGAGCCATCTTCCCTATCTTTCAACATAATATGGAGGGCGCTGTCACTATTTTTGGAAAAATATCTAGTGATATTTTGCCAATCCTTAAAGTGAAGTGAAAACATTTTATTATCAGAAATTGGTCAGTTGTTAATGCGAGATGAAGCAAAGTTTCATAATAAAATTGTTGGTGGCCATGAACCACAGGCAGTGTCGTCCTATAAGAAGTTATAACCGTCTTATGTAACCTATATTTAACTATGTTCTGTTTACTGCGCGCGATGTATATATTTAAATTAGTACTCATGTATGTGTATGTAGTATAGTGAATTGCTATTAAACTTTTGTATCGAGCCAGGTGTAATTATTTCGTCTAGATGGGTCCCGGTTCCTTTCAGACCTAATATTTATTATCCAAACATTACTTCAAGATAATTTTGGGCAGTGAAATTATAAAATGTGAATAATCGGAAAATATGAGAATTATGTCAAAATATTTTTTGGAATCATTCCTTGTCTACATTGTTTTTTATAACATCAAATGTTAATGAATTGTGAATAATAATTTAAATTTAAAATTAATGGCTAATTTAAAAATTATACATTACTTTGTTAATATTACCACATCACTCTTAAATTAAAGAAGAAAATTTATAATGATATTTGACAACGCTTTATATTTGCAGTACTATTTATTCATGCAGTTAACATATGATTTGAAAAATATTTGTCTTTAAAAAACGCTCATTATTATGCACATTTATTCTCTATCATTTTTTTTTTCTCTCTCTCTCTCTCACGCATAGAGAGATAGATAGACAGATAGATAGATATAAATATAGCTATATATTATGGTAGAATTTAGAAATTAAATAATTGTATTTACTTGAATAATTTCATTTGATGAAAATATTTATTAAATTTGTTTAAGTAATTATACTGCGTTGGCTAACACTGAAAAAAAAAAAAAAAACATTAATCTACGTTTCACAGACAAATCAAATATAATTTTGATATTAAGATATGTCGACAATTTATTCATACTTTCTCTCTCTGACACACACGTATAGATAGATAGATTTTACTTTTCGCTATATATAATTTAAGTTTTATTTTTATATCCCAGTTATGCATCGTTCTAATATAAATTTACAAATTATATAAATATTTTAAACATTATACATTTTATAACTACCTACAGTACATTGCTGATATATTTTTAACAACCTATAATACGTTGCAAAATTGTATCGCACTAAAACCAAACAGTAAATGCATTAAATTTATGGTGCTTCGTTATACAGTGAAATATATATGTATATACAATACTTTAAAGAAATCTACTGCAAAATAATGAAATGATACATTCAAAGAATACGTAGAAATGGACTGAATTCTCATTTCATTTAAACAGTTTCTCTAAAATTAATAGAATACCTATAATAAATAGTGAAAAAGAAAATAAGATACCGAGACTCTGTGTATTATGTTTTGGTTAGAATGAGTTTTTAAATAACCCCATTGAATATGCGAACATCACAGTAATACTTTCTACAATTTTGTTCTAGTGAGAATGGTACCAGCGTAATGTCGGCATTACACGAAATTGCCTTTTCATGGTATTAAATATATGAGTGTTATTCACAAAGAACATTACTTATATAGATATAAATATATTTCTGTATTATGTTTTTCGTTAGTTTTCCTTTCCTACCTCATTTTTTTTTTTTTTTTTTTTTTTTTACACTTTTGCACAGTAATGTTTATGGTATTTCTTTAAACATGACATTATAGGATAATTTTAAGTGTTACGCTTACAGATAACATTTTTTTTCTGTTTAATAAATAAAACAAAACATAAAATGAAAAACAAATACACTCAAATAGAAAGAGAAAAGCATTTCATCAAATGCCTAAAGACGATAAAATGTCTGCAGGTTGAAAAAAAAAATCTACAGATTATATGGAAGGCTTATAAATTTTAAACTATACGGTATAGTAAAATTCTCTGATGTATTTTAATCCTGTAATTCACATGCAAAAGTGGATTTTGTACTAAAAGGCTTTTTAAGATAAAAATATTTATTTAAGCCAACAAAATATTTAGTTCCATATATTGTGCCCATATGACGCTGTACCTAAATAACACTAAAATAAAAACAGTAAAATCACATTTCGAGTAATTAAAAAGAGTTTATTTCGAGAAATTAAGAATTATTGCAAATAATTCTAATCTCATCTACACTCTAAAAAATTTCTGTAAATTTATAAAAGTGTTTTTCGGGGTCTCTGTAAAAGTACACCAATTCTTTGTTAAAAATAGGTAATTTGAGATTCTCAATCTTTATTCTCTCTCCCTCTCTCTCTCTCTCTCTCTCTCTCTATATATATATATATATATATATATATATATATATATATATATATATATATATATATACACCGTGACCAAAAAGGTCTCATACACTTTCAAATTTTTATTACAATAATGCAAAATAAATCATACAAAAATATTTTGCATCAATTTAAAGTACCAATCATTGAGTATCTTTACATTAAATGCTTTGGAATGATTCCGCGTTTTAGTATCTTAACGAGCCTAAGTCTCTTTTCAAATCCATCACATGCGGCACGCACAACTTCCATTGACATTTCCTTCCATATCTTTTGAATTATATTTTTGAATTTGCTCAAATGGGTGATTTTATAGTTATTCAGTTGGGAAAGCATATATGCGCACACAAAATAATCAAGTGGGTTCAGATCGGGGGAGTTGAGGGACATTTGTTCTTTGGCAAAATATCCGCTAACTTTTGACTGCAGCACTTCTGAACCACTCGTGCAGTATGAGAAAGGGCACCATCTTGTTGGAAGCAGAAATTTTCTGCCCCATATATGCTTTAGACATTTGGGAGAAAAACGTTTTCCAAAAAACTCAGTTTTATAATATTGGGCATTGATTTTTGCCCCCTTATGAATGAAGACTAACGGGAGTTTTCCTCTTTTGGAATTAGCGGCCCAAACCATCAGAGACGAAGCATTTTGGTAACGCGGAACGTAATGCTGTCTCTCAGGGATGTTAGATCAATCGAAACTGACCATACTCTGTCATTTTGGGGGTTGAGACTCTGCTGTAAAATGAATAGTTTCTCGTCTGAAGAGACAAATTCATCCCCAACGTGCCAAGGAAGAATTTCTTCCACCCTTTGCTTCCTTTTCATCTTATCAGATTCCGAAACTCCATGAATTTTACTTTTTCCATAATCCTTGCATTCAAGTTCATTTTTCAGAATATTTAACGTTGATCACCTCGATATTTTAAGCTCTCGTGCTAGTTTCCTAACGGATCTTGGTTCGCTTCGTCGTATCCTTCCCCTGACCATTTCCACAGCCTCTTTTGTCCGAACGGACCTCGGTCTGCCAGATCTTTTCCTATCATCGACAGAGGGCATCTCATTATACCTTTTGGTAGTTCTGTAAACTAAATCTCTCTTTCCCACCAGGGCTTTCAAGTCTCTGAAACTATCACCCGGCTGCTCTCCTTTGATCAATTTATTTATCATAATTTCTCTCAATTTCTTCATTCTACCTACGTAAAGAAAAATTATAATTAGTGCGACATTTGCACTTGCAATAACTTTATACCTTACACTAAATTGCCTGCAAAATAATTGGGACTACAGTAGCACATATGCACAACTTTTTAACATGCTACAAAAGTTGTATGAGAACTTATTGGTCACGGTGTATATATATATATATTTAAATCATTTATTAATAAAAATTAAAAATGACTGTTTCTACTTTAGAAAAAGCATTCTAAGTCACAAATATAATCTCGCCAATAATTAATTAAATTAATACTAGCCATTAAAATGGATAAATAAAGTATATTTTGCAATATCTCCGTTTGTTTTTCTCCGTAATTTTATATAAGAGATAATATAAATGATTACCAGTATTTTCTGTTGCAATTTTTAACAGTGTAGACAGTCATCTAATGCAATCCAAGTATACGCTAGCAATGACTTTCAAAATAACTGGGTCACATGCGATATAGGATTTTCAATACTTCAATCTTAACGACTACGGAAAATTCCACTATTTTTTCACATTGTCTTACGAAATCATTAGATGTTAAGTCTGTATTTCAAGGTAGTCTTATCAAAACTATAAGAAGCGTTACTATATATATAAATATACAATAAGCGACAAGAAAAAAACCGCAATTGGATATTTTCCTTTTCGTTTTCTACAACCGTCAATTTTATCGTTTAAAAAGTAATTTTTCGAACAGATTTTATTATGTTGTCCTCCACATACACTTTAGCATTGAGTCCAGTGTTAAAAACAAAACGCAATTGTCAGGAAAATTGTAATTTTAGAAAAAATTTCAAAAATTGTAAGAATAAGGCAGTTAACGATGCCACAAAACTTATAAATTTATGAATGAAAAAAAGAATATTTTAATACGTGAGATGGCAAAATAATTAAACGTTAACGAAATATTGGTAAAAGGGTTTTTAGCAAGATATAAAATTTTTTGGCTGTTTAAACTGGAAATTTGACTTTAGGCGGCCATGTTACTCATCCAAGCGAGATGACCGTAAGTTAAAAAACCATTGCTTATAAAATCAGTTTGTATTACATTTAGAACATTAAAGAGATTCAGAAAAAGTGTTTAGCAGAATAATTTCTTTAACTACAGTGCAGCAACTATTAAACAAAACAGGTTTAAATGACGGAAAATTTGAAAAAATTCCATTCTTAGTGAAGAGAAATAGGAAAGCAAGACCTTAAATGGCTAAAAAAATTAACAAATGATTAGTTAATTATTGGGATGAACTGGTTCTCTTTGATGAGTCAAGTTTAACTTATTTTGAGCTAAAGAAAACGAGCAGATCTGTCAACGAAAATATGACCGACTTAATGAAAATCGCGTTTTTAAAACAGTGACGCATTCTTCGTACATTATGGTACGGTGATGCATAACTTTTCAAACAGTCGGGCAAATTTGTATGCTCAAGGTATCAATTAACTCGAAATAAAACACAATCTTCCATAAAAGTGGTGCCTGACGGACTTATTTTGGAGGTATCTTGGACATTTCCGCAAACAAAATTTCAAGATGATAAAGCACCTTACTACACGGCATCTGTGTTAAGTTTATTCTCTTCAAATTGTCAAAATTTCCTATCAATTCCCATGAGAACCTATAATTCTGTAAATAATCATAATTTTTTTAACTTTAAGTTAAATCCCACAAAGAATATAGTAGAATTTCGTCTTTACCAGACATGGAAATAGTCCTAATTGCGATCCGCTTTAAAATGTTTCGTCTATAAAAAGGCGGGCGAGATGGGAGAGGATTCGAAATTTACAGCCTATAACTCTGCCAGAACTAGAAAAAATTATTTGTGATATTTGGCACATTGAAATTTCAGAGATTTATATTAAAACACTTTATAAAACTATGTCATTGCGCATTAAAACAGTAATTCCATATAAAAATGGAATTAACCCAATGCAGAATACATATTTTTAATAAAAAATAGCTTAGATCTAACAAATAAATAGTTTTATTTCATATATTACAATATAACTTGTTGCCGAAACGTCAGTGGACGCCCTCTGGTGAGACTCAAAAGGATTTTGTGTTCCGTCTGTCCGTCTGTCTGTCTGTCTGTCGTGCGATAGTGGCCGCAAATATCACGCTATTGACTTGAAATTTGGTACGCATGTTCATGATCCCCACGAAATTAGCTGTATAGTTTTGGGTGTGCATTCCATTTGTAGTTCGTGTACAGGGACACGCCAAAGTTTTTTTTATCATTACGGCCTATGGGAAGAATTTGTATGTACCGCATTAGCGGCCGCAAAAATTCTCCGATTGACTTGCAAATTGACACATATATTCAGGCTCGGTATAGAAATAGCTATTTATTTTTTTAGGTCTATACTTTTTATGGATTGTATACAGGGACACGCCAAAATACTTCACATTACGGCGTACAAGGTGAATTGCGTTTAAACGCATTTTAACATCTTTACTTTGCAATCAAGAAAATTAAACTAGCGTACGTGAGTAAGATATTTAAACTTATGTTGTTTGAAGAAAATATGTGCTCTTAAGCTTTCTAATTAATGTACAGGGCCTTACAAAAGTGTTCTGACAATGTCGCGTAGTCATCCAAACAATGTTAAATTTGGAACAATTATTAATTTTGAACGCAAAGTAAGCTGAATATTTTTTACTGGTGTATACAATGATTATGGTTTGTTTACAGAGACACGCAAAAGAATTTCGTAGCATTAGAGCCTATGGACAAACTTTTATTTACGCGAACACTTTTATGCGTTTACGCTGAATTGAACTTAATAAAATTAACATACATTATAAAGATGCTTAAAATTATGTTTACTTTTAAAAAAGGTTATGTATAGACTAAATAATTTATGGGACCACACAAAATAATTCCGAGTGTGTACTGTAATCATCCAAATGATGTCAAATTAGTTTGAAAAATTAATGAGTTATAATTAATTAGGTTTATTCATATTATTGGCTTTTATAATGACTGTGGCTACTTTTCCGGGATACATAAAATAATATCGTACTATTACGGTCTAAAGTCGATATTTATTAAAAGTTTTTTTTTTAACACGGTTACACCCCATCAAATATAATGAAATTTTATTAGAATTTTAAAAGCATGTTTTCCTGTTGATAAATGTGGGCATAGAATTGGAAATTAGTTTAAAGGTTACGCAAAATATTTCCGATATGCTATGTAATTTTTTTTGTACGAAATTTGGTAGTTATGAAATTTGGTATTTATGAGTTTCAGGGAAATAATACAAGATCGTCGTTTATTAAGAATACATATTGTTGCGTTCTTGGGGGTCCGTAAGTTGTTCGAGAATGAAAGGCAAAACTTGCAAAAATTCAGTGATATATTCACAGTAAGTTCCAGAAAATACAGGTCTATAAACCAAGTATCAGCTTCAATTCAACCGGTAAACACAGCTTAAACAACAGCCGTTAACAGCAAAACAACAGTACAAGCTGTTTAGCAATAACACATAAAGAAAGTCTCATCTAAAGAGGCTCAAAGCAAAGAAAGGATTTGACGAAACTGACACAGATCTGAGACTGACCGCCTTGGCGAAAAAATGCTCCTTTTATACTTTTCTATCGAACACAGACTGTTCTGGAAGATTCTCGTATCTCATAATGAGATTAGAGATTCTATATTTGGTATATCCTTAATAAGGATTTTCTCGCCAAGGTCGCTAAAAAATCGCCTTGAAGGCAAACAGTCGCCAAATTTGGCGCCAAATCCATTTCTTCCCTTATTGGAGCTTTTTTAAGTGTTTTTAAGGGAACGTTAGGCTATTTTAACGCTAAAACGACTAGAATGCACAAAGTTAGCGTTTTATTAACTTTACTAAACCTCTTTGAAAGAATTGTTACAAAAATAAATGCAATTATTTACAATTCCGTAATACTTTATAAGATATGCAAATAGAGACAGAGCGGGAGGTTGAGGGGGGCGGCAGCCCCCCTCAGGAATGTATCTGATTATGGTAACAAGTCGATCGAATCAATATATACGATTATATAATAAGGAATAAATAAAAATGACTTATTGAATAATGTCTGATGTAAATAGGACGTTGAGGCTCCTGATCTACAGATCCACTAGTTTATTTCACATAATAAATCGTAATAGAATACAAAGTGTATGGTTATTGTATTATGTTCAAAAAGAAAGTTTTATGCAGATTTTTAAAATGTCCTTCGTAGAGTGTATTAAAGCGAATTATTAAATCGAAAACGTAGATAGGAATCATTTCATCCCTTTGGTATTCTGCAACAAGACAGTTTTATTTGTTTCAAACATTAATTTTAAAGTTACTACAAAAAAAAAAAAAAAAAAAAAAAAGGTATAAGTCCCTTTTTTTTTTTTTTTTTTTTTTTTTTTTTGCAGTGCGGCTTTCTTTTTTTTTTTTTTTTTTTTTTTTGTCGCTAATGTGTGAGGTTGAGACTACAGAACGTCTCCACAGTTGTTTGAATTAAGCTGGATCAAGCAAAGTAGAAAGTGGGAACGGTTAAATTGAGGTCGAGTTAGTTTTGTGTCGGCAGGGTGCGGCAATGAAAGAATTAGATTCTGAGTGTTAGATAAAATAGAAGTGATTTTAAAAGGATGGATTGAAATGAAGAGAAATGAGAGTGTAGGAAGAAGTATAAAATGGAGATGGTTTTAATAGATGGTGTGGATGTCGAAGCATATTATAGTGTGGGTGTTGGAGTATTATAGTGAATTATGGAAAGTCTTATTTTGGCGAGTATTGAGTAGTGGAGATTTAGAGGTGTGAGGAATAAGTCGTGATGAGTATTAGTACAAGTATTTGCTAGCGGTCTTAAAAGTGAATTTCGATCTGTAGGGCATCCTCTGATCGAAAGTGAAGTCGCAGAAGTGGAGTATACGAGTGCAACCGTCTCTACACCTTCAAAATATATGTATCAACAATTAAATTAAATAATCTTAAATGTCTCACCCCAGCAAACAATTGAAGGTGTAGAGACGGTTGCACTCAGTGGCTTTGGAATAATTTCGGGTATCCCTGTACAGGGACCAGTGGTGGTATTTACTCCATTTTCTGTAGAAAACATCTGATAGTGAATTTGAATAACATATTGCGATTTCTTTAATATTTGTGTAAAATAACGATATAATAATTATAAGATAAAAAAAAGAACTTTTAATATACCATGTTTTAAATTTTCTGATGAATCATAGAGCTCTTATGAATGTGCATAAAATTTTTAAAGTGATAATGACGTCAGTTTTTGTGATATGCACAATTTAACTTTTTATAATTTTTTAATGTTCATGTTTAATTAAATGTATTTATTTTTATGTCGAAAAAAAATTAACTCGTAATTTATTTTTTTGGCAACAATTAAATTATAGCTAATATTTTAATGGTTATTGAAACGCTATTAGGATGTTATTATTTTCATATTTTAATTAATTGTAAGAAAACTAATCAAAAATTGGAAAATCGGACTTCGAAGTATTGTGTTGTCACAGTGTTCTGAGCAATCCTGAAAGTTTCAAATTTCTAGCTAGTCGTTAAGTTAGTTAAAAATCGATTGCAAGATTTGTACAAGATATAGGGAAAGTGTGAACTAATAACAGGAATTGAACAGACTAATAATTATAAGATAAAAAAAAAATTATATACCATGTTTTTAAATAGCTTAAACTTCTCTTTAAAACGCATTAAAAAGCTCCAATAGTCAGGTAATGGATTTGGCGCCAAATTTGACAACTTTTTGCCCTTGGCGACGTTTTTGGCGACTTTTGGCGAGAAAATTCTCATTATCGATATTCCAAAGATGGACGTTCTAATGTGATTGGTTAAATAGTTACCGGAAATTTGAATTTAAAAAAAAAAATTGGTTTTAAAAATAAAATATTAATCCTTTCCGAACAACATATATTTGCATCATGAACTACATTAGCACTCTCGTAAATTTGTTTTGGCAACAATTAAATTATAGTTAATATTTTAAAGGCTGTTTTTATTGCTATTAGGAGCTTATCATTTTCACATTTTAATTAATTAAAAGAAAACTATTCGAAAATTCGAAAATATGACTTCGAAGTATTGTGTTGTCACCGGGTTCTGAGCTACTGTGAAAGTTTCAAATGTCTAGCTAGTCGGGAAGTTAGTTAAAAATCGATTGCAAGATTTGTCCCTGACAAACACACAAGAATCGAAGTTAATAAAAACATGGTAAAAATATGGTTTATTAGAAATACCTCTCATAGAACACAATGCTTTGGAATACTTTTGGGTGTCCCTGTACACAAACCGCAAGAGGTATTTACTCGATTTTCAATAGGGAACATCCGATAGTGAATTTTAATAATATATATCAGTTCCAAGAAATTCCAAAAATATGTACAGCAGTTAGAGCGCGGACAGGAAATGGCGGACGGACAGACAGACAAACCGAAATCATTAACACTTTTCAACCTTGTTCGAAAGTGTTAAAAGAGAAGCCTTAAGTTAGAAAAATTCAAGATGTAGTTCATTCCTAATTGTGTGTTCATATTAAATGCATATTTTTATTAAAGATTTCAAAAATATATTATTGTGTGTTTTTGGTTGGTAGATCTCTCTGGATCCTTGTATTTAGTATAACAACTTTAAAAAGTGTCCGTCTGTCCGTCTTCGGTCCGTCTGCCTGTCTGTAACCGCTCTAAACCCCTAAATATTCATCGAATTTCTTGAAACAGATACATGTTATTAAAATGCATTATTGGATGTTCCTTATTGAAAACATAGTGAATTTCTCTACTAGTTTGTGTACAGGGACACCCGAAAGTTTTCCAATGCATTGCTTTCCATGAGAGGTATTTCTATAAACAATGTTTTCTTACCTTTACTTTAGACAAATCTTAATGAAATTAAAATATGTTATTCAAGTTATCGATCGATTGTTTTCATTTGAAAATGGAGTAAATAATACCACTGGTTTGTGTACAGGGACACCCGAAAGTATTCCAAAGCATTGCGTTCTATGAGAGATATTTTTTTAATCCAAATTTTAATAACTTTATTTTGTGCAAATCTTAATAAAATTAAAATATTTTATTCATTTGCACCAAAAGAATTCTTTCTATGGAATATAGTATTATTTACAGGGCAACACAAAAATATTCAGTTACATTAAGAGATATTATTGAATATTTGCTGGAATTACATTTTCCTTTACATTAAACGTTTTTAACACTTTTTTTACAATTTTTAAGTTTGAATATGTTTTGAATTTGTATATCTGTCTGCCCGATTGTCCATCTGTCTAACTGATCGTCTGCCTGCCTTCAGCGTTCGTAAATATTTTCTGATTTTTTTAAAAATGATGTATGCTATTCAAGTTTACTATGGAATGTTTTCTTTTTAAACTGCCATTAATAGATCCTGTATAGCTTGTTTGTGTACAGTGAAACTAAAAAAATACCAGTGCATTGTGCTTTGGGACAGATATTTAAAAAATCACATTTAAATAATTTTCTACTGTAAAAATCATAAAGAAATTGATATTTATTGTTAATATGGTAAAATAATATTTTGTATGGAATATAATACGTTTATCCTTCAGACTTGCAGGACTAAACTAAAATATTCAGATACATTAATGGCTACAATTCCAATCTCAGGGCTGCATTTTATTTTACATTTTTTTAACACTTTCCGACGACGTTTAAGAGTGATTACTACGAATCTGTATGCCTTTCACTGTTTCTGTCTGTCCGTAGTGTGATAACGTAGGCAAAGAGCACTGAAATGAGCAGAAAACTTTGTATAAACTCCATATAATGCAATGATCTCGCAACAAGTGTTGCGGGTCGTAAAAAAAGTGACCCTTTCTCAGGCGAAAAAAGTAGGCACGAGTGCTGCATACAAAAGAACACCCGTGCGTTGCTGCTTTGATTGCAGCACTCGTGCCTACTTTGTTGCCTGGCGAAAGGGAATTGTTCTTTTTTGACCCGAAACAATTGTTGGACGTTTATTGCATTGTATGGTTTTTATCCACATTTTTGTACTTATTACTTTAAAATGCCAGTACTGTAGTACTTTCTTTTTAAAGAACATTGAAAGTTATAATATGCAACAAATATGTACAATTGGAAAGTGTTAATAATCAATGACAACGCACAATTTTTCATTCTTGTTTAATTATAGTATGATATTTACACGTAAAATAAAAAGTTGGAATAAATGAAAGAGAATTAAAAGTAGACAATATTTCTTTGGACCAAAAAAATAAAAAAATAAAATAATAATAATAATAATAATTTGTGTTAAGTTAAAAGAGAATTATTTTATTTGAAACTTACAATATTAATTTTGTAGAATGTAGGGAAATTAGAAATAGACATTATTACTTTGGCATAAAGCAAGTCAAAAATAAGCAACATAACTTTGGCGCTTTTGAACTCTGTAGGATTTAAAAGAAAACCCATAACTCAGGCCTTACGTCCTAATTTATGCTCATGAAGAAAACATTTAATAATACTTTTTAACAATACTTTTTCTTTATCTTTTTATTTAGGCCACAAAGATAAATAAGGCGGAAATGTCCTTATTTACACAGTGCTTGAGGCAAACGTAACGAGGATAGTTACACTTGCCGTACAAAACATTACTTTTCACTTATGAATTATTTCTGAGGTTTCAAGTTTAACCATGGGTGGTAAACCGAATAATATAAAAACTGAACCAATCTAAAATTTTATTTCATATCTCTATACAAAACTAAGTTTCCTCACCAAAAATTGTAGTTTTTACTGCAGAAGTAGAGCAAAGGTAAAATTGCAAATTTTGGCATCGGAACTCTGTCAAAAACTGGAAATGCAAGCATTATCTTAATATTTTCAAATTATCAATTTTTCACATTTGATTTCGTTTCCAGAATAAAATATTATACACACAGTTTTTAAACAGACAGACTCTTAGCTCTAAAGCCAGCTTCTCATTTGAGTTTTTAGCTGAGGTTACATTTACCCCACTTTAGTCTCTCTCGGTATGAATTGCTAACAATGAAAAAAAAAAAAAAAAAATCAATTTAATTGTCGCGGGTATATTGATCAAATATACATCTGAAATTTTGGTTTGTACCTCTTCCCGGGTGTGAGTGTGGAGGGGGAGATGCCCCTACATATGTATTTATTTATTTTTATTTATTTTTTTCGCTGATTTAATATTACTATTATATACATATATATTTATATATTATATACAAAAGTTAAAAATAATTCTTATGATGTGCTTAAATACAAAATTTTGTTTTATATACCTAACAACACACTTGTCCACAGAACATCCTGAGGAGGTCTATAGGATTTCCCTTTTATCCACAGGATATCCTGAGGATGCCCTTTGGAGAAGATGTGTTGTTAGGGATACTGCTGACACATCAATTAAATAATGATAGTAATAATAATATTTTCTTTAATTTAAAATTTTACTGAAGTTTTAAAAAATGTATATTAAAAATACGGCAGATGTATTGAAACTTGTAAAACTGTTGAAAAATTTGCATTTACTTCGCAAAAAATTACGTAACACTATAACACTTCCATGTAAATGCATCGTCTTCTAAAATTGATTATATTCATATTCTCTTTAAATTGTTTGGAATCTTTTGTTTCCTTCAAATTATGTAGAATACATATATTTCTAGAAAATTAAATTTAGGGCTTATCGCTTCATACTTTATGAGTCTCGGGAGGCGTTAAACTAATAGTCTCTTATATTAAGTTTTTTACTTTTTATCGTATCTTAGTCCAATTCTCTCTTCCTTCCTTTCTTTTTTTATTTTTCTCTTTTTTTATTCTATACGTACATAAATTTACAAAAATAGCAAATTTAGTCATAGAATTTTACTCAAAAATTTATGTAATGTTGTGCGTAAAATGTCATAATAAAATTCCGTTATTTGCTTAGGTTTTTCAACATTTAAAAACGTCGGATACGATATTCAATAAGTTAAAAATTGTTGAACTATTTTAATTTAATATCACACGCTATTACTTAAAAAAAAAAATGTATTTTATGTAATGATTAATAAAATTTTTAGCAACATTTGGCTTAAGTGCATATTATCGGAGTATGAATTTTTGCATTCGAAATTGCACAAACAGTTTTTGTTTGTCATAAAATTTGGATTTCAAAATTAAATTTAAGTAACTGCAGCTTTATTGACATTAAATTTTAGTAAAGCCATTTATATTTTAATTAGGTATGGAAAAATATTCTAATACATTAAAGTCTATAGGCGTTGATAATTTTTTAATCAGTTTGCAATTTATTTAAATGCAACAAAACATGCAACAAATAAGCAAACAAAAACTGAAGAGTATTGTTGAAGTTAATTACATCATAATCACAAATGGGGAAAAAATATTACATTTATAAGTTTTCTTTAGAGACATTTAAATTTGTTAAGAACTTAACATCTAACTAACAGTAATTAAATTATGCGAAATGCATTTAGGGAAATTACACACTTTCAACTCTAAAATTAAATTAGCATTTCAGACACACAGGGTGTAGTTCTTTAGATAATTTAATTATTTCTAATAGTGTTAAAATAAACACTAATATGTAACGAAACAGACATTAAACATGTTTTTACCCTTAATTAAGAATTATATTAGTATTATATATATATATATATATATATATATACATATTTATAACCTTAACATATTATTTTTAGTGCGTTCAAAGAAGTCATATCAGTAAATGATGCCTTAGGTTTAATTATTGATGTTACACAAGGCAAATATTGTGGATTCTCTAAATCATATAAAAAATTTGGTCCAATGATAAATTCAGAGTATATAATTAAAGCACAGTTTGCTCGTGTTATTACTATTCAATAATCTCATTTAAAACTATTAGCAGATTAATCAATTTATGCATACAGGGTCAAAGTGTTATCATTTGATGGCTTTTCATTTTGCAATTATTCAGAAAAAAAGATAAACTTCTTATTGTAAAAAAATTTAAATGAATTCAGTAATGGTGTAATGTCTAGTATATGTCAATATTGGCATATTTTGCTAGTAATTTATTGGATATATAAATTTATGTAATTGTATCGCGATTAGTTAACAATTGTTTCAAAAATGTTAATTTATTACAAAATAATAAATAAACACAAATCTAATAAAAATTCGATAATCCGACAGATTACAAAAATATACTTGCATAGTATCATGAATATGCGAAATCATGGTTAAAAATTGCTTTCCTAAAACATTTTTTGAAATCTATGCACAGCAATTTATATACAAAAATTTTTACTAACGCATTTTAGAATTTGTTTCGTGTTTTGATTTTTGGTAATATTTTGGTAAAGAAGATTTTTGGATGATATTGATTTGGATGAATTTTTTTTTATGAATAACCATCTTTGACAAATGAAATGTACAGGAAAAATAAACTTCATGTTTAGATACCTGATAAACTGATTAATACTTGGATTAAAAAAGTTTAATACAAATGAACTTAAACTATACATATTTTGATCTAATTTTAAATGTACTCCGATCCTTTTATCTTCATAATTGTCAAATTTAACATCGCCAAGCACATATAGCTTCCAGGAAAGGATTTTTTTTTTCAGAAATTAAAAGTATCACAAAGTCGTAGATTGCTTATTATTTACTAGAAAAGCCCGAATTCTAAATGCGGGAAAATTTTTAAAATAGTGAATCAACGGTAGTGAATCGAGGTAGCGAATCAACGAAAGCTTTGCCCGCTTCACTGGTCACTATATTTAAAGGAATTTTTTTTTCTATATCACTTTACAAAATAAATAAATAAATCGTGAAATTTCTCTAAAGCCCGCTTTGGTTCCCCGCTGCCTTCGGCAGCCACCCACTCATTCCCAGGCTCTCGGGTGCCTGTGTATATTGTATGTGACATAGCTTACCAGTGGGCTCCCATCTGGGTGCTTATAAGATGGCAGTTTCGAAACGGACGGTATCGAAAAGATTGAAGTAGCAATTTTATATTTGAATCCCAGTTACATATGACCAACACTATACGCGATGTACATAATATTTTCTTTCACGTTATTTTCTATATTTATTTGATATATTCGATCAACCATAAAATGACAACAATTTCGTGCCAAATATAATATTACAATGCGCTATGGTCGGTTACGTCTATCGCCTGAGACAATTTTTGGGGTTACAATAATAGTTGAGTTAGTTAATAGTAGTTGGTATATAGAAAAATAAATAATGAAATATGTAAACCTGTTCATGGTACAGCCTTAATGTGGCTCCCTTTGGTGACTTTTGAAACTTTATCGCCACTTTAGAAAAAATTACATAAGTTTTGTAATTATTTTTTCCGTTTTTTTTTTTTTTTTTTTTTTTTTTTCTGTTTTTCAATATTTTATAATTTATCTATATTTTTGATACGCTGCATGGCTTAAAGTGGCTTTTGCGAAAGTGGAGTCTTTGGTGAAAAATGTCCGACCTATTTCAGCATCAAAATTTTAAAATTTACACTGGATTATCAATAAGTAAAGCTCTTTAACATAATGCTGAATTAGCTTTCATGCGAAGTGCGAGTCATCCGTGCCAAAAAAATACTATTTAATCAAAGATTAAAAAAATCTAAAATTGAGGTATATTATATATACAGTGATCTCTCACTTATACGTGACCAAAGGGGACAACGGAATTTTCGTGCGCAAGTGAGATTCGCGCATAAGTGAAAAACCTAAAAATAAGCTTAAACACGAAAAGTAACCATTTGTTATACTAATACTAATAATACACTACTAATACTAATGAATAAATACGCACATAATTTCTGTTTATGTATTGTAAATTAATAAGAATGTAGATATTCAAAGTTGTTACATACGTACCAAACTTTTGTTAAATTACGTTTTCTTTACTAAAAAGTCATCAATAAAGGATTGCTTTTGTTCTCGAGAATTGTCGATGAGAGTCTTTTCAAGTTTATCTAGGTGCGAAAAGGTTCTTTCTCTTCCGGAATTAAATTGAAAATAATCCCGCAGAGTTCCCAATGCTTCAAATGCGGTTGTGTGGGTTGGGGAAACTTTTGATAAATCTCTTTCATTGTCATCCACATCTTCGTCCTTGTTGTCGCCAATTTCTACTGCAATAACGCTGATATCCCGTATCTCAGTTGTAATTAAAGTTTCGTTGACATCACGAAGCAAGTACTTGAAGCTAGACCGCCAGATACAGCATTCTAATCGTCTTCGCTTACATCGGCCTCGCTTTGTGTTTCTTTATCGTCTTCGCATTCCTTTTCTTCTGAGAGCAAAAATCCTGCCTTCTTAAAACAGTTTTTGATACAAATATCCGTAATGTTTGTCCATGACGAGCACACCGTGTAAATAATATTAAAGACAGTGATCTTCTTCAAATCAACTTTCACAGAACGTTTCACTTCTATAGCAGCAGCAAGAAGACGTCGGATTAAAGTTTTTCTGTAGTGCACTTTCACGCAACGGATGATTCTCAGGTCCATGGGTTGAAGTCTGTTTGTGCAATTGGCAGGAAAAAACATAATTTTTGTATAGTTGAGAGACGGAAGATCTTTCGGGTGTGTTGGGCATTGATTTAAAAAATAGGATAACTTTTCGATTCTCTTTTCCCATTTTACTCTCAAATTTGTGCAGGAAATTCAGAAAAATGCCCGAAGTCATCCATGCCGTTTTGTTAGCAGCATAATCACATGGAAGTTTCTTTACATTTTTGAAGCATCGGGGATTCTTTGATTTCTCAATGAAAATTATCCGAACCATCGGCATTGCAACACAGCAAAACAGTTAATATTTCTACACTTTTTTTCCACCATGGCATGGTTCTCCTTTAAACGCCAATGTTCGGTCGGGCATTACTCGATAGAAAATTCCAATTTCGTCGCAATTGTAAATATTTTTCGGTTCGTTTTCTTTTATCAAATCAAGTCCTTTTGCCATTGTTCAACAGATTCAATATTGACACTTCCACTTTCACCAGAAAGGACACGAGTTGACAATCCATGTCTAATCTTAAATTTCTTAACCCATCCACGTGACGCAGAAATGTTTTCCATATCATAACTCTTCGATAATTCCAAGGCTTTCTCTCTTAGAAGTTCAATGTTTACAGGAATGTTCGATGCACGAGTTTCTTTAAAGCAGAGAACTAAAACTTTCTCGAATTCTTCGTTCTTTCCGCTTTGAATTCGTCTCCTTTTCTTGGCATTTATTTCACATTCTAGATAAGCTGCATTTATAGTTTTTCTGTTTTTCAAAATTCCTCTTAAAGTTGATTCTGGTATACGGAAATGATCAGCTAACGCTGTTTTTGATTTAAAACATTTTTCTTCGAATTTTTTTATGCTATCCATTTTAAAAGAAAGCGACAAGTTCGCACGTTTTGCCATTTTATATACACTGTACAGTACGTAAGCGAATGACCAAAAACCTAAAGCATGTTCCGCGATTAGTACTTACCATCCACTTCGATTGGCTGCGACTTTTACTGACGTCAACCTTTCCGTATGTAACCCGTTCTCCCCTCTCGATGTCAATCACAAGACTAATCTATCCCCTAATTGCACACCTGTGCGAAAATGAACGCGTTCTTGGAAGAATCCGAACAATGGATTAAGAGTGTGTATAGAATTGAATGTATTCCAAGAGAGAGAACAGGAAAGGTACATTCTTGCGATAAGCAAAGCGTAGATAGGCGATTTTACTAAAACATGAAAATTTTTTATCGCGCATAAGTGAAAGGTGCATTTTAAGTTTCGCGTATAAATGAATAATAGTTAGCATTGTTTTCCTATATCGTTGGCCGGGCCCAATGGAAAAACGCGCATAAGTTAAAAACACGTATTAGGCCTGCTGCACACCAAGGAAGCAGATGCGACTTGCGCGACAAGAGAGACAAAACTTACAGTTGGCACTGACTTCTACTTCACTGCATCCTCACATCGAAGAGACATGCGTCATGTCTGATCTGTAGCACGTGTGTCGACTGACCGTCTACCCTGTGTCGCGCGAATCGCTCTTGCTTGATTTTTCTCGTGTGTGTCTCTACGTCGCAAGATGGCCGCGAATAATTCCACAGAATTTAATATACAATTTGTACAGTTTATCGAATCGTATCCAGTTTTATACGACGTGTCTTTACCAGAGTATTCCAACAGGAATGCCGTTGATAAGGCATGGCACGAAATTTCTTTCAGAATGAACATATCTGGTAAGTGAAATTTCTTTTCTTGATTATTTCAGAATGCAGATTTTAATTTATTTACGCTTTTTGTATTTATTTATTTATTTTTTGTGACATACATAATTTCAAATTTTCCGTGTGTGGGTTTTCTTTCTTTGAATAACTGTATCGAGGAACTGATGGTTTTCGAACATTTTCAAAAACATTTATTTAGTTTAGTGCTTTCCAATGCACAAAATTGGAGAGCAGAAAATAAGCTAGATTTGTGATCATGAAGTTTACATCAAAATATTTACTAAAAGAAAATTTGAAATTATGAAATCACAGTATCTATAAATGTATAATACACATGTATTTCATTTCATGAATTTTTATTCCTGTATTTCTTTACATGATTGATATGTTCAAAATCTTAAGAGAAATTTTAAGGTGAATAAGCCCACACTGTGTGGTTTTTGTATATAAACTAAAAGTATATTTATAAATTATATTTGCAACAGTCAAATTAAGGCAATATATTTAAATATTTACAACAATTACAGTTTAATTCTAACAATGAAATTAGGCTATAGATTTTGCATGATTGTATGGTATATAATCACAGTTCATTTGAAAAGGTTTTATAATACAACTATAAGAATTTAGAATCTGTAAAATTTAAGATGCAAATTCGCAAAGGATTCTAATCCTTGTTAAATATTTTTTGTTTAATAACAAAATTATATTATCTATTAAAGTAAGGCTATTTCAAATTAGATTTTATCTTGGAATTCAGTCTATATTAAATCATTTGTTTCAAGAGTTCTATAAAATGTATTTGAAATATTTCTGTATGTGTAGTTCTGAGATCAATTGAAAAATATACTCTATTACAATAAATATGTAAAATTTGCTTGTACAGGAAAGTGGTTATAAAGAATTTCAATATTTGAATATATAATTGAAGAAGAAAATTTTTCGGTGGCTACCACTGAGTTCAGAGTTATCTAAAATTTTAGTCTCAATTTTATGTTTAAAAAAAATTTCTTTTTTAAGAGTTTAATTTTCATAATATGTTAACACTTAGAATACCACATATTATAGATACAAATAAAAAAGTGATAGCAATATAATACATTGGTCAGTGAAATTCTAGTATGAGATGCCCTTTGGTGCTTTCTCGGGACTTTCGCTGCCACGATTCCTACCAGCTTGTAGGAGTGATTTACTATCTATAAGCTGACGGCTGTTAATGTTAATGATAGTTTTACATGCAAATTGAAATGAAAAAAATGATCATTAATGCAGTTTTAAAAACAAACATTAAAAAAACTAGATACTCCTAATTTTAAGTGTATGGACCAGAAATTCATCAAAGTGTACACTGCGAAATGGCTAATCAGACCGTCAATCCGATTAGCATATAGGCTACTCAGACCATATTTTCCTAGGAGAATAAGTTAGCACTGATAAAAGAGTAAAATTTTGAAAGAATATTATGTGCCTTGTCCCTGTGCATAAAAATTTATCTTTTCAACTTTTGTCTTTTGGTTAGAGATTAATTATTTTCACAGAAATTTTGTACTCTGAATGATGCTAAATTTCTTCATTAAAAGGGCAATGATTCTAAATTTTAAAAAGGCAAAAATAAAAATAATAAAACTTTCAAAAATTCAATAATAAAAAGGGCAACATGAAAACAGATCTTAGTATATGAGTATTTTCAACCTTTGAAAAAAATCTTCGCAGTATGCCTTTTTATGTTTATAAATATGTATAAATAAATCTGCATATCCACATCCAGCTACATAGATGTTATTCGTTTTTCTATATATTTTCCTTCGTTAAAAAAAATTAAACCATTCCAATATAATTTGATACAAACCAAACACAATTTTCTATACAAATATATGTATGATTTTTCCGAAAAAGACTTTAGTATTTATTTTGTAATGTTTACTAACAGCAATATTTAAATATTCTGATGTTTGCATTGAGATTATATTCAGCCGTAGTAATCGATACCACTGCAATGAGGAAGTGGTCCAAATAGTCTCCACACCAATTGCACCGATGGCCTGACTAGCAACAGCCACGTGTACTGCAGCAATCATTATTATGCACTTTTTTTTTATAATGTATTTAAAAATGTGCATTAAAAGAATAATGAAATAGTCGGTGGTTTCAAGCTTGAACTCATAACCCATATCAATAATACAAATTAATACCATTCAAACTAAATTAGCCACCCCTGGTCCCCAACAAGCAATGTTTCTGGATTTTCCTCTTTTCAAATGTAACTGCAATGTGTTTCTTGATTTCTGTACTCTTCTCCTATTCAGAGATAAATTGATTAATTTATATATTTGAATTGTTTTTTCTAGTTGCACAGTGCAAACTGAGATGGAAAAATATTAGAAACAGCTATCTGCGCCACCTCCGTAGTCAGCCTCCGAGTGGTTCCGGAGGCAGTGCAAAGAAGACACCATATTATCTGCATGAATATTTGCAGTTTCTACGACCTTTCACAAAGCCAAAAAAGTAAGTTTTCTCTTTATTCATGTACATAATTCCATACAGTGGATGTATTTTGGAGCTCAACGTTCAACCTGCTAAGCAATGTTATGTATATATATATATATACATATATATATATATATTTATATTTTCCATTTAAACTAGTTTATTTTTTAGACGTCGTCAATCGATGTCATGATGTCTAAAATGTGCTAAAAAGGTGATAAAAGAAAAAGAGCCCCTTCCCCCCATAAAAAAAAATATATATATATATATATAAATAAAATAAAGCCCAGAAAACATGAAATGTTTCTAATCCAGGGGATGTAATTTGTTAAGCAATGTAAAACTTTTTTTTTTAATAATTATTTCAAATGGCAGTTAATGTGTATTCAGTCTTTATATCATTTCTGCTAAATTATTTAATCTTGTGAAAATCATTTAATTGTTAAAATTATTGCATGAACTCATAATTATTTCACTTTTTCATTTTCTGAAGTTTTCCAATTTTGAACAGTAATTAGTCTTTTGCCTTGTTTAAAAAATATAAGGTAACATTTTAATTTGCTTTATATATATATATGTGTGACCAGGCCCCGACTTACGGCAGGGCATACGGGGCAAATGCCCTGGGCCCCCCTTCTGGAAGGGGCCCCCCTACAGGCGAATACAGAAATTCTGCAACCTAAAGACCTCTTATGCCACTGCAAGGGGGCCCCCCAGAATAGGCTTGCCCCGGGGCTGCAGGTAGTCTAAGTCGGGCCCTGTAGTGTGACCTGGGTTTAATCTTGGCACTTCCCATCTACCAACTTTAAGCATATTTTACCAATCGCCCACTGTTAGGCTTAGGTGTATTAGAAAAAAAAGATTTGTGCGAAATTATTTTCAAGTTTTTATTCATTAAAATCAAAATGTAAAAATTTTTTTATTTTTAAAACTCATCTTTTTATGAATAAGTTATGAAGAAATTTTTTTTAAATAAATAATTGTACTTCAATTATTCTAAAATTCTATTTATCTGCATTTTACAATAAAAGAAACTGGATTTAAATCATTATTTAGTATTGCTTCATTATTTTTTTTTTTTTTGTATTGAATAGATTTACATTAAATAGTTTTAATTATCATCCCTCTACATTACTTAACAGTGTTGCACCGTTAGTTTTCAGAATTTTTCTATAATTTGATTTTTATTCATTTAATAATTTTTTCTGGTCTCTGTAATTTATTTTAGCCGACAATGTTTTCACTTTTTGGTGTTTTATGAAGAGTAGAATCACATATTTTTTTCAATATTATTTGAAGACACTACACCTTTTGAATGTTTACTTGTAAGAACTGTTTTCTCTAGCTTTCAGGGTTTTGACATTTCATGTTATGTCATTGGCATAGATTAGATAGACAACTTAGCATTAAGATTCTAATTATTAAATGAAATCATTAATCATTTTAGATAAGCTGTTGAATGGTGTTGACCATGAGTTTGCAGCTTAAAAAAAAAAAAAAAAATATTGAAAATTTTAATTAAAAAAATAAAAAGCCAGCCCAGCTGTGACATTTTAAAATTTTGTAATTAGCATTATTTAAACAATTGAGATTTGAAAGATTTAATTACATTCAGTTTTATATATATATATATATATATATATATATAGATGTCAGCTTTACATTTATTATAGTAACTTTAATAATCAGAGGACTTGTTTTAAAAATCAAAAATTTTATTTATAATCTAGGGACAAAATAGAACTTGATATTTGCAGAGTGAAGAACAATTTTATTTCCTATATTTAAGTGTTTTTTTTTTTTTTTTTTTTTTTTATGATTATTATTTCTTCATAAAATTACCATAATTCTACAGATTGATAAAAAAAAAATTGTTTTGAAAGTATGATGTTTTCTTTATGTATGTTTTTAAAAAAAGGAAAAAATGAACACATATTTTGTATTTTCTATAATATATATCAGGATATGCAATTTTTTGTTTCGCATTTTGTCTACATAGTATCATACTTGCCAACCAATTTTAATAAAAAAGGGAAGATTTTTGTTGAAAAACCAGAAGATTTCATAAAAAAAGGAAGTTTTTTTTTTTTCTTTGATGTGTTAAACAATACAGTTTTAATATTTTGAAGCAAGCTATAAAAACGTTTTACTATAGGTTGATTATACTAAAAATATAAAAGTTCAAGAAGTTATTCTTCTTCAGCATATAAATATCTACAAAACAGAATCTGTAAGAAATTTATTTAACAATACACAAAAGACTTAGTTAAGTTAAAGTATAACTAATTTTTTAAACAAATACAGAATATGATTTTTGTATATGTACATTAATCATACATATAAAGAAAAGTAGCAGTAGCTAATTGTCAGTTGCAAACGTGCATAAAAACAACTGAGTATCAATTTTCTTAAATTGATTTGGGAAAAATTTTCCTACCTGAAAAAATTATTCCTTATTTTTTTCCTCGTGTTTACACATTTGGTATAAATATGACATACCAATATTTAATTTAATTGAGGAAAAATAAACAGATTCATTCAATTCAACCATAAAGATCTAAAAATAATTACATACGTGAGAAATATTGATCACTTCCATTGCTTTATTGTTTCTAGAATTAATCATTGATCAAAATCCGAGGAAGTTGGGGGGGGGGGAACAAAAATAATTACAGAATAATATTAAACTCTTTGAACTGTACTTCTAGAATCTAATGAAAGAAGTTTAAAATTAATATCATTTATGTTGCAGATGGATAAAGATTAGGAAACAAGACTTCTGCAGAACATATGATTGCCGATCACTAGTTGCAGATAAATAAAGGGGGTGAAGGGGCAAAAAATAATTACATCAGCAGAAAATATATAACAATTCTATTTCTTTACATGTTCTAGAATATCATAAAGCAAGTTTGAAAAGAATACTGACATTTATGTTATGGATGGAAGTAGATTGGGAATAAGGAGTTTTCTTAGAACATTTGGGGTTTCTTTTTAAAACGAAAGATATCCGCGACTTTTTTAAAAACGGAAGATTTCATCATCTGTCCGGAAGATACGTTAAAAAACCGGAAGTCTTCCAGGAAAACCAGAAAAGTTGGCAAGTATGTAGTATATATGTGCAAAAAGCAGCACAAAGATGTAAGTTAATTATATTTTGAGAAACACTACTTTCTTCAAGAAGTAAAGTGTTATTTGTATATTTGTTTAAATAAAAAGTGATGTGTAAAGTTATACGAAAGTATTATCATTTGTTTCATTTTTTTTTTTTTTTTTTTTTTTTTTCCCTTACAGACAGTCAAGCAATTTATCACAGCCGTCACAGTCAGCTATTGATGAGGATAGTGACGGGCTGATGGATATAACTGTGCTTACAGATTTTGAAAATTTAATTAATTATGAAAATCCAGAAGAAACAACATCAGAAAGTTGCAATTTATCACCTGATGATGCGGCACTACATGCACTACCAGAGGAGCATGATTATGCAGCACATGATATACCAGGGGTACAGAACGATTTTAACGAAGTTATTGGTATCGAAGAAATGATAAAACAAAAAAAGACAGAGAAGCAAGAAAAAGGGAAAAAAACTCCAATTGAAGACATTGCTGCTAATTATTTTGCAAAAAAAGCAAATGAATCAGCAGTGGATTCAGACGGCTTATTAAGCTACTTTAAAAGCCTTTTACCAGACATACGAAAGCTGGCACCAGCAAAGCAAAGACTTTTAAAAATAAAAATCTTACAATTAATTGATGAATTGTCAGAGGATTAACCTCATAATTTTAAAGCCATACGGATGTAATATTGTTTGCATGTTTTTCTTTTCTTTTCTGTAAATAAACTTTTTCAGCACTAAATAGTTATTATTATTCGTATGTTTTATCTAAGATAAGATTTATTTCATTTAATATAAATTTTCAATAGTCTTAATTTTTAACACTTTAAAATTAGATAATTATATATTTTTTTATTAATTATTTTTTTTAAGCAAAAGACAAAGTGATTGTGAATTTTCTAAATGAGAAAGCAAAAATAGAAAATTGATAATAGTAATTTTTATTATAAATTTCCCTGGAAAATTCAGGAAATTGATCTTGAAATTTAGTGGGAACCCTGATATAGAAGTAGCACTCATAGCATATTGTAATATATTTCACTGTCATATAATTGTCACAGCAATATGGATACATGAGGCAACATATTTTGCAATATTGAGCTATAGCATGTGTATAATTTTTTAAAGTTCAATTGAATGGGCTGAAATGTTTTACACTATCTCTGTTTAAGAAATTTGGGCCCATACACCATAAAGGATAAACAAAAATTTGCATTGTATATCTGTACTGCTAGACGGGGTTGGCAAGTTTTTGTCACTGGATCTTTAATTTTTTTTTATTTAATTACATAAAATTTTCAACATTAAGAGAAATTTGCACATTCTTCTGGGACCAATTTATAAAATAATTTGGTCCAATTAAGATTCATAAAAATAACAAACTCAAGAATTTTAAAATTTGGATAAGAAAATTAAATTTTTGACTGATCAGCTGCGAAAATATTTATATGCAATTAACTAAGAGATTTCCTCAGACTCTTGTTTGTCTGTGGATACAAGTTGCCATCCAATTTTCATACTTTAAATTTAAAAAAATTAAATGTCCATTCGACAGGCTGTTTATTCTGATGAAATCAGAAAAATAACCCTTTTTATTTGGTACCTTATTTGTAACAAAACTTTGATTAGATTTTTTTTAATTAATTAAAATATGAAAATAATAACATGGTAATAGCCTTAAAGTTGCATTTAAATTTTTAATTATTGCAATATATATATTTTTTTTTCAGTATAAAATGAAATATGATAATAACAGAACAGGCGACTTGGCGTTGGAATATTAAAACCTGAATAAACTACGTCAGAAACACCAAAGAAAAATAATGGAAATGCATACAGCTGTTTCGGTAACCTACAGCATACCATCTTCAGTGCAAAAAGGAATTTTTTTTCCTTTTTGCACTGAAGACGGTATGCTGTAGGCTACCGAAACAGCTGTATGCATTTCCAATATTTTTCTTTGTCGTTTCTGACGTAGTAGTTTATTCGGGTTTTAAAATGAAATATGCTTTCGTGCAAAAAGTAAAAAATTATAAAATATTGACACGTTGAGTGCCATGTCAGCCATTGTAGGCATTTTGTCATATATCTCTAAAAATAAGTCTTTAAACTTTGTGTGTGCAGAACATGTTATACTTCAAACATTTCGGTGAAAGTTTTACCCCAAAAGTAAAAGCAATACTAATTAAAAATTAACACGTTGAGTGCCATGTAAGTTGTCGGTGAATGACAATTTAAATTTTTCCTGAACTGCCAACTTTAATAATTTACTCAGTAGCATTGATAGACCTGCTTTTTTTTTTTTTTTTTTTACACCACCTCCCCGACAGGGGGGGCACTGTATAGAGAAAGTTTATTATATGAATATTTATCAAAAACTGCGATCTTGTTATATATATAATAGAATCTGATATATAGCCTCCCCGTTCATGGGAAAAATTGAAGCACAGGAGCGTCATCTATCTGACTTTATACACTGAAACCAATTCCATATAATGTTTCATAATTGCCCTGGCCTATACAAAGTTACATGGGGGGGGGTGCCTCCCCGGCCCCCTAGCTGCCGCCACCCCTGGTTGTGCATCCACATGGTATAGTTCAACTTTCACGAGTTGGCACTTCGTCCCTCCTTCTTTTCGAAGAGTTTACTTTAAGGAAGGAATTTCTACGAAATTTTGTCCTATACTGCCATGTTAAAAATTTAGAAAAAATGCGATCACAGCACCACCTGTTGAGCTATTGAGCACCAGTTTATGTCGGGGACCAACTGAATACCAAGTTTGGTTAAATTTCATTAAAAAAAAAAAAAATCTTTTTTTTTTTTTTTTGTAAAAAGTAAAAAAAAAAATCTATAACTTTGTTTTAAATTACCACAGATTTATAGTTCAACCATTCGTTTTAAAGGTATTGACGAGATCTTTCGAAAGATACCCATCTTGAAGGGGGGGGGAACCGGTGCCCCCACATGCACAATTTTTTTCCCCTAGTTAACTACTACTATTATCAATAATTCATATTAATTTTACAATCACAAGTTAAATATAACACTCATTATGTACATTTATACGAAATTTTGTCCTATACTGCCATGTTAAAAATTTATATAAAATGCGATCACAGCGCCACCTGCTGGGCTATTGATCCCCAAATCTAATCAGCACAATGCCCCGCCAGGCATTGGTGAAAGTTTTCAGTCTATTGACTGAATTCAGTCTTTTTTTATGTTTTATATAACACAGATAGGCCAATTTTAAGGAATTAATCTTTGAGGCAAATAAAGGTCCCAATTTTTTTTTTCTGAATCAGCCCCTATTAATGTTAATTCAATTATATTAATAAATAATTTTGCTAAGTTTTCATACTTATACTTATTAATGTAACCTTTGGAAATGTATGCTTTGAATATCTACATACATTATGTATGAGTTTATTATATTTTACACAATATTACAAAATATATATATACTTCAGTCCAACGAAAATTTTTTACTTTCACCCATGCCGCCAGGGTCCAACTATATACCAAGTTTGGTTGAATTTCATTCATTGGTTCGTGAGATACGGTGAAAACAGACATTTTTTAAAAACTATCAATTCGTGTTCAGGACATCCCAAAATATGTAGATCCGTGAAAAAACGGAGGTCGAAAATTTTCGCGAATCCAATACTTTCTCTATATTACATATAGAAGGAAGTAAAAATCAATGACAATCAATCAATAAATAAAAAGCTAAAAAAAAACTTTTCAATCATGCCTGTAATTTCAATAGGCACTAATGCCTTATTGTTATAATGGCTTTGAATTTATATGTATTTTGTAAAAATATAAAAAAAAAAAAAGAAAGAAAAAATTTAATTACAGGAGTGCAGTTCTTTATTCTTTGCAGTTTTAAATTTTAAAATAATTTTTTCTTTCCTTTTCTTTCTTTTAAGAGGAAGAAAGAAAAAAAAAAAAAAGGAAAGGTTCGTAGATTGGTAGTTTATTGTAGTGCCAGTCCAAATTAAGACATAAAGAAAGAAAGAAAAGCTAATGTTATTCTATGGGAAATTTTCTTTACTTAATAACTAATACATATTTTGAAATTCTGTTTTCACATTTAGAAAATTCCCAAACGTTAAAATGGTGCACCCTTTTTAATACTGTATTTTTTTTATTTTTAATATTTTATTTTGAAGATGTAAAATACAAATTTTCAACATGTGAAATTTCTCTTTTTGCAATTTCAAAATAAAATATTAAAAATTAAAAAAAAGTATGTTTTTAAAAAAGGTGCGTAAATTTCACAGTTGGGAATTCTCTGAATGTGAAAACAGAAATAAAAAATATGAATTAGTTATACGTAAAGAAAATTTCCCATAGAAAAACACTAGCTAGGGTTTCTGGCGACCATGAGTGAAGAGGGCTGTTAATATAGGTAGTCATATGATATAAATCTCCTTATCTGCATGCAAGGAACAGTTTACCAGGTATTTGCAAGCTAGGTAGTTTCACCCCCTGTTGTATTCGTGTGCAACAAGTGGGTTGCAAATTGCAGTTTTAAGAAAAGATATGGTTAAAAGGGATTAAAGGAAACTTTTTTATCTCTGTAAAGGGGGGGATGAAATACGTCCAAAATACCCAGACGTACAAATAATATAGTTCCTGCACAGCAGGGGAAGAGAATACAATAATAATTTGGAGCTTTCAACGTTAAACAGAAATAAGTCTTAGTCTTTTTTTTTTTTTTTTTAACTATTAAAGAAAAAATATAAAAAATAAAATATGACTACATGTAAATGGTATTACTGAAAAAATTAGGTGATTGATACCTAAATATAAGAATAATTCAGCCAGCCGAATATTCAGTATTCGGTTAGTTCAGAATGGTTAGTATTCGGTTGACCGAATAGTATGCATTCAGCCAAAACTGTTATTCAGTTCATCCCTTATTAAAACAATGTATTTACCATACCATTATAGATTAAAGTACTAATTCCATACAAAGGTGGAATTAACCCATATTGGACCGCCGTCCTATTTATAGGACAGTTTAATTAAATGCCAATAATGTAAAAGAAACATTTAAAATCTGCAAAAAACTTGACATAAATTTTTAGAAATAGACTAAATTAATTAAATTACTGTGAAAAATGGAATTTGAAAAAAATATTAATGTTCCAGAATAATAAATAACTTCTTCTGCTAAATAGTGAGCATGTGCTAGTGAAAAATCCAAATGGTCGTCAAAGACTATGTCAACTGAAATCATGCAATAAAAAACCTGTTACAATTTGCAACATGTGCAATGCTGGATGTAGAGATTGTTTTTTGGACTTCCATTCGTAAAAATCTTTACAATTTGCAAAATGCTCACTTTTGGACTGTGTAGAGACTGTTTTTTGGACTAACAAACAAAATAAAAAAATTTGTAAAATTATTATAATTTTTTCTTTTTTATATGTGTAAGTATCTTATACTGACCATGTTTTTAAAAAATTACATTTTTCTAATGATTCGTTTAATGAGTGGTCCAATATGGGTTAACCCAATAAAGAATGCTTATTTTTTATTAAGTAATTGTTTACATCTAACACATTTTGTATATTAAAATGTAATTTATTTCAAATAACAAATCAGTTAAATACAGAATATGTTTATTGTATTACGTGTAAAAAGGAGAGTTTTATATAGATTTTTATAAACTACTTCATAGAGTGTAAAAGAAAACAAATTAATAACCAAAAATGTACAAAGGTATTTTATTGCTTTGGTATTATGCTAACTTAAAAGTTTTATTTGTTTCAATAATTAGTTTTGACGTTATTGCAAATAAAAAAGGTATAACTCAATTTTTCTACATTCAGCTTCTTTTTTGTTCCTTAGTGTATATACACACATGTACACTATTGTAAAAAAAAAAAAAAAATAATAATAATAATAAATAAATATGAATTTAGGGGGCCTCATATATGTAAAGACATAAAAATTTCAAACTCAGAATTTTGACATGTTTATAATACTTTCCTCACTATAGAGTTCAGCATAACACTGATGCTTTCACCCTGCACTTGTACCAACTTTGCTAAAAATATTTAAAAACAAAAAAAAAACATGCTTTTTAAATTTTTATTTTACAGCTAAAAAATGTAAAACACCCACTAAATGATCTATATATCTTATATATGCAAAAGGAAATATTAATAATTGTATTTAACAAGAGAAACATTTAATATTTTATGTATTTTCTTAATGTTGATTAATTATTTAAAATAAATAAATACTTCTTATGTAAAAAGTAAATCTAGGTATTCAATTTCCCCAGAAAATTATATGGGATTCGGTCATCAGAGACTTCAAAATAATAATTGGTTGGTAAACCTAAACTGAATGCGAAAAAATAGTTACAGTATGTGACTCGTGAAATTGGAGGTGTCAAAAAATTGAATATTTCAAGGTGGAGAGTAGGAAATATTGTATTGAATTAATCATTTTCTGTTTTTAATGATCTAAGATGCTTAAACTGTGTTGTTAATTTTTGTGACTTTTATTCAACTATCATCAATAATTTTTAGTAGTGATAGTTGACATACTTAATGGGTGAATAACCTACAGTATTTAGGAAAGCATTTTAATTAAAATAATGGTGTATAACTGAATAAAAGCAATTAAATTTGACAGCACTAACCAGAATTTGAAATAAAATAGGACGGGAAAAGGGTTAAAAAAGCATGGCTGTTAGCATTACCCGAGAAACACCACGTGGAGGTCGCCATGCACAGTTTCTCATGGGGAGTTTTGATAAGGCAGGTCCACTCGCCTACTGCCAGGTAATATACAGAAATTATATAAACAACATATATACAAAAACTATACAATAATACATATATATAAAAACTATACAATAATACATATATACAAAAACTATACAATGACACATATATACAGAAACTATACAATAATTACATATATGCAAAGGAATAATAAATATTTACATTTTCACACAATAATTATTTTGCCATGATAAAGCATTTTCAGGTTTTATGAAAAATTCAGATAATTTGTCTCTATTATTTAGAGCTGCATTGGTCCCTCTTCTGTTCTGTGTATTACAAAGTGGATTTCCAAATGGGTGAGAGTTGTCCTCATTTGGAAAGTTTTCATGAAATTGTTCATTCTTATAAATGAAATTGTGAAGCACACAAGTCGCTTTCACGATACTTTCCACTTTTGAGGGATCACAACCAATGCGTGAGTACAGAACCCTAAATTTTGAGGATAATCTGCCAAAGGCACATTCCACAGTCTTTCTTGCCCTTGACAATCTGCCGTTGAATATTCGTTTCTGGTTATTCAGATCTCTTGCAGGATATGGCCGAAGTATGTTTTCACTAAGTGGAAATGCTTCGTCACCTACAAAATAAAATGGGAAGGGTTCATTTTCATTTGGGAGTGGGGCTGGTGGTGGAATATTCAACTGCTTGTTTGCCAGTAAATTTCCTAATGGAGAATTTCTGAGCACACCACCATCGCTATTCCTTCCATAATCCCCAACACACACAGCTGTAAACAAACCATCAGCATCTGCTACAGCTAACAATACAATGGAAAAAAAACCCATATAATTGTAATAGGCAGACCCACTGTTTGATGGTTGACGGATTCGAATATGTTTTCCGTCAATTGCTCCAATACAATTAGGCATTTGCCACTTGTCTAGGAACCTCTCCGCAGATTGCTTCCACATCTCTTCTGTTGGAAACGGCATGTATTCCGGTGAAAGAACATCCCATATGCTTTTGCAGGTTTCTTCCACTACTTTGCCGATTGTGCTTTCACCTCTCAGATAACCGAAACTCAGGTCTCTGAAACTGTTACCCGTTCCAAGAAATCTGAAAACAGAGAAAATAGAATCTGTTTCAAAAACAATGTAAAAATTAAAGGTACTTTTATATAAACTGCATGCCACAAGTTTAGTAATTGTATAATTTATTGAATAATATCTTGCTTGTTTAGTTCTTATACCATTTAGCATTGGATCACGATATTTTAAAAATAATATCTTAAACTTCATAATATTTACAAAGTCCAAATAATTTTAAAAATACCATAACCTTTTTCATTTAACTAAACCCAGTTTAAGGTTGCTATTACTGCCTATTTAATGAACAGTACCCACTAAATAAATAAATGTTTAAAAAAAAAAGTAAAAGAATAAGAGAAAAAATTAAGATGTTTCCGAAAATCTGAATTTTTTTAACAGGTGAAAAAATTTCCTTGTTTCAAATGATATATGTTAAACACTAAGTAATACATAGATATATATATATATATATATCACTTTCTTTATTTCAATATATTATTGTAGCTATAAAGTCAAAATCACAAGCTGAAGGGTTTTGTTTGCTATTAAATTATTTCTCAGTATGAAGTCTAGTGTATGAATGCCTACTTGGATTTTTTTTCTGTAGGAATATTATTTATATTTTTATAATTCAAGCAAAATTTTTGATAGTGTGGATACTGTGCATATATACACACACCTACATTTAAAAATACAAATGTTGTACTATATAATGTGTGAATAGTTTAAAAAATCATTAAAATGAAATAAATCTTGATTTAAATAAAATAAATATATAAAAATCAACAACCCTGAATGTATTGTTTTGAAATGTTTCTTATTATGTAATATTTTAGAAATCACTTAGTACATTAAGAAGATATCACCAATAATACAATGCAAAAATAATTCACATAAAACTTAACGAATTCCTATGCATTGTAAAAGGCAAGTATTAATTATTTCATTTAAAGTATCAGTTTCAAGTAAAGCTGCAACTGTTAAAATGTACTTCAGAGAGGCAAAACAATTAGCATTAATTTAAATTTAATGCATTATAAATAAATACTTATGTATAAAAATTACAATTTAACGTATTTGAAAAATTTTCTTACCTTAACGTTATTTGTAGACGCTCTTCCGAACTAACAGCTTCTCTGAAATTGGTATCTTTTTTTTGTATGTGGGGTCCAACCAACGATAATAATTTTTGGAATGTTTCAACCCCCATTCTGTGAAATTGGTGAAATTTTTCAGCATGCTTATCCATATTTTTGTGGACAACGTACGTGCCATGTTCTGGTTGCAAACTGTTTAAAGGATGAACCCAATGATTTCTTTTCTTTTTTTTTCTTTCATGTGCCAAAAGCATCGTTAGCACCAAAACATCTTCATCCTCTGATGATAACTGGTGATTATTTACTGCGGTTGCCATAGAAATACGCAAACAAAATCGAAAAATGTAAACAAACGCTTTCACTTCGCACGATGAAGCTGTCGCTTTGGTGTGCAGATGGAAAATGGCGAGAAGACAAGTTGCTTGCGTCGCGTCGCTCTGCGTCTTGCGTTTCTACAGACATGCAGCTTTTGACTCTGTCGCGTGCTTCCTTGGTGTGCGGCCTCACTTACAGAGGTCGCGTATAAGTGAGAGATCACTGTATATATATATATATATATATATATATATATATATATTACTCCGTTTTCATATTTTTATTTTTTCTCATGCATGAGCAAATTTAATATTTTATAATACTTTATTTTTCACGTGAAAGCATATTTCATTTTAGAGTGGATTTTTTTTTTTTTTTTTTTTTTTTTTTTTTTTTTAAACAACAATTAAAAATTTAAATGTCCAATTTTTAAGCTATTGACAAGGTATTATTTTCTTATTTTAATTAATATATAAAAAAAAAAATCAAAATTTCGTTACAAATAAGGTACCATATAAAAGGGGCGATTTTTCTGAATCCATAGAATTAAACAGCTTACCGATCGGACAATTGGATTTTTTAAAATTAACTAAAGTATGAAATTTTGGTGACAACATGCATCCACTCACAGACAAACATAGTCCAAGGAAATCTCTTAGCCAAATGTATATAGAGATAACCATAAGCATGCAAATGTTTTATTAAAATTGATTGAAATTATAACAAAAAATGCATTTTTTTTTTTTTTTTTTTTTTTACGATAATGAAACAGGTTGTTGTAGAATTGCTTATTGTAGAAATATATAAAATATCGAAAGGAATTATTAATACTTATATTTAAAAAAGAAAAAAAAAAAACTATATATTATCAGGTAAAGTAATTTTTTATAATTTGAAAAATAGATTTTTAAAATTATATACTATGTAAGAGTCTTGTTTCTAAGCATACAATTAGTTTTGAAAACTTAGAGTTTTTATTTTTTATAAATACTTTTACCATAATAATTTAAGTTAGGTTATCTGAACAAAGGATTGTTTTGTTTTTAATTAAGAAGCATTAAAAATACTTTCATAGACTAAATCTGTACTGATAAGTATAAAGGATTTAAGTCCAAACATGTCGATTTTGAGTTAAGTACATAGTCAGACTCAGAAAAATATTCTCTATCGATTGGTATAAAGGATTTAAATACATGTCATTTAGTCTTTTAGAAAATCCATTGGTAAAAAAAGATTCAAGTTAGAAATTTAGCATTAGTCTTTAGTATAAAATAGTTAATTCATTTTTTTCCTTTTATTAAATGAAGATTGACAATCACTGAATAGTATAAAGGGTATAAATCAACCTTATCCCTTTTTTCTAATCGATTCTTCTGATTAGTTTTTAGTTAGTTTAATTTTATTTTTCGTCTCCTGAAAAATCAAGAATATGGACTTAAATCCTTTATACTTATCAGTACAGAAATTTACGTTCATAGACTTTCACAGATAAATTTTCATAGACTATCTTTTGAAATGACTGATAATAATAATAATAATAATTCATAATGAATGTTTTAATATTGAAAATGAGAAATTATGATACATAACAAAATTATTAATTCAAATCTAACTATAATAGTATTTATGTAAAATTGTAGCATTTCGTTCCTCTACTTTTTACGTATAAACTGGAAAAATAATTACTTTTTTAAATATTTTATGTATTTTTCAATATCCGTAATCTCAAAATCTTCCAAATGGTTTCTGTTATATTCATCAGAAAAGTATTCTTGCTCTTATCTCTTTTTGAAAAGTTTTTGGATATATTCGTCTGGATATATCATACTTTATCTCCATGTTATTGCATATTTCTTTTTCAAATTTTTGTATATATTCCTAAAATTCAATGAAATATATATTTTTCATTCATAATGATATTTTTCATTCATAATGATATTTTTCATTCATAATGATATTTTTCATTCATAATTATTTTTTTAAATATTTTATGTATTTTTCAATATCCGTAATCTCAAAATATTTTTCATTCATAATGATATTTTTCATTCATAATTCATAATGAATGTTTAAATATTGAAAATGAGAAATTATGATACATAACAAAATTATTAATTCAAATCTAACTATAATATTTTATGTATTTTTCAATATCCGTAATCTCAAAATCTTCCAAATGGTTTCTGTTATATTCATCAGAAAAGTATTCTTGCTCTTATCTCTTTTTGAAAAGTTTTTGGATATATTCGTCTGGATATATCATACTTTATCTCCATGTCATTGCATATTTCTTTTTCAAATTTTTGTATATATTCCTAAAATTCAATGAAATATATATTTTTCATTCATAATGATATTTTTCATTCATAATTCATAATGAATGTTTAAATATTGAAAATGAGAAATTATGATACATAACAAAATTATTAATTCAAATCTAACTATAATAGTATTTATGTAAAATTGTAGCATTTCGTTCCTCTACTTTTTAACCGACTTCAAAAAAAGAAGGAAGGTTCTCAATTCAAACCGTATGTTTTTTTTATGTTTGTTAGCTCATAACTTCTGAACGGATGCTTCGATTTTGATACTTTTTGTTTTGCTGAAAAGGTCTTGGTCTGCAATAGGTCCCATTGTAATATCTTTACGATCTAAAGAAAATACAGGGTGCCCAAAAAAATTAGTCCCAACTCTTTTAACTGCTAAACGGCTGCAGCTATAGTGATAAAAATGGTATGTAAGTATAGTAAAGTGGCCCTGCAGTACAAGGTTAAACCGCTTGCTGCGCCACCTGGTGGAAAATAGTTGAGTTAGTGTTCCTATCTCAAAAACGGTTCTAGAGAAAAAAAGTTAATTAGAAAGTTGAAGATTATCATCGATTTAGTACAAAAAGATAGTTTAGATATTCATGCTAGCGTTTCTATCTCGGAAACGGTTCAAGACAGGGGAAAAAAGTGAATTTAAAATTGCAGAGCGTCATCGATTTAGTACGAAAAGATAGTTTTGACATTGATGCTAAAAGTACAAGGCTAAAAACGCGCCTCTTTTTGTTCCCAATTTCTTACACTATACACACTTGAGCTACATTGCTCACGTAGTAGCGTAGCTGGTGAGACATACGCTATATAGTTCAAAATACGGTTACTTGATACTTATTCCTTTGTTGTAGAGATCTTGGTCTGAAGTAGGTCCCATTATAACATTTTTACAATCTAAAGAAAATAAAGCGCCATCTGGTGAAAAACAGCGGCATTAGCGCTCCTATCTCAAAAACGGTTCAAGATGGGAGAAAAGTTAATTACGAAGTTGTAGAGTATCATCGATTTACTACGAAAAGACAGTTTTTAGATATTATTGCTAAAAATAGAACGCTTAAAACGTGCAATTGTTTGTTCGCAATTTCCTACACTGTGCACACTTGAACTACGTTGCACGCTTTACAGCGTAGCGGATGACACGTATATTCTGTGGTTTAAAGTACTGTTACTGTAAGCGGTCACATCGATTAGCGCAAAGTCCTTTTCAACCAACTTCAGAAAGGAGGGTATTCTTAATTCTTGCTATGTGTTGTTGTTGGTGTTTGTAAGCTTATAACTTCGTAAGAAATGCTCTAATTAACCGACTTCAAAAAGGAGGAGGTTCTCATTTCAAAGCGTATGTTTTTTTGTTTTTGTTTGTGTTTGTTAGCTCATAACTTCTGAATGGATAATCCGATTTTCATACTTTTTGTTTTATTGTAAAGGTCTTGGTCTGAAATAGGTCCCATTGTAAGATCTTTAAGATCAAAAGAAAATACAGGGTGCCCAAAAAAGTCAGTCCCGACTCTTTTAACTGCTGAACAGCTGTAGCTATAGCCATAAAAGTGGTATGTATGGTAAAGTAAAGTGAACATGTGCTACGCGATTCAACCGCCTAAAGCGCCACCTTGTAGAAAAGAGTGGAGTTAGCGATCCTATCTCGGAAAAGTTTCAAGACAGGGTAAAAAGTGAATTATAAAATTGCAGAGCATCATCGATATAGTACGCAAAGATAGTTTAGACATTAATGCTAAAAACAGAACGCTTAAAACGTGCATTTGTTTAGTCACAATTTCCTATTTTGTGCACACTTGAAAAACATTGCATATATTGTAGCGTAGCGGGTGACATTTATGCTATGTAAAATTCAAAGTATGGTTATTGCAAGCAGTCACATCGATTGACGCATAGGCGTTTTAAGCCGACTTCATAAAGGAAGAGGTTTTCAATACAAACCATGTTTCTCGTTGTTGTTGTTGAAATTTGTTAGCTTATAACTTCGTAAGAGATGATTTAATTTTAATACTTTTTTTGTTGTCGTAATGATCTTGGCCTGAAATAAGTTTCATTAAGATTTCATTAAGATATAAACAAATTACAGAATACTCACAAAAGTCTGTTCTCACTCTAACTGCTGAACACAAGCAGCTACACTGGTAAAGGCAGTGTGTAAGTATCGATGTTGAAACTTCTGTCCATGAGCTGCAATCAGTGCCTGATTTAAGGCAGGGCATTCGGGGAATGTGCCCTGGGCCCTCACACTGAGGGGGCCTCCAAGAAATTCATCATATATTTAAAAAAAAAAAATAGTTAAAATGAAAAATTTCCAAATTTGTTATAATGACAGTTACTAAGGCTAACTAAATCCGAAGCACACACTGCAGAGCAGATATACAGGTGCAATGTATATTATATTGATCTGACAGACAAGCATTGGATCTAGTTAAGCCTTACTCTTACCAATAAAATGAAAAGAAGTGAAATGAAGAGAATTTTTAGGCACATGAATAAAAAATATGTGGTTTGTTTTGTTTGTTGTAATATTAAAGTACGATGAAAAGGGGCCCATTAAACATGAGTGCCCTGGGCATCCAAGTGTGTAAATCGGTCCCTGGCTGCAATGCATATTTTGCTCTTTGTTTGAACTTTACGCAGCGCAATTTCCAGCGCAGCGGGTGACACGTATTTACTGTAAAGTTTAATATATATGCCTAACAGAATTTTCGGTTACGAATACAGCGTATCCTTTCTTTACATTTCTAAAGACTTTTTAATTTAACGTATGTTCGTTCAATAGATAGTTTTTTAATCATATCCGATAAAGGCAAGAAAAGTGACACAATTTAAAAATGCAGCATTTGAGAAAAATCAACTTAAAAATAACTTGACTAGAATAAAACTGGCACAACTCTCTCTCGAGTGCATAACTTTCTAGATGGAGATGTAACTTTTTTGTTCACATTGGGTGCATTTAATGTATTTTTCAGTGACATAAATCATTTTTTGAGTAATGTCACTTTCCTTGGAAGTTGTGATTTGTGAAACTTCCGTCGAAAGTCTTCTGATGCTCTGCTATATAAATAAGTTTTCACTGAAAAGAGAAAAATAAAATCTTTTTGTAAAAAAATAGAACCGACTCCAAAAAGGAACTGCTATTCAAACAACTAAAAATGAAAGAAAATTGGCAGAAAATGGAACTGTAGATTGCGCCTAAAAGTATAAAATAATTTCCTTTACCAAACAACCTATAACACTACAATTAATCATAACTTTTGAAGTCGGCGCAAAATTAAATAAAAATTGATACCTTCATTCAATACAAAAATGAAATCCTATTCAAAATACACGTCTCACATTGTTACCTGCAAAACGCAGCCGAAAACTACATTGATTCAAGAAAACAAATAAGACTTCGTAAGCAGCAAAAGTTGGCGAAGATGCTGGTATCTGACGTCCTTGGTGAACGAAAAATCGCAAAATTATCTGGCAAACATATTTAATTTCTTTGGGATATCATGATTATTTTAATAAGGTATATCAAGAGAGTAATCAAGAATATGAAACAACACATCATACAAACACACATAATAACACATCATATGAAACAACACAATAGATATTATGAAAATATACATCTTGCGTGTATATTTTTGCCTTACGTTTCTATCGCCAAATTCAAAAGCCATCAAGGATGATCTAACTTCGTAGAAACATAAATACTGCATTGTGAAGAATGTTCACTGTTCTATGTAGATGCTACTAATGGACCGATTGTATACAGTGATAAAATAATAAAGGAAACATGAAAATGGATCATTCGAGACAACAGCATTTGTTGCTACCGATCTAAAGACAAACCTTTAAAAACTAATTAAATTTTATTTAATTTTGCGCCGACTTCAAAAGTTATGATTAATTGTAGTGTTATAGGTTGTTTGGTAAAGGAAATTATTTTATACTTTTAGGCGCAATCTACAGTTCCATTTTCTGCCAATTTTCTTTCATTTTTAGTTGTTTGAATAGCAGTTCCTTTTTGGAGTCGGTTCTATTTTTTTACAAAAAGATTTTATTACGTATAAACTGGAAGAATAATTATTTTTTTAAATATTTTATGTATTTTTCAATATCCGTAATCTCAAAATCTTCCAAATGGTTTCTGTTATATTCATCAGAAAAGTATTCTTGCTCTTATCTCTTTTTGAAAAGTTTTTGGATATATTCGTCTGGATATATCATACTTTATCTCCATGTTATTGCATATTTCTTTTTCAAATTTTTGTATATATTCCTAAAATTCAATGAAATATATATTTTTCATTCTCCGGAATGTGAAATTCATTCTCTTGAAAGTGAATTTTCGTGGGCTTACACAAAAAATGTTCTTTGTTCGAGTTTTTTTTTTTTTTTTTTTCTCATTTTTTTATATATTTTATTTTTGAAATGTCATTAAAAAAAAAAAAAAAAAAAAAAATGCAATTAGATAAATTATCTGTAAAATATATAGCTATTTTAACAAAAAAAAAAAAAAAAAAAAAAAAAAAAAAAAAACTATAATATGAATTTAATAGAAATGTTTAAATCTCCTTATCTCTGGTAGGGTGCCAAGTAGTTCTGTAAAAACTATAGATATTTTTATAGACCGACTCTAATATTACTTTAATAGAAACTTTTAAATCATCTTGACTCTTTCAGGGTGCCTTGAAGGATTCTAAGTACACTAGTAAAAGACAGTTCGAACGTTATGTTTTTGATGCATTCGAATATTATTTTAAAAAAATTCTTAAGTTTTTTTAAAAATGTTTGCAAAAATGTTAAGTTTTTAAAAATTATTTTATGATCTTTTTTGTGGAAATAGTATTACAATTTTGTTGAAAAATGTTGCAAAGATTGTTTTTACCATTAAATCTTTTACGCTTATTATTAAAATTATTAATATATAACTTATTATTAAATGATATACTTAATATCAATAATAACGTACACTATATACAAAAACTTTAGTTGAAAATTATTGAAATATATTACATGGCGTAATATGCTTATCTTGTTCCATCATTGTTCTTTATTTCACTGTTGCCATCTCTACAACACAAAAAGAATGTCCTTTGTAGTTTTTCTCAGGAAGCGTTTTCTCCGTTGAGGATCAAAATTGCGATAGCATGTCTCTGGAGAATTTTCAAGGGGGTGTCCTAGATCAACGCCAATTACCCATGGTACAGTACTAGTGCGACATTAAATCCAACCAACCAAAAAACTATCCCACAGGATTTTTCATTGAAGATTCGTTGAAGCAGCATTTTTCCATTAGCGAAATAATTTTCATCGCCATGCGCAGCTACCTATAAATTGCATGAAATTTTAGGCATTATAAAAGGTTATCATATATCACTTTATAGATTTAAAAACTTTGAATGATTTTTAAATTTCCTTTCAAAAACAATAAAACAAGTAAAAAATAAATAAAAATGAAATAAAATAAAGTATCAAATTTATGTATACACGATAACGAATAAGAAATGTTTTTCTAAAACATATTTCCCAAGGGTTGAAATTGATTACGTTTTACGTCGTATTGGATTTATGCAAAGAACAGTTTGACAACATTCTTGAATTTATCCTTAGGGACTAACCAGATATTTGCAATCACAGTTTTCATCTTCCTATTCAGGATGGCTAACCTGCTTCAGCAAATCTAAGATGTATTATTTTAGATTATATACAGAACATTGCAGCCAAGGCGGACTTTACGTTTGATATCCACCATTAGTGTGAACGCCGCTTTTTTGTGGTCAGCTCAATTACCGAACTCGCAATCCTCAGATTACGAGTCCGACGTTCTACCTACTAGTCTAACATGGTCTTCAAACAAACCGCAAGTGACATATTTCCCCACTAAAGGACCTTGCAGACACTAGCGACGAAAGCAGAGCGGGAAAGTCAGTGGCGTCGTCAGAAAAAATTTCAGGGGGGGGGGGCACAATCTGAAAAAAGTTTTTTTTTTAAATAAAATTCTGATAGCATAGTTTTAAATTTAAAGAAAAAATGCTTAGTAGAATTTTCCAGGGGGAAGGGGGGGGGGGCAAGTGCTCCTCCCTTGCCCCATTCTGCCACGCCCATGGGGAAATTGATAAATTATCCATTGTCGGAAAGAGACCCTTGAACTTTTGAACATATTTACAATGAAAGACATTACATTTTATTGCTCGTTTAAGATTTTTACAAGAGAGACCGAAGTTCCCCATACTAATTATCGCAGTAGGAGGTTTGTCAGAGGAGAAAACGGCTCTTTTAGGCTCGTGGCATCTCAAATCACACATCAAAGGAATTTCAATAGAACCCGCCCTTGCCGCGTTGGAGTCACTATTATCTGCAAGATCCTTAGGAATCTCTTCTATGCATAAGACTAGGTTCGGTGACATTTTTCTGAATATATATATATATATATATACATATATTAGCTGTTAATTACTGTCGCAGATAAGCAGCTTTTATTGATAACAGTGATGTTTTGCAGTAATTGAAATAAAATTAATTTTTATTTAAAATGTTTATGCGAAAATTCTTATTTTATCGAATTATTCGATTCATAAATTCGGAAAAGTTTTGAAGTTTTAAAGCAGGAAGATTACAGTTATCAACGTTCCTCTCATTATCATGATTGTTGTTTTAAAACTAGTCTGGTATCTTAGGAAATAACTTTGTTCCTTAATGCGCGTACATGCAAATTTTTTCTCAATTTTGTTATTTTGGGAAAAACTAACTTACGGAGTTTTTAAAGTAAACTAATGGATGTAAATTTGGATTTGATCATTATTTTCAATGATATTTTAAGTTTGGTCCAATATCTATGCATTAATTTATTTTTTTAAATGATCTCGATAGTGTCTAATACACAAACAGTATAAGAAAGTAAAACTAAATAACCTCTAGACGAACAATACATCGATTTATTACTTTGAGATTTTCATCTCCAAAAATATGTTAAAAGTTGAAAAATCCGATGTCAAAAATTTATACTAAAATCAAGGTTGTTCTAAGACAAATGTTGTTATCACGTTGTTTTTTAAGAATATTGATATCAAACTTGAATGTCAGGCTGATATTAGAATATTGCGAATCGTAGATAAACAATATAAGTGAATGGATTTTCAGCAGGGTACCGTTTTTTCCATACATTGCTGCTATAAAAAAAGCATACTATAAAGAGAAGCTTCAATTTATTTAGGTCCTCAAAATGACACTAAATTAAAGAACTGGTGTACAATCAATATTTAAGCTTGAAAAACTTCTTCACACACCACAAAATTAAAGGAAGCGCTACAGGTTTCGAAGGGGAGAAATAAGTGCTACTCTCTTGGAGGCAAAAGGAAACCTGGAGGAGCAACACATCCAACCAATAGGAAGCAACCTCTGCCTGTTCCTCTTGTTGCATGTTTTTTGGTTGTGTTCCTTTCTGATTGGTTTTGCTGCCTCCGTCCTATTGGTTGGTTGTGCTGCTCCTCACCCTTTAGATTACGTCCTGCTTTCAGTCTTGCTTTTGACTCCAAGGCAGTAGCACGAATTTTGCACCTGAAGAAGAAAGGCCTCGTTCCTTCGGAACAGGTTCCATTCATTTTATGGTGTGTGAAGAAGTTTTTCAAGCTTAAAAAATATACCTATAGTATAATATGGGATTAATTATGTATGATTCTGTTTTTGTTTTATAAGAGACACATTATTTTTAATAATATTAAGCGCAATGAAAATTCTGTCTTACCTTTTTATGATCAATATTTATGAGAGTATTTATAAATATCATAGATTTTGCATTATTTAAATGTATTTAATTGCAATCCTAAAGTATGCGATGGCTTTTGAGAAATCATTTAAGAAAATATTTATGTTTTTCACAGATTTCTGTAAAATTAATTTATTGTTATTGTTATTTTTTCATTGTTTCAAGGTGTTAATATATATATAATTATAAGGAAAGCAGATTCTATGTTTTTTACTGTGAAAATGCTTATAGATAATAAAGATGATTTTACTTTTTACTTGAACTTTTTATATATTAAGATTAATGATGATTTAAAATGAATTGCAAGACATAGATGTACAAATTTGTTTTTTGTGGTACTTTACTTTTACATTTTACGTTTATGATTCTTTAAAATACTCTCAGCAATATACTAAAATTTAATGGTTTAAAAATATAGTGGTGGAATTGTAATGATTTTCATTAAAGTTTACAAAAGAATAAATGTTAAAAAAAGGCATTACACGTATGGTATTTCTCATCTACAGGTAACACAATATAAATCTCTAACTTTTTGCAATAATAGATTTATAATTGTATTTTACATATTTTTTATTTTTTCAAAATCCACTGTTGCTTAAATATTGCGATATGAAATTAAATAATAATAATAATAATAATAATAATAATAATAATTACCATAAGTACAACTATTAAAAATTTCTTAAAACTAGTGGATCTGCAGATCAGGAGCCTCAACGTCTTATTTGCATTAGACATTTTTCAATAGGTCATTTTTATTTATTCCTTATTATATAATAGTATATATTGATTCGATCGACTTATTACCATAATCAGATACATTCCTGAGGGGGGCTGCCGCCCCTCTCAACCCCCGCTGTATCTCTCTTTGTATACCTATTTGTATATCATATAAAGTGTTACGGAATTGTAAATAATTGCATTTATTTTTGTATAACTTTTTTCAAGGAGACTTAGTAAGTCGATAAAATGCTAATTTTGTGCATTTATAGTCGTTTTAGTGTAAAAATAGCCTAGTTTTTCTTTTAAAACGCATTAAAAAGCACCATATAAGGGAAGAAAGGGATTTGGCGCCAAATTTGGCGAGTGTTTCCCTCATTGGCGATTTTTTTCGGCGACCCTGGCGAGAAAATCCTTATTAGGGATATACCAAATATGGAAGCTCTACACTGTAAAAAAAAATCTGTATTACTACTAGAAAATCTCTAGGAAACTGGTATTCCATAAGATTTTCTAGTAATCAATGCTATTTCTTCTTTTGTTTTTGTTACATGTGGTTATTTAGCATGTTTGCTGAGAAATCTTTTGTAACGTTACACATACTTCTCTTGCAAATTCACCAAGATATCATTAGTTACCGTTACATGAGGTTATTTAGTATGTTTGCTAAGAAATCTTTAGTAACATTACAGAAACTTCTCTTGCAACTTCACTAAGATATCATTAGTTACCGTTACGGGCGGTTTTTTAGTATGTTTGCTAAGATATCTTTAGTAACGTAACATGTGCTTCTCTGCAAATTTACTAAAAAATGGTTAGTTACCATTACAGGTGGTTTTGTAGTTTGTTTCTTAATTTATCTTTAGTAATGTTGCTAATACTTCCCTTGTACATTCATTACGTAAATGTTAGAAAATATACTAAAAAATAAGGTAATATATACTGCAACAATCTCTACCTTTTTGCCTACTTAAAATATTGCTTATGTTAGAAAAATAATTTAATGAATATTAAATGTAATTATAAACATATATTATATGTATATATATATATATAATGCATTGCTAAATATAACATTTGAATTTTTCTGTGAAATTTTTATTCTTGTAAAATATATTTAATATATTTAGATCTGTTTATATTGACACTTACTTGAAAATTAGGAATAGGAAATCCTTTTAAATATAAATTTGAAACGCCTACACTTTAAAATTTTTTACATGCAAGAATTTAATTTTTTGTAAATGCAAGTATTTTATCAAACATAATTTAATAAATATTTTCATATCAAAGATGTAAAAGAACAAACTGATTTTTTAGAATTACATATTAAATGCAAGTTAAAAATAATCTAGGCTTTAAAATTTTCGTATTTGTAAATATTTTATTTTATCATAAAAAAAAAAAAAAAAAAAATCTAATATATTATACTATATTATATTAAAGATATGACGTAGCAAACAAAAAATAAATTTTACACTTTATAAACATATCCAACTAATATACTACGGAATTTTTAAAGTTAAATTTAACCATTTTAAATAAAATTTAACACATGAAAACCATTGAAATCATTTAAAAATCTATTATATATTTTTATCTTTTCCTATATTTTGTAATTGTATTTGAAGAACTTTGTTAATATTTATCTTATTTATTTCTGAAAGAAATGCAGGATATGTCTATTTCTAGCAGATAGGCACAAAAAATTCTCAATATCTTATGAAATATACATATATTTAGAAGTAAAACAAGGGGGAAAAAAGTTTTTAAAGCGCTTATTTAAAACGTGAAGCAATTTACATAATGAGATAATTTTATATTCAATTATCAATCATGAGGTGAGATATAGATATTTATTTTACAAGCAAAGTAAAAAAAGGGCTATTATTTCTAATAATACCTGCAAGAAAATTGATTTAATATGATTTTAAAATTTTATTTGTTAAATAAAAAAGTAAATAATATAAACATCTAAAAACTCTTTTGAAATTTTTATTTTCCTTCTGCTTATGCTGCTAGATTCATTAACTTTTTCAGTATTCATCTTGTTTTATTAAAAAAAAAAAAAAAAAAAAAAGAAAGAAAAAAGAAAAATAATACATATACAACACACAGATACAGAAATTTCTAAAAAAAATTTCCTAAAATGGACAAAAAAATAAGCTGTGCTTTAACAAGTTAAAAATAAAACTAAAAGAAATAATCATCTGTTGAAAAAAAGCAATATTATAAAAATACAGAAAATGACCACTACATTTTAAAAATTTTCAGATAACACAGGCTAAAATGATATTCACCATTACTAAAAGTGAAATTTCAATTACTATTAAAAAAAAAAAAAAAAGAAAAAACTAGATTTTAAAGCAATCGCTTATTTAAATTTTAAGCAATTTACATAAGGAGATAATTTAACATTGAATTATCAATTATTATGTGTGATGTAGATATTTATTTTACAAGTGCTATTTTTGCCCTAATGATAACTGCAAGAAAATTGATTTAATATGAGTTTCAACTTTTATTTATTTAATAAAAATGCAATAATAGTATTAAAACATTTTAAAGCTACTTTGAAAATAGTTAATTTTTTATTTTTCTTCTGTATTATGCTGCTAGATTTCATGAAATGTATCAGTTTTTATCGTATTATTTTATTATTAAATATATATATATATATGTTAGAAATACATATATAGCACATAGACACAGATATTTCTAAAAAAATTTCATAAACTGGACAAAAACAGCTATGTCTTAACAAATTAAAAATAAAACTTAAATAAATAATCATCTGTCGATAAAAGCAATATTATAAAAATACAAATGACCATTAACTTTTAAAACACATAGTCTAAAATGATACTCACCATCACCATTAGTAAAACTGTTGAATTGATAGAACTATTGAATTGTAGAACTATTGAATACTGAAAAACAGATACAACGGTAGCTACATTTGTTTATAAACAGCCAAACCGAAGCATCTTAAATTCAGTGAATGATAAAATACTTAGTAATCCATGACTTTGTAAAAAAATAGTAAACTTATGCTATACACAAAATAATCAGGCCGAACTCAAACTGATAACGAACACTGATTTCACATCTTGACCGGTAACACAACACGAATATTTCAATATTATTATAATATTACCTTGAAATTGATGGACAGCTATTTATCTTGCTTTAAAATACAACACAAAAAATAATCTTTCTGAAGCAGCGTCGCGTCTGTCTATTTTGAAAATGGCGCGCGACCGCGCGAGTCGTAAACCATAGCCAAGCTTGCCAAACATAGCTTTAGCTGCTTCTTTTACTGGAGCGGTTTCAGGCAACCCTATTTGGCAACAGATGGTGATAGTTACGACTTTCAAAGCCTTCCCTTCTTCTTCTTTACTATTAGAGATTCTTTGGACGGTGCGAGGCGAACGAAACGTTTTCAAGAAAATAATAATAATAATAATATATAAATGGCATATGCAATACTATGCTTTATAGAAACATTTTTAATTAATCACTATATAAGCAGACAATATTTATATTAGTCTAATAAATCGTTTATTTTTTTTCACTTTTATTTATTTATTTTACAATTACTATTATGTTAAAAGTAATTCATAAATTATTTATCTCATTTTCTATTACTCTGTTGCTATAATTTTCCTTGATAAAAGTATAGCTGTATTTTGAAAAAATTCGAACTTATTTATATTAATAATCGTTTAAAATGAAAATTAATACCTTCTATTCTCAAAAATTACGTCAAATTTACATGCAAAACTTTGAAAATATTTAGTAAAGAATATCTGTTTGGAAACATAGTTGGAATCCCTATTTTAAATTTTATTTGCATAATTTTCCCCCTTAAAACAAAATTTCGACCGACATTATTAGATAAAACTGTTGCAATGTCTAACCTCATAATTTTTAATATAAACTTGCAGATTATTCTTAACTACTGCGATTTATTCATTAGCTCTATAAATAAAACAAAATTTATTTTCAGTTTTAAAAAGTTTAATAAAACTTTGCTTAAAAAAAGCAATTCTAAATAACCGAAATGAAATTTTATAAAAGAACGAAAAAGTGAAATAATATCTTAAAAGCAAAAGTTCCATTTTCTTTGACCTAAAAGAAATAAGTAAATGTGTGGAGAAAAGGTTTTTGCCAAATCGATTAATTATAGATATTTGCAGCTTTCAATAAATAAATTATAGCTTGCTTAAAATTTTTAATTCCGTAAGGATAATAAATGTACTATTTTTTATTTAAATAATAATAAATAATAATAAAAGCGAACTTGACGGGAATGCGAAGGAACGTAAAAACGTTGTTTGTAAAGTTCGGCCTGTAAGCGTCACAGCAATTTACTTAGTATTATTACTAGCAATGACTGGTTACAGGTGATTTCTTAGTAAATGTCACGAAATCTGTAAAGCTACTAAATAATTGTTTGTAATTTGACGCAAAATTTTTTACAGTGTAATCTCATTGGCTGATGAGATACGATAATTTTCCAGAACACACAGAATAGTATAAAAGGAGCCTTTTTTTAGCCAAGGCGGCCAATCTCAGATCTGTGTCAGTTTCGTCAAATGCTTGCTTTGCTTTGAGCCTCTTTGAATGAGACTTGAGTTATGTGTTATTGCTAAACAGTTTGTACCTGTTGTTTTGCTGTTAACGTCTGTTGTTTAAGCTATGTTTACTGGTTGAATTGAAGCTGATACTTGGTTTATAGACCTGTATTTTTCTGGAACTTTCTGCGAATAAATCACTGAATTTTCGCCTTTCATTCTCGGACAACTTACGAACCCCCAAGTACGCAACAGTATGTATTCTTAATAAACGACGGTCTTGTATTATTTCCCTGAAATTCATAAATACCAAATTTCATACAAAAAAAATTACATAGCATATCGGAAATATTTTGCGTAACCTTTAAACTAATTATCAATTCTATGCCCACAATTTTCAACAGGAAAACATGCTTTTAAAGTTCTAATAAAATTTCATTATATTTGATGGGGTGTAACCATGTTAAAATACACTTTTAAGAAATACCGACTATAGACCGTAATAGTACGAAATTCCTTTATGTATCCCGAAAAAGTAGCCACAGTCATTATAAACGCCAATAATAAGAATAAACCAAATTAATTATAACTCATTAATTTTTCAAACTAATTTGACATCATTTGGATGATTACAGTACATACTCGGAATTACTTTGTGTGGTCCCATAAATTATTTAGTCTATACATAACCTTTTTTAAGAGTAAACATGATTTCAAGCATCTTTATAATGTATGTTAAATTTATTAAGTTCAATTCAGCATAACGCATTAAATTGCGCGCTTAAATTAAAAAAATGTCCATAGGCTCTAATGTTACAAAGTCTTTCGTGTGTCTTTGTAAACGAACCATAAACATTGTATACACCAGTAAAAACTATTCAGCTTATTTTGCTTTTAAAATTAATAATTGTTCCAAATTTAGCATCGTTTGGATGACTAAGTGACATTATCAGAACACATTTGTAAGGTTCTGTACATTAATTAGAAAGCTTAAGAGCACATATTTTCTTCAAACAACATAAGTTTAAGCATCTTACTCACGTACTCTAGTTTAATTTTCTTCATTGCAAAGTAATGATATTAAAATGCGTTTAAACGAAATTCACCCCATACGCCGTAATGTTAAGAATTTTGACGTGTCCCTGTACACAGTTTATAAAAAATATAACAATAAAAATTATACAGCTACTTATATGCAAAGCTGGAACGTGTGCGCCAATTTGCAAGTCAATCGAAGGATTTTGGCGGCCGCTATTGCGGTACATACAAATTCTTCCCTTAGGCCGTAAGGATAAGAACAATTTTGGCGTGTCCCTGTACACGAACAACAAATGGAATACACACCTAACCCTATACAGCTAATTCCGTTGGGCTCATGAATATGTGTACAAAATTGCAAGTCAATAGCGTTATTTTTGGGGACGCTATCGCGGTGCATACAAATTCTTCCCATAGGCCGTAATGATAAAAAAAAAATGGCGTGTCCCTGTACACGAACTACAAATGGAATGCACACCCAAAACTACACAGCTAATTTCGTGGAGATCATGAATATGTGTACAAAATTTCAAGTCAATAGCGTGATTTTTGCGGCCGCTATCGCACGACAGACAGATAGACGGACGGACAGATGGAACCCAAAATCCTTTTGAGTCTCAACAGAGGGCCTCCACTGACCTTTTGGCAAAAATTGGATGTCAATAGCTTGATTTTTGCGGTGGCTATCGCGGTACATACAGATTCTTCCCATAGGCCGTAATGATAGAAAATCTTTTGCGTGTCCCTGTACACGAACTACAAATGGAATACACACCTAAAACTATACAGCTGATTCCGTTGGGCTCATGAACACGTGTACCAAATTGCAAGTCAATAGCGTGATTTTTGTGGGCGCTATCGCGGTACATACAAATTCCTCCTATAGGCCGTAATGTTAAGAAAAACTTTGGCGTGTCCCTGTACACGAATTACAAATGGAATACACACCCAAAACTATACAGATGTTTTCTTGGGGTACATAAACACGTGTACCAAATTGCAAGTCAATAGCTTGATTTTTGTGGCCGCTATCGCGATACGTACATATTCCTCCCATAGGCCGTAATGATAAGAGAAATGTTGGCGTGTCCCTGTATACGAACTACAAATGGAATGCATACCAAAAACTATACAGCTGATTTCGTGGGGCTCATGAACATGTGTACCAAATTTCAAGTCAATAGCGCTATTTTTGCGGCCGCTATCGGGCGACAGACAGACACAGCCCAAAACCGTTTTGAGTCTCAACAGAGGGCCTCCACTGACGTTTCGGCAACTATAGAAACTATATATCGAAAGATTCTATGATGCATGAATCAAAAAAAAAAAAAAAAAAAAATCTGGAATATATTGAAAATAGAGGTTTCCTAGTTATTGATGTGCATCTCCTGTTGGGATGGCTAGTTACCGGATGCCAAATTTAAATCCTGTTTCGTAGACGGACGTTTGTAATGCTTAAGAATTTCATTTAAAGAAGTATGACCCGGTCTAATCAGTCTATCATACAGCGATAATACCAAACCTAGTTAATAAAAAAACTATTTTACTAAGCTATAAAAAAAAAAAAAAAAAAAAAAAAAACTCTTTTACGCTTTTTACGGCTAATATAATACTTTTTCTTATTACTTTCTTCTATATGTAATATAGAGAAAGTATTGGATTCGTAAAAATTTTCGACTTCGGGTTTTTGATGGATTTACACGTTTTGAGAGCTGTAGAGCACGATTTGACTATTTTTAGAAAATGTCTGTCTGTCTGTCTGTCTGTCTGTGTGTGTGTGTGTGTGACAAAATTTTGTGGCAACTGTATCTCAGAAACTACTGCACAGAATTTCATACAAATTGGTATGTAGTTGCACCTTGACATAAATTAGTGCCTATCAACTTTTGGTAAAAATTGTCTTACAGGTTGCGTTTCCATCCCGCTTTTTCTAAATTTTTAACATGGTGATATAGGACAAAATTTTGTATAAATGTGCATAAAGAGAATTATTTTTTAATAATCATTATGAAATTTACAAGAATTATTTATAATAGAGATAGTCAACTGGAAAAAAAAATTGTATGTGTAGGAGCCTCGCCACCCCCCTAGGGGGGAAGTCCCCCCTCGAGGAGAGTAAATTTTCAAGATGGGTATCTTTCGAAAGGTCTCATCAATACCTTTAAAACGAATGGTTGAACTATAAATCTGTGATAATTTAAAACAAAGCTATCGATTTTTTTTACTTTTAACAAAAAAAAACTTAGAAAAAAAAAATCGCTTTTTTTTTTTTTTTTTTTTTTTTTTTTTAACGAAATTTAACTGGACTTGGTATTTAGTTGGCCCCTGACATAAACTGGGGCTGATTAGATTTGGGGATCAATCGCTCAACAGGTGGCGCTGTGATCGTATTTTTTCTAAATTTTTAACATGGCAGTATAGGACAATATTTCGTATAAATGTACATAATGAGAGTTATTCTTAACCTGTGATTGTGAAATTAATATGAATTATTGATAATAGTAGTAGTTAATTAGGAAAAAAAAATTGGGGCATCGCTTCCCCCCCCCTAGGGGGAAGTACCCCCCGGGGAGGGTAAATTTTCAAGATGGGTATCTTTCGAAAGGTCTCGTCAATACCTTTAAAACGAATGTTTGAACTATAAATATTTGATAATTTAAAACAAAGTTATCGAATTTTTTTACTTTTAACGAAAAAAAACTGAAAAAAATCTTTTTTTTTTTTTTTTTTTTTTTGTTACTGCGTGAATTTGTATAGGAAAATATAGAAGAAAGTCTTGTGGTGGCCACAACATACTAGTTTCTTCCATAGTTTTCTACAAGAGGACCGCTACACTCTTTGGCGATCCATATACACTGCGAAATCTACCGATAAGGCCATATAAGGACCATTTGAAATTTTCTTCTCTCGCACAATTTATAAAACATATAATTTTAATAAATATTAAAATAAATATCAATTATTCCAATGCATTTGTTAATGAAATGCTAGACAATTACTCACAAGTATATTATTTGCTGATAAAGAAAGGTTAATGATAAATGATAAAAGTTTTTGAACGGATTAAAAAGATCGGATCTAATAATATTTACATTTTATTAAAAAATCAAAGCTTCATAAAATTTTCTTATAGTGTAATTTTTTGAGCATAACAATATTGATGAGGACTATAAAGTGGTATTTTATAAATGCATTCTTAAAAAATAATGTAATTAAGGAAAATATTCCATATTAGTCATCCTGGCTAAAATAGAGTCTGTTGAAAACGTATATCCACAAAAACTAAAGCGAAATATTAAGTAAATTTTCATATTTTTAAAATTGATATTTTATTTCCAAAGAAATTGCAAAAATCGGAATCATTCGAAGCTTTAGGCAGAAATTGAATATGAAACAGATATATATATATATATATATATATATATATATACTGAGAAAGAAAAATCATACATTTTGCACAGATTGTAAACATTTTCTAATTATACATCCCCTCTTTCATCGTTTAACCTTCAATTTCTCATCGTTTCCTTCATTAAAACTGCAAAATACAACTCACGATACACTTTGGACAATTTCACTTGTATACTAAAATGAATTTGAACATTTTTATGTGGATCTATAAACCAATTTTTAAGGCTAATTATTCTGCATTCTAAGGGAAACATAGTTTCAACATCTGAATAATTTATATTAAAATCTTTATGTTTTATGCAGCATAAAATCACATATAAGTTTATAAATGCATGCTTGATACTTTTATTTTATTTAAAATTACATAAACCAAGACTTGTTCACCTCTAGGGAAAGGAATAAACTTATCTCTTAATTAGGGGAAGCGTAAACATTACAGATAAATTTTTACTATAAGATGAATCTTACATAACTAATTTGCCTTGGTAGGATCAACATCAGATATACCAATCATCTCATAAATTTCTAATACAGATTGCACTATATTTATGGTAAAAACAATAAACTCAGCAGATGGCTTTATCGGAGACTATAATCCAAATCCTCACCTACTAGGTTACCTTTCCCCTCGCTTCGATACATTTACTTTATCTTTATTCACTGCGTAATTTAATTGATGTAGTTTTCGTATTTCAGTTTTAATGCTATCTTCCTCCTATTGTTCATGTTATAGCCTTTAAAATATAAATTTCTGCGAAATATTACCCATTACGTTTTAATGTAGAATGCTGATATTCATGCAAGTATCACAAATGATATTTTAAAACTAGTAACACTTCTTTAATCCGAAAATAATCCTCATAATGCACGTTTGTGGAAAATCCCACTCTATTTATCGATATGAGGTTTTTAAAGTAGAAAGTTACTAGTGGATCTGTAGATCAGGAGCCTCAACATCCTATTTGCATCAGACATTATTCAATAGGTCATTTTTACTTATTCCTTATTATATAATAGTATGTACTGATTAGATCGACTTATTAAAATAATCAGATGCATTCCTGAGGGGGGCTGCCGCCCCCCTCAATCCCCCGCTGTATCTCTCTTTGTATACCTATTTGTATATCATATAATGTGTTACGGAATTGTAAATAATTGCATTTATTCTTGTATAAATTCTTTCAAAGAAGCTTAGTAAGTTGATAAAATGTTAATTTTGTGCGTTTCTAGTCGTTTTAGCGTTAAAATAGCCTAATTTTCCCTTAAAAACGCATTAAAAATTTCCAATAAGGGGAGAAATGGATTTGGCACAAAATTTGGCGACTGTTCTCTCCTTGGAGATTTTTTCGGCGTCCTTCGAGAGAAAATCCTTATTAGGGATATACGAAATATGGAAGCTCTAATCTCATTGGCTAATGAGATACGAGAATTTTCCAGACCAGTCTGTGTTCGATAAAAAAGTATAAAAGGAGCATTTTTCTCTCCAAGGCGGTCAGTCTCAGATCTGTGTCAGTTTCGTCAAATGCTTGCTTTGCTTTGAGCCTCTTTGAATGAGACTTGCTTTATGCGTTATTGCTAAAAAGTTTGTACCGTTGTTTTGCTGTTAACGGCTGTTGTTTAAGCTGTGTTTACTGGTTGAATTGAAGCTGATACTTGGTTTATAGACCTGTATTTTTCTGGAACTTTCTGTGAATAAATCACTGAATTTTTGCAAGTTTCGCCTTTCATTCTCGGACAACTTACGAAACTCCTAGTACGCAACAATATGTATTCTTAATAAACGACAGTCTTGTATTATTTCCCAGAAATACATAAATACCAAATTTCATACCAATAAAATTACATAGCATATCGGAAATATTTTGCGTAAATTTTAAACTAATTACGAATTCTATGCCCACAATTTTCAACAGGAAAACATTCTTTTAGATTTCTAATAAAATTTTATTAAATTTGATGGGGTGTAACCATGTTAAAAAAAACCTTTTAAGATGTACCGACTATAGACCGTAATAGTGCGAAATTCTTTTATGTATCCCGGAAAAGTAGCCAAAGTCATTATAAACGCCAATAATAAGAACAAACTTAGTTAATTATAACTCATTACTTTTTCAAACTAATTTGACATCATTTGGATGATTACAATACATACTCGGAATTCTTTTGTGTGGTCCCATAAGTTATTTAGTCTATACATAACCTTTTTTAAGAGTAAACATGATTTTAAGCATCTTTATAATGTATGTTAACTTTATTAAGTTCAATTCAGCATAAACGCATTAAAGTACGCACTTAAATAAAAGTTTGTCCATAGGCTCTAATGTTACGAAATTCTTTCGTGTGTCTTCGTAAACGAACCATAAACATTGTATACACCAGTAAAAACTATTCAACTTATTTTGCGTTTAAAATTAATAATTGATCCAAATTTAACATCGTTTGGATGACTACGTGACATTATCAGAACACATTTGTAAGGTTCTGTACATTAATTAGAAAGCTTAAGAGCACATATTTTCTTCAAACAACATAAGTTTAAGCATCTTACTCACGTACGCTAGTTTCATTTTCTTCATAGCAAAGTAATGATATTAAAATGCGTTTAAACGAAATTCACCCCATACGCATTAATGTTAAAAATTTTGGCGTGTCCCTGTACACAGTTTATAAACAATAGCAATAAAAATTATACAGCTACTTATATGCAAAGTTGGAACGTGTGCGCCAATTTGCAAGTCAATCGAAGGAATTTGAGGCCGCTATTGCAGTACATACAAATTCTTCCCATAGGCCGTAAAGATAAGAAACACTTCGGCGTGTCCCTGAACACGAATTACAAAGAGAATACACTCCAAAAACTATACAGCTAATTCCATGTGGCTCGTAAACATGTGTACAAAATTGGAAATCAATAGCGTGATTTTTGCGGTCGCTGCGACAGACACACATATAGACAAGATATATACACAGACGGAACCCAAAATCTCTTTGAGTCTCGACAGGGAAGCTTCCACTTTCAAACGACAAATAGAATACACACCTAACACTATACAGCTAATTACGTTGGGCTCGTGAATATGTGTATCAAATTGCAAGTCAATAGCGTGATTTTTGGGGCCGCTATCGCGGTACATACAAATTCTTCCCATAGGCCATAATGATAAAAAGAACTTTGGCGTGTCCCTGTGCACGAACTGCAAATGGGATGCACACACAAAACTTTACAGCTAATTTCGTGGGGATCATGAACATGTGCCCGAAATTTCAAGTCAATAGCGTGAATTTTTCGGCCACTATCGCACGATAGACAGACAAACAGACAGACGAACCCAAAATCCTTTTTAGTCTCAACAGAGGGCCTCCACTGACGTTTCGGAAAAAATTGGAAGTCAATAGCTTGATTTTTGCGGCGGCTATCGCGGTACATACAGATTCCTCCCATAGGCCGTAATAATAAGAAAAACTTTTGCGTGTCCCTGTACACGAATTACAAATGGAATACACACCCAAAACTATACAGCTGATTCCGTGGGGCACATGAGCATGTGTACCAAATTACAAGTCAATAGCGGAATTCTTGCGGCCGCTATCGCGCGACATACAGACAGACAAGCACACAGACAGAGCCCAAAACCGTTTTGAGTCTCAACAGAGGGCTTCCACTGACGTTTCGGCAAAAATTCAATAGGTCTGTATTATAAATGATATTTTAAAACTGATCTTACTTCTTTACAATCACTCATTCTTGAAATAATTTCTGCAGAGAATGACAAATTGAGAAACCGACAAATGGACACCACCTGGGTTTAAACTGCCATTAGTTTTTTTAGCATTTTGCTAAAAGGTATCAAATTTTGCTAAAACAAGTCGGTCAGAATTTCGCTAAAAAGCTAAAACTGGATAACTGTATAAAATATCTCTGTATAATTATTCAGATTTTTTTTTTTTTTTTTTTTTTTTTTTTTGTAATATTTGCAGGCAAAAACTATGAAAGGACTGAAATTATTGTGAATCCTTATTTATATAGTAATTTGGACTTATTTTTAATTTTCAATGATTGAATTTAAATACAAAAATATTTAAAAGTATGTTAGAATTCAGAATTTGCTTCATAGAAGCATTTTTAGCACTAGTATTTCACGATTATCTACCACTACACTTTACTTGATTTTTAAATTGCTTTTTCATTTCACACACATGATATGCATACCTCTTTTCTATTGATAAAATCAAAACATAGTTTCCCTGATTCATATTTTTAAAGTCACAAATATGGATGCTTGGTTAAAATCATCAATGAACAAAAGGAATAGAAAACAAAACTGAGGATAACAAAGCTAAGTAAAAGAAATCAATGGTATCCAAGGGATTAACTTTCGAAAAAGATAAAATAGTGCTTGCCTATTTTCGCTAAAATGCTAAAGTAATTTTTTTGCCAGGTTAAACCCTGGACACCACATTCATTTTTTATAATTTTTCGGATACTTTCCGCTTCCAAATGGGTAAAAACCTCAAAAAATAAAAAAATAAAAAAAAGTAAAAATAAAAAAATAAAAAATAAATAAAAAATAAATATGTATGTATATTTATAAAAATTTTGACCTTTTCACCTTTCCCCCCCTCCAAAAAAAAAAAAAAAAAAAAAAAAAAAAAATACTGTAAAAAAATCTGGTCTGAAACAACCACACGACTTCCATTACCCACGATTACACATATTATATGCACTTTTTGGAGATAATGTGATCAGAAGACATAGAATTGGCCAAATGAAATCGACAACTAAAAATTTTCTGGTAAGAAAAAGTTAATACATGCGTAAAACCATGTAAAACAGAGATTACATAGCGATAAAAAAAAAAAAAAAAGTTGAGGTTATTATTATTTTTTTTTTTCTGAAACACCAATTTTAAGATCTAAAATTGATCTATCTGATCAAGGTAACTATTATTTTCCTGTAATAACCACGTAAAGCATGAGAAAGAATATCTAAAATGGGTTTATGTAACAATTTTCAAGAAAATCATTAAAGCCGTTTCTGAGATACCAACATTTACCAGAACTTGGCATACTTAATTATTGACCGGAATAAATAATTACATACAAATGGATATTTAAATGAGAGTTAATATGGCGAGTTTAAAAAAAATCCGTACAGCTGATTTAAAAAAAAAAGCATTTGCGAGACCTGAAATTGTGCTATTTATACAGGGCGCCTATCAATTTTCCTGAACTAACCAACTATATAATTCGAAAGGAGATCTAACAGAGTGCTTATGTAGCAAATTTCAAGAAAATCGTTAGAGCCGTTTTTGAGATACAGACATACGTTCCCACTTCCGGTTTCCGATATCCCATTTCCGGTTTTTCAATTTTCACCAAAACTTGGAAAATTCACCTGTACAACAGTTCTGTCTCAATTCTGAAGTTTTGTAGCTGAAATTTTATTAGTTTCGGAGATATGATAGCCAGAAGATTCCGCACATACATACATACACACACACACACACACACACTCACTGACCAATTGCCCAAAACTACTTTTTTGGACTCAGGAGACCTTAAAACATGTAAATCAGGTGAAATCTCGACATCGAATGTTTTGACAGAATACAATACTTCAATTACCTACGGTAGTCGGGTAATGGACGTAAAAATAGTGTTGTGAAACAATGAATAATTGTTTCTTAGTTTTGATTGATTCTAATTATAATGTCATTAAAAAGATCGGAGTTAGATTTCAAATCAATAGATTAAGAAAAAGATAATTTTTTAATAATATTTTTAAATAGAAAGATATCGTATATAATAAAATCTACTTTTTATCAACTAAATGTTTACAAATTATAAAAATAACCGTTGCTTATGAAGTCTCATATATATACTCGTATATATATATATATATATGTATATATATATATATATATATATATATATATATATATATATATATATATATATATACTATATATACTATATATATATACAAGTTTTAGTGCTACATTTGGCGCATATTTTATATAAATATATTTCTACTATTATTTATTTATGGAAAGTACGTATATACATATATTGAGACTTAAAGGCTATACATCGGCATTAACCGTGCTCTATATTGTGGAAATTTACTAAACAATTCCAGTTTTAGATGAATTATTAGATTCAAATTAATGTACTAGCACACATTAGGTAAACACGACTGTGGGAAAATTGCATATACAGTCAGAATGATATGACGAAAATTCATATCTGAGTCTGTCATATATTCGTCATTGCATTAGTGATTTGTATCATGCCATTTATGTCAATTTATCTTGACATGAAACGTAAAATGTATTTCGAATATAAGTATAAATCGCATGCAATCGATAAAGAAGGTACGTTTTTGTCGCGTAAAGAAAAAAAAATCATTAAATTTGTTTTATAATTCCTGAATTAAAATAGATAATATATTATAAACAAAATTTATTTTTCTATATTTCATAAGCTGAAATAAATCATGAGACGAATAATAATTTAGTAACACGTATATGGGCCACATTTTGGTTACCAAGTTAAAGGGACTTCATCTCAAATTAATATCATATCTAAAATTATAAGAAGAGTAAGATACCATAATTATTGTTAGCACTAATAATAATTATGTTAGCTGAAATATTATTAGTTGGAGATGAGCAGATATTTAAAAAAAAATACATAAATAAAACAGCGCTAGGTGCTAAAATTTGAGAATTTGATTTTGGAGTTAAAAAGTCTATTGCAAGTACTTTCGAAGCTCTAAAATTATTTGAGAGGTGACAGAAGGAATTTATTTTAAAATTTAAAATGTATTTAGTGGTTAGAAAACAGCTATAAAGGCAATATAAATTTGTCTAATTTCGAGTCTGAAAAATGAAAATGAGTTAGAGGAAGACACTACCGGAAGCAGTGTAAATCCGTGCCAGATATAGTGCTAGCGAAAAAGATTCCGGCGAAGGTAATTCGTACCCAGTTAAGGTTCCCGTCATTTCTTTCTGCCAGATGCCCAAACATTTTTCATGCATGGCTCTTTCTGCGCGCTCCGATGTTGCAAGAATTGAGGATTCGAGCCAACCATGGCGCGGGAAAGGATCCAAACCGAGGTTTCAACTAAGTTTCATAAATTTTATTATTATTATTACTATTATTTTATATTTTAGTGATTTTTACATTAATAAATGATATGGAGTACTGAGAATTTATTTTAGCATAATGAACAGAGATTTGGTTGAAACTTGCTAGCGTTGTTATAAACGAAAACGCTTAAATTTTTATTAATTTTTTTAGCGATATTAAAAACATGATTTATGGTTAACGTGATCATTTTTTTAATTTCAATAAATACGTCAAGTTATAATTTTATGTGCTATTTTTTTTTTTTTTCTTTTACATGCACAATACAAAAGATAATGTATAATATGACAATAAATACGTTTATAATTATGATTAAATATGAGGTTTTAGTGAATAACAGAATGTGAAATGTACAAATTTTTAAAAAGATAATTAAGTTATCCACATATATAAAGAAAATGTTCTTTATTCTATAACTGAGTCTTCTTGCACAGAAAAATTACTGTAATGAACGAAATAATGGACAAGTAATGGATAAATAATGGTTTCTTTCTCGCGGTGTTGTTAAGATCAATGCTTTTTTATATGATGAATTGCTTTGGAAATGTCACTTCTAATTGAATTGTAGAGAAGTAATTTTATACTTATCTAAAAGACAGAGAGATAGAACAAAAATTTAGGTTTGTGTATTTTTATTAATTGCTTGTTAATTAAAATAAGAGTTAAATTAATTTAATTGAAATATTTAATTAACTGTAATGGTAACTTGCACTCTGCAAACATAGTAAACGGCGGGGGGGGGGAATGTTGAAGAAATTGTGTATCTATTATACCATTCGTCAATTATATTCCCAGAGCATAAATACATGTAAATAAAAATATAGTCGAAACTTTTCAAAATAATACTTGTGTTGGTTTAAAATAAATCGATTTTTATTGGCAAAATAGCCTTTCGCTACATTTAAATGAATCATTTTTTAATAATACGTGTCAATTAATTAAATTCTTCATTTATAAATAATCCTCGGAAATATAAAGAATTACCATTTGCTACAATATGTATGTAAATATATTTAATAATCTATTTGCAAAACATAACACTGGAATGACAACAATCTTAAAAAGAAATTTGTCGTTTTAAAAAAAAAGAGCTTATTTTGCTATGGGCAATGAAATAAATTATTTATATGTAACATGCAAAAACCTTCTGATATCTATGTTATTGATTCATGTATTATAATTCAGAGTTCTGTTTCTTAGTACTTATTGTTTCGCTATTAAGTAAAAGACCCACGAAATCATAGTAATGCGTAGCAGCTTTCTCTGTTTTTCCCTGGAATGGCATCTGAGAAATGACGTCATTTCCAAACACGGTATTACTTTGTTTTGGAGATTTTAAGAAAGTGACGCTATTCTAACACGATATATATATTATATATATACAAGGTGTGTCCTATAAGTAATGTCAGTAAGTCTATTAAAAATCATTTATGAATTTATCGTTACAAGTGTTTAAAAATCTTCAAAATAGTCTCTTTTGCGTCCATACATCAGCACCAGAGGGACTTCCAGCTTTCGAATGCGTTGCGGTAGTCCTCCTACGTAATGTCATTTAATGCTGCAGTGCAAACTGCTTTGATCCCGTCCACTGTCCAAAAATGCTGACTTTTCAGGGTTTTTTGAGGCGTGGAAATAGAAAAAAAAGTCGGGGAGGGGGCAAGTCCGGGCTGTACGGGGGCTGGGAGATCGTTGACACCCCTGCTTAAACCAGGTAGTCGGTGATGATACTGTTGGCCGGCGCATTATCGTGGTGCAACTTCCAGTTTTCTGCAACGTCTGTCCGGATGCGTTGAATCCTGCGTTTCAGTCTTTTGAGGACTTCCACATAAAATTTGGTTCCGGGTTCTACAAACTTGTGATGAACCAATCCGTGTATGTCAGTCGCGACACAATAGAATCACTAACATTACTTTCAGGACAGAGCTTGTATATATCAATTATATGAAGTCGCGACGTAATCACAGTAAAATGCTCAAATTACATGCATGAAATTTTGACAAAATCGTAATTTTATAATGTTTTTTAATTTTTTCGTTTGATCGAAAGTTTTTTTAACATTCCATTTCATCACTTTTTAATTTCAAATTAAAAAAAAAAAAAAAAAAAAAAAAACCTCTACTTAGAGAGAATGTGTACACTACCAAGTTGTTCAATAAGTTTTACCGTTCAATAAAAGATGGCGCTAGTAGGTTCATCGTTTTATTTTTCTAAAAGTGGTACGATTTTTTTCTGAACACGTGTGAAGTTTCATGAAGATCTGCCAACTTATTCATATATTTACAGCTGTTCAAAGTTGACATGTCACAGTATTTTTGGACGATGGAAAATTTTGAATATCGTGCAGTAATAAAATTCTTATTTTTGGAAGGTGTAGCACGAAAACAAATTCATGAATGATTATTAAAAGTGTATAAGGATTCTTCACCTTCAATTTGAACAGTTTATAGGAGGTTTGCTGCATTTAAAAGTGACCATACAAGTCTTGAAGACGATCCATGTGAAGGACGTCCAAAAAGTGCATCAACATCAGAAAACATAGTAAAAATAAGGGATGTGATTATGAACAATCATCGTTTAACCAAAAGAGATTTAGTAGAAGGCCTAGGAATCTTATTAGTCAGTGTGAGCAATATCTTGGCTAAACTTTTGAGTTACAGAAAGATATGTGCAAAGTGGGGTGCAACATTAGCTAACAATGGAACAAAAACACACTCGTGTGCGAATTTCTCAACAACGTTTGGAGCATTCTAGAAACGATAAAAAGGATTTTGAGCGTCGTTTTATCACTGTAACCTGGGTCTGCCACCATGATTCGGAATCAAAACAAGTGGCTAAGGAGTGATTTGAACCCGGTACTTCATCTTCAAAGTGAGTTAGGATGCAAAAATCGGTCAAGAAGGTGTTAGTATCAGTTTTTTGGATGCTAAAGGAATTTTATTTGTGGATTACCTTCAAACTGGTAAAACAATAAACGCAAATTATTAATGTAACCTTTTCGTAAGAAAAGGCCTGGCTTACAAAATAATAATAATAACAATAATGATGATTTTTCATCAAGAAAACGCACCCTCTCACACAGCTCAAAAAACCCTCGTGAAAATCAGTGAATTATAGAACGAACTGTTGCAACATCCCTCTTCTTCTTCAGATTTGGCTTCCTCGAACTTCTGGTTGTTCTCACATCTCAAAAACTTTATGCGTGGAAAACGATTTCCATCGAACGAAGAGGTAATAGCAGCCGTGGGAGCGCATTTCAACAGTCTTCCGGATTCTCACTTCAAGGATGGAATCCATAAATTAGAGGATCTTTGAAACAAGTGTATTAAAGTACAGGGAGTCTAAACTGAATGGTAAAATGTATTTCAAACCATAAAATCGTGTTTTTCTTATCGAACAACCTAGTACAAGTAACCTACTTATCAAATATGCAGTTTCTATAGCTGTATTATTAATATAGAAATCATACAAAAATATGATTTTTGAGAGGGTTTCTCCTTACCCCTTCCCATTGTATATGCGCTATAAATCTTAAATACAAGCATTATACTTCACCCTTGGTCATTAGCAGTAACTATGTCAAGTACGATTGAAATCGGTTCAGTTTTTCAGTGATTTGGCAGGAAGTGTAAGTCATACCTGCCCACCTACAAAGAACTTACATTGAGTTACGCAAATACTTACGCAAATATATATACTACGCAAATTTATATATATGTTATACAGATTATTTGATATAAATGTATTAAATTCCATTACCCATTACACTATTTTGCTTTTTTCTTTAATATATATATACCTAATATTAAATAAATTGAATAATACAGCTGTGTTAAATTGTGAGTTAAAATATTTTTATTTAATTGCATGTTTATTAAAAATTTATTTTAACTAGAATCACCAAGTAGTCGAAACTTCACTTTTTTTTCTTTTCTTTTAAGGTAATAATTAATAATGAATACAGAAATACAAAATTACCATGCAAGTCATGTTTTTAGTATTTATTATATTCATCAAAGAAAAAAAAGAAGATAACCCCTATGTGCATTTTTATTTACATGACGATGCTTATCTCTATGACTATTTCTGTCTGTTTTCCTTTTAACTCCACTGATCAATCCGTTTCTGGATTTTTCAGTAGCAAAGAACACTGTCTATATCGAAACAATGAGCCAACGGTTTGTTAAAAAAAAAAAAAAAATACATCTTAAAGATTGGAAATTTGAAAGAATGTTTTTATACTATATATATTAAGTTTCCACCTCAAGCGTTTTCCAACTTTGATAAAATTTTCATTGAAAAAATACACATTTTGCGATTTGTTGAGATAGACTTAAAAAAAATTTCAATTTTTTTTCGTTTTAACCTAACAGTTTTGTTGATGCAGTGCATTGCTTGCTCATTGGCTTTTTACAGAGGAAACTATGACTAGATTATCGAACTATTCAGCAGTAATTACCTTACTCTTCTTTTAAAAAAATCCTTTTGGTTAATCTAAACAGAACCAACTTTTATTACAACTTCCTTAAATTGTTTTGGTTACAAAATTATCGTTATAATTAATGCAAAAATCATTTAACAAAATAAATTTGGGCTTAATCAACAACACCTGTTTTTTTTTTTTTTTTTTTTTTTTTTTAGTACACCCTTTAAAAAAGTTCTGTAACATTTTTAAATTTGTGATAAATACGAACTTGGTTGAAGAATTTCCATACCAAATATCTATCTCAAACATTTTTCAAATTAAGCAGCATAACTTCTATATTTACACCAGCTCCAACTCATTTATGGTAGTAAAAAGACCTTTTGTTAGCCTAGTAAAGCTAAACTAAAATTAAGAATTTTTATACCAAATATCAAAAGTCTAGCTAATGCAGTTTTTAAAATGCACAACATACTCCGTGTTTTTACTAATATTCCAATCCTTTCTATTTGGTACAGAAACTATTTTAGTAATTTTGTGAACTTGAAATTGAAAGAGGAGTTTTATACCAAATATATATCAAGCTTCTAGCAGAAGCGTTTCCAGAATTATACTGTAAAACCAATGTTTTCCCGTTGAAAAAAAACTTAATTTTTTAATAACATAATGACTCCTAGGTGCTAAGCATCACGTGTGCATATTTATTTTTTTGAATAAAAAAAAAGGGTATAGATTTGTATTGCGGACACAAAAGAAACTTTCCCATTTAAAATTATAAATTTAATTGTCTTTTCTTTTCTTTTTTTTATCAAGTAACAAAGAGCATATTAAATCTTTTAAAAATAAAAATATATTATTATAAATCTATTAAATATTACAAAATTGTTCCTATACATGTACATGAATCCGTAAATAAAATATTTTAGAATGAATAAAATTATCATAATAATTAATTATGTAGAATTAGACTGAAATTAAAGTAACAACTTTACCGGAAATATTATTCTATGTATATGATCAATGCAACTGTGGGATAATTACACATTTAGTCAAGTTGATTCGACGGAAATTCATTAAGCTGTGAAGATGGGTTGAATGGTGATGATTTGCATAATATATTACAATCTCAAGAACAGAATCCAAGTATTGCACACAAAATTATCTTTTAAGTCGTGTAAATTATATACTAAATCTGTTTTAAGGTATTTCATAAAAAATTAAGTATCGTATTAGGTATTAGAATCCACCAATCCGAATATTGCAGACTGAAATTGCTAAGCAAGTATTCTCATTTATATATTTTTAAATATAAATATCAACATTTTATAGATTGCGTTTTTGGTATATATATAATCGTACTGTTGTATCTTTGAAGAATATTATTGCATTTCAAAATTTACTAGATATATCTATTGAGGAAAGTAACTATAATAAACTTTTACTGCAAATGGTTTCTAAAAATACACAGCCAAATGTTTTTATAGTTTGTGCTAAACTTTAATATAATACACTGTTAAAAATTCCAGTTCAAACTTAAACCATTATATAGAGGAAAGTTATAAACAGTATCATAATATGGTTCAAACTTACTTTTTAGATTTCTACTTCTTGCGATTGAATTTCAGTTGCACCAAAACTTGTATATGCCATATATCCACTCACAAGGCAAGTGTTTCGGCTTACATGCAATTGTAATTTCATCTGTATTCAGGAGATGGCGCAACTATCGCGCTGAAAATTACCGGCTGTGAGCCGGAGCGTGAAATTACGTATGTTTATGTCATTAAAAACAAACATTCATTACTAAAAAAAGAGAGTTCTTTATTCAATTCATCACTAACCAGATGTTGCTATAAGAAAGTTTATTGAAGTAAATACTTTTAAAAAGAGAGAAAAATCTATTATACAGCCCAGGAAGTATGAATCAGTAAAATTCTTTTTGAAACCAAACCAAAATTAAAAAGCGTGGTCGAAAACATAGGGTTAAGTACAAATTTTGTGCAACAACTCACCATGGATTAAGATAAGACACTAGAAAATTTAGCCCCTTGTAGCAAAATCAACGAAACTTAGAATTCTTGAACAAGAAACCGTTTCACAGTGCCAGATAGTTAAACTTTAGACATGAATGTCTTCAGTTCGATCCGATCCCCTCCTCGGTGGAAAGTTGATTTTTTTTTTTTTTTTTTTTTTTTTTTACATAATACCAAAATTTGGTTTAACGTAGAAAAAATTACACCATTGGGTGTTTGCAGTTACATAAGTATCGTTTTGATTCAAACTAACACTAAACTTTTAACAGTGTAGGAACTTTAATAATTAACTTAATAGAACTGCTTATAATTTTAATATTAATACCAAGAAAACTTCTGTTTAGTTTAGTTTTTCCCGAATATTTTTAAATAGTACAATATCGCTCTAAAAAAATTCGTTATCTTATTTTCAATTTAAGAATGTATATATATATATATATATATAGTAATTAAATATACCGTTTAATTTGTAGTTAAATATGGTAAAATATACCTTAACTAGTATTTAAGGAATTGTATTATGATTCATAATACTCTATATAATTCCAAAACTGTAATTTATAAAACGCAAAACCATTTTCTTACTTCATTGTAAATTAATGAATAGTAATTGTTTAAGTTCTTCAATCAGCAATTGAATTATACATTTTTGAAAAGAATTTCCGAGATAAATATTTTTCAAAAGTAATTTATTTTGAACGTCTGATGCTTTAATCGAAATTTAATGGCTAGTTCATTTCAAAGAACTTTTAAACAACACTACAAAAATATGAAAAAACTTATGCAGAACTCTTTTTAAATTAACAATTGAAAATTATGATATATATATAATAAACGAAAAAGTAAAGAAAACGTAATTGATTTTTTTCTCTTTTGCTACCGATTTTAATCTGGATATTATAAATTAAAGGTTTTCTTAATTCTGAAATTGAACTAATATTTTCTTGAAAAAGAAAAAAAAAGTCGAAGAAGAAGAAGTCCCAAAATACTTTTAAACGGAAAAGAAAAGGAAATAAAGAAATAAAAGAAAATTATATTATATCATTACTGGTATGAACAATTAGTAAATTTTTAATTACTGTATCTTAAATTAATTGATTTTATCAAAAAAACAAAAAAAAATTTGTTCTAAATAAATACGTAGGCTCTAAATAAATACATCCTAAAGACAATATATACCTTACAGAATTTAAATATTTCTGATTATTTTTTCTGAAATTATATGAAATGATTTACATACTTGAACGAAGGCAATTCAGTGTTTTAGTAAATAACGTAAACATGATAATTATGTGAATTGTTATTGACAGATACCGCCAAAATGATAATTGTTTAGATAAGGAATGCATTTTTTAGAAAAGTTATGCATTTCGTTGAACATAATATGCAATGTAGAAGGAAGAGTTGATAAATGATAATTTTAATGATAAACATGCTAAAATCAACGCCAGAAATAATTTTAACACACAAATAAAACTTATATATATATATATATATATATATATATATATATATATATATATAACTAAGATCTATTTTTTTTTCCTAAAATACATCGAATTTTTCCGTCTTAACAATAAAAATATGAAAATGGAATACATATACGTTAACTTATATGTGTCCCTCATTAGTGATCATCGGGAACCAGACAAAATTACACTCATAACAAATTAGGATGATGCTTTTTTAGGGGGAGGAGGAAAGAGAAAAAGACAAAAAAAAAAAAAAAAAAAAAAAAAAAAACTGAATAAGTTTTACTTGGGATATTAGAGTATTGCCTTGACAATAATAATTTCAGAAAAACATATGACTTTGAACGAACATATCTGTGACAAATTAATGACAAGTGGTTTCTTGTGCTCTGAATTTGATCTTAGAATATAGTAGTCTTTTTAAAAATATGTTTCTTTCAGGTAATCTTGCATACGCACAGATATAAAATTTCTGAAAATAAACGGCTTTGTCCAATTTGAAGAAAACAACTGGATAGTATTTTCTACAGAAATAATTCTCATTATCCAGCACAAATAAATTTTAACTCATAACTGACTTTTAACCTTTTCATTGAAGCTAAGTAACATACCGGATCACTGAGCTGTTGTTCCTTTTAAATATATACATATATTTTTATCTTATACATATTCACCATATACAAATACACAACCTTCCCATAAATGACAAACACTTTCGATTTCAGACGTTTTCTGAAATATTTTAAAAAGTACTTAACGAATCATCTTTAAATTTCAGGTGTGTAAGGATCATATTATGCCTCGTATAGTTCAGTGACAGTTTTGCTACGAAAGCAAAAGGGCGACTAGTAAAAAATTAAAAGAAAATAATTATCTTTGGGATTACCCTGTAAAAAACTGTACTTGAAATGCATTCTGGATATAGCATGGATAATGAGGCTTCTTATCATTATCTGTATAAATTATTGTGAGGCTATCGCGTATATATATGGAGATGTAACGGTTTCTTCAAAAAAGTGCAAAAACTATTTTCACTTTTTTGCTATAGTACGCATGGTATTAGAGCCAGTGCATAATTATTTTTAGGATACTTGACATACTACACTGGACACATCATACTGCAATCAGAATGTAAGAATTTTAAATATTTAATAAAATATGAACATCTTTATTAAATAATTTTTAATTGCGCATGCACAAACGTTAACGAAATTTCATTTGCATAATTTAACAGCCCAAAGTATTGAAGTATTTATATGAAAATACCAAACAAATATTGCGTAAATTCCTTTTATTTATTTATTTATTTATTTATTTTTTCCTTTTAATATGAATGTGGAATGTATTAACCAAAGCCTACCTTTAAATGCATTTTTTTTTTCTTAAGGTGTTATAACCTTCATTTTATTTCATTGTACAGTGTAAAGTAAGGTATACAGGAAAATCAACTTTACAGTTTTACAAAATTGCACTTGAATTAAAAAAAAAAAAAAAAAAAGAAGAAGAAGAAGAAGAAAAAGCAAACTGCATTCGAAAACTTTCTTCGTAAGTCTCTTCATCCAAGAATCGACAAAGGCGCTTGTTGAAGAATATAAAGTTTTGTATCACTGGTATGAAATTAATTTTTTCGTAGATAAATTGATTAACTTTTTTTTTTTTTTTTTAAGAAACAAGCATGCTATTTTTATTAATATTTGTTGATACATTTCATTTAAATAAAGAATACTTTCTTAAATTAATTGTATTATTACTGTATAATATTTTTCTCTGAATATATATATATATATATATCCTGAGAGGTTTTGTAAGCATTTATTATCGATTAAGTACACTGTAAAAAATTTAGTGCCATGTTGCACCAAAAATTAGTGTCAATTTGCTGGCTACAAAAGATGGTGCACAATTTTACTACATTTTGGTAATTTTATGAACACTATAAAATAAGCAGAGGCTGCACCATTAATCAGTGGTTTTGAAACAACCAAATAGAAAGTGAAGTCTATTCTATTTTATAGTACGATTAAAATCTGTATTTTTGGTGCAACCTTATCTGATGATTTCGGGCATTTATAAACACCTACTTTTGGTGCAATGTTTTCTTGTTTTTCAGTGCAGACACAAATCCCTATTTTTGGTACATTTTATCTCATGATTTCGGGCATTTATAAACACCAACTTTTGGTGTAACTTTTTCTTATCTTTTAGTACAGACACAAATACCAAAATGCTGTGAAATTGTGTGCTATTGTTTAGAGCCAGCAAAATGTAACTAGTTTTAGGTGCAATATAGCACTTTTTTCTTTTTTTACATTGATGGAGCTATTTGAGCTGCTTTTTTTTTTTTAACATTTCCTCTTCAATATATACATATATATATATATATATATATATATATATATTATTGTCATTTTATTTTTTAAATATCTTATATGTTAATCTTGCAAGCTTTGAAATTCATTTTTTTTTTTCATTGGATTTATCACTAAATATTAATAAAAAAAAGGTATTGCAATTTTATATTCTCAATTTATAATATAAAATTTTGAAATTATAAAATAAATCACTAATATTTAAAGTATCAAATAAACTACAAAACTACGTTACTATATATCATAATAACAGACATTTATATATTTTTGCAGTATTTAATCATTTGAATCAAGAAATTTCATTTTTCCACATATTCCTTTTTTTCAAAATTTTTATTTTCTATGCGATGTGTAATTGAAATCCCAATTTTCTGAGTATATATACAAGTCAGTTCTGTAGCAGATACTATACCCTTTAATTGGCAATTTTTGTTGTATGTCCATTGAATTGGTTGACAAATCAGTCATCAAAGCTCATGTTATTCTATGGGTAAAATCGTTAATGGAATTGCACATTACCTTATTGCCATTTTCGAATTCTAAAAATACTTAACTGTTAAATTAGTACGTGTTTTTTTTTTTAAGTTTTTTCAAAATTTTTTATTTGGAGTTTTAAAATGTGAATTTTCACTATATGCATATCACTATATTTTTAGCTTTAAAACAGGGTGGCTACAGAAATTCAGAAAAAAAGTTCCGTGATTTTTCCATGATTTCCATGAGTAATTTTAACAAATTTCCATGATTTTAGTTACCTATAATATACATTCCCTAATTCTGTATACATAAGAGTGTGATATATATACATTACACTCTTGTGCAACATGCTCTTGCTAAAACACTGCAATTAAAAAAACTATACCGATTGCAAAAAATAATCTCAACCACTTTATTTTTTTTTCTTTGTTCACTTACAAAAAGGAAAATAAAACGAAAAACTCAAAATTTTAGAGAAATTAACAAAATTATAAAATGATGACTCATTTTAATTGCACAACATTAATATCCAGACATAAAATTATTCCTCATATTGTTGCACTAAAAATATTTATTTATTTTAATGTTAACTTGGTGAGATTCAACTAGAAAATAACACTGAGCTGAAGAACAACAAAACAACTAATCCTGTGCAATCATGGTTAAGATAACACCTGTTTGGCGATCTTTCAGTCGTGCTTGCTGCGCAAAAATGAAAATTTCCATGATCGTGGGGTGTTTCTACAAAATTTCCTGATTTTTCCCTGATATTTCCAGATTGATAAAGTATCCTCATTTTTCCATGATTTCCCCGATTCTCGCCACCTTGTAAAATTAAATATTAAAATTTGAAACATTCAATTTTTGGAAAACGGGTACGAATTAATGGTTGTGAATTTTCTGATTGTGAAAACAGATATTTAAAATATCAATTAGGTAAAGAGTAATTAGATAAATAAATTGCCATGGACTTACATGGGATTTAGTGACTAGAAACTGGGAAATCATGAGAGGGAGTGAGCAGCCTTAACAAACCAGATCAGGGGTATCAAATTTTTTAATACCTTCCACTCACTTTGGTATTTCTGACAGAAGTGAAATTTTCTAATCACTCAATTGGTCCACTATATTGACAACTTATAAAGCAAAAAAGAAAATTTTTGAAGCAGAATTACAACATCTTAAATCATATGATTAGTTACCAAATAGTTCATGTCGAAATTTCTCAGAGTTTAGCAAAATAAATCTTTATAAATCAACTAGACTTAAATATTTTATTCAGACTTCCAAATAGTTCAACTGAACTAGTTAAAAAGATATCGAATAAAAATCTCATTTTAATTTTAAAATCATTAAAAATGAAAAGAATGTTTATGCCAAAAAAATAAATGTGTAAATTTTATTTAAAGGTATAAAACAGCATAAGTTTATCACCGCCTTAGTAAAATTTCAAATTTGGCACTGAAGTAGCTGCAACATTTCTCATTCAAGTCTTTACTTACGCAATTGCAATAAACATTGAGTCGCCAAAGCTGTCCCATACTAAAGCAACGACAAAGAGATTTTAAGAAATGCATACAGTTACTAAGGGATGCAACAAAATTGCTGCGTGCCCTTACATGAAATATTTTTTTTTTTTAGTCTTCTTGTGCTAAGTTCTGTTTTATACTGATCCTTTACTTAATAAACAAAAATAAGTTTTTTCATTATTATTTGGGGGCAGGGAGAGAGAATTTTTAACATAATCAGGATGAAAGCATAACATTTTATATAACATAACAAAAGGGAATCCAACATCATATTTTTCCATGGGAAAAGTCAGAGGAATAAAAAGAGAAGGGAAAAAAATAATAAATAAAATTATTAGAGATTATGCTAATGTAGAAACATAAGCAGATATATGACAAGGGACAAAAATGGAGTGCTGGAAGGAGGAGGACTCTGACTTATTAGTTTCTTCCAATGGTCAAAAAATATTTAATTTTAAAACACTGTGGGGCTGCAACCTTCATCTGATGATATGTTACTTATCCATTGTAGCCAGTGCTGCCATACTGAGGGATTTTTTTTAATTCAATATACAGCACTAAATTTTACTTGTAAAGGTTGGCTCATCATTTCGAAGATTTCTTTATAAGGTGTCTTTGAAATAATTAGGTAACCATTACAGTTAAAATTTAACGGTAGATTTTGAATAAAAAATTCCCTCCATCTGGCAGTACTTTATCATAGTCGTGTAGTAACATTTATTTAATTCTGCATATTTCACAATACTTCTTTATCCAAATCGAGTTAAACAAGAAAGTTGTGGATAAGAAGAAATTTACTCTTTCTAGATTTTATAATCATTTTCTTTTTTAAAAAAATTAATGAAAATAATTTTTCCCCCATGACATCTGGAACTGAAATCCTACTTACTGGAGCTAATTAGGATGGAACTAATATACTGGAACTAATATTCTTCAAGTTATTCCTGTAATGCATAAATTTTGATTTTGTGATTTTTTTTTTTTTTTTTTTTTTTTTATGTTATGTGCATAGAGAGAGAAAAAAAATATATTAATTTTATTTTTACTGTTAGCATATTACTTGCATGTAATATAAATTAGGTTTTTTAAGAAAAATGAGATCTGCCTTTAGGCGCTCCCCTGAATGAATACAGTCAAACCTCATTAACATGAATCTCAAGGGAAATAAAAAACCGGTCCATGTTAGCAGTAATTTATGTATCAATCAGCAATTTATGCTATCAGTAACTCAGAACTGAATTATTGGATTTCGGAATAAGGCCGATTGGCCGCTGTAGGTCCTAGGCCTGAGGGAGAGTGCCTCCGTTGGGCTTTCTAAGGGATCCTAGCCCATATTTACACAAGTTTAAGAGAAAACCACAGAAAACACCAAACAGCTAGGCCAGCGAGCACGACCTGGGATCGAACCCAGCATCTCATGTCTACCAGCTTTGAGCACAGAACTGCTCGGCCGCCAGTAACTCAGGAATTAATCTTCATTTTGACAGGGATTGTGGAAACAATTCTTGTCAACAAGGTTTGACTGTACTTGATTTTGGCATAGACGTGTTTAACACTTTATGTGATACTGTTGTGCATAATCAACTTTGTCATTTACCATATAAATTTCTGAGGATAAAAGTTAAATAATTCAATATCTTACAGGAACACCCAAAAAGCAGAGTTTACTGTTTAAACTAGGAAAATCCTGATAACAATAGGTCAAAAATTTATGAAAGGAATAAAATTACCTGTCTATACTTATTGCTAATGAAAAATGTCGAACAAACAGCACAATTTTATAATAAAAAATATATACAAGCTTCATAACTTTTTTAACAGAATTTATTAAAAAAAAAAAAAACATATATTCCAATTGCTACATTCAATGGAAACCTTTGAATTATTTTGAAGATTTTATTTTATTATAACAAAAATTACATATTCGTATACATTTTATATCATTACATAATTATTTAACTGTCAACATTCTGTTCTGAAGCAAACTCAATATTATGCACTCCCCCCCCCCCCCCCCTATCTCTGCCTATAACTTTTATCGTTAAGGATTTAGGAATAGCATAATATAGCCTTTTTTTTTTTTTTTTTTTTTTTTCCCCAACTCTCAATATCAAATACCAAACTGTAATAAGAAAAAAAAATTTTAAGTTTACAAAAAAAATTTATTAGATGATGGCAATTTTTTTTCCATTTTTCTGGAGTCCTGGTGCAGCAAGATATAAAGGCATCATCACTAAAGTGAGCAGCATCGATGTTCGTAGTAATATTCACCAACAAGCCACTGTTTCATCCTAGAGTTAAAGAAAAAAAAACTTTTAAAATTTTTATTTATTTATTTTTTAATATATAAAATATTACATAAATATTTTTTTTTACTCTTTTCTATACTTAACAGAGGAAAGTATTAGATTAGTAAATTTTTTGACTTCTGGTTTTCGATGAATTTACACATTTTGAGGGGTCCAGAACACGATTTGATCAGTTTTAGAAAATGTTTGCAAGCGTGTGTTTAGGAAGAGAGAGAGGGGTGTTAGTGTTTGAGAATAAGGCCGATTGACTGAGGAGAGTGCCTTCCGTGGAGGTCTTTCTAAGGGGTCCTAGCCTGCATTTATACAAATTTCGGAGAAAACCACAGAAAACTCCAAACGGCTAAGTCGATGAACGTGACCTGTGATAGAACCAGGCACTTCACGTCTAGCAGCTTTGAGCACAGAACCACCCAGGCCCGGGGAGAGAGAGAGAAATAAGATTATAAATTTCACAACTAAACTCCATTACAATTTCATTTATTTTTGAAATGTACTTCTATTATTCTGTAGCAATTCTGGTTGGCATTATTTTGCCCCCCCCCCTCCCTCCAAAGAAAAAAAAAAAGAGAGAGAGAGAGAGAGAGAGAGAGAAAGGGAGGGTTACAAATTCTTTTTTAAAGTTGAACTTTTATTTAAATTACAATAAATATAAATCAATATTATACATTATCATAAAATGGACAAATAAATTGAAATGTTGTAGGTACTTAAATTGATCAAAATGAGAATACAAAAATCTTTTGAAAAAAAACATTCTCATAAAAAATTTTATAATCATTTCATGAAAACCCATTGAAAACATTATGTAAAAAATAAAAGCGAGAAAAAGCAGTTGACTGTTAATTTAAAGATAAATTATGGGACTTAAATCATATCTAAATAAAATTGAAAGTAAAAAATTCAAAAGAGAGAGAGAGAGAGAGGTTGCTGTTTTATGAATTTTTTTTTTTTTTTTTTTTTTTGCACAGGACGTGTGCATGTGTAATTGTAACACACATGAGATCAAGGAATGTAAAATATAAATAAATAACAATCAAATTTTAAAATCAAATAAAAAAAATTTCAAACTTTGACAATACTGGTTATCTTAATTAGCAGAGAAAAAATTCAAAACATTTCACAAAAGCATTAAACATGATAAATGTATTAAAGCAATCAGATAAACAAAATTTAAGAATTTTATAATCAATCAAAATGTTTACAAAAACTTATGCGACAGATAAATGAAACACCTTTCCAATAGATCATATATATAATTTGCAATTTTTTTTTTTATGCTGATTTTTTCTCTCTTGTAACCAAAAAATGACAATTGGTAAACGTTATGAGACAATATGTCAACTTTTTAAGTGTAAAATATCATTAGCTTAACTGAACTTACAAAAAATCAAATTTTTTCAATTGTCATTTACGTATCAATTTTAAATAAATTTTAAGGAATAGTATCTTTTATATGTTAATAATCATAGTATCCAAAAAATAAGAAAGCTAACATTCTTCTCGAAAAAAGAAAAAAAAGTCAAGAGAATAGGAAGTTTTAAAGAGTAAGCATTTGCAATATTATATACATATAAATATATAAAGAATTTTAGAATTCAGATATTACACAAACTTTTGTGGGTGTGATGAAGCTTATTATTAAAGAAAGAATTGGGTGTTTTCAAAGAATAAAAAATGCTTCAAAAATGATTTAAAATTTAGTATGATCAAGCTGAATTTGATGTGAAATAGTGACTATATTGAGCTAATCTATATTAAAATTTGTAGAACAGAAATCAACACTTACTTCATAATTTAAATATATTAAAATGTAATGATAAAAGGCAAATTTATATTTGATACTCTTCATACTCCAAAATTTAGTTGTGTAAAAAATTCAGATTTATATATAAAATATAACTAAATAATATGAGATTAAGTATACTAGATACAGCCACTTATGCATTAAAAAAAAAAAAAAAAAAAAAAAAAACTATGTAACAGAGTGGACACTTAGTTATAACAAACTGGATATAGCAACCAGGATTAGTTTGAAAATACGCAAAGTGGGGAAAATGTCACTCAATAATTTTTCTTCCATTGAAGAACAGTTTTTGCAAATAAATTTTATCGTTAAAATTATTTTTATGCAAATGATAACGGATACCTAATAATGGTACAGTGTTAAAGCTGTTCCTATAGTGAATTTTTAACTCTTAATGATTACTCTTACTCATGTTTAGGGTATCTCAAAGCGTGTAAATCCATCGAAAAGTGGAGTTCGAAAATTTCCACGAATCCAATACTCTCTTCTTATATATATAATAGAAAATTAAAATATATACAAATGAAAGCAAGAAAAACCACTTGATAGTCAACATAAAGTAAACTATGGGACTCTGAGCATCGCAGATAAAATTTAAAGTCTCTCCCCCCCCCCCACACACACACACACACTTCTCTTAAAAAAAAAAAGAATTTCATCTTTTATCAAAAATTTTCTGCACAAGACGTGAACTTGTGTGTATTACGTTATACAAGAGCTCAAGGAAGATAAAATATAAATAACAATTGTGAAAGTGTTCACATATATTTGGTTAAATTTTAATTGAATTTTTAAATAAAATAAAATCTAATGATAAATTAATGCATTATTGCAATAAAAAAAATAATTAAATTTTAAGTGAGATATTATATTTACATAATTTGTTCTTAAACATTTGGAAAAAGAATTATTTTTAAATGTCGTTAAAAATTACACAATTTTAATTATACATACGGCCTACACTATTTATTAACATAAAACAATAACACACATCATTCAGAAATCTAAATTGTATATGTTTTATATCTAAATCATAAATAAAATGTTTATCTTTTTGAATAGAAAAGTACTTTATTTTATGGGATAAAAAGAAAATAAAAGAAATAATATCTAACGGAAATTCTGACATTAAACGTAATTATAAAAAAAAAGTGTTCTCAAATAGTCATAAATAAAGAAAACTCATTGTCAGAATTTATATTATTGCAACACCGGATATAATTTATTTTAAATTACCCAATATTAATGATTTCAGTTCATAACGGTCATTTTCTCTAGTCAAACGGTCGCTTGGCGTAAAGTTGGCGATTAAAAGGTTAATACAATTATAAACCGTCATTACAAATTCAAAAATTAACATTAGTTTAATATCTAAAACAAAGAACTGAAGTTGGCTTTCATTTTTGGCGAAAATAAGATAAAGCGAAACATACGACTGCCCTTCCAGGGGTTCTCCCCGTGCGAGAAAAAAAGCAGACCCACAGTTTTCGCTTTTTCAGCATATAAGTTAATACGTATTTTTTGGGCCCTCTCTCTCTCTCCCTTGCTTCCCGATAAAATTCTGGGTTTATTGCTTGCAAATAATTTTATGTGTAAACTTAAATTTGTCTTCATGTGATTTTTTAATAACGATCATCGAATAAAGAAAGCTAAGTAAAATTCTCAAGACTTTGGTTATTTCATCTTTTCAACAATTTTTTTATAGCAAACTTCACGGCCAATTGACTAGCTGCTTTCATCTGTGGGGATTTTTAACCTCACAGAACTTGGCGCGTACAGGTTTATGGGAATGCATCGACGGAGAGAGAGGGGAGGGCCGATCGAAATAATGTTTTCTCTGATCTCGAACTTTTTAGAAAGAGGCCGATTGAAGAATCAGCGACATTTTTGCATATCTCGGAGCTGTCGGATATGCTAAACAAGAACTTTCCATTATCTACGAATTCCTGCGCTGAGTCTGATATATTCAGCCTGCTGCAAAGGTGCAAAGCTCATTGAGATGTCGCTGGCCTTGTGTATTATTCCGTCCTGAGAATACCAATATTAGTCCTTCGCTCGCTTCAAATACAATTCCTGCGCCGAGAGAAAAGATGATAAGAAACTGCAATTCAAAACAGTTCGCATTTCCAGACAGCTAACTTTTGTTCTCTTCTCGACTGCCGGCTTCGGAGTTTGGTGATCGTACATTTCATCTTGTGGTACTGGATGCTCTTTTATACAAGATCTTCTCAAGGATTTAAACGAGCGCATACAGGAGATGAAAAGCCATATGTGAAAATTTCGGGAATTTTTTTTGCAAAATAATTCAAGCAATCGTGCTAAAAAAAAAACCAAAAAAGTGTGTGTACAGCTTCATAGTTTCATATTACATCGGCAAATTGCGATCATACAGGAGAAAAGCCGTACATGTGTTATAGTGATAACGTTTTTTTTTTTTTTTTTCTTCAAAATTTTGTGCACAGCGAATAAAATTTACACACACTCATACAGAGGAAAGGCCAATTTGTGTGTGCATTTAGTTCAAATCTTCGGATTTTTTTTTGTGTGAAGAAATCATACGGGAGAAAAACCATGTATATTTAAAATATGTTTCAGGAAATTTTTTATATTTTTTCTAGTTAAAGGAGTGATAGATATTGCACGCTCTGCACACTGGTGAAATATCCCACAGTACTGCGATTTGTCAGAGTTTCCGAGTTATTGTTCTTCACTTACTATATACGAAATTTTAATTTTTGAAGTGTGTTTTTTTTTATGAATTTTACAGACCAATATAGAAACTTGATTGATGTTCGGAACAGTGTTTTACGACTTAAAAGGAAAGTATAATACTAATTATTTTATAATATTTTTGAAATACAGAAATTAATAATTCACACTTTATTTTGGTGCGATTTCAATATTTATCTGGTGCATATATAATTAAATTAAAATTATTGCCAATTATGCATAATATTATATATATTTTTTAATATACATTTAGCTAAGTACTTTTGCTGATATTTTTAATATTTTTGGGTCTCTATAAAAAAAAAAAAAAAAAAAAAAAAGATAATAATAATAATTGGAAATTGAAATAGTTGGAGCAAAAGTACTTGGTAGGTTTGAAACTTCATTTATTCATATATTTATTTTTCATAAACACAATTTTGTTCTCATTTTTAGTGCATAATTATCACTACATTTTTACACAAATATTTATTTTATAATTGATGGCATGAACACAAATATTTATTTTATTATTGCATATATAGAGAGAGAGACTAAGTATTTTTGCTGAAATTTGTCATGCAATATTTTTATTGCTTTAAATATCAACTAAAGGTTTAATTAAAACAAATAAATAAATAAATAAATCAGACCAGCAGAAATGCTTGGTACAAATTCTAACATTTTTCATTCATAATATTGGTTTATTTCATTCATAATATTTCATTTTCAATACATTTTATTTGATTTCACAATATTTTTATATTTTTACACAATATTTATCATTTGTATGCTCATCTATTTTTCTTTTTGGATAATAATATATGAGCATATAAAACTAAGTATTCTTGTTTTAAAAGTGGCATACAATAGTATAAAATTATATGCCAAAGTAATTAATAAAAAATATAAATAAATAAAAATAAAAAAAAGAATGCTTGGCATTAACAATTTTTGTTTTGTGTCACATACAATATTTATCATATAATTTATTTACACTATTTTAAGTTGGTTAGGCAAAGGTATTAATTATGGCGAAAGCCAAAACAGTCAACATTCAGTTAATGAATTTTGATGGTGAACCATCTTTAGTTGGTTTCTTTTTTGACCAAGTGTCCACATATGCTAGGATAAATAGGCTATCAGTTGAAGAAGCAGTAGCAGTAATGAAGGGAAAATTGTCTGGGGCGGCATTAAAATATTTAACACAATCCCCCCAATTGTATAAATCAAATGATTTAAACTTCCTTAAGGAAGAGTTTAAAACTTTTTTTACTCCCATGAGTTCCACTCAAGCATTAATAGAGTTTAATAATTTAAATTTGCTTCCTCAGGAATCCATAAAATTTTTTTCTCATAGGTTGAATATTTTGTCAAACATTATTTATGAAAGGATTACTGATAGTAATGCACTTGATAACATTAAATTTACAAGGTTTTTCTCCTCCATTCCATCTAACATACGTATAAAAATCATGGAAGAGGGAATTACTGATTATAATTTGGCGGTAAATCGCGCTCAAAAGTTACAAGAGATAAACATGAACGAAAATATCTTGCTCAAACAAGGTGATAATGTATTTGTTAACAATTTATCACAGAAATTAATTGAATTAACAAAAAAAGTAGAAGCTTTGTCCTTCGGAAAAAAAGAAAAAAAAGAGGAAGTAAACAGTTTATCAGATTCACAAAATGCTCTTGTTGGACGAAGTCGACACAATGATTATAAAAAATTTTTTAAAACACATAAGGCTAGGGGATCACAACAACAGGGTTTTCATAGTGTTGTTTGTCAACTTTGCAACCGTAAAGGGCATGTAGCTAATAAATGTTATAAATATCAAAGAAGCCAAACCCAAAACAATAATTTTTCGAGAGGAAGATTTTTCAAGAGAAATGACAACAATAGGCATTTAAACTAGACTCGAGATGTAGAGTAGCTGATGGCCTTGCATCTCAACTACACCAGACAACATCAGCACCTAATCCTAATTTTGATTTGTCAAATCTAAGTGACACTATAAAACTATGTAGTACAAGAAAAGTAAATTCAATTGCCTCACAAACTGTGAATAAAATAAATATTGCTGATAACAAATCCACATAAACTACAGAAATTCAAAATGAATATATTTTTAATGTAAATAAAATTTCACCTACACTACCGTTAATTGAAATTAACTTAGCTAAAAATGCTATCACCGGATTAATCGATACAGGGATCGATACCGGATTAATCGATATCATTGCTTTCTGAAAGTACTTTTAAATCTTTAAAAGAGAAATTAACTTATAAACACTTGTCTTCACCAGTAACGATTAAGACTGTAAATTCAAACGTACAATTCTCCTCATGTATTCAAACTTCTTTCAAAATAAATAACACATTTTTCTCACAGAAATTTTTCATTGTTGACATCCCTAATGAATCAACGTTTCAGGCCATACTTGGATGGGACTTTATTCAACAAAATAATGTAATAATAGACTTGTATAAAAACAATATCAAACTTAAAGATATAATTATTCCCATTGCAAATACACTTGTAGATGATGAAAACTTAAACAATTGTAGTGTTGCGAAAAATACTGAAACTCAGAAAAAAAATCAAAATCCTTCCCAAAAATGTAAACAAATGACAGTTAGGGCTTCTCAGAAAATATATTTAGAACCTGAAGAGGAAACATTTATAGATGTAAATACAATTTTTTTGTCTGACAGGGACTATTTGTTTGAAAATACAGAAAATAATGCAAATATATTGTGTCTAGATTCAGTAATAAATAGTAGTACTTCAAAAATGCTCGATAATGATAATAATTGTAATAGAGGCCAATTTCAAATTTATGTTAAAAATCTAACTAAAGAAAGTATTCACATAAATAAAGGTCCAAAAATGGGCACCCTAACAGAAATTGATGAAATTATTCCGCAGGAAGCAGAAATTGATAAAAAAAAAAGTAAAATTGTTACGGATTCAACTACACAAATTTTGAATTACATTCAAGCTTCTGATGAAATATTAAATTTAAGAAGAAAGGAACTCTCTCCTTTGGATTTTGATGTCAAACATCTCCAAGGAGACCAAGAAAAAAATTAAAGAATATTTTGTTAACAAATTTTGCAGCCTTTTCTAAATCAATGAAAACTTTAGGGCATACAGACAAAGTTATACCAAATTTAAAATTCATCACTGAGTTCCCAATTAAAACATTACCTTTTCCAATACCACAATCATTACAACAAGAAGCTAAAAGTCAAATAAATCAACTTGTAGAAGCTGGAATTATTGAAAGAAATTGTTCAGAATGGGCTTGCCCCATTCTTTTAGTTTAAAAAAAACTTGACGCAGAAGGTAAACAAAAATATAGAATTGCAATGGACCTTAGAATGCTTAATTCAATAATTCAGGGATCTTCATACCCTTTACCCAAAATACAAACAATTATTGCTGACTTATCAGCCTACAAGTACTTCACATGTTTAGATTTTCAACAGGCTTACCACCAGATTGCACTTCCTGAAGATTTACAAGATAAATTAACATTTACTTCTATGGTTGGTAGTTTTAAATACAAAAGACTATGCTTTGGATTAAAAAATGCTGCTTCTCAATATCAAGCTTTAATGGACACAATTATTGATGAAATTAATTTAGAGGGAATACATGCCTATCAAGATGACCTCATTTTTGGCTCGAATAGCTTTGAGGAAACATGCACTAAATTAAGTAGAATCTTACAAATTTTGATAAAGTACAACTTAACCCTTGCACCTAACAAGTGCACTTTTCACAAAACTGGTGTAAATTATCTTGGATTCCATATTCAAAATCATTGTATTTCCCCAATACAATCAAATATTGTCAAAATTAATTCTTTTCCTACACCGTCAACTAAAAGGCAATTAAAAAAATTTATTGGTGTTGTAACATTTTATAAATCCCTTGTACCCAACTTTTCTAAACTAATACAACCTTTAATTGATCTGACTAAACCAAAATCAAAATTTCATTGGACTACTGAACATCAACAGATTTTTCACAAAATTCAAAAAAATTTCTTTGAATCACCAGTGGTCAGACTACCGGAGTGGGATAGAGATTTCTACCTTAATACATATGCTTCAAATATTTCCATTGCTGGGGTACTAATGCAGAAACATGATAATAAATTACTTCCAATAGCCTTCTTTTCTAAATCATTGAAGCCATCTGAAAAACGCTACCCTGCACTAAAACTGGAATTAATGGCTATCTACAAATCAATAATTGCATTTAAATACTATTTGTACAACAGAAAATTCACAATTTTATCTGACAGTGCTCCATTAAAAAGATACAAAAAAACAACTAATCCTACAGACCTTACCACAAAATGGTTAATGGAAATTTCAGAATATTCGTTTGATTTTGAACACATTCCTGGTTCATCAAATATTTTAGCAGATTATTTTTCGAGATATGACTTCACTCACAATCAACAAGATTTGAACTCTAATCCTGAATTAATTTTTGAAAAACAACCTCTACCTGTAGTACATGATAATAGTAATATTGTTAATCACTTTAATGATAACAATTGTAACAAAATCAAACAACAATACACTAATTGCTTAATTTCTGGAGATTCAAATAATAAAGACCCACTTTTAGAAATCTCTAATAATACTTTTGTAAATGAACAAATAAAGGATCCTGTATTGTCAAAAATTTACACAGAAATTCTAAAGAAAGGTTTTTCAAGAAAATACCCAAACTATTTTATTCATCCAGACACAAAGGTACTGATGTATAAAAAGCAATGTCCCAATAGCTCAACATTCTCATATCTTATTATTGTTCCTAATTCGCTAAAAGCTAAGACATTAACAATTTCACATTTGTCTCATTTTGGATTAAATAAAACATATAATTTCCTATCAAACAAATACTTTTGGAAGGGAATGTACACAGATACATTAAACTTTGTCGCTTCATGTACACGATGCCTACAGGCTAATTATCATAACACTCTTCCAGCTCCATTACAACCTACATACACACCCACACATCCTGGACATACTATTAGTGTTGATTTAGTAGGACCATTTAATAATGGTCACTCAGTACTCACAGTGTTGGACATTTTCTCACGCCATATGGAACTTTATCCATTAAAGGATACATCAGCAGAAAAAATAGTTAAATGTTTGTTTAGTTATATTACCACCTTTGGTAGACCTTCAGTTATCCTCCCGGATCTTGGTCCTCAATTTACATCCAGTGTTTACAACTCTTTTAATAGTACTCTTGGTATAAAAATTACACATTCTTCTGTAGCACATCCTCAATCAAACGTATTGTCCGAAAGGATCAATAAATCCATTAAATATTCAGTAAACATTTTAATGTCTGAAGGCCATACATTTGAAAACTATTTGTTTATACATAAATCATTGTATAATGGCTCTAAACATTCATCTACTTTGTACTCACCTAACTTATTACATTTTGGAAGAGAAATTTCATTGATTTTTGACACTTTTGAGCAACAGATGAATCAACCTTTTCTCGACAAGAATATTGATACACATAAATTATTAGAAGATTTAAATAAAATTTACCTTAAAGCTTACTCTAACATAAAAGATAATCAAAATAAGAGATATCAACACTTTCACAGACATGCTAAATTAAGACCTGTTGCTGTACATGACATTGTTTATTTAAAATCCGTTGATAAGTTTAAACCAAAGTACACAGGACCTTTTATTTTTCTACAAAAACACTCACCGGTTTCATTTACAATTAAAAGACTACAAGCGCCTGATAGATTGTCATTTAGAGCCCATATTGACAGACTTATTATTGCACCACCTAGATACAACCACTTACTTGATGATGCAAGTCCTAATAGAAATGTTAATTATTATGCAAGACAAAGCCACAATTATAATTTAAGAAACAGGAATTAATTTTTAATATATTATGTAATGTTTTACAAAACTTATGCATTCCATGAGCTCAGTAGTGCATGAGTTGTTTTTTTATGTTTGTTTATTTATGGTTCTGTCATTCATTGTATGCAGGCAATTGGCTGGACCAATGTATACTCTGCATTTTTCTTTTTTTTTCTCTTTCTTATTTTTAATTACAATGGATGACACAACAATATGTGAAATATTGCATAATTTTTTCTTTTCTAGTTCTTATTATTACAGTTTTCTTAACAACAAATTTAATAAAATTTATTATAATTCAGTTTAAAAAAAAAAAAACTTGTTTAATAATATTTACATTTTGATAGATATTAATATATCATAAGTTTAACAGATGATTACAATACTGTTTATTGACATACTTTATACAAAACTTTTTAATAGTGCAATGACTTAAAGTTAAAATCTCAAAATTCTAATATGTGGCAATTACCTTATTATTATTGTTATTATGATATGTTATTTTTTTGAATTGCTTCATTGGGTTTAGTGAGTTGTTTTGGTAGTCTTTATCTCATCACACTAAATTTTGATAGTACTAAGAATTTTGATTAAATATATTTTTTTTAATTTTTTAATTTTACCCTCTATGATAATGCTAACTCGTTCAAAATTTACCCGGGAGAGTAGCATTTCATTGTGATGAGACCCCCACACTTCTTTTGAAAATTGTTTAATGCAATTCAATTGACATATATATACCCAGTTTTGCGAGGTGTCCCTACAGAAGTCTTTGACTTTGATGGGGGACGGAGGCCTGTCCCTAACAGGTCAGGTCTTTATACACGCCCTATCCCGCTAGGACAATGGCCATAAGCCAAAGTCGATATACTTGTTGCTACATACAAGATTAAGGGGAGATTTTTTTTTTTTTTTTGACTGTCCAATGGGCGTCGTTTTAGAATCTCTCCTGTGTGGAATTGCACGAACATTTTTTTTTTTTTTTTTTTTTCACTTTTGTGATATTTTCTATTATTTGTATATATATATATATATATATTTTTTTTTTCCTCTCATTTTATGTTCATTTTTTAATTTACTTGTACTCATGTGTTTTTTTTTTTCTATGTTTAACATTGTTATTTGACATGTTGCAGTATTAAATATGGCATGTTCATTATTCTTAACAATGTAGAGAGTAATATGTAATACCTTTAAAGCATAACAGCATCATTCCATGGATATATATATATAGGAACATTGTAGAGAAAAACTATTTTTACAAAAAAGTGAATAAGTATCACTTTTAAGGCTTTCTTGACAAGATATATATACGGGAAATCTGGATCCAGACTCTGAACTATAAGAAAATGTGGTGCCCACAATCATTGCCAAATGATAAAATATTCGGAAAGCCATTGTGTCATGATGAGACAGATTTTTTTAATGTGCACATTTTATACTAGTAATTGACTGTTTCATTATATAAAATTTTTGTTTTGCTTATGCAGATTTCGTATATATATTAAAAAAAAAATGAATGACAATTTTCATTATGTTTATATGACATACTAGGGAGTGAGAGAGATTTTTTTTTTATTTTTCTAGGTCGCCGGGAGAAGTATGTGAAGGTGTTCACATATATTTGGTTAAATTTTAATTGAATTTTTAAATAAAATAAAATCTAATGATAAATTAATGCATTATTGCAATAAAAAAATAATTAAATTTTAAGTGAGATATTATATTTACATAATTTGTTCTTAAACATTTGGAAAAAGAATTATTTTTAAATGTCGTTAAAAATTACACAATTTTAATTATACATACGGCCTACACTATTTAATTTATTAACAAAAAAAAATAACACACATCATTCAGAAATCTAAATTGTATATGTTTTATATCTAAATCATAAATAAAATGTTTATCTTTTTGAATAGAAAAGTACTTTATTTTATGGGATAAAAAGAAAATAAAAGAAATAATATCTAACGGAAATTCTGACATTAAACGTAATTATAAAAAAAAGTGTTCTCAAATAGTCATAAAAAAAGAAAACTCATTGTCAGAATTTATATTATTGCAACACCGGATATAATTTATTTTAAATTACCCAATATTAATGATTTCAGTTCATAACGGTCATTTTCTCTAGTCAAACGGTCGCTTGGCGTAAAGTTGGCGATTAAAAGTTAATACAATTATAAACCGTCATTACAAATTCAAAAATTAACATTAGTTTAATATCTAAAACAAAGAACTGAAGTTGGCTTTCATTTTTGGCGAAAATAAGATAAAGCGAAACATATGACTGCCCTTCCAGGGGTTCTCCCCGTGCGAGAAAAAAAGCAGACCCACAGTTTTCGCTTTTTCAGCATATAAGTTAATACGTATTTTTTGGGCCCTCTCTCTCTCTCCCTTGCTTCCCGATAAAATTCTGGGTTTATTGCTTGCAAATAATTTTATGTGTAAACTTAAATTTGTCTTCATGTGATTTTTTAATAACGATCATCTAATAAAGAAAGCTAAGTAAAATTCTCAAGACTTTGGTTATTTCATCTTTTCAACAATTTTTTTATAGCAAACTTCACGGCCAATTGACTAGCTGCTTTCATCTGTGGGGATTTTTAACCTCACAACAATCAAATTAAAAAAATTTCAAACTTTGACAGTAACATACTGGTGATCGTAATAAGCAGAGTAAAAAATTAAAAACATTTCATGAAAAAACTGAACGACGAAAAATACATTAATGTTAGAAATTACGAGACAACTTATGTGAAATTTTTAAGCGTAAAAAATTATTAACCTAACTGAATTTACAAAAATTATAACATCAAAATATTTCAATATGTCATTTATATAAAGTAAATTTTAAAGGAATCTTTTTTTTAAAATAAAAATCATAGTATATAAAAAATAAGATATAACATTCTATCACTAAAAAGCAAAGTTTACGAGAAAATTGATGCTATTTAAAAAAATTATAACACACCTTGTGGCAGAATTTAGGCGACACAGCGATATTGTCGCAGAAAAGAAATTGTCACTTGCAGAAAGATTTGCCCATAAAAATGAAAGCTATTTCTAAACTTCAGTAGAAAATAGAAACTCGTGTATTTAAGAAATCTTCAACAGTCTACTAATAATGGTCTTTATAGTTACATGTACATATTACGTGTAAATAAGAAAATATGTCAATATTGTAATTGCAGTAAAGGTTTGCACGAACAAGACTTGTCGCAGAAAACATTAAACAGATTCTGTCATAGGGATAACACATTTGCAACAAAATTGTTTTAAATAATAAATGTGCAAGACCTTTACAAAGTATCTAAGTCCTGAATGGAATGAAGAATGCAAGAGTATATGATTAGGTAACAATAAATTTCAATTTTGTCGAAAAAAGAAAAAAATCCAAAATCACAGATGTGATTTCTACTATTTTTTCAAGAAATACAAGAAGAACCGCTAGAATGAATGTTTTGAATTATATTAACAACAAAAAAAAAATATTAAGGAAAAATTAAAAACAAAAAAAGTACTTATCTTTTTAAAAAATTATTCTCAAGCGAATTCTCGAATCATGAAGTGTACACGTACAAGGAATTGGCAAGCGTCCAAAAGTGCCATACCGCCAGTAATGGCCGCCAGTTAAAGATATTGCCGCCGGTTACAGCTAAAGTTTATACTACGGTCCAAAGATTGGTGCAACTGGTTGCACCACGGATGACATTTTCAATTCTATTCACCAATGTTAGGTGCAAACAGTAAAAATGCGTTCTTTTACTAAACTAAATTTTGGTACAATTAAAAAATTTGCGCCAAACATTGGTACATTATTTACCAATTTTTTTTACAGTGTACATGATAGTAAGGAATTGCGTTATAGAAATGTTGACACTATTACTGAGAACATAATTTATTGCTAATTTAGTAAAGTAGACTCTCCAAAATATATTACAGAATCCATAATATTTTAAATGTAATATTTAAATATAATCCTTAAATATAATCCATAAAATCTATCCATTTTAAATATAATCCATAATATTTTTAATTGCATTTGCATAATTTAATATCCAAAGGTATTGAGCAACTTATGTAAAAACCCCAAACAAATATCGTATAAATTTAAAACGTTGCGGACGACAGAATAAACAGAATTTAAGTTCTTCTAAAAAAAAAAATAAAAAAAAAAAAAAAAAAAAAAACGAAAGATGAAATATGAAATATGAAATATGAAAGATGAAAGATGAATGGGGGTATTATCAATATTTATTTACAATCAGCGAAAACAGTGTAATGCCAATGGGCATTGAATGAATCAAAATCAAAATGTGAGTAAAACTCCTCATAATTTAGCTTTTACTTTGAGAGAACTGAAATTCGATTCATTCTATCTTTCGTAACGTTTTGAATTTACATGATATTTGTTTGGGGTTTTCATATAAGTTCTTCAATAGGAATATTAAATTATGAAAATTAGTTTTTTGTAATACTTGCACATGCATGGTTAAAAACTATTTAGTAAAAGTGCTCGTATTTCGTAATATATTGAAAATGTTTTCATTCTGATTGCTATATGCTGTGCCTAATGTAATATGCCACATTTCCTGAAAATGCTTTGCATTGAGTCTAATACCCTACGTTTCCTAATTTAAAAATGTGGAGATTGATTTTGTAATTTTCTAAAAAAAACGTTATATCTACATGGATATAAGTGGTAGCCTACTCATAAAATTTTCTACAGATAATGAGGAAATTCCTCATAACCACATGCTACAGCCAAACCGCATTTAAAGCATTATATTTTACAGGGAGGTCCAAAACATTTTGATTTTTGTTTAATTTTTTACTAGTCTTCTTTCCTTTCTCGTGACAGACTTTTGCTGAAAAATATGAGGTGTAACATGTTCTTTACACTACCAAAGTCTCAAGATGATTCCTAAAGGACTTTTCACGATATTTAACAAAAAACGCCTGAATTCGAAAGTGTCCAAATACTTATTGGTAGATAGTGTATGGTAAAGAAATATATTTTAACGTTTTGTATTTTCAATCAAAATTTTGAAATGGCTTATTTTACACGCATGTTACTTTATAAAAGAATTGATTAATGCAGGAAGAAAAATAAAACTGTTTCTATTTTATTATTATTATTATTATTCAAAAAATCTTCTACTATCTATATATAAAAAAAGGAAGTAGCTGTCATGTTTTTCGTTTGACAGCAAATGGATCTCTAGAGAGTTTGTTTAAACATGAAATTCCGTTCTATATTTCATGAAAGTGTTTTAAGTTGTTTATTCAACATGCCTTTCCAAAAATATATTTAAAATTTAATTTATATATTTCCAGAAGTTAGTTTAAATGCCAAGATGTACATACATACATACATACACACACACACACACATATATATATATATATATGTGTGTGTGTGTGTGTGTATTGGTATTTCTTATGTTTGCACAAAAATATTACTAATAATAGTAATAATATAATGCATGTTATTATTCTCACATTTTAATTCTGCTCTTTCACATTTTTTTTCTTATTATTATATTTTTTTTAACTTAAATATACTTTACCATCATAAACGCATTGAATTAAATCATTATTAAAAATAAAATAAATCTAGTTTGATATATATCTATATATATATAACCCTACATGACGTGTATTATTTTGCTTCAATTTTATTTTTAAAATTTCTTTTCATAAAATAATTTTAATTTTTGTTTTAATAAGAATAACTTAACTTCAATAAACTATATATCATTATTTTTTTGTTTTTGTAAAATGATTTTAAATTTTCTTCTAATAAATATTGTAATTTCATTAATGTTTGTCTTATTTATATAACTTAATTTTAATAAAATATACATCATTTATTTATACAATTTTAAATTAATAATTAAAAATTTGTAAAAAAAAAAAGGTCTTTGCTTTGAACGCTATTATATTTTACTCAAAAAATCAAATCCATGCAAAGCGTGGTATTTTGTTTTATTTCACATATAGATGGCGCTACTTTATATGATTAATGCAACTTTTTACTTACAATACATGGAGTTCATTTTCAATGGGTAATTTAATACTGTTATTTATTAAATTTAAATATAGACCAGATTTCATATTTATTTATTTTTAATTTGGATTATTATTAAAATGATTATTTTTAAAATATAAATTAACTTTATTAGTCATAGTCTTTAATTATGCAATAGTTATTTTTCTTTTTATTTCCATTACCCTACTACCGTATTTAATGGAAGTATTGTATTTGGTCCAAAAATTTGATAGCGAGATTACACCTGATTTGCACGTTTTAAGGTCCCCTGGGTCCAAAAAGTGTTTTTTGGCAATTGGTCAGTCTGTGTGTATGTATGTATGGGTGGAATATTCCTGCAATCATATCTCCGAAACTAATAAAGCTAGAACTGTAAAACTTCAGAATTGAGACAGGTCTCGTGTACAGATGAATTATCCATATTGTGGTGAAAATTGAATAACCGAAAGTGGGACATCGGAAACCGGAAGTGGAACTGTAAGTCTGTATTTCAAAAACATCTTTAACGATTTTCTTCAAATTTGCTATGTAAACACTCTATTAGATGTCCTTTCGAATGATATAGTAAGTTGGTTAGTTCAGGAAAACTGATAGGCGTCCTGTATAAATAGCTGAATTTCAGGTCTCGCAAGCTGTACGGATTTTTTCGAACTCGCCATATTAACTCACTTTTAAATATCCTTTGGTATGTAATTATTGTTTTCCGGTCAATAATTGATTTTTTTGTAAAATTTGATATCTCAAAAATGGCTTTAACGATTTTCTTAAAGATTGTCATATAAATACATTTCTTTCTCACATATTACGTGGTTATTAGAGGAAAATTAACAATCATCGTGCTTAGGTAGGTCATCTTCTGATCTCGGAAATTTATGTTTCAAAAAAATAACTCTACCATTTTTTTCTCTCTTTTTTTTACCTCGCTATATGTAAGCTTCGTTTTATATGTCTTTGTACGTGTACAGAGTTTCTCTTATCGGAAAAATTTTAGGTTTCTACTTCTTTAGGTTACTTTTATGTTTTCTGATCACATTATCTCCCAAAAATGCATATAATACGTGTAATAGTGGATAATGGAAGTCGTGTGATTGTGTCACACCAGATTTTTTTTTTTTTTTTTTTACGAAATGTAAATCATTACAAATTCCCTGTCAAATACTAGTTTGTTAAACTTCACATATTAAATGTTTTTTTCCAGTTAAACTGTGTGTGGTAAGTATTTTATTTCTTACTCTTTCCTTTTCATTTGGACCTATAAATTAAATTTCTCTGGCATTCATGTTTCTTTCATTATGACTGATATAGATTAATCATGTGGTTGATCTGTAATTTAAGTTGGCATTATGCTTACAGATGAAGAAATTCACCTATTATTTGCATACATTATTTAGTCATCGTCCCTGATAAAGTACTCATTTAATGTAAGGCTTTCTTTCTTAGATTTAAAAAAAGAAAAAAAAAAAGAAAAAAAAAAGATTAACCTTCCATTTTTTCATGTGCTTTCTTTATTCTTCCTGTGAAATGTTTGAAAAGTTTTTCATGTGTTGCCGATGAAGCTGTAGCACATTAATTCATCTTGACATTTAAACTGGCTGTGTTTATTGGTTATAAAGGTAAAACTAACTCAAATTGAAACAATAACATATTTATTAACATTAACAAAAAACTAAATATGCAACATTAACTAAAATTATGTTGCATTTTACAACTTAATTAAAAAAAATTAAATCATAACAAAAATAATAGTTCTTCTGAAGCCGCTGCTCAGTCTCCCAGCTTCGTTTTTATAGCTTAGCTGCTCTGACGTCAAAAAACAAGGTTGATGCCACTCAGTGAAACTCAGGAAATGGAAGCTGCAGCCAAACGCTACACATGTAGATATATTAAAGTGTCCTTTAAATGTTTTTTTTTTTTCTTTTTTTGAATTCCGATACGCATAATTTTTCCGATACGCATAAGTGTTTCCCGCTAAACACTTTTTAGCAAAATACCAGCTGTCTGGGATATATTGTTAACACGAACCGAATTGACGGAAAATCCTTATATAGATATTTTGCTAAAATATGTTTAGGGTCAAAAAGAAAAATATTCAGAAGGTATGCGTATCGGATTAAAAAAAAAAAAAAAAAAAAAAAAAAAACCCTCTATTTAAAGGGCACCCTTAAATAAATACATGCATACACTTTAAATTTAATGACATTGTATAAGAAGTTACGTACCCAATTTCAAACTAATATTTCAGAGTTTAAATACAATACACTGTCTACCAATAAGAATTTGGAAACTTTCGGATTTGGATGTTTTGTCAAATATCCAAAAAAGCTCTTTAGGAATCACCTTGAAACTTTTGTTATGTAAGGAACATGTTATACCTCATATAGTTCAGCAAAAGGTGTGTCTATAAGAGGAAAAGTGGATCAGTGAAAAATTAAACAAAATTTAAAATGTTTTGGATTACCCTGTAAAAAGTGATTTTCTAAATGCATTTTGTCTGTATCATGCGATTAAGAGAATATTTTTCATTATCTGTATAACATTTTATGAGGCTACCATATACATTCATAGAGATATAACTATTTTTTTTTCTTCTTTATTTTTATTATTATTATTATTATTGAAAAAAAAATGCACTTATTAAAATATAACACGTAGGGTATTATACCCAGAACAAAGACAATTTTAGAAAATTTGGCATACTATACTACACACAGCATACTGCAATCAGAATGGAAAAAAAATATCTTACGAAATATGAGCATTTTTACTAAATAATTTGAAACTACGCATGTGCTAGCTTTTAAAAAAATTAATTTGCATAATTTAATAGCCAAACGTATTGTGCAACATATGAAAACTCCAAACAGATAACATGGAAATTCAAAGAGTTATGAGAAATAGAATGAACACAATTTAAGTTCTCTGGAAATAAAAGCTAATCTATAGGGAGTTCTACTCACATTTTTATTTTGATTCAATCAATGCCCAATGATAATACAGTGTCTGTTAAGTTAGACCCTCAACGTTTCTGAAATTGATTGGTTTCCGAATAATTTTATTAGTACGACAGGACTATTTCTTTCAGACAGCGATTTTACGTTTCACTTTCATTTTTGTTCAGATGCTCTTCAACATTCACTTTTAACATCTAATTTCTTAAACTATCTTAAACTATTTTGTCATATCCGTTCTTTTTTTTTTTTTTTTTTTTTTTGAGAAGAACTGCAATTTTGTTCATTGTAACTCTTATAACTTATCGAATTGATAGCAATTATGATAGCGCATGATAGCACATATATAAGGTAAAGCTAGGAGAGTATGCACGCAATTTAATTTTTTTTTTTTTTTTTTTTTTTTTTTTTTTTTTTTTTGCTGATTAATTCTGTACTGATAAGTATAAAGGATTTAAGTCCAAAAATGTTGATTTTGAGTTAAGTACAAAGTCAAACTCAGAAAAAAATTCTCTATCGATTGGTATAAAGGATTTAAATCCATGTCATTTAGTCTTTGAGAAAATCCATTGGTAAACAAAGATTCAAGTCAGAAATTTAGCATTAATCTGTGGTATAAAATATTTAATTCAATTTTTCCCCGTTATTAAATGAAGATTGACAGTCACTGAATGGTATAAAGCGTATAAACCAACATAATATTTTTTTCCTAATCGATTCTGCTGATTAGTTTTTAGTTAGTTTAACTTTATTTTTCGTCTCCTGAAAAATCAAGAATATGGACTTAAATCCTATATACTTATCAGTACAGAATTCTGAATTGGTTGGTTTTTTATGCATTTCCATTACTATTTTGTTGCTATGCTATAAATTAAAGCAAAAGCAGTAATAAAACTAGGAGAGTTATTTCTTACAGGGTAGGAGAAATTGCGCCTAATTATAACACCAATTAAATTGTTAACAATAATAACTAAGCTTAAATGACATTTTTGAAGGCTTTTGTAAACAAATATTTTTGATTATGAGTGGATATTTCCTTTTAAGAATTTAAAAATCTGAAAGTTAAAAGAAATTTAACAATATATATATATATATTTAAAATAAAAATATCGAAGAATCAGAAAAAAAATATATGTATACTCCTCCCCCGGCTGGGATTCGCGACGTATAGCAGCACTTATTACAGCGCCTGGTGGTTACTTTTTTTTTTTTTTTTATCTAGGGGAGGTAGGACTTTAGAAATTTAATCAGTTATTTGTATCAATACCAATCGTTCGTGTGTTAAATTTCATTAATTTCTGACAATTATTTCATAGTGTTGCAATTTTCACAAACATGAGTGTGATATACAGGGTGATTGTAATTAAACTCTGCCTATTGTGAGCCCTCAGTAGCTGTAACAAAAATGATAATTGAATCAAAACTTCGTAAAAACATTGTAGATAGACGTTTGAAATGATACCCAAAATATTTTAAGAAAAAAAAAAAAAAAAAAAACGCTAGGAGGCGATTGCAGTCAAAATGCTCCGAAGGATATGTAATTTAAAAAAAAACCTGTGGTTTATTTTACGATTTTCAGGCATAATGACATTTAAAACTGTTTTTTTTTTTTTTTTTTTTTTTTTGTAGTTGTTGTTGCTGTTTGTACATTTTGGAACATTATGACAGTACGAAGAATAATAATTATGGCACTGCCAGTGAAGAAGGAAACAAATTAAACAAACAACATTTCAGACACATTTATGTAAAGGATCTCTGCAAAATGAACTAAGAATTCATAGATTATTCAAAATTTCCTATTATAAAACTATGTAAAACGTAAAAAATTAAAAATGTTACAAATTTTTAAGCTTTTTTTTTTTTTTCATAAATTTAGTTTAACTATTTTTTTTTTTTTTTTTTTTTTGTATTTATTCCTTATGCAAGTGGGCGTGTAATTATTTAACGCAATAGATAAAGAAGTTTTTTTCTAAAATCTTGAAAATAGTGGCAAAAAAGAAAATTAAAGTTTTAGAAATAGGAAATTAAAAGTTTTAGAAATAGAAAATTACAGTTTTAGAAATAGAAAAGTAAAATTTTTGAAATAGAAAACTAAAGTTTTGGAAATAGAATAAAGCTCAGTCTCTTAACTCAAGTTATAATTTTGCTCATACGTTTTAAGCCAAAGAATGTAGAAGCATAAACAAAGAGATGAAATTGTTCAAAATGAATCAAATGCTAAATTGTATTTTGTATTTAGTATTTTTTTTTTTTTTTTTTTTGTAAGGTTAAAACTACTTTGATTCCCTTGATACCTTAGCAAACTTTTCGTATCCCTTATATTCCATTTTTGTTTCAATAATTATAAGTATTTTATACGAAAAACCCCTTTAAGTATATTTAAAGCAAAATAAATGTATGTACAGTTTACATAAAAACGAAACGATTTTTATTTGTTATTTAAATTAATCTTGCATTTAAAAATACAAATCCACGTGTATTATACCAATTTTTTCCTTAAGCCACAAATTCATTGAGGCGTGGGGTACGATGGTACATATTACATCGAATGAAAAAATAAATATTAATAATTATACATTTATGCTATCAGAATTTAAGATGAAGAAGGAAACGAGCTTCTTCAAAGGGATTGCTTAATGAAGTGAAATTTAATCACGCTCCTCGAAATGAAGACGGATTACTGATTTCACGCAAATGTAACTCTACTTTTTCTCCTCTAAAACTCATTATTAAAATCTTGCGAATCATGAATAATTCATGTATGTAGCATTAATATGGTGAAAGAATTCTCAAATGATGATTATTATTTTTTTTAGACATCGTAATATTTAATCCGTTCTTAATGCGAATTTTCATCAAAACACTGATTATGATATTTCTTAAAGTGTGTGTGTGTCTGCATTCTTTTATTAAAATAATAGAAATATTACGTATTCCATCATTATTTTTTCTTATTTAGTGTATTATATTGGAATATCTAGGCACAATCAAAAAATATATTCTACGATTTATCATAAATAATTAAAAGACTTATATTTTTCAGTAAATAATAATTAGGTCGGTATCACACTATCTTTAAAACCTCTTAAAATGACTTATGTTTAAATTATAAATTCTTTAAAATATTCTTTTATATCCCTGATAATATCATATCTTCATTATGCTTTCAGTAACAAAGGTAAAACTATAATATGGAATAATTATATAAAATAACCTACCTAATGAACAACGGCGTTAAACTGTTCCAAAAAAAATATATATATATTATTTATTTATTTATTTATTTATTTTTGTAATAGCAGATTTTATATATCTTAAGTAAATAAATATAAAACAAAATCTAGATTTTAAAACAATTTAATTGTGAAACTCTTTTAAATCTATTCACAACAAGAGAAACGCATTTATAACTTATATAAAATCCACATTATGTTCATCTTTGTGAAATTATATAAATTGATATTTCATTCCAATATACCAAACCTGACGTTCTGTACTGTATTTCTTCCGTAAATGAAAAATATATGGGTATTAGGTATGATGTAGCACAGCACACATATACGCACAAATAATAAAAAAGAAAAAAAAAAATCTGAATTTATAATAAAAAGAAAACGAGTTTATTAAAAATACCACCTAATTAAGTGAAATTTAATCATGATCTTCAAAAGGAATACAGATTACTGATTTATGTAAAATTAAATTCCATTTTTTCTATCATAAAGAGTCTATTAAGAATTTGAGAAATATGAGTTATTCATGCATGTAGCATGAGTATTGTTTAAGAATTTTCGAGCTAAGCTAAATCGAGCTTAGATTTTTAATCTAAAGAAGCATAATAATATTTAATCCGTTCTGAATGCAAATTTTTATCGAAACATTAATTATATTTCTAGAAAGTGCAGACAGCTGCTTTTCTATATCTATATATACTAGTATCGCCTTTTGGCCGAATCTCGACCAATTTTTTTGCAAAGCAAAGTAATTGCCTTCTCGTAAACGGAATTAAACATATACGCACAAATACACGCACATATACGCACAAATATTCAAATATTCAATATAAAAATGTTCAATATTTCTAATATTCAATATTTCAATATTCAATCACAAATATTCAAATTACAATACAGCTGCTCCAATTGTTTGTCGATACGCATTCAAAGTGAATTAGCAGAGTTTTACTTAATGTATTTCTCTAAGATTAGTACACTGTAGATGCTGAGCTTTTCCTGAGATATGAGGAAATCGCAACATGGCAGCACCCCCTGTTTGGTAGTACAGCCCAAAAGCTAATCGGCACCAATTCAAACCAAGGTCCAACTGGATATCAAGTTCGATTAAATTAAGTCCATTGGTTCATAAAATACCGTTTTCGAACTCAATTAGACAACTATTTTCTAAAAACGGTGGATTGAGTTCAGGAAATCTCAAAACGTGTAACTTCATAGAAAACCAAAAATCAAAAATTTTACTGATTTTTAAACTTTTTTCTTATATGTGCAGAGGACAGAATAATAAACCCACATTTTAAAAAATACGTAGTCAATTTCAGTTAATTCAAATGCAAGATAATCTCAAAACGTGTAAATTCATCGAAAACCGGAAATCGAACTTTTTTCCGCATCTTCTACTTCCTTCTTATACATACAAAAGCTAAAGGGTGAGTGCGAAAGTTCTACCCATTTTTGGATATGCAAATTTGCAATGTAACTGACGTCACACATAGCATCGTAATGACGCAAATCTTTGGCCAATCAAGCGTGTGGATGCCTCACATATAAATACATCGTGTCTCAGAAAGTTAATCATCTTAAACGAAAAAATATATATATCAGGTGGTGTAACATGGAAAGCGAGAAGGAGCATATAAGACATTGTTTGTTATACAAGGTCGTTAAAATGAGTACTGCAGTCGCAGTCTGTCGCAATGTTTGTCAAGTTTATGGGGAGGATGCAATAGACGAAAGCACATGTCGTCGATGGTTTCGTAAATTTAGGGAAGGAGACTGAAGCTGTCAAGATCAGGCTAGAAGTGGACGGTCATCACACGTTGGAGACGACGATATTGACCAAGCCATAAGGAACAATCCGCAAACAACCGTGCAGGAATTAGCGGAGACCTTCAACGTACAACGGACAACGGTCGAGAGACGGCTGGTTAAGTTGCGTTTTACGAGAAAGTTGGATCGTTGGGTTCCACATAAACTGACAGCTAATCAACGGGATGATCGAATCGCCACATGTGTTTTCTTGCTTTCCCGGTACAAAAATGACACATTCTTGACACGAATTGTGACAGGAGATGAGAAGTGGGTTATGTACCGTAACGTAAAGCGTCGTAGGACAGTGTGTCGCCCTTCTGATCCGCCTGCATCGACTTCGAAAGCTGAACTTCATCCAAAGAGGGTGTTATTGACTGTGTGGTGGTATGTGCAGGTAATAATTCACTGGGAGGTCCTGCCACTCAACCAAACCATCAATGCTGTCTTCTACTGTCTACAGTTAGACAGGTTGCATTCAAATTTGGTAGCAAAGCAGCCAGGTCTCATCAATCGTCGCAGTGTTATCCTTCATCACGATAACGCCAGGACACTTCACTTGCCAAAAGTTACTGGGCTTTGGTTGGGAGGTTTTACCCAACCTCCCTATTCTCCTGACTTGGCACCAACTGACTATCACCTATTTCTTTCGTTGAACAATTCCTTCAGTAAGAAAATCTTTGATGATCTAGATGCTGTGAAAACTGCCATCCAAGACTTTTTTTGACACGAAACCGCCGGAATCTTACCGTCGTGGTATTCATCTCCTATCAGAAAGATGGCAAGAGGTCATAGGTAGCAATGGGGATTACGCACAATAATAGGTACTGATCATTTTGCGTTTATTAGCTCTTCTTTATGGGTAATAGAAACGGGTAGAATTTTTGCACTCGCCAAATAGGAATAAATCCCCTTAAATAATAATAATAATAATAATAATAATAATAATAATAATAAGTATGTGAGGTAAAAGAGGTTGAGTCAAAAGATTGTCGTGCCGCAGAAAAGTACGATTGTAGCATCAAGTTAGGTTAAAATAAAATAGACAGCTCTGAAGGAATGTTGATCGAAGAGGGAAAACACGAAATCTGGGCTCAGCACAGTCGGTTACGCAATAGACTGGACATAGAATGAGTTTACACTGGCAAACAGCCACTAAAAAGAAGTAGGACACACGCAGTTTGCGTAAGGTGTGTGAAAATGATTAGTATGGAAGTTTGTGAATTGAAGTGATGGAGGTTGTCGGTTCAATATAGTTAAATAAGTGAGGGGTGGTACGATTTGTTGTTGTGTTGTTGGCGTAGATATTACGAGATTGTGTTGTTGGTGGTGGCATATAGAGCTGTAGTGATTACAAGATAGTATTATGAGCGAATCTAGTGAGGCGTTATATTGTGAAGTGGATTAAGTAGCCTAGCGGATCTGAGCTTCATCTTATTAACGGGGCTTAGAATAATTATATCCTGAGTGCTAGAAAACATGTTTTTACAAGTTAATCACAAGTAGTGAGCTGTATTTTTTATATTACTTTAATTTATTGATCTGATTAAGTAATGAGTTTTTTTCCACGAGACTTTCATCCCAATGTTTCAAGTCGAAATAAATTATTCATTTTATTTTAATCAAAAGAGTCTCTTAAATTCATTTATTAAATTAAGTTCAAGTTTAAAATGGGGTCTGTGATAGCCGAGTCAAGCGCTCAGACCTTACAAGTAGTCAAATTTAGTTAATTGAAATGCATGTCAATCTCAAAACGTGTAAATTCCTCAAAAACCGGAAATCAAATTTTTTTCTGTCTCTTCTACTTTCTTCTTATACATGCAGAAACTAGTAAAAAATCCACTTTTTTAAAAAATAAGTGTTGTATTTCAGTTAACTGAAAATCAAGGCAATCTCAAAGCGTGTAAATTCGTCGAAAACCGGAAATCGAAATATTTTACGTTTCTTCTTATATTGTACATACATGCAGAAGCTAGTAAAAAATCCACTTAAAAAAAAAAATGTTGCATTTAAGTTAATTGAAATTCAAGGAAATCTCAAAACGTGTAACTTCATCGAAAACCAGAAATTGAATTTTTCCCGTATCTTCTACATTCTTCTTGCCAGTAATAAATTCACTTTTTAAAAAAATACATAGTCTATTTCAGTTAATTCAAATGCAAGGATATCTCAAAAGGTGTAAATTCATGGAAAAACGGAAATAGACATTTTTTTCCGTACCTTCTACTTTTTTTATATATATGTAAAAGTTAGTTATGAATCCCATTTTTTAAAAATAAGTAGTCAATTTCAGTTAATTCAAATGCATGTTAATCTCAAAACGTGTAAATTCATCGAAAAGTGGAAATCAAAATTTTTTCTGTCTCTTCTACTTTCTTCTTATACATGCCGAATCTAGTAAAAAATCCACTTTTTAAAAAAACAAATGTTGCATTTCAGTTAACTGAAATGCAAGGAAATCTCAAAACGTGTAAATTCATCGAAAACCAGAAGTTGAATTTTTTTCCGTTTCTTCTACTTTCTTCTTATACATGTAGAAGCTGGTACTTTTTATACACGTAGTAGTAATAAATCTACTTTTATAAAAATAAGTAGTAAATTTCAGTTAATTGAAACACAAAGAAATCTCAAAACGTGTAAATTCATCGAAAACCAGAAATCGAAATTTTTTCCGTAACTTCTACTTTCTTCTTATACATGCAGAAGCTAGTAATAAATCCACTTTTATAAAAATAAGTAGTCAATTTCAGTAAATTGAAATGCAAGGAATTCTCAAAATGTGTAAATTCATCGAAAACCGGAAATCAAAAGTTTTTCCAAAGAATACACTTTCGTTTTATATATGCAAGTGATATACAGTCGGTAACAAAAGTCTCAGAACACTAGCAAAAATTCCTATATAAAAAAAAGTACACTTAATACAGTTTTGTTAAATAAATCTTTGTCGAATCCCGTTTTTAGACTGACTAAGAACAGGATTCGACAAGGATTTATTTAACAAAACTGTATTAAGTGTACTTTTTTATATCATTGGATTTTTTTTTTAAAGACTATTAAAAATTGAGGAAAATTATTTTCCGATTTTAAACCCATATTCTAGTGTAATTACAAATTAGTTATCGTGCACATTTGATAGATTAAGTTATTTTGCTTTCAAATTGAAAAAAAGTATATTTTCAATGACAATTACTCTGTAAGATAAACAAAGATGTAAAACAATTTCAGAGTTGTCAAATTTCTTTGATTTATTATTATTATTATTTTATGCACTTAGGTTATCAAATATTTAAAAAATGTATATTTAAAATTATTTTAATTAAAAAACTCTTTTGAAAAATGAAAAAGAAAAAGAAAAAAGAAAAAAAGAAAGAAAAGAAAAAGAAAGAAAAAGGTATAAATTACATAAAAATAATACTATTTTTATCGTTCAGGAATTACTTAAATTGATCTTTCATTTAAATATTCAAAGCCTCGTGTATCCTACATAATTTTTCTACAAGCCAGAAATTCTTTGAGGTGACAACTGTAATAGTCGAATCTATACCGATTTAATAGTAAAATTTATAATAATAATACATTTATTTCATTTGTAAGTGAAATGAAGATTTTTTTTTTTTTTTTTTTTTTTTTCGAAAACATTGCCTAGTGATGTAAAATTTAATCACGATCCCCAAAATTACGATAGAATAAGGATTTTTCGCAAATAAATTATTACTTTTTCTCTCACCTGAAAATCCATTATGAAGACTTTGAGAATCATAAATAATTCCTGCATATAAAATTAGTATGATTTTAAAATTCCCGAATGCATTTGTTAAGCTAAAGACATCATAATATTTAATTCATTCTTAATACAAAAGTTTATTAAAACATTAATTATAATATTTGTTGAAAATGCGCGCTAAATTTATTTCATAAAGTTTGAACTAAAATGAGGGAGTGTTATATATATTAAAATTAAATGCAGTGTTTGTTATTAAGGAGACAATGGATGTGGAATTATTTTACATTAAAATATTTAAACCATATGCTGCCATTAAGTCAATCAGTTTTGAGCATACAGAGTGTTTTGATGGATAAAGATAATTTTTAATAAATGGTAAATTTGTTAGCCTTTTATCTTTAAAATTATAATTAATATCGACTTTTATTTCTTTCTTCCATTTTTTTTTCATTGTATTCTTGATTAAAAATTATGATTGTTCTCCAGTATTTCAAAGTCAAGATTAAGTATGTTGTAGCCACGGCAAGATATTCTTCTATATAATTTTATACAGTTTCACGTAGTACAAATTATTATTTATTAAAAAAAAAAAAAAAAAATTCATGATAAATGCAGGCGATTTTTATCTCACAGAATTATAACAATAAGTGCCGAAAGAAAGTCAATTTTGTGCCATCAGAAGAAATGCGATTTATTCGTTAAAATAATAATAATAATAATAATAATAATACTTTGTTTTAAGTTATCGCAGATTTATGGTTTAACCTTTCGTTTTAAAGATGTTGACCTTTCGAAACCTATTCACATTCATTATCGCAAATATTCCATTTTTGTTTCATTAGTTAATAGCATTTCATACGAAAAATTCTTTTAAATATATATAAAACAAAAGAAATGTACGTCAAGTTACATGAAAGAGATATTTTTTCTAAATCATTCTAGAATTATTTATATTAATCTTTCGTTTAAACATACAAATCTCCGTGTATTATACTAAATTTTTCCATAAGCCACAAATCTATTGAAGCGGGGGGGGGTGTCTAAGCTACAGCGAATGAAAAAATAAATGTTAATAAATATAGATGTATGCTTTCTGAATGTAAAATGAAAAAGAAAACGAGTTTCATCAAAAGGATTGCTTAATGAAGTGAAATTTAATCACCCTCCTCAAAATGAAGACGGATTACTGATTTCTCGCAAATGGAATTCTACTTTTTTTCTCTACTAAAATGCATTATTAAAATCTTGAGAATTATGAATAATTCATGTAGCATTAGTGGGGTGGAAGAATTCAGAAATGATTATTTTTTCAAGCTGAGGACATTGTATTATTTAATCCATTCTTAATGCAAATTTTCATCAAAACACTAATTATTATATTTCTTAAAAGTGCACGTCAGCAATCTTTTATTTAAAAAAAAAAAAAAAGTAAGATGATGTATTTTATCAGAATATTTTAAATAAATTTAGTGTAGAATAATAAAATATCAAGGCACATTAAAGAAATATATATTCTTAGATTTATAGTAACTAATGAAAAGACTTTCGTCATTTTCAATGTATAATTAGACATTCATTAACAGACTATTTTTAAAACTTTTAATAATACTTTTATTTAATTTTTAAATTTCTCAAAGTAATCTTTTGTATTCCTGACAAAACTGTATCGTGTTCAGCTTTCAAGAACGGACGTAAAAGTATAACATACGATAATTATGTAAAATGTACACTAACGATTACTGTACAAAACAAAGAACGACGTCACACAGTTTCAAAGTTATCAACAAATTATTTTTATTATTATTACTATTTTATTTATTTATTTATTGTAATAGTAGTTTTTGTACATCTCAGGTAAACATATATTTAAATTAAAATCTGGATAAAAAAAAAAAAAAAGTGAAACTCTTTTAAATATATGCAGTACAAAAGAAATCTATTTAAAATTTACATAAAATCTACACTATTTTCATTTTCATGGAAATATTTAAATTAACCTTTCATTTAAAAATACAAAGCTTTCCATTCTGTACTATATTTTTTTCAATAAGCGAAAAACTTATTGAGGTATTAGGCACGACGTTGCACAGTACACATATACGCACAAATAACAATTTTAAAAATCTTAATTTTTAATATAAAGAAAACGGGTTTTATAAAAATACAACGTAATAAATTGAAATAATCACAATCTTCAAAAAGAATACTGATTACTGATTTCTATCAAGTTAAATTCCAATTTTTCTCTCATAAGAAATCTATTATTAAGAACTTGAGAAATACAGGTAACTCATGAATGTAGCATGAGTATTGTTTAAGAATTTTCAAGCTAAGCTCAAGCTGAGCTACAGCGAGATTTTTAAGCTAAAGAAGCATCATACTATTCAAACCATTCTGAATGCAAATTTTTATCAAAACATTATTAATGATATTTCTAGAAAATGCACACCGCTTCATTTAATAAAATTAAAAAAAGAAAAGAAAAGAAAAGAAAAGAAAAGAAAGAAAGAAAACTAACGTAACAAATAAATAGTTTAAATAAACTTAGATTATATTATTAAAACATATAGTCGTATATAAAAATTATATTAATAACGATTTTCAGTGTATTATTTTTCTGAAAATAACAAATTCGTTAACATACTATCTTTAAAATCCTTAGCAATATTTATAAATATTTTAAAAATTCTTCAAATATCAGATTATATTCCTCATGTATTATTATTGATAATATCAGATTTTCTTCACAAATCAAATAACAAAGAAAAGAAAAACTATTCGGTAATTAATGTATATTTCCACTAACGGTTATTCTGTAATTTGGGCAACGGAATCAAACAATTAAAACGTTTTCAATAGATTTATTTACTTTACTTCGATTTTTATTAACTTTTAATGAGCAATAAATACCAATTACACCAAAAAGTTCATGTTTAAAATCATTTTAACCCTTTTAAGGTGAGGCAATTACGTTCATTTAATATGAAAAACCATGAAGATTTACAGACAAACTTAAAAGTAAAGAAATCAATGACTTTTCTCTACTAAATTATTAAAGTAACTTTTTTTTTTTTTTTTTTTTTTTTTTTTTAAGAACTCCCAGGTGAACTTTTGAACTTTTGAAGTCAGGAATTAGCAATTGCCTCTTCGTGGCAAGGGGGCTGCGCATTAAAGGAGGGTTTAGCAAAAAGGTTTAGCTCTTAAATGTAAAAAAAAAAAAAAAAAAAAAACTTGGCTTTAGGTAAATAAACACAGGAATAATCTTCAATGTGTAGAACGCCATGGGAATGAAAAATGGTGGACAACTGTTTCGTTAGCATTAAACGTACCGTCATCAGTGCATAAAGAAACGAATAGAAAGTATCTCTATATCTAAGATTTTGAACGGATTCTAAAACATTTTTATCAACCAATATAATTGAACACAATGTAGGAGATTAAACAATAATAAATTCAAAAACGGTAATTTTGAAAAGAAAAAAAAATGGAAAAAGAACATAAATTTTAGAAAAAAAAAATAAAAAAAGAAATAAATAAATAAGAAAGTGTGGTTGAACGTACATTTTCCAACAATTACAAAACAGGGTGCAGGGAAATCACGTGATCGAAAATCACAGATAGTTTTGTTCTACCTTTTTTACCTAATTGTTGGAAATATTACATTCAGATACATTTTCCTAATTTTTTCTACTATTTTTATATTTATAATTTTTCAATTTCATATTGGCATATCCCACTCATTCTGGTTTATTCTGTTGGTTGATAAATAGTCGTAGATTATGTTTCTATTCTTATATATAACATTTTTTTATTTTGTTTCTTTGTGCACAGATGACGGTATGCTCAACGCTACAAAAACAACCGTTTACTCATTCTTTATTCCCTCTTTTGGTGTTTCGTACATTGAAGACATTTCCTGCTTTTATTTCTCTAAAGTGTGTTTCAGAAAGAAAAAAAAAGAATTGTATTTAAAATTTACATAAAATCGATAATATTTACATCTTTCAAGGATAATTTAATCCAACCTTCCATTTAAATGAACAAAGTCTTCGTCTATTATACTGATTTTTCCAATAATCGAGAAATCCATTGCGTAATTGGGTATGACGTTCAAAACTACACACATTCACTAATAGAAATAATAATAATGAATGTATATTTATACTATTTGGTTACGAAATGTAAATGAAAAAGAACTTAATCAAAAGTATGGCCCAATGAAGTAAAACTTAAGCACCATTATCATAATGAAGACGGATTCTTGATATTTCGCAAAGAAAATTTTACTTTTCTTTCTCTCTTAAAATTCATTATTAAGTTCTTGAGAATTATGAATAATTCATGCATGTTGAATTAGTGTGGTTAAATATATCTCAATAAAAAAAAAAAAAAAATCTAAATACATCATAATATTTAAAACGTTCAAAATGCATATTTTCATCAAAACATTAATTATGCTATTTCTTGAAAATACATGGCTGTACCATTCCTTAAAACATTAATAATAATAATAATAATAACAATAATAATAATAAAAACGACGTATTTCATAACACACAATATTTTAATACAATTAGTGTAGAATATTAAAACATATCAAGACAGTTTAAAAAAAAATATTTCCTTAGATTTTTCCTTGTGTATTTTTCGAAAATAATAATATATTTCTTAAAAAATTATCTTTGAAGCCCCTAACAAAATATATATATATATATATATATATAAACATATATAAAGGATAGTTATCGTAATAAAATTTAACCTTAATATTTAGCAATTAATAGATACAAAACAATACCAACACAACAAAAATAGAACTGATTGTAACATATAGGTAAGACTTACACAAAAATGTTGCGATACTGATTAAGAACCAATAAGAGACAAAAACAATTTGAATTACTTACGCCGACATGAATAATAATAATAATGAAAAAAAAATTACCCTTAAACTTAATGACGGAGAAAGTAAATAAAGGACCACAGAAATAATAATTGGATAAAAATGCTTAAAATTTGAAGTATAAACGCTTCAGGGGGCAAGTACTTCATAAAGCAGGGAAAGCTGCATCGATTTCGTAAAATAATATAGCTAATTATAGCAATTTTTATTGTTTTAGCCCCGATCGAAGCAGCAAAACCAATATATATATATATATATGTATTTCAAAAGGTTCCTCCATGTAATAAATATTATGAAATAGTCCTCATAATCGAAAAATCAAAGAAAAGAATATATATATCATATGGTATTTAAAGTATATTTTCATTGACAATTGCTCTATAAGATAAGAAAAGGTGCAAAACAATTTCAAAGTTATCATATTTCTTTGATATTTTTATTATTATTATTTTATACACTTAGCTTAACAAATATTTAAAAAAATATATATATTTAAAATATTTTTAAGTAAAAAACACTTTTGAGATAAAATAGAAAAAAATATGTAACGTGTACATAAAAATAATAGTTTTCATCTTTCAGAAGTTATTTAAATAAATATTTCATTTAAATATACAAGGCCTTGTGTATCATACTTAATTTTTCCGTAAGCCAGAAATTTCTTGAGGCGTAAACTACGAGTATACCAATTATATATATATATATATATATATATATATATATATATATATATATATATATATTACTAATACATATATTCCATTTGTGCATAAAAGGAAGAAAACAAAAAATGCTTTTTCAAAAGCATACCCTTATGAAGTGAAATTTAATCACGATCCGCTAAATTAAGACGGATTACTGGTTTTCCGTAATTAAAATTTTACTTGTTCTCTCTTCGAAAAATCCATCATTCAGATCTTGAAAATTATACATAATTCATGCATTAGTATGGTTTAAGAATTCTCGAATACATTTGTAAATCGAAAGTCATCATGGTTTTTAATCCATTCATAAGCAAAATTTTATGAAAACATAAATTACAACATTTCTTGAAAATGCATGCTAATTTTTTTTTTTTCAGAAAATTTGAGCTAAAATTAGGACATGTTTCATAATAATATATATTTAAAATGAATCTAATGTTGTTTTATACTATTTAATAATCTAAATTGTTTTATATATTGTTTAATAATCTAAATTGTTATATATAATCTAAATTGTTTTATATTGTTCGCTACTTCAATCATGTACTGTCATTAAATCTATAAATTTAATACACATAGAATGTTTTAAATGATAAAAATAATTTTTAGTAAATGCTAAATTTGTTAGCCTCCTGTTTTTAAAATTCTAATCAATATCTACAACTATTTCATACATTTTTCGGAAAAGTTTCATTGTACTCTTGTTAGAAAATTATACTTTCGACATCTCTCAAAATTTAACGACGATAAATACCATAAAACAAGGTTTCTTGGACTTTGGGGGGTTACTTGAACCCCAAACGGCAAAATTATTCAAGTCGCTCCTGGCAATGGTTTAATGAAATAATAGACGTAATACTTTATTTTTATTTCTAGATAGCAGACCTCTGTAGGCTCTGGTGTAATCCACGTGTTTTTGTGAGTTACCATCAGAGTTCCGAGGAAGTTATCATAACGCCCGGTTTTAAGTATACTAACTTTTGTATTCTACGAAGATTGAATTGAATCAAAGAAGAAAATAATTTATTTATCAAACAGTACTTTATGTGATTTTGATGTAAGTTTTTAACATAAATCACCTTTAAAATTATTTTTAGCAAAAAGTATGCTGGTGTGTTAGCAGCCGAAAATAAGGGTTATTTGGACCCACCATTGTCTTGGGTTCAAGCAACCCTTACATATTTATATCCTTTATATCTGTACAGTACCCCAGCATTTCAAAGGCAGGATTAAAAAAGGCCTAGGTTTCGTCCTAATATCGACAACAATTACTCAGTCGTCTTTCGAACAGGGAAAGATATATGAATCATCTGCACTCCTGCATGCACATTACGCTGTCCGTTACCCCATACCAAGACCCCCAGACCTTACAATTGTGGAATTTTGACTGTTCACATATCCACACGTTTGGAACGCAGCGCCAAGATGTACCAAGATGTGCAAGCTGGACATAGTAAAATGTATTACAATTGCGTCCACATATGGCATATGTCTGATTAATGATGGAATTTATGCAACACAATGTGATTATTATAAGAATGTATAGTTATTTTATACTTACCCTGTATATATGAATTAACTATTTAATTTTTAAAGCTTAAAACAACTTTTAAATTTAAAAGCAGTATTTCAGTTTCTTATCATTGAAATATACATTATATATTAAATATATAGAGCTAATACTTAATATTACAATTTCTATTTAAAAAGTAAAAGTTTTGAACTTTGGTATTTGCAAAAACTATAAGGGGAAAAAATGCATCCTACTTTTTTTTTTTTTTCTTTAATTCCACTTTCTTTTAATTCCTTCTAGCAATAAACTGCACAAAATGTCAATACCTTTCAGATAATTTTCATTTTTTTTTTTCCTTTTAATATCTTGAAAAAAGCTGTTCATGCCGAGAGGACTAAAAAAGTATATGAAAAAGAATTAATTAACTTAAGCGTGTCGAGAAGTTTTCATTAGTTTACATTTAACTCGAAACTTAATTAAATATTTCTAGATAAGTACTTAGAATTTCAACATTAAAGTACACCAACGCTAATATGATTAGAAAATAGTTTTCTTTTACGAGAACTCCAAATATTGACTTTAAATTTGAAAGTAATTCAAACACTTATATAACAAATTCAAAATGTAAATTTTTGCCCTCTTCAGCAGATTTTTTTTTTTCTTTATACAAAAACACTTCACATTAATTGCCTTAAAAAACAATCTTTATTTTATTTATATGCATCCGATCTATTTTTAATATTTTTTCTACATGAATGTTTCATATTGTAAGCAGATGAAATTGTACATTTAAAATGCATCATACTCATTTACTAAATCGTTGAATATTACATAATACCTTTTAAGATAAAATGCGCAGCTTGCATTATAAAATGCAAAATAATAATAATAGTAGCAATAAGTTACAAATAAAAATAAAAACTAAATGTATTTGCAACGCTTAAACGTTTCATATTTTATAAAAATATAATACAAAAAAGATAAATTAAATAAATTGTGTGTTTTATTTGTTTTTATGTGTAAAAGAAAGAAATAATTATAGTGCGGCACTCACAGTATTTTATCTTGTCTTATATTCTGCATACATATAACAATTTAAAATGTAAGGTAATAAGTTCTGCATTTTAGTATTCTTAGTGTTTTATAAAAAGAGTTCAAAACAGTTTTAGACGCAGTTTTATTTGATATATATTTTTGTGTGAATAGAAGATTGCTGCCACAATTACTCTCATTCTCTCTGTTTGAAAATTGCAGGTACATTCATTAAAAAAAAAAAAAAAAAAAAAAAAAAAAAAAAAAAAGCCTGTTATTGAATTTAAAAATTTGTTTCAAAGTATTAAGATAATTATTAAATAAATTTTGTAGGGCCATTGTTGCTTTGATGTTGCAGTTGTGCCTACATTTTTAGCCTAAAAAAAAGTCGTGCTATTAGTTTATATGTACACATACACACACTCACACATATATATATATATATATATAGTATTGTTGGTTGATTGGGTTTTTTACGTCGCACTAGTGCTGCGCAAATGGGCAATTGGCGACTATATATAGTATGATGTTCGTCAATTTCCTATAATAACTAATACTATACAACTCCCTTTTACATGTCATCAATGAAACAGTCTTATGAATGAACTCTCCGTACTTTTGAGTATTATTTAAAGCTTTACGTGCTTATTACACTTCTATTAGCATTATTAACTTTTACTTAAAAAAAAATAATAATAATGGAATATATATTTTTGTGACAAAATCTATAAAAACAAACTGGAAATTTTCTTTAGGAGATATTTTTACGTCACATTTTGGCAAAAATGACTTTGATATAGAAAAAAACACAAATATTTAAATTTCCACTAATTGTACGATTTTTGAAAATTTAAACAATTTTTTTCTGGCAAATTGGTTGCAGAAAGTTAAGTTTGGTAGTTGATTTAAAGACCATTTTATTCTGAATCAAGTTAATTAAAGATTTTTTTTTTCTTTTTTTTCAAGGTAAACTTTCCCCCCTAAAAAAGGGAAAAATGATTTATAAAATTTTCATAATTTTTCATAATTTTTCTATGTCCGTATGTGTCTTTCTGTATATCCTTGCTTTTTGGGTCATTCTATTTTGGCGGGTTTTCGGTTTGTCAATCATGATACAGATTTATCCAATAGTATTATTTCTCTTTTATGTTTTGCGATGTTTTTTTTCTCTTCATATTCTTTTTCTTTTGTGTTCTACATGTTTTGCCGTGCTTTTAGGCAAGCTGTAGTCAGACTTGGCCCTCACAACCCAATGTTTATTTGCATAGCCTTGTCGTTGAAACACACAAACACCATTTTCTCTGGTTTTAATTAGTTCATATTACACATGTTCACATAGATATGGCGTTATTTTACTTATTATTATTATTTTTTTTTTTTTTTTGTTTTTTTTTTGTTTTTTTTTTGTTTTGTTTTTTATTAAATTTTTATATTAAGTTAATACATAGTAAAGTATGTGAAAAAATGATTAAAAAATAAAAGAAGGAAAGAAAAATAAAGTCGTGTTGTACAGGAGTGTAATTAAAAATTGATATTTATGTTTAAAAACTAATTAGTTTTACTGGATGTATTTTATTTATATATATATATATATATATATTATTTACATAAATGTTCTGAGAGCAGTTTTCGACTGACGTTTAATAAAAACGAATAATTTCAATTTCTAGTTTTTTTCTTTGATAAAAATAAAATATTAAGTTAAAAATATTTTATAAATATATTTAAAATATCGTTAACTAGTAATAAATCATAATAATAATACACTTTAAAAGCAAAAAACGCAAAAAAAGAAAAGAATTTGCAAGAATTGTCTTAGCTCTAAGTAATAGCGCAATCCTTTCATCAGATCAAAATACGGGGATGAATGTAGCATTATAAAATCGAAAATATATATAATACTTATAATAATAAGTAAGTTGCAATTTTTAAAATACAATTTGCTTCCCTTTTCCTTATTTGGTTTACTTGAATTACGTCATATATACAATTTATAACATAACATTTTAACTTTAAATTTATGCACACTGAATAGATTTCAAGGTATCATTTAGTATTTACAAATTTTATAATAACGCTAAAATACTGCCACACTGCTGACTTCAAGAACGGGATACATGGTAATCAGTAGAATCAATCTAATGAAAATTTAGAGGATTTCCTTTTAGTAATTCTTACCCCCAAAATTGGAAAAAATGTTTATAATTTCGTTATTTCTGTCCATTACTATATCCTTCTGTCAGTCGATCACATTGTCCGTCGGTATATCAATCCGCGCTCCAGTTACCTTAAAAATTTGTGTAATGTCTTTAAAAAAATATGTAAGTTATTTAAGTTTGCATTGGCATGTTCATAACAGAAAACGACATAAATAGCATTAATAATTTGTGTAGGGGGAAACACAAAAATATTCAAAAGCATTACTGTCTGAGAGAGATTTTCATTTAAAGAATATTTTCATATTTTATACTGCAGAGAACACACACACACCAAAAAAAAAAAAAAAAAAAAAAACTTACATTACAAAGATTTACCTAGACTCATTTCCCACGCAATTGGGCATGATTAGCATTACTGATTGTTTTACACATCCAACTCAAAATATTACGATATATTGACAGATAAAATTTAAAAATGGTCGTTCATTTTAGTTGTTGTTGTTTTATTATGAATTTTTAAACGCTTTTCTAGAAAATTTGTCAAATGAGTATGACTTCAGATTGTGCCTCTGTTCATTCGTCAGTCCATCTGCCTGCCTGCCTCTCCGACTGCATATGTGTTCATGTTCTAACTATCATAAATTTTCTTAAAATACCTTAAAAACTGATCTATGCCATATAAGTTCACTATGAAACTTTCCCTATTGTAAATGGTATGAAAAACACAAATTTTTTATGTACAGGGAAATCGAAAATAATTCCAATACGTTTCCTTACAAAATATATTTTAATACTTATGTACTGCAAAAGAGAGGGGGAAAAAATAAAAAGCATTTATTAATCAAATGCACGAAAACTCGTTTTTATAAAATATCGTATGATTATCATTACAGCTTACGTGGCTACAAAAAAAATATTGCGATACATTAAAATCTATAATTAGGAATAGCTGGAAATGCATTTTCAGTAACATTAAACGTTTCTAATAACTATAAAAAATATTTAAGTATGATAATCACCTTAGTTAGTCTATTTTTCCAACTGTCTGTTTGCACTCGAATTTCCGTTAATATTTGTAAAAAGTCTGGAAATTAATATTTCAAGTTCACTATGGCATGTCATCTTTCGACAAAGGTATAAATAGCGCAGTTGGTTTGTGTACAGAGATTCACAAAACTCTCCAATATATTACTGTCTGAAAAAGAATTTTTTTTAATGCATAGTTTGTTATTTCTGTATTAAACACAACATAACGTGATCAGTATATGTTATTAAGATGTACAAAACTATTTTCCCTGTGAGGTAAGGTATAAATAGTAAAATGATTGGCTTATAGGGTTCCAGAAATTTTAAAGCGCGGTCACTGTTCTTCTAAATGAGCTTCATAAGCAAAGATTCTTCATTGAAAAAATTATAGCGGACTTCTTGGACTTAATATAATTAAACGCTACTTAATTTATAACAAATTCAATGTCTCGTGCGCATGACGCGTCTTTTATTTTTGCTTATTATGAGGCTTAAAGTACCATTTTTTTTTTTTTTTTTTTTTCCTTTCTTTCTTTCCTTCCCATTTCATGCCATTTCCTATTTTTTCTAAAATATTCACTTCAAACTCTTAGTTATTTTAAAGATTATTATTATTATTATTTTTTTTTTTCATTTTTAGTACGACACGTCGTACTATTTCTTCCGCTCTGTGATTTTGCAGTGTCGCCATTTGCAGTATTACACCTTGAATTTCATATTTCTTTTTATGTCAAAATAAATAAAAATAAAAAATAACGCGCATAATTTTGAAAAAATCATTTGAAAATATTTATAGTAACATTTTAAAAATCATTGAAAAAAGTTAAAGTACTTAAAATAAGGATGGTAAGTTCTAATAAATTAAAATATGTAGAAAGACTGAAACACACTTTAATTTAATAAAAGAAATGTAAATTTCTGAAAGCAAACTAACTGTGACATAAATTTGACTACTAAAAATGTATTAAAATTATAAAAAATATAAATCTAAAAATTCTATTATTTATGAGCCAAAAATATACAAGTAAATATTTTTTTCTTCATGTCGGAAAAAGCACGAACGTGAGAACATTTTTTTTTTTAAATAACTAAAATAAATTTGAGGAAAATCGCTTCTAATAAATGGAACAGTTTTAATAGAGAACCCCCTGACAAAATTAAAAATTTGACACCCAAACAAAAAAGCTTGGGCGTTCCTCGCGAAGATCTTTACTTACGCAATTGCGATAGCCATTTTAATTCATCTCCAAAATGACACACACACATATATATATAAGCCGCCAAGGGATTCCTATGGTAATACTATACCAAAATTTTTTAAAGAAATGAATACAGTTAGAGATGCTAGGGAATAGTATACAGTTACTGCATGTCTTTATATGGAAGAATAGATAAAAATAAGTCATGTCGTACTAAATTAAATTCTGTTTACAAAGAAAGTAATGCGAAATTTCCATTTTTATTTATTTATTTATTTTTCTTTAGGACTGAGGACTCTTAGTCTCAGTCTACGGATTTCTACGATACCAATTTTATGATAGTTGGACATTTATCTAAATCGAAAATATATCGAAAATATAATTGAATAATTTAAAAGCGATGTTATAACTTGAAAAAAAAATAAAAAACTAATAGTCCTCCGTACTAAACTAAATTCTGCTTTTGCCAAAATTTCATCCAAATCCTTTTTTTTTTTTTTTTTTTTTTTTAAGAAAAAGGAAAGAAGATTAATAAAAATCAGTTTCTTCGAAACAAACAGTATCGAAGAGTTTTTTTTAATAATTTTGAATTAGGAAATAAAGAGTGCTTTAAGTTTTGTTTAATAAATTTGAATTAAGAAGTAAAAGCCATTTAATAAATTTATAAATGGAAAATATTCGTGGACTCACTCGGTTCAATGATATAATAATAATAATAATAATAATAATAATAATGACAACATTAGTCTAAGGAGATTATTATTATTATTTTTTTATTTTATTTTTTACAGATTATGAAATGTATAACTTTAAACATAATTAACCTGTACATCTATATCCATTAATTATATTGAAATACATCAGTTTATAAAAATTTCTGGTATGAGTAAAAAATATGTGATTTAAACGCATAAACTTGAACCTACTTGAAAGTAGATTCAATTCTTTTTCCATGAGTAGAAAACTTAATATCTCCAGTAAAGCATTAAATGGTGTCATTTCTGTCTGTAAATAATGAGCAGAAAAAATTAGCGACACATTTATTTTATTTAAAAATAAAAGAAGAAAACGAAAAATTTTCCACCAAAAGATAAGTTAATGAACTTAATCATGAACCATGAAATCGGGATGAATTAGTAAAATCTTTCAAATAATATACCCTTTTTTTACTAGTTAAAATTAATTACTATGAATTCAAGAAATATGAATTATTCAAGCAATCAGTATTCGAATAGTTAAATAATTCTTTTTGAAAAACTACTTTTTAAAGCCCAATTTTAATAGAAAATCTTAAGGAAATCCTCAAAAATTCCTTCAAGTGAGTGTAAGTGTTTTTTATATTAAGATATAATTGAAAGAAGATTCATTTTATCAGAGTGTACACATTTATGGTGCAGTTTACGTTTTTTTAACATTGAAGATAATGTCGTACTAATTATTCTTTTTTAATGTGTGTTTCATTTTATTAAAATAGTTTAAAATTGCTAAGTCTTTATAGTCACCATAAAGACCTATAATGAATATTTTCTTCAAAAGTTCATTATCAGGGATGGAAAAATTCCTCGATATTTTGCTACGATTGCCTTTAAACAATAATTTCTGTCCTATTTAATCACAAAAAAATCATCTTAAAATTAACAGAAATATTTCTCTACAGAAATAGTGGGGGTCGAAAACGTGGAAATATCTCACCTCTGTATTACGGATATTTTTATTCTTTAATTTTATTCATTAATATCTTTTAAAAAGAACCAAATGTGAAAATAGGCGGTACATTTATACATAATTTGTGCATGCATAATTTGTTTAAAAATCATATAATCGAAATGAAATATATCAATATTATAATCCATCATAATTAAATCTTCACTAAAACTAGTATTTTGTAGCCATCATAAAACATTCTTCTGTATCATTCTACTATATAAAAACACCACTTATAATTGATCACGCACAAAAATTTAAAATAGCATCTCAGAAAAAAAAAAAAAAAAAAAAAAAAAGAATATATATATATATATATATATATATATAAGGAGTTTGTTGCAATTTTTATCAGTCACCTGAAAAGTCATAGAAAGTGATTAAAATCAGCATCACGTAGCGGTCTATATACACTCAAATGAAATAAGCATTCGTTTACATAATGGTTATATCACATATAACGTTTGGTATATTTAGTACTAGCTGACCCGTCCGGCTTCGCACTGATGAACAAATTTTAGTTAAAGATGGATTGATATGTAAAAAATCAAGAAATATATCAGTTTATATGTTATAGTCAGGCAATATTATTAACTGGAAAGTCAAAATATAATTTTACAATTATTTTTTTTAATTAGTTGTTAAATGTTGGCAATTTTTACTTAATGCTATTTATTTATTTATTTATTTATTTCATAAAAAGAAACATTTCTTTACTCATGAATAAAAAATATTGAAAAATAAACCTATGACATGAAAATGTTTTTGATAAAATTGACGTCATAATAGCTTTAATTATTATTTATTTTTTCATTTCGCAAATATATTTAATTTTTTCCATAATTGATTATTATTTTAATAATGTATATTAAAGGAGAAATCAATAATATGAAACAATATTCGTACAATATATACTATTACAGAATCTGGTGTGAAACAACCACACGACTTCCATTACCCACTATTACACGTAGTATATACAATTTTTTGGAGATATTACTTGCATTTTTTGAGATTTTCGAGTAAGAGAAACTTGATACATGTATAAAGACACATACAACAGAGTTTGCATAGCGAGTTAAAAAATAAGGGGAAAAAAATAGATAGTTATTTTTTTAAACACGAATTTCCGAGATCTAAAACTGAACTACCTAATCAGGATGACCGTTAATATTCCTGTAATAAGCACGTAATACTTGAGAAAGGTTATCTAAATTGGATTAAAGAAAAAATTTTCAAGAATACTTTAGAGCCGTTTTTGAGATACCAACTTTTACCAAAACTTAACATACTCAATTATTGACCTAAAAACAATAATTACATACAAAAGGATATTTAATAGGAAGTTAACATGGCGAGTTTGAAAAAAATCCGTACAGGCGTTTTTAAAGGAACGCACTTGCGAAGTCTGAAATTGAGCTGTTTATAGAGGACGCCTATCAATTTTCCTGAACTAAGCAACTTTTCAATCGAAAGGGCATCTAATATATTATTTATATAGCAACTTTGAAGAAAATCATTAGAGGTATTTTTGAATATGGGCTTAGGGTTCCATTTCTGGTTTTCGATGACCCAATTCCGGTTTTTCAATTTTCGCGAAAATTTGGAAAATTTATCTGTACACCAGACCTGAATCACTTGTGAATTTTAGTAGTTCTATTTTTATTAGTTTTGGAGATATGACAGCCAGAAGAGTACACACACACGTGCACATATACACACACACTGACCAATTGCCAAAACCTATACAATACTTCCACTACCTACGGTAGTAGGGTAATTGAAGTAAACACATACATCTCGTATTTACTACGATAATATACAGATTTTCGTATTACGTTTTCGATCGCCAAATACAAAAATCGCCAATGACGATAGATATCAAATCTATGCTTTGTTTTCAATTAAAATATTGAAAATTTTAATTAAAAATTTATTTTACCAAAATTTATTATAGCTTCTAGCACTTTGAGAGAGACAGTGTAACTTTTGATTATTGAAAGAAAAAAAAAAAAAGCAATCGGCTTTTTAGTTCTAGCGATCGTTCTCTACATATGCATATAAACCTTTCTTTTTTTATATATTAGTATAGCTATAGAGCATAGGTATATTAAATAGGTTTCCAGACAACATAATGTAACTCAAACAATTAAATGCTATTTACATTTCAGTAATGGCTGTATGCGCTATGTATATTGAGCTACTTGCCATAACTGTTAGTTGCTAAAAATAGTCGCCAAATAAATTTAAACATCTCAATACGCAAGCGAAGTATGACATCACTGACCGCCCGTGGATGCAAGAAAAAGATTTTCCATGTTAATCGCTCATTGGATTTTTTTTTTTTTTAATTAAAATTCTAGAAGAATTATTTCCCGATTTTATTCCTCATATTTGGGTATAGATATGTATTAGTTATTGTATGCATGCGTTAGATTGAGTTATTTTGCTGTCAAATTGACAAAATTTTAATTTTAAATTTCAAAACTGTCACCCTTGGCGTTTTTTGTATTTGGCGATCAAAAACGTAATACGAAAATATACATGCTAGATGTATATTTTCGTAATATGTATTGTACGAAATATTGTTTCATATTATTCGTTACACTCTTAATGTCAGTTTTTAAAATAACCATGATTTTTGAAAGGAATTAAATTACATTCGCCAGATAATTTGGCGATATTTTTTTTTCTGCCAAAGATGACGGATATCAAATCTATTCCGCTGCAACATATTAGTATATTATATCAGATACTTTATTTAGACATTTGAAAACAAATTTGACTTCAAATTATGATAGAATATTTATCCTTTCCCTTTTAATTAGTTTATTAGTTGGATGTTTATTGTGTAAATATCATCCTTTGAAATGAAATGCTTATGTTTTCAATCGAATATGGAAATTTGCCATTTTTTTTTTTTCTAGAGTTTTGAAATTTAAAATTCCAATTTTATCAATTTTACAACAAAAACAATTTAATCTAACGGATGCACATGATAACTAATACATATCTATATCCAAATATGGGGATTAAAATGGGGAAATAATTTTCTTCGATCTTTATTATTTTTTTACAAAAAATCCAGTTCACTTTTTATGTTATTGTTCGCGTGAAAATATATTTTATTATATGTCTAAAAATAAATTAATTCATAAATCTTTTTGGCAACAATTATAAATTAAAATAAATAATATAGCATAGAATAATAATAGAGGAAGAAGGAGCACGCCAATAGTCTTAATGCTTACAAACCCCTTCTAGTGAAATGCCAGCGAAAGCTACTTTTGCTCCTCTCAATATTGAAGTTTGTTAATAAAGGCTTGTTAATAATCGCTGTTTTTTGTGGCAACACAACAGCTTATGTAGAAACCTTATGCTCCTTCTTCCTTTATTATTATTCTATGTAATATAGAGCATTTCCTCATGACGTCTGGTGGTTGGCAAAAAAGCGCGCTCGACTTTCCCGCGCCCCGCCCACCATTGCTAACCGCATAGCGATCCGCCATCGCTATGCTTTTCCCAAGCCTTTTTGCCAACCACTCATAAAAGTTGAGATGTTTGTTTACAAACAAGGAACTGCCCTATTATAAAATAGAATTTCTTATTTTATTTTATTTTATTATTTATTTTTAAATTCCAATTTCGTTTACACACATCAGTTTAAACCACGGAGTAATAAAGACTCCGTGGTTTAAACATTGATGCTTAGATATTATATCATATCATATCAAAGTAAATTATTAGAAAAATAAACACTTTTAATTCTATAATGACGTCAGATTTAACGTGTAAGTTTAACAATTAAAAAAGCTTTATATGAATTTCAATTTAATGCACGTGTAAATATATTTCTTTTCTTTTCACGTCAAGATATTTTAAAAACGAAATGAATATGTAAATGTTTCTTTTATGTTGGCAGCAGCTAATTTTTTTAATATTTCATTATTTCCATTTCTATTACGGCTTCTATGGGGATTTTAATTAAAATGCTCAGATTTTAAACTAAAATATATTTTATCAAAATTAAATATAGCCTATAACAATATGGCGTACTGTAGCTTTCGGTCAGTGAAAGAAGTTTTTAAATCGGTTCAGTAGTTTCAGAGATTACCCTCCACAAACAAACAATTTTTTGCGCTTTATATAATGATATAGATATGTCATAGAAGTTGAGCTTTTGTCGTTATATTCACGCTGTAAATAAGGCAGGCGATTTCCATATTAGCGAAGTAGTATAACACCAAATATCCAAAAAAAGTCCATTTTATTCTCAATATAAAAAAAAAAAAAAAAAAAAAAAAAAAAAAAAAAAAAAGGAAGAATTTTTTTCAGTTTTTTTTTTTTTTTTTTTTTTTTCGTTAAAAGTAAAAAAAAATCGATAACTTTTTTTTAAATTATCGCAGATCGATGGTTCAACTATTCGTTTGAAAGGTATTGGCGAGCTCTTTTGAAACATACCCATCATGAAAATTTACTCCCCTCGAGGGGGACTTCCCCCCAGGGGGGTAGGTGAGGCTCCTACATACACAATTTTTTTTCCCAGTTAACTATCTCTATTACAAAAAATATATATTCGTTTCATTTGGTTTAGTGCAGTCTATAGACGTTAAACTCTACTTACCTGCAATTTGCCCCATAGACGTAATGTATTAGAATTCTCTTGATTGTCCCTGTACACGAACCATTTGTTTGATCGTAACGAAACGCTTACTGTAGCATCCCTATATGATACACATTTAGAATACCAAGTTTGAACTTTCTGCCATAATTTGTTTTTGAGATATGCTGATAACAGACAGACACACACGCACACACACGCACACACACGCACACACACAGACACACACACACACACACACACACACACACAAACACACAGACACACACACACACAGACCATTTGCTAAAAACATGATTTTTGTATTCAGGGGACCTCAAAACGTGTAAATATAACAAAATCTCGCGTTCGAAAATTTGACCCAAAAATAATACTTTCTCTACCTTATGGGTAAGATAAAGTAAAAATCTATATATTAATTTGAAACATGTTTTTTGTCTGTCTCCACTAAATTGAGAGAACGGCTAGGTGTAAAAATTTGGTTGAGGTGCCTAAAAAAAAGGTCTTGGTCTGTAGATATGTTATGGAAAGAGAAAAATAAAAAAAGTCGAACGGTTCCCCCCCTGGGGGTGCAGGGATAAAACACACGTTGGTGAGCATAACTCAGCTCCAAATTACTTAACGGTGAAGAAATTGTACATGGGGGGACTAAACTCGGATACCAAAAAATCAATGTCTCCGATTTTGAAATTTTCAATTTTAAAGGGGGGGAAAGGGGAATGTAGATTTGAAGGGGAGGGGGGGGGATTAGTTTGAGAGGGAAATCCGTTCTAGACTCACACATGTAGCACCTCATTTTAAAGGTGTTGAAATTTCATGTTGATTGGGGATGTTTGTATACAATATAGGGCGCCCCTGGTGGTGAAAAATGGAACTAGGTGGTTTTGTAGTAGGCCCTATCATGTTGCACCTTATTTTAAAGGTCTTGGTATTTTCTGACCGTTGGTGATGTTCGTACAGAACACACTGTGCCCCCTGGTGGTGGAAAGTGCAACTAAAGGATTTTGCAGTTGACACCACCATGTGACACCTTATTTGAAAGGTCTTGGAAATTCAAGGCGATTGTTGATAAAGGTCTTGAAATTTCATGTTAATTGGGGATGTTTGTATACAATATAGTGCGGCCCCTGGTGGCTAAAAATGGAAATAGGTGATTTTGCAGTAGACCCTATCATGTTAAAACTTATTTTAAAGGTCTTGATATTTCCTGACCGTTGGTGTTGTTTGTATAGAACACGCTGTGTCACCTGGCGGTGAAAAGTGCAACTAAAGGATTTTGCAGTTGACACCACCATGTGACACCTTATTTGAAAGCTCTTGGAAATTCAAGGCAATTGGTGATGTTCGCATACAACATACTGCGCCCCCTGGTGGAGGAAAGTGGATTTTGCAGCTCGTGCGTAGCATGCCAGCTATACGGTGCCGAAGCCACAGGCAGCGGTAACACGTGTCAGAGGTTCGTTCGGTTCAAGGTTAATTTTTGAGAATTTTTTCATGTTATTAGCGGCCTGCATATACGCTGCCGCACGAGCCGCTACAGGCACCGGGTCACGAGCCCGAGTTCCGTTCTGTTTGAGGTAATTTTTGTTTTTTTGTTACAGATTATTATTATTATTATTATTATTATTATTATTATTGTGATACTTTCATTTAAAAATAGAAATTCAAACAAAATCGAGTTAAAGATATAAAACCATACAAATTTAAGGTTCATTTAAGATTATTATCATGGGCCCGGGCATTGCTGCGCGTGCTCGTTCGGTTCCAGGTTAATATTTTGGAAGTTTTTTATGCTATTAGCGGCCCGCGTTTGCGCTGCCGCCGACACCGGGGTCACAAGGCAGAGTTTTGTTCGGTTCGAGGTAATTGTTTTGATGCAGCTGATTATTTTTTTCGTGATGCTTTCATTTAAAAACAGAAATTCAAAAAAAATCGAGTTATATTTATAAAATCATACAAATGTAAGATTCATTTAAGGTATCATGGGTTCGAGCAACACCGGGAGGGTCCGTTTGGTTCCAGGTTAATTTTTGGGAATATTTTTAAATTATTAGCGACCGGTGAATGCGCTGTCGAAGGCACCGGGGTCATAAGGCAGAGTTTCGTCCTGTTCGAGGTAATGTTTTTGTTACAGCTGATTATTTTTTCGCGATGCTTTTATTTAAAGATAGAAATTCAAACAAAATCGAGTTAAAGATGTAAAACCATACATATTTAAGGTTCATTAAAGGTTATTATCATGGTCCCGGGCAACGCCAGACGGTTCAGCTAACATGTAGTCTTAGTATTAAGCGAAATAGAAAATAAAAGATAGCAACAGTTTATATGGTGTCAGTTTGACGTCACACTGACTGTACTTTGTAGAAAGTGATGTCATACATAGTATTTCTATTTATAAGCATTTTTCTGACTTCCTTTTTTTTAAGTGAAATGTCGTAAATTATATTAGACGTTTTAACTTAAAATACATTTAAATAATGATGCGACGATTTTTGAAACATTACGATCAATAAAGTGATCGTTGAATTCGACGGGTTCCAGCTAGTTGAGTACTGATAGGAAACAGAGAACGAATTCCCTATACTAGCTGTGGAGGAAAATTATGCGAACATCACTACGGTTTTTGGATGAATGGGCGCATTCTTTCGGCGATAATCGCTTTGGTGGAAGTGGAATGTTAGTTTGGCGGATGAATTGGTGGAGATATGATGTTCGGGAACAAAAAGGTTACTAGTCCAGGGTCTACCCTAATGTATAGTCAATGGTATATATTCTCATGCTCTACTATTTATTGTAACGTACAATAATATACATTGTAAACTAAGACATTTGTAACTAATATTCAGCTCTTGTTTTCCCAGATGAAAAATTGGCTAAACGTTCTTAATTAATACTAATTTACCCAATAATTAGTATTTCCATTTCAGTATTTCCATATTTTCTTTTTTCCTCTCTCTCTCACTCTCTCTCTGTATATATATATTAGCATTCATAATCTTTCGCTGAGAAAAAAATATATACTGCCTTCATCTAGAACAAATAAGTGGTCACTTTCTAAATCCTTAAAAGTAGAAATATAGATTTCCGAACTATGCGTATAAGGCGCGCTAATAAGCGGAATAGACGACATTATCGAGAATTCCTAGTCTATACATCTCTAGATGGTGAAACAATATTATGAATATTATGAATCTTCTGTATTGCGAGGAATTCTGGTTTCATTTTATAGAATTGGGTCATGCACCAAGATAGTTGCTAAAACCCGCCTGTTGCATTCGTATTTATTTACAGATATTTTTTAAGTAAGTTTGATCTCAATAATATAGACAAACGCTCTAGAATTCTATGAAGGTTTTCTAGAACTTGTTTTCCAAGGGACTAGAATTTATAAGGATGACAAGGATCTATTTTTCTGGAGCCACAATTTAGATTCTAGATGTCAGTTACATAATTTTTTCTCAGTGTTTAACTCAACTATATTAACAGAAACAATTAGATAAGTTATATGGTGCTATCACTGTCTATTTAAAATAAATTTTCAATAAATAAAAAATAAATTAATGAAAATATGAAAATGCTAATGGAAATAAATTCTTTTAGTCTGTAAAAGGTGAAAAATTTTCTTTTTTTGATAAGCCTCAAGACTCAAAATTTATATCTTTACATTGGAATTTAGTTTTATTTTATATTTTGTTAAATTAAAATTTCTATTTTTTCCGTTTTAAATCATGGATAATATTTATTTCTGTTTACCTTAAAACATTCTTACAGAAATGAGTTTTTTCTCCAAAATTGTTTTGAAAATTATATTGTTCGTTTCAACCCTGAAATATCAATTTAATATATTTTACCTTAATACAATATTGTCTCTAGGCATCATATTCTAAAACTGTTATTTTAAATATATTAATAGAATAAATTTTTCTTGTAGACTGCCCAGAGAATGGGTCTTTAATATATAAATATGTTTAATTATACATTTTTTTTCTGATCATACATATATATATATATATATGTATTCTTTTTATAAATTTTAATCGCAATGATAAACATATGTTCCTTTTAGCACACACACACACACACATAGAGAGAGAGACAGAGAGGGAGAGAGAAATAATAGATAGATCGTTAGATATAAATTTTTTTTTAAAATAATTTATTTAAATAAATTGACATTTAAAAAAAAAAATCGTATTTTTAGTTAAATATATATATATATATATATATTCTTTGTGACTAAGAAGAATAAAATTACTGTACCATTTAGCTTTTCTTTGAAAGTTTCTTTAGGCCAATCGCAAGGATAAAAGGATGTTTACTTTAAAGTAAAAAACAAACATTCATTAAAAAAAAAGAATATTAACGCGTTATAATTTTTATTATTTACTCTTAGCTTCAAGCTTAATTAAAAATTCTTAGTTAAGTGCTTGAAATTTTACCACTGATGTACACAAATGTTAATGTGATTACTAAATGAATTTTTACTTTTTTTTAAAGTAGTTTTATTTATTACGAGAAATTTGCTTAATTTTTCTGTATTATTCAGACACTACGCAATATAATTTAGTGGCATTTCATCTTATTTTTTAATTTAATTTTCCAGCTTCATTAAAACATTTTGCTTCTTACATTTGTGAAAGGAAACAAAATTAATTGTCATGTCAGCTATTGTTTCTTATTTAGCTAATATCACTGCTCGGCATGAAAATTGCCTCTGACAATCATTTCTGCATATTCTCATGTAAAATGACCTACTGAATCCGAAGATAACGCGCATTTTGCCCTATCACTCATCGTGTTTTAGGAATGGCCTCTATTTTTATCATTTTTCTGTGATTTTATGGCTATAAATTTGGGAGGGGAAGGGGGATTATTTTAAGCGTTAAATATCTTCTGAGGAGCTACAGAGATGAAAAATTCTAAAACATGGACAACTGCGGCAAGGGAAAAATTTTGGGGGTATTTGCCACTGAAATTATGCATTATTTATCTTATACTGTTTTAATCTGTTATTGATGTCAGTTTTTAAACTTTATACAGATTGTTTGTTTTTAGGTGGCAATTAATTATTTTTCATTCTTTAAATCAAATTCATGGTCATAAAATTATCGAACAGGTAAAGAAATTGAGGGAGGGGTTGGTGTATCTAGAAAACGGTGGGTGACTAGGCAAAATGGGAGTCATATTCGGATTCAGGAGGTCATTTAACATAAGAATTAGCAACAATGGTATGAGGTCTCGAAAAAACTAGTATGTTGTGGCCACCACAAGACTTTCTTCCATATTTACCTATACATATTCAATCAGTAACAATATTAAAAAAAAAAAAAAAAAAGTACGATTTTTTTTTTTCTAAGTTTTTTTTTTTTATTTTTTTTTTGTTAAAAGTGAAAAAAATCGATAACTTTGTTTTAAATTATGACAGATTTATAGTTCAACCATTCGTTTTAAAGGTATTGACGAGACCTTTCGAAAGATACCCATCTTGAAAATTTATCCCCCCCGGGGGGGAAGCGATGCCCCCCCATGCAGAAATTTTTTTTCCTAGTTACATACTACTATTATCAATAATTCATATTAATTTTACAATCACAAGTTTAAAACAACTCTAATTATGCACATTTATACGAATTTTTGTCCTATGCTGCCAGGTTATCTTTCGAAATATACCCATCTCGAAATATACCCATAAATATACCTTCGAAATATACCCATATCTTTCGAAAGATACCCATCTTGAAACTTTGCCCCCCCGGGTGGGAACATCCCCCCCCCGGGGGGGGGGGAACCGATGCCCCCACATGCACAAAAATTTTTTCCTAGTTAACTACTACTATTATCAACCTGATCTTTCGAAAGATACCCAATGTGAAAATTTACCCCCCCCCCTGGGGGGGTATTTCCCCCCTAGGGGGGGGGGAAGCGATGCCCCCCCCATGCAGAAAATTTTTTTCCTAGTTACATACTACTATTATCAATAATTCATATTAATTTTACAATCACAAGTTTAAAACAACTCTAATTATGCACATTTATACGAATTTTTGTCCTATGCTGCCATGTTAAAAATTTAGATAAAATGCTATCACAGTGCCACCTGTTGAGCTATTGATCCCCAAACATAATCAGCACCAGTTTATGTCGGGGACCAACTAAATACCAAGTTTGGTTAAATTTCGTTAAAAAAAAAAAAAAAAAAAAAAAAAAATTGCGATATTTTTCTGTTTTTTTTGTTAAAAGTAAAAAAAATCGATAACTTTGGTTTAAATTATCACAGATTTATCGTTCAACCATTCGTTTTAAAGGTATTGACGAGATCTTTTGAAAGATACCCATCTTGAAACTTTGCCCCCCCGGGTCGGAACTTCCCCCCCGGTGGGGGGGCAACCGATGCCCCCACATGCACAAAAATTTTTTCCCAGTTAACTATTACTATTATCAACGAGACCTTTCGAAAGATACCCATCTTGAAAATTTACTTCCCCGGGGGGGGATTTTCCCCCCTGGGGGGGGAACCGATGCCCCCCATGCACAAAATTTGTTTCCTAGTTAACTACTACTATTATCAATAATTCATATTAATTTTACAATCGTAAGTTTAAAATAACTCTCATTATGCCCATTTATACTGTATTTTGTCCTATGCTGCCATGTTAAAAATTTGCATAAAATGCGATCACAACGCCACCTGTTGAGCTATTGATCCCCAAATCTAATGGGCACCAGTTCATGTCAGGGTGCAACTAAATACCAAGTTTGGTTAAATTTCATTCATTGGTTCGTGAGATACAGCGTCCACAAAAAAATGATACAGACAGACAGACAGACACACAGACACACAGACAGACAGACAGACAGACAGACAGACAGACATTTTTAAAAAACTATCAATTCGTGTTCAGGACATCCCAAAACGTGTAGATCCGTCAAAAAACGGAGGTCGAAAATTTTCGCGAATCCAATACTTTCTCTATATTACATATAGAAGAAAGTAAAAATTGTTTTGCAGGGCAGTGTATTCAAATCGTATATGAATATTGTTGTTTTAACACTTGTGGCAGAAACGGAGGTTGTTGTTTGCGTTTTAAAATTTTGATGGTTAGTTTTATTAGAAGCACTTAAATTTAGAACAGTAATTTTAAGTTCCGTGTGTGACTTATTAATTCAGACATTTTCTTAAGCAAATATGATGTTTATTATTATTATTATTTATTTGTTATACTTTTTGCATTGGTTTTAAAACCTTTTTAAACACGAACATTTTAAACAAAATTTAAATAAAATGTAACACTTCAGCTAGTCATAGTCCACTTTCTTTAGACTCATAAATATTTTCGTATGCATTTGCATAAAACCAATATTTCACGTAATTTTCTTTTTTTTTTTGATTAAAATAGCATAAATATTCCTCATGCCATTTATGCACTTTATTGAAGAGGTGAAAGTGACGTTCCACGCCAAACACATGCAGACAAAAATAAATAAATAAATAAATAAAATCGATAGTTAGTCTTAAAAAGGAAAAAATATAAATCTTCTTAAAGGAAATACTTAATGAAGTGAAATTTTATTTTAATCCATAAAATGAAGAAGGATTACTGTATTACTGATATCTAAGAAAATGAAATTTTCCTTTTTATTCCATCTAAAATTTCATTATTAAGATTGAAAGAAATATGAATTATTCATACATTCAATATTAGAGTGGTTACGGAATATTTTCAACTTTTAATGGATGAATATATCTCAATTCTTTTTGAAAAAATGATTGTTAATGTTATATATTTTTTTTTCTTTTCCTAATGCGATGCTATATTTTAAGAGTTGCATAATTAAAAAAAATGGGGGGGGGGGGGGTATTGTACGTCATATTGCATAATTTATATTTTTTATTTATACGCCTGTGTTTTACATTATAAGAAAAAACTAGTTGGCATAAGTGAACTCTGTTCAGTTCCCCATCATATGTATGTTCTCATAAATTTCTTGTACATGATATATTATATATATTACATGTTAAGAGAAATGAATTTGACCAAATACTTGACACAGTGACAGAACGAAATCCTCGACTAATAGGCTACCCACCATTCAGTTCGATATCTTATTCTAATCTATTAATTTTTTTTATTGGGGTCAATTTCGTAGTTTATTTTCATGCTACTATTTCCAATGCAACTTTCCCAAAAATGCGTATTTATATGAAATATCGCCCCATTTTGCTATGTTGATAAAATCTTAAATTTCGAATAACTTACGAAATTTTCCTACTAGAATATTTGTAGTCAATCATTGTGAATACAAGTATCATAAATGTTATTTTCAAATTGTCTGATATATTTATGATCCTAAAAATGGACGTTAATGCTCGATTTCGCCTTATTCTGCCATTTTAAGTAATTCGTAAATTCCACATAACTTACGAATTTTTTAAATTGGAAAATTCATACTCTATGGTATTCATGTCAGTATCCTAAATAATATTTCAAAAGTGGTGTGACATCTTTATGATGAAAATATCCCTAAAGATTGACGTTTGTGTAAAATTTTGCCCTATTCTGTTTTGATAAGAAATTCGTAAAATTCTAATAACTTACGAAATTTTTATATTGGAAAATCCATAGGGAATAATATCCATGCTAGTATCCTAAATAATATTTCTAAAGTAGTCTGACATCTTTACGATGAAAATATCTCTAAAAATTGACGTTTATGTGAAATTTTGTCCTACTCTGTCATGTTAAGAAATTCGCAAATATTCAATAACTTGCGAATTTTTTAAAGTAGCATGTTTATAATAACTGATGTTCATTCCGGCATCAAAGCCGATATTTTAAAACTGGTCTGACATTTTTACAGCAAAAATGTTTCATTTAATGCAAGTTTAAGTGAAATTTTGGCCTATTCTCCCATGTTAAGAAAATCATAAATTTCGAGTAACTTACGAAGTTTTTTAATTCGAATGTTGCAAATAAATAGGGTTCTTGCCAGTGTCTATTAAAGTAATATTTTAAAAGTGGTCTGGCCTCTCTGCGATCATTTGTTCGTGAGATATCGTGTAAACAGACTAACAAAATAACGGACTAACGGACTAACACACTAACGGACTGACCCACTAACAGACACCCTACAGACAGACACCATACAAATTTTGTCATTTTCGGATTCCTCACACCTGAAAACATGTATGAAAACATGTAAAAAAATAAAAAAAAAGAAGTCGAAAATTTTCACGATTACCTAAGTTCCCCATACCTATAGTATGATGGGGAACTAAAAAATTGGTTTATTAATTGTTTTATCAGTTTCTAACTTTAAAGTAAATTTAGCTAGCCATTTTTTTTTTTTTTTTTAATATAATTCGTGAGATGAAGAAGAGAAATTGCAAACCAATGCGCAAACTTGCAGCAAGAAGAAATGCAAAACTTAAATATAGGAATAAATTAACAAACAAAGGAAATAAAATAACAAATGAATGAAATAAAGTCCCCAAAAACACAGAGCTCTTCATCAGAGAGGCCCCTCCGCGTAGAGGTGAAAGAGAAGTTTCTGAAAGGATAGTACTTACTTTTGAACATCTTCCAAAATAAAAAATAAAACAACAAAATTTTGTACAAGAGAGCCTTAAAATATAGTTAAGTATTTTTTTTTTTTTTAATTCGAAGAAAGATTTGAAGGAAGGATTTCAGTGACAATATTATATAGAGAAAATTGTTTATGGGAATTATTATAATAAAATGTTTAACAAAAATGCAGAACTCGACATGCAGAAATTTGTAACAATTCCAGAAAATGTAAAGAAATGTATAATTTTAGTGATGATATTTGTATTGTAAAATGTGTTTACCTGAATCCTTCATTGTACTTAAAAGTGTTTGAGTAATGCCTGAACTCATAATTTACAGAAGTGAGTAAATAAGTAAGGAAATAATATTGACTTTAAAAAGATTATGACATGTATTCAGAAGATTATGTTAATTTAAAAATCGTTTAAGATGTTTAGGTTAAATGAAATATTAATTAAAAATATATGGCCTGTTAAAACAGAATTTAAATTCTAATAAATTAAAAGTGCAGTTTTGCGAATATATTTAAATGCGTGAAAGAAAAATCCATTCTGCAGCGTGTCTTTTTAGCATTCAAATGCAGGATAAAAGAAATTTGTATGACTGCCGCAACACATTTTTCATCCTTTTAGAAATCATGTAACTTAAATATGAAATATAAAGTAAGAAATCAAAACTTTGGAAATGTTGCGTTTATAACACTTTCCAACAAAGTTGAAAAATGCTTATGACTTCGGTTCGTCTCTCTGTCTATCCATATTTATGCGCTCTAACTCCCAGAATTACTTGAAGCAGATATATGTTGTTTCAGTTCACCATGGGATATTCCCTATTGAAAATGGGGTAAATACCACAACTGATTCGTCTATAGGTAAACCCGAAAGAATTTCCAAGTCCTATGAGAGGTATTTATCTAAATCACATTTTAACACTTTTATTTAACACACAAAAATAGACATCCACAATGCACAAGAAAATGTTTTTTGTAGAATGTAGTATTATTAGAATTAAAATTTACGGGGCCACACAAAAATAATCAGTTACATTCATGGCAACAATTGAAAATTGCTGAAATTGCTTTTTCATTTACAATAATCGTTTTTAACACTTTCTGCCGATGTTTAAGAAAGATTATGATATGAATTCGTCTATATGTCCGTCTTTCTGTTTGTCTGTCCGTCCACTCTCTAACTTCCGGAAATATTCACAAATGTTCTTGAATGATGAGATGGTTAGATTATGAAAATTGAGATGATGATTAGATGATGAAATGATTGGATTATATGTCACTCAATTTTACTACGAGATCTTCCTAATTTAAAATGGGCGTAAATACAACCACACTGTAAACGTAAATGTCTTAAATTCAGTTTAAAAAGTGTCTTAAACGGATGGTCATTTTTTAAGCGTAAAAAAAAATGTCTTACTTTTTAAGACACCTTTTTGCATCAGAAATTAAGATATTGCAAGTGTCTTAAAACGCCGCCATGTTTTAGGCTTAAAAACACCGCCATGTTAGGCTTAAAAATACTACCGTTTTTAAGGCTTTTTAATAAATATATAAATAAATAAATATGGCGTGCGATTATGATTTTCTGTTAAAAATGTATTTTAGAATTGTTTAGAGCATTAATGAAATATTTATATAAAAAAAAGAAAGAAAAAAAAAAAAGTCCCATTTTCCAGCGTTGGGATTCGAACTCACTCTGTTTTAGGAAACCGAAACCTCCATCCAAGCATCGTTGGAGTGAAGCATTTACCAATCATGCTACCGTCGAATACAGCAAGCGTGTTTTTATGATATAATGTACCGCAGTATTCGTGAAAGTAATCGCAGTGTTATGTTTTATTTATAATTTTTTGCCATAAAACTATTGATAGTATGGTATCTTAAACTTAATAAATATTATTATCTTAAATTTCATATTTAGAGGACTAGAATTTTTTAATAATGCATAACAAGTATGTGAAGGTTTCATTCCTCGATGATAACGATTTCTTTCCTTAAAGTGATATTTAAATAAAAACGAACTGTAATCATGAATACAGGAAAATTTGTAGTTTTACATTTAGATGTAGGTAAATTTGTGAAAGAAAAAAGTTTTTAAATGAATAATAATAAGAAGACAGAGAGAAAAAAAATGCACAAATTATTCATGATTGTTCACTTATAAATTCGCTTTCTTCTCTACAAATTACTTGCTACATACGGTTTCACACTTTTTCTTTTAATATAAGAAAGCTTTAAAGACAAAGTTTTTTTTTTTTTTTTTTTAACAAAATTAACTTTGTGTCTAAATATGTTGTTTATGAATTGTGTTAAAGATAATAGCATGCAAATATCATTCACATCCCTAGAGTATTATTCCATAGAAATATAATTTTATAGAGCTACCATAATTTAAGTAGTTTAACTGCTTATTATATGAAATAATAATATATTTATTGAATGTGGAAAGAAGTAGGATAAGCATTTTTTTAAAAGTAGATTCCGTATGAAAAAATTTCTAAGTAATGCAAGTGTCTGAATTTCTAAATTGTCTGAAAATTCAAACGCGTTTTGCTGTCTGAAAATTCACTTATTTACGTGTTTCAGACATTTTTGTGTCTGAATTGATATTTCAGATACATTTCTGTCTTAAATTAAAATATCTATAACGTCTAAGGTACATTTTAAGACATTTACGTGTCTTAAATGCCGTTTCAGTTGTTTTTATGTCTTACTTTAAGACCCTTTTATTTGCAGTGCACGGTTTATGTATAGGGACATCAAAAAAATTTCAAAAGCATTGCGTTCTAAGAGAGTTATGATTAGCATTCAGGTTTGCAGGGACACATAAAAATATTCTGTTACATTCAGGGCTACAATTGGAATTTTCTGGAATTGCATTTTCGTTTATGTTAAGCGTATTTAGATATTTCAACAATATATATGAGTGATTATGAATGCAGTTAGTTTATCTGCCTGTCTGCGTAGTCAAATACATTGAATGTTAAAAGATGCAACGAGTGCGAACAGCTGGAAAGTGTTCATAATCTATGGGAACCAAGTGATTTTTAGTTCTTGTTTATTTAGTAAAACTAATCTAAATATGTTTAAAAGAATCTTATGTTATACTCGAAAATTATGTGCCGTGATATATAAAAACACTCTCATGGACATATTTAATTACTGCCAAATTTATAAAGTTTAGTGTAAAAGTTTTATGAGTGAATTTTATGAATTTTAAAGAGTTCGCTGGGAAATATTTTAGTCATTTTTGTTTTATAGTTTAATGAGCTTTGCTACTTAAACGACACAGTACTTATTTTTATTGAATTACTTTGATGTATTTATCCTTTTAAAAAGTTTTCTTTGATGTCAGGTTTTTTTTTTTTTTTAATTACCTTCATTTTTAGTTCATTGATCTTTATATTACTTTAAATAATCACCTAATTATCTATTAGATTATTAAGAGATTTTCTTTTTCCTTATTTAAGGCAAAGTTATTTCATTTAAATATTACTAACTTTGATCTAATGATATCTAATTATAATCATTAAAGATTATTTAGTACTTGTAAAAAAGTTTACTTTTACCAAATGAACTGCGTTCAAAGTTTAATACTTGCTTTTAAATTTCTCTTCATAATTTAAGTTTAAATACTATCCTTTTTGAGAGCAGAAAAATGTTTAATGTCTGTTAGATAAAACGGATAATTTTTTATGGCAAATATTGTTATTTTTATATATTGTTTAGCTTTAATGTCCATTAATGGCTTTTTAGAATTCTCTATACAAAAAGACATTACTCTAACCGTAGAGTTTACATTTCGCATATACAGTACTGTCTAAATTATTATAATATTCGTCTTCTAATATATAACGATATACAGTATTTTGCACCTAATTTATTTATTTATTTATTTATTTTATCAATTATTTATTGTTATAGAGAATAAAATATTCAATATTTCTAGACATATTGCATAAAATTGTTGAGTTAAAATACAATTTTAGTATTGTAGGATCCCCCATCCTTCTCATTTAAAACTGGATTATGTGTTTGATTGGAAGCCGTAATGACGCAATATAATTCTTAACAAGTTATGGAATTTCTGCAACATGATGTTACATTTTAATCTGCTGTTGCTTGTTTGTACAAACCAACGAGATATATAAAGTAGAGTGATAAATGGTAATCCTTGAAAAGGTCCAAGATGAATCATGTGACATGCTCTCCTTTCACCTGCGTATTCGGTGGTTCCCTTGGTAACAGCTTATTTTCAGTAAATTTCTATGGCAACGCTTTGGAGATTGTTCTTCGCAGAAGTCATAACCAACTAATGTTTTTGTTTACTTACGTAGTTTAGTATTCTTTTGTTCTAAATCATTTTGATTTTGTTTTTACTTCTTTTTCATTTCGCGTAGTCAAACTTTAACAGACAAAATGCTCAAAAATAGTTGAAAAATTATTATTTGTTGTTAAATTTAGCTCTTTAAAAGTTTAAATTTTCTTTTATAATCACTTTTAAACTTTGTTGGGAAACGATGAAAAAAAAAGGATTTTATTATTTATTAAAATGTGAAATATGTGTAAAATTATTTTAAAAACAATTTATTTCGGCCATAGGACTGTCATGTTACCTAATAATAATGATAATTTCTCGAACTGATATTTTAAATGCCAAAATAGCGATAAAGGACCGAACACAGCAACCTATTGGAGCATGCCACGTGATTCATCTTGAACCACGGAAAGCTAATCCTTCATCCATTGAATCAGCACTCTAATTTATTTATCTCGTTGGTACAAACAATCTCATTGATCTTCCCTTTAATTTTCTCCACATACCTCTAATTGGGTTCATGTTGGTGCTATTACCGGACCACGGAGATATAAATATTGATATGTATCAATGCACACCATCCTACATGAATGCAAAATTGTCGAAAACCAATCCTGGAGATGTGCAAGATGAATTTCTAATACCTGAAATAAAAAGAACACACACTTACAATTAAAGAACAAGTATTACGACAATTTAACCAGTACTGTATATAAAAATATTTAATTCTAAAGTTTTTAATTTCATGACACTTTTTTAACCCTTTCAGGTCCAAGCAAACTTTTTCATTTAAAATCAACAGGCACCAAAATTCACCAACAATATTAGAAAAGAACTAATAAATGAAGTTATTTCATTAAGTTATAAAAGAAAAAATTATAAAGAAAAATATTTATGAACAATTTCTGGGGCCAGTTTTTGTAATTTTGAATCAAAATTTGCGTTTGCACTATGCAAACGGCGCCCCTGAAATGGTTAAATTATGTGTTCGAGAATAAAGGTGAAACATATGATATCTTTAATTTTAACTTATACTATAAAAATAAATATTATAAATGTTTTTGTATCAGGAAACATTCTTTTAAAATCTTAAGACTGGTATTATGCTAATAGTTATTTACTTGTTAAAGGATAATTTGATTTTCAACACGAGAAGAATATATCTTTACTGCATTGTATGTTTAGTGTGAATAAAAATTTGCCATTTGTATTGAATAATAAATTAAACACATTTTATCAAAAAAAAAAAAAAAAAAAAAAAAAAAGTTATATAAATACATTTTAAAATAAATTCATTTATCCATTGATTTTCTTTTATATAATTTATATTTCTATATTTCATTATTTGAAAGTTATTTTTGCCTTATACAACATCCAAGTAGGTTATGTTGTAATAAACTTTCATTCACTCACAACCATTCAATATTGAAAATGTTGCTAAACATCTTATTAATGAAAAAGATTTTTCTTTATGATAAAAATTAACATTATTTAAACGATATAGAATAGTTGTCTCGAAGCGGTGGTCCGTAAACTACTAGTAGACCGTAGAAAAATTTGAAATTTTTTTGTATTTTTTAATGATTTATTAGAAATTACATTCATGATAATTTTAAATTTTAAATTTCCTCAGTCAGTTGTTTAATATCACTAGACTTCAGAATTTTTTGAATGAGAAAGAATATATGGGGGGATGGGGTAATATTAAATAATATGTATCTGTATAAAAATTCAGTCATATTTGTAACTTTACCATTTCACTCTTCAAATATACCTCGAAATTACTTTCAGAAATAGACTTGTTATTTCTCCATACATTTACTTAATATGATGGTATATTAATTAATTAGTTGTTGGGATCAAATATCATAATTGAATTTTCCCCAACTTCTTGTAATCCGATTAAGCTAAAATTTTACTTATATGTATAACTCCTATGACAATACGTGCATAAGTAATAACAAATATATAGGTAGGTTTCTGAGGGCTGCTACAAAACTTTATTACTTTTTTTTTTTTTTTCATTAGCATGCTTTACAATAGCATTCTGGCAATATTACAGATTACAATGCAGTGTAATTTTTTTTCCAAGGTCTGATACCATTCTTGCTGATTCTTATGTAAAATGACCTCCTGAAACCGAATATGACTCCCATTTTGCCCAGTCACCCACCGTTTTCTAGTAACACCACCCCTTCCTCAATTTCTTTCCCTGTTCGATAATTTTATGACCTTGAATTTGATTTGAAGAATGAAAAATGATTAATTTAACACCTAATATATATATATATATATATATAAAGTTTAAAAAATAACATTAATAAAAGATTAAAACAATATAAGATATGCAATGCATAATTTCAGTGGCAAATCCCCCCCCCCCCCCAAATTTTTCCCTTGTCGCAGATTTCCATGTTTTAGAATTTTTCAACTCTGTAGTCCCTCAGAAGATATTTAACGCTTGAAATAATACTTCCCCCTCCTAAAAATCATATTTATAGCTAAATCACCGAAAAATGAGAAAAATAGGGAGCCATTGCTATAAAATGGTGGGTGATAGGGCAAAATAGGTGTCATATTCGGATTCAGGGGGTCATTTTACATAAAAATATGCTGAAATGGTGTCAGAGGCAATTTTCATGCCTAGCATTGTATTAATTAGGACATTAAATTATTATTGTTCAACGAAAAAAAAATCTCATATGTAACAGCACATGACTTCCGTTACCTGTTACTATTATGACGTTACCTGTTATATTATGATCTCTTCTAGGAGATAGTGCGGTCAGAAAACACAAATTTAGTATGACAAGTACACATAACAGTTTTCCAATACGAGAAAACTAATGCATGCATCGTAAAAACATGTAAAAGAGAATTTACAAAACGATGTTAAAAACAAAAATAAAAGTAGAGCAATATTATTGATACATTGGTTTCTAAATTCGAAAACTGACTTACCTAATCAAGACGCCTGTGAATTTTCGAGTCAATAACCAAGTAATACCGCGAAAGGGCATCCTAAAGGGGGTTATGAAGGGTGTAGTAGGTGCTGAAAAGGAGTAACAAACTTGAAGAATTTAATTAGAACCGTTTTTAACATACGTATATTTGATTCTAATTCCGTTTTTCCCCAGAAACCAACCGTTACATACAAAAGCAAATCTAAAATGGAATTAATAGGTCGATTTTCAAGAAAATCTTTAGAGCCGTTTTTTTTTAAAAAAAACTCATTTGCGAGAATCTTAAATTAAGCTACTTATACATATCATCTATGAATTTTCCTGACATAAATTTTCACTAGAGATTTCGTAAAACCATTTGTGCATTGCGCCTGTTTTAATTCTGAAATTTCATCGTTCTGTTTTTAATCGGTTTCTAGATATGATAATCAGAAAATTCCTCACATACATACATATGCACATACACGCACATATGCATACTGACCAAATGAAGAAACAAAAAAGAGTTTCTTGAACTCGGGTGACCTTTAAACACGTAAATCATGTGGAAATTCGATATGAAAATCGTTATCCGAATGCACCAGTTCCTATAACCTATCGTACTATTACCTATCGTAATCGAAGACTGGAAGTAAAAATATTAATAATTATGAATTAATGACACTAGAACCGACCGTTCAACATTATATATTATGTTAGTAATATAAATTTTTCGAACCATTTCAAATTTCTAATGTTTCAGTAATTAAACTTGTAAGTTGCATAGAATTTACTGAATTAATATATTTCATGCCATAATGTAGTTTATTAATTACAGAATAAATTACTCAGAATGCCATAGTACATTATTGCGAGAAAAAACATAATTTCAGAATTTGCAAAACTATTACAAAAGTAAATATAATTAAATGTAGATAATACCACAAAAACTATTTAACATGTTTCGAAATCACGTGCCAACCTGATTTCTCCATAGTTATTTGAATCAATCAATTATATCCTTTACTTCTTTAACTTTTTCTACCGTTTTATATCACTTGACAAAAAATTCTAAAATAATTTTTCGAAAATTAATGTGTGTGCATATTTTTTTCTAATAAAAATATAACTTCGCTGTAAATAAATCATATGTTCAAAAAAATTAAATATGAAATTATGCGTTGTAATCCGTTCCTTAATTTTGTTGCTGATATAGGTAATCAACGTATCTATATATTAATAGGCAAGCATAAAATTTGTAGTCCCTTTTTAACATATTTATTATGGGAGTAGAGGGTTAAAAATGGTATTATTCAAAAGGTATGGTTAGCCGGAAGGTGCGAATACAAACATTATTTTCTTACGATGTCAAGAAGGTATTTAAAAATACATTTTTTTTTATGCATTTTCCCCCATTAATCCATTTTATACACGTATTCCTTTACATTAAAAAATACCTAAAAGTAGAAAGTTGTTAAATCTGGCAATTTCATAAAGCTCAAATAAAACCATAGACACAGTAATTTGTATAATGTAGCATCACTATACGCAGGCGAAGTGATGACGTCACTGTCTGTCCATGAAGGCATGAAAAAGATTTTCTATGTTAATCGTCCATTGGATTTTTTGTAAAAAAATATTAAAAAATAACGGAAATTATCTGCCGATTTTAATTCCGATATTTGGGTATAGTTATATATAAGTTACTGTCTACATGTGTTTGATTGAGTTATTTTTTCTGTAAAATTGATAAAATTTTAATTTAAAATCACAAAACTCCAGAAAAAAAAAAAATGGCAAACTTCCAGTTTCGAATGTAAACATAAACATTTCATTTCAAAGGGTGATATTTAAACAATAAATATTCAACTAATATACTAGATAAAAGGAAAATGGATTTGTTACTAACTGCTGCATGTATATAGACGATACGGAAAAAATTCCGATTTCCGTTTTTTGCTGAATTTACATGTTTTGAGCTTTCTTTACGTTTCAATTAACTGAAATTGGCTACTTATTTTTTTAAAAAGTGTCTTTATTGCTAGCTTTTGTGGGTAGAAGAAGCAAGTAAAAGATACATAAAAACTTTTGATTTCCGGTTTTCGATGAATTTACACGTTTTGAGATTTCCTTGCATTTTAATTAAGGGAAATTGACTACTTACTTTTATTTTTTTAAAAGTGGATTTATTATTCTTTCCTCTGCATATATAAGTAGAAAATATAAGATTCAGAAAAGTTTTAGATTTTCGGTTTTCGATAAAGTTACACGTTTTGAAATTTCCCGAACTCAATTCGACCATTTTTGAAAAATATCTTTTTTTTTGTTCAAACACTGCTCTTTATGAACCAATCGAATTAATTTAACAGAATTTGATACTTGGTTGGGCCTTGGTTTAACATGGTACCTATTAGCTTCTGGGCTGTGTCACACAACAAGGGGCGTTTTCACGTTGCGATTTTCTCTCATTTCATGAAAGGCTAACATCTACAGAGAGAAATAGTTATATTAAGTAAAACTCTGCTGATTCAGTTAGAGTGAATATCGGCAAACAATTGCCACAGCTGTGTTGCAATTGCATTCCGCTTAGGACAAGGCAATAACTTTGCTTTGCCTCGCTTTGCAAAAAAAATGGTTGAGTTTCGACCACTGGGCGATACTAGTTATTATTATTAGAGCTATTATGTTTATTTTTCTTTATACAATAATAAGGATATACTTAAAGTCGTGTTGCGTTTATTATTAGTGGTTGTACAGATTAAAGCTGATTGACTGCACTATGGTCCTGAGCCTGAGGGAGAGTGCCTCTGTGGGGGTCATATTAAGGCGTCCTAATCCGTATTTATGCAAATCTCGGAGAAAATCATGGAAAACACCGAACATCTAAGCCGACGAGCGTGACCTATTATCGAACCGGCACCTGACGTCTACCAGCTTTGAGCGCAGAACCGCCCGATCGCTGGTGGGCGTGTTTATTATCGGGAAAAACTTTACTTTGATTCGTTTTCGCATGTTCTTGGCCGTTTCATCTATATATTAATAGGCAAGCATAAAATTTGTAGTCCCTTTTTAACATATTAATTATGGGAGTAGAGGGTTGAAAATGGTATCATTCGAAAGGCATGGTTAGCCGGAAGGTGCGAATACAAATATTATTTTCTTACGATGTCAAGAAGGTATTTAAAAATACATTTATTTTTTATGCATTTTCCACATTTTTTCCTTTCATACACGTATTCCTTTACATTAAAAGATACCTAAAAGTGGAAAGTTGTTGAATCTGGCAATTTCATAAAACACAAATAAAACCATAGGCACAGTAATTTGTATAGCATCCTTATACGCAAGCGAAGTGATGACGTCACTGGCCGTCCGTGGAACCACAAAAAAGATTTCCTAAGGATTTCATTTATGAGAAATCATTTTTTAATTTTTTAATTTATTTATGATCTAATTTCTTTCTTTTTTGTTTTATGATTTATGTCAGCTGTAATTTAAAGAGATATTAGCCGTACTATAAATTTCATGTTTGTGTATTAATATTAATATATATTATTTAATTTTTGAAACTTCAAATGTTCTTTGTTATTTGTCTTTTGGCACCAAAAAGTGACTTTATTTATTTATTTAAATATTTTTTTCTTTTATCGTTTGATTGACAAAAAATTATCTATTAAATGCTCATTTCAGGAAAGGCTAACATCTACAGAGATAAATAGTTATATTAAGTAAAACTCTACTGATTCAGTTAGAGTGCATATCGGAAACAATTGCCGAGGTGTGTTGCAATTTAATTCCGTTTAGGACAAGGCAATAACTTTGCTTTCATTGCTTTGCAAAAAATGGTCGAGTTTCGACCACTGGGTGATACTAGTTTTTATAATTACACATATATTTTCTATGCAATTTCTGTAAAAACATGAAGTAAATCAATACATTTTTATTTATTCCAAAATTATTATTTAGTTTAGTTTAGTTTAGAAAGATTGGAGTGTACACGCTGATTTTTTATACCGACTATGTGAAAAATACCAGAGCCGGGAATCGAATCCGCGTGCTTTTCGCTTAACGCAAGAATGCTCTGCCACTGAGCTACCCTGGTTGATAACCAGATCGGCTTTTCTGGCATAATATCCGTTGGCAAGGTCACTGTGTCTGCAAACGCAAATATAAGAGGTGAGAATATTTTTCGTAGGAATCTCCATTGGATCCCGAAATTTCTAATTAGAAATTATATTCAATAATACATCAACCATGAAAATTCGTTCAGAAAGATTATGTGAAAGTGTAAAGGCTGAAAGTGTAAAGGCTGAAAGTGTAAAGTGTAAGGGCTGTGAAAGTGTAAAGGCTGATTTTAAAAATCAAGGAATTTTCATGGCTTATGTATTTTTGCATACAATTTTTAATTAGAAATTTCGTCGTTTATTGGAGTTGTGCTACGAAAAATATTCTCACCTGTTATATATGCGTTTGCAGGCACGGTGACCTTGTCAACGGATATTATTTGAGAAATTCTGAGCTGGTTATCAGCGGGGCAGAGCGAAGGCCCCTGGTTCGATTCCCATTATATTTAACATAGTTGGTATAAAAAATAAGCCTTTACACTCCAATCTTTCCAAATGAATTTTTATGGTTGATGTATTATTGAATCTAATTTCCAATCCAAATTATTATTTATGAAAAATATAGTGCTACACGCCAAAAATCTAAAGAATTTTTAGTGAAATCATACGTTTATTGTAAACAATATGCAACATGATTTAAAGAACTTATTTAAAAGTAAAAAAGAAAAAAAAATCTGATTTTAGTTTTTTTATTTTTTATTCATAAACAAATGTAATTGATTTTAATGTAAACAATTTTAATTTTTTGATATTGCTTTTAAAGTGTTGTTTCACCCTTTTCAAATCTCTCTCTCTCTCTCTCTCTCTCTCTCTCTCTCTCTAATTTATATATATCAGGAGTCCCATAAGTCTGTAGACATTTTAAAAATTCACAAAAAATTGAAGCAATGGGTAGAATTGAACGCTATTTTCGGAAAAATTATTCCCGTAAAAGGGGATTTTTTTTTTTTTTTTTTTTTTTTTTTGTAAAGTAAAAAAAGTTTATTTTTTCGCCGATAGAGGGAGCTTTATGGATGCGTAACGAGAAATATGCAAATCAGAGTACTATAAATTATAATATTTTACATTTAAATCAGTTCATTTCTTATTTTTCTTCCTACTTGGACTTACATGAAACTTTAATTGCGATGCGGACTTGGTAGATCAAGCCATAATGGCAGAGACATTGATTATACTGCTCGGCATGAAAATTGCCTCTGACACCAATTCAACATATTCTTATGAAGAATGACCTCCTGAATCCGAATATGACACCCATTTTTCCTATCGCCCTCCGTTTTTTAGGAATGACCTTCTATATTTACCTTTTTTTTTTTTTTTTTTTTTTTTTTTCAGAGCCGTATTATCCGTCAGAAAGTGAGAACCGCCTGCTGATTTTGCAGTTAGCGGTGTTGTAACTCGTTAATAAGCTGTAACTTGTGGTAATTAAGACCTGCATAATATAAGACCTGCAAACATTTTCAAATGAATAAAAATAGTTTTTCAAGGAAATGTGTGATTTCCTCACATATAGCGCTCTCTATCAACGAAAATTGTAATTATTATTTTTTTCTTTACCCTCTTCCCCCCCCCCCCCCAAAAAAAAAAAAAAAAAAAAAAAAAAAAAAAAAAAAAAATTCAGAAAAGGTATCTGATAATGCTGAAATCCACAATTTGCCATCCTCTCACAGAAGGCAGAAATGAACAACCTGTAAAATTTGCAATAAGAACGCTTATTTTTTATTAAAGATTTGGGTTTTCGGGAGAACATAAGCTAATTTGACCTAAAGACATCATCAGTATTATTATTATTATTATTTTAATTTGTATTTGTTTATTTATTATTTTGCAGATGTTGAAAAAAAATGAAACATAAATAATAACGTTTGAAAATAGGAACCGCTTAAGAAAATAATTTTGCATTGAAATAAATAGATAAATAAATAAATCAAATGCTTGTTTAATATTATAAGATTTTTTTTTGGAGGTGGGGGGGGGGGTAGAGGTAAAGGCAATTTAAAATTTTAAATAAAAGAAATCTCGTTATATTTTGTTGTAGATTTCCGATCGGTGCAATTGATTGTTTATTGGAAATGTTCAAACTGCGCGCTCTTCATACGGTGTAACAATCGTCATTTCAATTATAAAATTCAACTATATTACTGGGCTGAATTATTTGAATTTCATCTATAACTATTTGAAGAAAATATAATCTATTAGGTTTGTTTTGCTGACACGGTTTTTTAATAACCTCCAAGAAAACACACTAACAGACCCGAATAAGAAAATTGACCCAGCTACTTTAATCCTCCTTTGGGAATGGAGTGGCCACTAATATTCTTTCAAACTCTGCGTCAAAAAAAAAAAAAAAAAAGGCGCGCAATTTAACCATTTATATGTTGCATACAAATGTTTTCAAAAGCCCGTGTTACTATTTTTTTTTTACTGATTATCATATATAATTATAAAATTGTACATGCAGGTTAAAATAGCTCAAAAACCAAATCTTCAATAAAAATTAGGATTTACCATTTGGAATTTAAAGTTGCCAACCTCTTGCTCGACTCGGAAATGGGGGGAGGACACGAGAGATTCTCTAGGTTTTACTAAACTACACTTGAAACCCTATAATCCGCCAATTCCTATTTTTGAATACCGTAGGATTGGAAAAAAAAGTCAAATAGCCATGTGATTGGCATGCCACAAAGCGTACACTTTTACTTGTTTATTTTTCATAATTAATTTTTCTTTTTCTTTTACTTTCTTTTTTTTTTTTTTTTTTTTTTTTTTTAAGTGGCAAAAATTTATTAGCAAAATTACATTGAAAAGTTACACAATTACGTATTACAATGGTTGCGCTACAAATTTTTAAGGTAAGAATATTAACAAATGATCAATAATCAGATTCGACAAATGAAGTTTGTTGATCTTTGTGTTTGAACAAGTCCGTTATTGTCTTCTGTTTCTTGTCTTTCAAGCGTCGTATGCAAGCTTCATTCATTAAAATTTTTACTAGCATTATATCTGCGCATTTTGCATCGGGTTGTTGTAGCAAGTACATCAGGCCCTTTTTAAAATGTGTTACAGCTAGCTTCTGTTGGGATCATACGGCCTTCAATCGCACTGCAGCACTTTTCATTGTTTTTATCCTCAATCTCTTCCTCCTTCACACTCCCGGCGATTTCTTCGTCAGTCAGAACGTGTTGTGGATCTTCCGTTTGATCATACTGAAGCCAGTTTACAATGTGTGACGACTCAGATCTCACTATCAATTGGATGATTCACATGAAGATGTCATGGACCATTGTCTAAAATCAGTACAGCCTTTGATGGTAATTCCTTTGTTTGCAGCTCTTTTTTTCACATGGGGAATGAATACCTGATGAAACCAATTCTGAAATGTTAACGAATCCCTCCGTACTTTTTGCTAATTGCTGCACTGTACTGGTAACGATCCAATTTAAATGCTTTTAAAGCGTACAATACGGACAGATTTTCAATTCCTCAAAAGAGGCAGTTTATGACTTCGTGCAGGCCAGAACTGTGACCCGTGCCGTGCTTTCTGTTGCTTGTAACCACGTGCTGCTGATTCCCTTTTCACCGCTGTTTTCGATTGCAACATTTTGTAGTAGAGACCTGTTTCAGTTGCGTTATAGACCTAAGATGGCACCAGGTTGTTTTCTTTAATGAGTTTCTCGAAGTCTTCCTGAAATTTCTCTGCTGCTTTTTCATCTGCTGATTTGATTTCTCCTGTTATCAACTGACGAACGCCATGACATTTTTTAGTGACTCAGCCAACCGTTGCTGGAATTAAAATTTGCACCATCCATAATTCTGTTCAAAGTTAGAAACTTTTCCTTCAGAATTGGTCCATTGACAGGAAGACTTGAACATCTACAGTGCACAAACCAAATATAAAGTGTCTCATTCACTTTATCATGATCAGGTTTTCTTGCAGTTCTCCGTGATTTAGTGGCATTTTCACTATCCAGCTACAGTCGACAGCAAAAGTATCCGAGCACCAGCTAATAATTCTGATATAAAAAAAGTACACTTAAAACTGTTTTGTTAAATAAATCCTTGTCGAATCATAGACCTAAAAATATAACTCGACAAGGATTTATTTAACAAAGCAGTATTAAGTGCACTTTTTTTAGACAGGGATTATTGCTAGTGCTAGGATACTTTTGCTGACGACTGTAGCTAGCAAACTCGTGTATTTTATCTTATTTTTAATTAATTAATTAATTAATTAATTTTTGACAATGCCGAAAACCGTCGACGGCTAACTCCATACTCATTATTTCCGAATGCTGTTTAAAAATGACCTTTCTCAAACTTTCTTATTATCTCAAGTTTTTCCTTTATGGTTAGTGTTAGACACCATCATGAATGACACGATAAATTAAAACTAAACGTCACAAAGCTTACTGCAGTACTGTAAACTGTACGGTTTAAGCGAAAATCGAAACTTACACATAACGCAATGCGGGAGAAACAAAATATGGGAAAAATACACTTCACGGAGGAGGATTCGATCGAAGGAAGATCGAACTTTACGGAAGGATAAATGGAAGAAAATACGTCGGATTAGGCGGAACGTCGGACTACGAGATAGGTGGATTAGACGGTTTATAGTGTATAGCATTTAAAAAAGATATCTTATTGTTATTTTTTAATTAAAATTTAATTCTTTTTGAGTTCATATGAAATAAATGAAGGTAAAAAATTGCATTATGATAAAGCTGAAAAACATGTAATTTTTTAATCATATTTATTCATTAATTTCGTAGGAATGTTTAATAATAAGAAAACTTAAAATATACGCCTGTTTACCTTGGAAACGAAAAAACTGTAAACAACGACTAGAGTCAATTATATCTTTTTTTTTTTTTTTTTTAATTATATCTTATCACAATTGTATCACAATAATACGACTCTGTGTATTGACATTCTCGATTTCTTAGAATTTCATTAGTTGATAAAACTATCTATTCAATTCGTAACTATTTATTATTACAAAAACGCCTTAATGTTTATTTTAAATATTCTAAAGATTAAATATAATAAGTTTTTTCTCCAAATGTTTTCTTTTAGCTATAAAGCTTAATATTTAGCTATAATTTTATCATTTTCACATATTTATCTCATGGGGATATCGAAATATTTTATTTGCGTAAATAAAGTTTGACTCGCTATACTACTATATATTTTTAAGTTCAGATTACTTTGGGGTACACATTGATTTAAATAATTAAAATCCTCATTCATGATTACATATAAAAATAGACTAATATTTCGTTTTCAAAATACATTAATAATAATAATAATAATAATAATAATTTTAAAGAAAAAAAAAACTAATAAATTGTAAGATTATATCATCCAGCATTAAATTGTAAAAATTTTTTACACAAATATTCAAAATTATATGTACTGTATGGAATAAAATTTGCTTTATATTACTTTATGCTAATACTTAATCTCTCCGAAATCATTAGTGATAAAATATTTTTATTGCAATTATATTCCCTACATCTTCGTTTCTAAAGCGACGAAATTATTTTCCAAATTAATATTTTAAAAATACACTTTGATATTTCGATTTTGTTTTTTATCCTAATTACCATCTTTATTTTAACAAGTATAGATTACTCATAAAGAAAAATGAATCAGTTTCTTCAAAAAGTAATTTGAATCAGTTCCTTAATTAGCATTTTCAAAATTTATAATTAACTTTTTTTTCCTCTGACTGTTACAGCTGTTTGTTATTTTAAACAGACGGACCGAGAAATCGTACAGTAATTAAATGTTATAAATCAGAGTTCTTTATGAGTTATAATTAACTTGCTGTTTTGAATATGACAACTTAAAAAAAAAAAAAAAAAATTGAAAATCTTTTCTGCTTAAAAACTATTATAATAAGCTATACTTAAAAAAAATATATATATCTTTGTTGAAAGTGTTTTGTGGGATTGTTAATAATCGATCTGGAAAGAAAATTGATGTCTGTAGGAAATGAAACACATTTATCCACATAATTATAATAACGAGGTGGAAAATTAATGATGAATGCCTTGTTTTACCTTCTACTTTTTTTAACTATACAAATGTATTGTCCGATTTTTTTTTTTTTTTTTTTTTTTTTTTTTTTTCACGATCAATTAATTGTACAGAAAAAGCAAAAGTTATTGTTTATCGCTATGAAAAGTATTACTGAAGTTTTCTTTTGAACTGTAAAATCGTTTTCTTTTGAACAGGGAAGTCGCAGATGTTCTTTGCGGGAAAGGCTAGTTATTATTATTATTATATTAAATACAACAGAAGTATCCTAGTGCGCTAACTCAGTATAGTGAATATACAGGGTGACAAGAAATAACTTGGACGAAGTTTCAAACCAAATATCTGTAACTACCACTATCGCAAACTCATTTTGGAAGATGTTGTCTTACCTTGGTCGCAAAAGTTCTTTGGAAACAAAAAATGGACCTTCCAACAGGATTCCGCACCTGCACACAGAGCTAAAAGCACTCAAGATTGGTGCAAGACAAATTTTCCTGTCTTCATTGGAGCTTAAGAATGGCCACAGTATTCTCCAGATTTGAACCCAATGGATTATTTTGTTTGGTCCATTTTGGAGACAAGGGTGTGTTCTAAACCTCATAAAACGTTGGCATCCTTAAAAGAATTCTTATGCAAGGAATGGGATAAAATATCAGTAAGTGAGTTGCGGCCCATAGCCGAAAATTTTGTGACACGTTTAAAGTTCTGTATTAAGGCTATAGGTAGCCACTTTGAAAGTTTGTAAATATAATAGACAAAATAATGTATTCATATTTATTGAAGTTTGGTCGTAATATTTTCATTAGCATTAAAGTTATAATGTATCATGTGTGTCCAAGTTATTTCTTGTCACCCTGTATATATATAAATCCGTATGTATGTGAGTTTGTCGGATAACCCTTTTAAAGTGCAATTTCGCACATTTGCAGAACGATATATCTTTCTTAAATCTCCCACTCCTAATGAACTTTGAAACGTAATATGTAATTTTAAATATCTGCAAAACAGTACTTTTAAATATGGAACATGATATTGTGTCAATAGTTTGCACTAACTTAAAACTTTGGTACCATCTACGACAGGCAAATTCGTACATTTTATAAAGCTAATATTTGAAATACCCCACATTTTCATGTACCATTTGGAAAAGTGAGATTTTTTCACTGCTTTTATTTTTACATTCTCTTACCCATATGTAATGTTGAGAAAATAATGTTTTGTAATCAAATTTTCGAAATTGAGTTTTTGTTATATTTAGAAGTTTTAAGGTAATCTGAATCTGAAAAACATGTTTTTAACAATTTGTCTCTGTGTGCGTATGTGTCTGTTATCAGCATATCCCGAGAACAAATAACAGCAGGAAAATTAAACTCGGTATCCTAAAACTGTATCATCTATGAATGCAACATTAAACTTTACATTTAACCGTTCATTTTAAATATAGTAACGAAATCCTTTAAAATATACTAATATAAAAAATTAACACAGCCCCGAGGAAAAGGAGTTACTTCCTCCAGGAAGGGAAACAGTATTCATACGTATATATATATATATATATATATATATATATATATATATTTCCCTGGTTGACAATTATTATCACTTTCTTTAATTCACAATGTTTTCTTAAAAATAATTTCTATTGCGTCTATTTAATTTGAAATATTGTCATTACATTACCGTATTACGAAAAAAATACGAAAAAATGAGATGCTAACGCCACCTGTTTAGCGATATATCCCAAAATGTAATCAGCAGCAATTTATGTCAAGGTGCAGATAAATATCGCGTATGGTTAAATCTGTTCATTATTTCTTGAGATATAACGTCCACAAAATTTTGGTAGTGCACACAGACAGACGTAGAGAAACAGTGAGACAGACACAAATAGTTGTTTAAAAAATATGCACATATATATACGGTCAATTCGTCTTCAGAACATTTCAAAACGAGTAAATCCGTAGAAAATTAGTATTCGAAACTTTTTACCAATCAAATAGGGTAAGTGCTCCAGTGATTGACACTTCTAGAGCAACTTCTGATGTTTTTCATTTTCTAGTCATCAGAAAATATTTTTACAAATCTTAAATTGATACATATGGCATGAAAGACATTCAGAACCACATACATGTTAAAATATATAATATACATTTGATAACAATTATTATTATTTTTTTTTATGAATTTTTATTTGACACCCACTCAATGTTCCAGTAATTGACACTGCCAGTTTTCCATTTTATCATTAACTGGCACCCTATGCTCCAGTGTTTGACATACAATGTAAACATTTTTATATGTAAAATATATGCCTTTATTATTTTTCTTATTTATTAATTATTTCCGGATAGATGCCAATTACTGGAGCATGTCAGTGACTGGAGCACCTACTCTACTTTATCGTCAATTCGTCTTCAGAACATCTCAAAACGAGTAAATCAGTCTAAAATTGGTATTCGAAACTTTTTACAAATCAAATAGGGTAAGTGCTCCAGTGATTGACACTTTTAGATCAATCTCTGATGTTTTTAATTTTCCAGTCATTAGAAAATATTTTTAGAAATCTTAAGTTAATACATATGGTTTGAAAGACATTCAGAACTACATACATGTTAAAATATATACATTTGATAACAATTATTATTATTTTTTTTATTAAATTTTTTTTACACCCACTCAATGTTCCAGTAATTGACACTGCCAGTTTTCCATTTTATCAGTAACTGGCACCCTATGTTCCAGTGTTTGACACTGCTAGTTATTCATTTTACCAGTTATTAGCACCCTATGCTCCAGTGTTTGACATACAATGTTAACATTCGTAAAATATATGCTTTTATTATTTTTCTTATTTATTAATTATTTCCGGATAGATGCCAATTACTGGAGCATGTCAGTCACTGGAGCACCTACCCTACTTTATTCTTGTGTATTTAGAAGAAAGTCAGTAAGCATTGAATGTGAAAAGACTTTTTATCGAATCAGTGATTCTCTAAACAATTGGTTAGTATTTTTTTTTTTTTTTTTTTTTTTTTTATCTTTAATGACAGACATTACTACGAATTTCTTTTCAATCAAAATACAATTAAACGTAGTAAATAATCAATAAAAATCTCATTTTCGATATTAGGTTATCACATCATTATCTAATGTGTGTCACGAAATATCACTGATGCATCAATGATTCGCGATTATAAAAAAGCAAGTTAATTAGCTTATTTACAAATGTAGGGCAATAATTTGTTTGTAAAACCAAACACGTGTGCAACTCATTTTCAATCTATTTTTGTTTATCTTGATTTACTTTATGAATGCAAGGTTTCAGCTCTGACAGATATTTCGAGATCTTTGGGAATTTAATCTTCAAGACATTACTAGTGATTCCACAGCACGAAATTAGTTTTCAGGCTTCAGAAAAGAAAATATCGCCTTTGGATAAGTTTTGGGATATAAAAGCGAGATAGAAAACTTACGGATAATCGAAAAAAGCGTGAAACAGAAATATGGATACATTCCGGCTAGAAAACGTCTTGAAAATCATTTCAAATAATAAAAATACGCTTTTATTTCAAATCTTCTTGTTCGTGAATATTTAAAAATATAAAAATATTTTCATTCTCGGACTGTAAATATTTGTATTATATACATAAGATACCACTTATATAAAATTTAAATATTAGTGTTTTAAATATTAAAGTTATAAAGAAGTTTAGAACAACGAAAGTATTCGTAAGGTTTTTATCATATATTAAAGCTTAGGAAAAAATACAGATAAAGTTTTCAAAAGGATTAAATAATGTGATGAGCTATAAACTCACCTGAAGAATATATCGGTAAGTAAAGATTAAATTGATATAACAAAAGTAAAAGATTAAATGCATGAATTTAAATCATTTTAATAGCTCAATTAATTGGTTTATATAATTGCTAGAATAAAAATACGCTATAAGTTTTATATATAAGTTTATACTATATAAGTTTTTTTTTTTTTTTTTTTTTTTTTTTTTTTTTGTCTTTTATAATTCGTATTTTATTCTTGCGAAATTTCTGTATTAGATAAAGACTAGCGGATGAAAGGAATTGTAAATTTTAAGTTTAAAAACACATCCATGTCTTAACTTTATTAAACCCAAAAGTAAATTATGCTCAGTGAAATATCTAACCAATGTGATCCATATTTGAAGAATACATATTTTATTACCATTTTTAATGTTTCATGCTAGATGTATATATCATATGCACTACTCTTATTTTTTCCCCTTTGTATTTATACGCCATAATGGGATGTATCATTGCTTAAAAAAAAAAAAAAAAAATCTATAGTTCTGCAAAATTTTTGAATTTACGCATGCAAAGATAATTTTAGTCATGAGTATATATCAATTAGTTAAGCGTTGACATAATGTTTTATTTATTTTATTTTTATTTGTTTATAATTATTTATTTAATTTTTGTGGCTGTAAACGCCTAATTTGCATGAAACAAAAAGCAAACTTTTTCTCTCGCACACGTACTAGATTTGCCATAAAATGTTTGTCACACGCATAAAGGGAGACAAGCGTAGAGACAGACAGATAAACGTACAAACAGACAGATTGAGAGACAAACATTTTCCACATTTAATCAAAATGTGTTCTGGACCCCTGAAAATGTATATATCCATAGAAAACCGGAATTTTTCCTAAGACTTTCTTAAATTAATATAGAGGAAAGTTAAAACTTTTGAATTACAAAAAATCATTTGAATAAAAGTACTATCAATTATTCCGATTTTTATTTCATTTAATTAAAAAAAAAAAAATCCCCATAGAAAATATTTTATATATATGTATCTCTTACTGAAAAATTAATATAAACTTTAAACGTACATACTTTCCAAAATTTCACTGAGATTTAATGCCGCAACAAAAATACTTTGCACTGACAACATGAGGAGGTAAATACCATCATCCGAATCATAATGCATTTCTGTGATTATATTTTTTGTTGCATGATACACAAACATTTTGAGGCAAAACTTTGGGAAGCCAAACCATTTTAATTCACTAATTAAAGTAATCAAATACATATTAAATTCTCATTTAGATATAAATAGGAAAATAACATCATTTCCCTAAACATGAGTTAATTATGTTACAAAGATAACTTAGTTTATGATTTCGATTTCTGTTATAAACTTTCATAACAAAATGTTATTTAAATATTCATAACAGATGTTTAAGAAAGAGTTCAAGACATAACATGCTCAAATGAATTTTATTTTTATGTTAAAAGTTTACATATACTATATAGCTAGCTGTCATATCAGGAGTATGTTATCTTGCATATGTTACGTACATATGTACGAACATACACTGAAAAATGTTACATAAAATTATTGGAATGTCATATTTTGGAAAAAAATATTATTAAAAATGACACATATATATATATATACATATGTGTGTGTATATATATACGCATGTATGTATAATGCGTCGAATTTCGGTATATCTATAAGAAATTTTTTTTTTTTTTTTTTTTTTTCAGTCTTTAAAAATAATATACATCCATTTTATACAACATGTAGTACTATCACAATTTGCCTTTATAAATTATATTCATAAATATAAATAAAAATTTGTACTTTTATAATATATAAAATAATAATGAAATTCGTTTAAAAATTAATATTCGGTAATGTTAATAATAAAACTCTGTCCTAAAAATCTAATATGATAAGACAAATAGAAAATATCTGCACCGAAATGTATAAATCTAAAAGTATATAAGAGTGAAAGAGTTTAGAAAGGAATTTTATACTTTAATTAAAATTTTTAACCTGAATCTTAAAAATAAAGTGACTATTTTAAAAGAATCGTATAAAATCTTAATTAATTAATTTCTATTAATTGAATTAAAATTATAACGATAGTTAATATCTTGGTTAATGGTCAGAGTAATAATGATTTACTGGAAGTGCTTCCATGCGTGAATTTTTTGCATTTATGAGAAAATTATATCTCAGCTTCTATAGAGTATAAGTGGTATGCGAAACGCTGTTGGGAAAAACTGAAAGTATAATATTAACAGAAGCAAAATGGCGTAAATAACACAGCGTAAGTAAACTGTATTTTGTAACTGCTGATTTTTTAATTTTTGCCACCCTCCCACTATAATTTAAATATATTAAATTTTAGCATTTATACTGATAGAGAAAAAAAAAATGCATAGATTATTGTTATTTTATTTTCAAAATAATTCATTTACAGGTATAAGATAATACTCCGAGCTTTTTTTTTTTTAATTAATTTGCATAGCTTTTTTTTTTTTTTTTTTTTTTTTTTTTTTTTTTAACACACTTTTATTAACTTGACATGATTTAACTACTAATATATGTAACAGAATCTTGAAATTCAATTTTCGGTCCCATCTGATCGTCCGATGAACCTGAAATTTCCCACACGACTTCATAATCCATGACAATGCTATAAAAAAGCATTTCCCATCAGATGCATGTTCCAGGGGCAAACAAAAAATCTATCTATCTATCTATATCTATATATATATATATAATTCTATCGTATGTGACACAGGGTTTGGCCGTATTTGTATAACGTTGAAAGGCAACAGTTATTTTTTTATTTATTTTATTAAAGATTTAAAAGTATGTAATTATTTTCTAAAAGCTTTATTAGTTCACATTTCAATAAAAGCGTGTTCTTTAACTTTTTAAAAGTACATATATATTTCAATTAAACTACTCCATTCTTTTCTCACATTCACGCCAAAAATCACTAAAAATAAATAAAACCTTACCGTTCATTCCCTATTTCATTTATTATAAACACGCTTCTTTTTCCTCTTTCCTTCATTACATCGAATATCGATCCAAATTCTGACAACTCCTATTTTTTATTCCATATTTCATTTGTATAATTCGCTCTTTTCACAATTAGATCTTATCACAGAATACGCTTAATGAATAAAATCTTTTGTTCTTTATAGGGGAGAAAATAAAAACCCGAAAAAAAAATGCATGTGATAAGGGTGCATAATTATATTCTCTTAAATGAATTCGCTGAAATATTCAAACGAGGTTTATATTAATGACTAGAGCAGATATCGCGTTCGTAAGTTTAATGATCTGTTTTCCATTAGTACTTTTGTTTCCTACAGTTATAATCAGAAACTCTAGTTATGTTGAATTAGAATGTTATATATATATATATATTTAAAAAAAAAAAAAACCACCTAATTAGTACTGTCAAAAGAGTCATTAAGCAAAATAATTTTTATGAAATATTATGCAAAAGTATTTCTTCAGACGCCATAACACAAAAAAGCATGTAAGATTTAATTTGTATAATATTTAACAAGCATATAATATGAAAGAATATAAAAATGCATTCTTACATAAATGCACCTTAAATTGTTATCCTTGGTTCATTACAAGATATTTTTTTGTCAAAGTACGTAATATAATAAGATTTGTTATTAATTAGCACTGTCTTTTGCTCTAAAAGCACTTTATTATCATTTGATACAATAAATATTCTTCAACTAATTTCAAAGATGATATTAGTTAATGCACATCGTTTTCTTTAAAAAAATATATATATATAATATTAGCACCTTATTATAGAATATGTAGTATATATTTTCTTTTTGTAACATAAAATCAATAAAATTTCATATTAATAAGTTACATAGAATAGAAAATATTCTGTTTGATGCATTCGTACTTATATTAATATTATAAAGAATGGTTAATTATACTTAGATTTTATATACAGCAATTATTTTGCAAGTTAAATATTGAATATAAGCAACATATTTAAACTATAAAACTTCACCATAAAAAGAAGTTTCAAGGTCTAGTCTAACCAATCAATCGTACTGAAATTGGTTGATGACATACTACAAAATTTCCCTAACATATCATACACACGCAGACAAATAGTCATTTTCTAAAATTAAGCGAATCATGTTTAGGACACCTTAAAACATGTAAATTTATCGAAAACCGGAAGTGAGAAATATTAACGAATCCAATACTTTCTTTTATATCCTTTTATATTGATGAAAATGTTTATGAGGCTATGAGTACGTAATTTATCCTCTAATTATTTTAATACTAGCCGCCTTCGGCGACCAGCTGGTCCGCGATCCTTGAAAAATCCGACTTTATGAAACTCCCGCTCGGTGGCGCCTGCGGCGGGTTTTTCCCGTTTCAGATCTTACAACAGCTTATTGACATATAGTAAAAATATCTTTATTGAAAAAATTAATCGCAGTAAATTCCCGCTCGGTAGCCTGCGGCGCCCTCTTCCACTTTCAATATCTGAAACAGCCTGTTTGCTCACCATGTTATGATCTTTCAAATTTCTGACTTTAGCAAAGTCCCGTTCGGTGCCTGCAGCGCACAGTGGATCGAACAATATTAAAATACGAACATAGGCCCGAAAATCAGTCTCTAAATAATTGATATTTTGCAGTGAAATAATTTAAAAGAATGTCTAAAAAATACAACTATATGGTTATTTCTTCAATTACACGAAGTTTTATTATATATAAATAAGTTCAAAACGAAAACTTTCAGAAATAAGATTTTTCGGTGAATTTCAGTGACTTTATTTGAATAGCCATCAAATGGCACTTAAGATAACTATGAAAAAATACGAAATAAAAATACTTTTAATAATGTCCTAATAAAAGTGTAAGTTACTTCTGCCAACATTTTGTTGGTTTTTTTATGTTGTGATTCACGCATGAAATGTGAATATAAAATTAACAACAAAATTAAATTTATAAGTTGTGTAACTTTTTTTGTCCAAAATTGTCCAAAATTTCAAACACATTTTACTACTCCCAAAAGTATACATTTTAATCTGTAAAAAGGATTTTCGCCACAAATCGCCACTTTTAGAGAAAAACAAATTTTTATTCTGTTTACCCAAAATTATCAATCGAGAAATTTATCTAAATAACTGTATTCATTAATGACAGAAAATATAATAAAATTTTTATAGTGAAAATATTATAGAAATTAGATGATTAAAATAGATTTATTAAATCAGAAATTCTTTTTTTTTTTCCCTTAAATATTTAATAAAATAATTAATCTTACTTTAAAGGTATACTGAAAAGTACCGTTGGACCCAAAAAAGGGGGGAAATGCAAATGGTTGCTGTGATATGTCATAAAATGTTAAAGTTAAATAAATGTTTAATGTTAAATTACTAAATGTTAAAATTAAATATTATAATCCCATATTACGATTTAAAGTAAAAGTTTCTGTGCAATAAAAATAAAGACAAATGTGAATTTTTCATAGAGCTTGTCAGTAAATGCTTGCATGAGTTTTCTACTGAAATACTACATAAAAAAAGAAAGAAAAAAGAAGCAGTAATGCGACGATATATTTAACATTGTGTGCTAAATTAATTGTGTTATAAATATAGATTTTCTTAACGAAATTTTTATTTATTTCCTTTTATTCTCTTCCTTTTTGCAACATTTGTTTCTTTATCAGGTATGTTTCTAAATACCTGTTTGCAGCAGAAAAATATGATACCATTTAAACCCTTTATAATGCCAATTTTTCCTCAAATGGCACATTAAACTAATTTCACGAATAAAAATTGATGTATAGAAAAAACATTCATTTAGCTTATTAGAAATAATTAATTTTAATTTTGACACATTATTCGCTTAGTTAATCGCAAACTTCTCACAACCCATTGTATTAGCATAAGCAGAATAGCCACAAATGACTAATTTTTTATTTTTTTCGCACCAATGTTATAAAAATAATATTTATACTGATACTTTTCTAGAGAAATGATACACAGGAATCATCATTTAAAAAAAAAAAAAAAAAAAAAAAAAAAAAAAAAAAAAATGGGGCCAGTTGAATAAAATGATAACGAATTTGGTGGGGAAAATATTCCTGTGGCCTTATAAAGGGTTACAAAAACATAGAATCGCTTTTAGTATCATACATATATACACATTTAAATCGAAATGTGCCAAAAAACATCATACATAGATAATAATAATACCATAATCTTCTTATGTTTGCCACTGCCTATACTTCGATCCACTGTGCGGCGCCTTATCCCCGTTTTAGAACATACAACACATTCCTCGCTCATTAGAATTTAAAATATTGAAATTTTAAAATATTACAGTACCATCTGGCGGTAGAAATTTCTTTAATCTACTGTTCAATTCTAAATCAACAAGCCTTTCAAATGATGTATTACTTATGAAAATATTTTAATTAGTAGCTGAGATACAAGAGAAAAACCTAAACAGGAAACCTTAAAACGTGTAAATCGGGTAAAATGTCGAATTCCGCTTTCGATAATATAAAAGAACTTTAAAATCTCTTTCGAATGATGTATTAAAAATAATATAATCATAATTAGAATTTGAAATATTGAAATTTTAAAATATTTCAGCGCCATCTGGCGGTAGAAATTTCTGTAATCTACTGTTCAATTCCAAATCAACAAAGTTTTCAAATGATGTATTACTTATGAAATTATTTTAATTAGTAGCTGAGATTAAAAAAAAAAAAAAAAAGATTCAGGACACCTCAAAACGTGTAAATCAGGTGAAATCTTGAATTCCACTTTCGATAATATAAATGTACTTTAAAATATCTTTGGAATGATGCATTAAAAATAATATAATCATAATTAGAATTAGAAATTTTGAAATATTACAGCGCCATCTAGCGCTAGAAAGGTTTGTAATCTTCTGTTCGACACCAATTCAACAAAGCTTTCTAATGATGTATTACTTTTGAAATTATTTTAATTAGTAGTTCAGATACAAAAGAAAACTGATTCAGGACACCTCAAAACGTGTAAATCGGGTGAAATCTCAAATTCCATTTTCGATAATGTAAAAGTACTTTAAAATGTGTATCAACTCAATAAAGCTTTCAAATGATGTATTACTTATGAAATTTTTTTAATTAATAACTGAGACAAAAGAGAAAACCCATTCAGCACACCTCAAAATGTTTAAATCAGGAGAAATGTCGAAATATCGAATTTCTGTAATGTACTATTCAATTCCAAATCAACAACGCTTTCAAATTGTGTTACTTGTGAAATTATTTTAATTAGAAGCTGAGATACAAAAGAAAACTAATTCAGGACACCTCAAAACGTGTAAATCAGGTGAAATCTCGAATTCCACTTTCGATATTTTAATTAGTAGCTGAGACACAAAAGAAAACCCATTCAGGACATCTCAAAACGTGTAAATAAGCTGAAATCTGAAATTCCACTATTGAGATGCAAAAAAAACCTAATCAGGAGACCTCAAAACGTGTAAATCGGGTGAAATCTCGAATTCCACTTTCGATAATGTAACCGTACTTTAAAATGTGTATCGAATGACGTATTTAAAAAAAAAAATAAACATAATTAGAATCTGAAATATTGAAAAATATTACAGCGCCATGACACCTCAAAACGTGTAAGTCAGGTGAAATTTCGAATTCCATTGCCAACGGTAGTCGGTTAATGGAAGTAAAAACAAATATTTTTGGTAAATACAAATATTTTTACCTTAAGTGAAAAAATTAAGTGTTGCTATAGAAAGTGGCATCCTCTTTCGAGACAATTTAATTTGCAATTAAAACGTAAACCTTTTGTTTATTGACCAAAATCGATGAAATTTTAACTGCATGTTTGTTTTGTGGTGTTAAGATTGTATACTAAGTGTCGTGTGCGAAAGTAAAACATTAAAGAAAATGGAAATTTGCAATTTTTTTTCCTACTCAAAATACCTCCGATTCTCAATCAGTGCCAGCTGTTATTATTATTTTTTTTCGTTTCCGTACAGAAATGCTTCCTGTCTGAACGGGTTGTCATGGTGACGCAACGGACGTCTGCATTATTTGATTACGGTATTCATTTTGGAATGAAGTACGGCATTTTCAATGGTTTAATGCCTAAAATAAAAAAAATATACCTCATTCAGTTTTTGAAATTTTCTCTCAATCTTTTGGGAATTAAATTGTTGAAGCGAGATCTATATACAAAAAAAAAGAAATGATTTATCTCTAAACGCTTTTGAGTTATAAAATGTTTTGTGAAAAAATCGATGTTTCGTAAAATCTAAAAATATGGATCGCTAATCCGTATTTTGTAAAAATGTTTATATGGTTCGAAAGAGGATTAAATGAACTTTCCAAATACACCAGTTGTTAAGAAACGGAACAGTTACTCGGTCGTACAGGGCATTTAAAAAAAGACGATCGAGAAAAAGAGAAATTTTTGACCCTTTTTAAAACTTTTTTAAAAATATAAAAAATCCGTATTTAAAAAAAAAATTGTACCGTAAGAATCGGTAATAAATGCTCTTTCTGTTGGTAGAGGTGCATTTCGATATCTCGAACCGTTCGAGCAAGATCGCTTTACAAAACCCACGAAATTTTCTCTCTTTGCTTTTTCTTTTCAGGTACGCGGTTCCGGAACAAAATGACGGTCACCTCCGATTTTGAATCGTTTTTTGATTTGACATGGGTCGACATTTTAATTAATATCTCCGGAACTAATTAAAATTTTTAAATTCTTTTTTCATTATGCACTCGGGCAGGCTTTTGAGCACCCGTATGTCAAATATTGTAGTTCTGCGTTCAATAGGGGCTGAACGTATAGATGCTCAAACAGAGAGACAGACAAACAGATAGACAGACATCTTCTTTTATTATTATAGACGGTAATAAATGCTCTTTCTTTTGGTAGAGGTGTATTTCGATATCTCGAACCGTTCGAGCAGGATCGCTTTACAAAAACCCACGAAATTTTCTCTCTTTGCTTTTTCTTTTCAGGTACGCGGTTCCGGAACAAAATGACGGTCGCCTCCGATTTTGAATTGTTTTTTGATTTGACATGGGTCGACATTTTAATTATTTAAACTATTGAAAATTTTTAAATTCTTTTTTCACTATGCACTCGGGCAGGCTTCTGAACACCCGTATGTGAAATATTGTAATTCTGCGTTCAATAGGGGCTGAACGTATAGATGCTCAGACAGAGAGACAGACAGACATCTTCTTTTATTGTTATAGATAGATAGTAATATAATATATATTTTATTAATAATCATCAATAGTCATATAATTAAAAGTTTGACTTACCTGGGTCAACACAGGTAAATGGAAAATTATCGTTGAAAAACAAGAATTCTCAGAAATGCTGGATATATTAATTTTCAGCTATATCCGTTTCAGAAAACAAAACTAATGTTATATTCTGTAAAAAACAAAGTTGATTAATTTCTTCATAATAATTCCAGATATTGACTGCGTAATAGATTATTGTCTAGATTTTTTACTTTTAAATGTATTTAATAACTTAGACATAAAAAATAATAGAATTAGGACTAACTAAAAAAGGAGGCGTCCTACTCACAAGATATTACATGATTAATAAGAATTACAGAGGCAGCTGAGTACCGCTACATTGTGTCACATGATAGGCAGGTGCAAAACAGAAACATTTTGCGGAAGAAAAAAAAGAGTTTCGGAACACATAAAAAAGTTAATAAAAGTTTTTGTTCTGAGATTACATACTGAACACCCCATCTTAAGCTCAGAAATTTTCAAGTGTTCATTAATACACTTCTTAATCTATTAAAGGCAGTTTTTGGCAGAGCTTTTGTAAGGGTGTCTGCAGTCATTTCTTTAGTAGGTTTATATACAAGCCTTATCAGGCCTTCCTGTACCAAATTTCTCAAAAGATGAAATCTCAGTTGTAGGTGTTTTGTTTTCGAATAAAATTTGTCATTTTCAGCAATTTTTATTGTCGACTGTTTGTCTTCATATAACACAATAGGATGTTCTTGCGTCAAGTTCAAACCATCCAATAGTTTCTTGAGCTATTGTATTTCAAGTGCAGCACTCGCAGCTGCGACGTACTGCGCCTCTGCGAATGACATTGAAACTCAAGATTGCTGTTTGATATCCAAAAAATTTGATCTTTTCCACACAGAAATAAATTTCCTGAAATTGATTTTCTATCACTAGGATCGTTGGCCCAATCTGAATCTAAATATGCTCTAAGAACAGGTTCACCAGAATTACAAAGCGTTAATTTAATATCTTTTGTATTTTTAAAAAATCTGATAACCCTTTTAAGTCCCTCCTAGTCTTTCGCTCTAGGATTTTTGTTTATACGGCTTAAGATGCCTGCAGCAGCACTTATATCAGGTCGCGATACTGTAGAAATCTAAAGTAACGCGCCTATAGCCTGTCTGTAAATTGTGTTGTTGGGTAAGAGATTGTCATTATCAGTTAATTTTATATATCCTGGTTCCATTGGTGTGTTAAAGGGCCATGCGTTATCTAGCCCGAATTTGGTTACAATATCTTGTATTTTGTTACTTTGATCAAGCGTAATTACCCCTTTACAAGGTCTTTCGATATTTATGCTGAGGTAATATTTGGCGTCCCCCAGGTCTGTTAACGGATATTTTTCCCTAAGTTGATCAATTAATATGTCAATATTGTGATTTTTGCCATCTATAAGTAAGTCATCGACGTAAACATGAATGTAAGTTTCTGTGTTATCTTTGTTAAAGATCTATAGACATTTGTCGCGCTGACTTTGTTTAAATCCTAATTTACATTATGATTCGTCAATTTTCAAATTCTACGCCCTAGTGGCTTGTTTCAAGCCATTTATAGCTTTCTTTAACTTACATATTTTGTTTTCTTTGCCTTGGACAACATAACCCTCGAGTTGGTGCATGTATACATCTTCTTACAAATTTCCATGTAGGAAAGCAGTTTTGATGTCTACATGCCTTAGATTCAAGTTTTTATATAGTGACATGGTTAAGAAACTTCTTAGAGTGGTATGCGATGCAACTGGTGCAAAAGTTTTGACATAGTTTGACATAGTCTACCCCGTATTTTTGAGAAAAACCCTTGCCGACTAGCCTGGCTTTATATTTCTCGACTTGTCCTTGGCTATTGTATTTGGCCTTGAACGCCCACTTACATCCTACTACTTTGGTCCCTGGTTGAGCGTCAACAAGTTCCCAAGTATTGTTTTGTCTGAGTGAATTCATTTCGTCGAGTGTGACGTTCAGCCAATTTTCTTTTTCTGCTGGGTTTTGAATTTTCATTACATCGTCAAAACACTTAGGCTCATCAATTCTTTTGTCATTTACTGCAAATGCAAATCTGTTGGGGCGGAACCCTTTTATTTAATCGTTGTAATCGTCGCGGCAGAGTTTGCGTGTTATCGGGACTATCGTTTATCTTCCGTTATATGTATATCAGAATCTAATATTGGTAAATTGGACACCGGGATTTCATCATTTGAATTTTCATTATGGTTTTGTGATGTCTCATTATTGTGCAATAGGAGTTGAGTCGCACGAGGAGGTCGGGAGCCTGTTTTGTATGTAATTCGCAGTATTTACAGCTTCCCCCCAAAATTAATTCGGCAAATTACTGTCTTTAAGCAGACAACGCACCATTTTGACTAGCGTACGACTTTCAAAAATTTACAGGAAATTTCAGCTTTCAAAAATAAAAATATTTAAAAAAAATATCTGGTCACATAGCAATAAATCCACAAGTAACAATTACTACTACAAGTAATAATAACAATTCTTTTTATATTGATAAACAAACTGAATAATTCAAAGATAAAAATATCTTTTCACATACAATGTTTTTAACTTTTCTGTTGAATCATATAAACGCCACCGAAGGTAGCGGGAACCCGGAACAATTGGCTAAAAGTATTAAAAAAATTCATTGCTATCGGGTTTTGAGCTATTATAAAAGTTTCAAATGGAGTTAACTAAATGTGTTAACAATATATTGTTAAACTATAATAATTCAAAATAGAGAAAAAAGCTAAAAATTTGCTAGCGTGGGACAATAAATAAATAAAATAAATAAATCAATAAGTAAATAAATAAAATAAATAAATAAATAAAAATTAAAAATTAAATGTGAATGTTTTTACCACAGTTTTAATTTACTTAATATTTATATTTTTGAATGTATAGGAATGAAAATTTTCATAAATTTAAAACTACAATTTACGAAAAAAAAAAAAAAGGGTTTCTTTGAATTTTTAATTAAATTTAAAATACCCTTTTTATAAATATTTAGAGCCAAAAATTTGTTAGCATGGGACATTTTTTTTTTTTTTTTTCAAAAACTAAACAATATATATATATATAACTCACTAGTTTGATTTTATGTTTCGACAAAATGACACTCTTGAATTTTCGAATTTTCGTAACTCATTTTAATCTCAATTTTTAATTAAAATTTAATTTTAAATTATCACTTTTAGGTTAATTATTAAAATCAAACAGTTCACTCAGCTTTATCGTTCAATTGACAAATACAATTCCAAAAATAAATTAATCGTTCAGTTATTTAACACGATTCCAAAATTAACTGTGACTTTAACTGTATACAGCCACATGTTTGTTTAGTGATCAAGCTGCTTATACTAGTTTTTCAAGTGTAATTTATGTTGAACTTTGGTTTTATTAATTATTACTAGTGATCCATTTAACTATTATTATCAGTATTTCAATTAATAATTTTGAAATTGCTGCTTGAATTTAAATGAGTTTGATTCTCACTTGGTTTTACACATATTATTCTTTCAGTTCAAACTTTTTCTTTTTTGGGGTGTTATTGGGTATAGCTTGTTGTAAATGTTCAGCAATTTGCATACAACAAGACAGAAATAACACCTATTTTACATGCAATATTCATTCTATACCCTTGAAAACGTAATGAATTTGCATGTTTCAATTTAAGGTTGCTTCATATTCATAATCTTTTATTGTATTTTATGTATTTTTTCTGTTTCATCTTATTCAATGTTTCTTGTTTTCATCTATTCAATGTTTGAAAATGCTTTCAATATATATATATATATTGAATGTGAACATTTTTCCAAAAATGTTAATTTACTTAATCTTGATATTTTTCAAGGTATAGGTATACAAAATTTTAGAAATCTAAGACTGTAATTTACAAAATAAATAAATTTACAAAATAAATAAATAAATGAAAGTTTATTTGGTTTTTAAATTAAATTTAAAATATTATTTTTCTAAATATTTAAAATTAAATATCGTAAGAATTTGCTTACGCATGAAGCAGTTTAACAATGATTTAAAATAATTAGAAAATTAATTATCGTATATTTTTTATTTCGATTTATAAGAAGAAAGAATTTCATCCATCGTTGTTTTATTTTTTCCAATTTGCCTACATACAAGCATTAATCGATTTTGTCATTTAATATGTGCATTCATCGAAATAATCCTTTCATCAAGGATATTGAAATTTGCGCGAAAAATTCAAAGAATGTAGTATGAATTCTAGACTAAAGATCACTCCTCATGCTTCTATATATTATGGCATTTAATATATAGTGATTAATTAATATATGCACTTTTTTCAACACAGTTGTAAATACTAAACACTTTTAATTACAAATCTGATTTACTAATATATGTTTAATTAGAAAGTAATTCAATATAATTTTATATATATATTACTTTTTATGCTGTCATTTCGCTTACTGTTTTATAATTACTGATATTTATTAATTTATTGTAAATAAAATAAAATTAACATATAATAAGCGAGAACGAAAAATTATGCAGTATGCATATATTATTAACACCTTCCAACTATACGCACTCGTTGTATCGTATACTATTCAATGTACTTTGCTTACAAACGGACAGACAAGAGTGAAATAATCTTGACGCTTTCATACTCTTCTAATTTTTCGACTACTTTTTCTGTCGTTTTTAATCTGTGCCATTCGTCTAAATAATGAGTCCGAATTTCTAACGGAGCTCTTCTCTTTAATTGATCTGAAACTATCAGTTCTTTTAAATCATTAAAATCGCATACTTTCAAACCTTTAATCCATTCTTCAAAAAAATGATTAAGTTCAAAGGCGAAGTCTCGCCAAGTCGAATTGTTCTCTTTTTTATGCGATAAAAATTTCTGACGAAATTGCTCCAGTGTAAGCTTGAATCGTTTTAATAACATATTTTAAAAAATCATAATCATTCTCGGATTCAACTGGTACTCGTGTTACATTTTGTGCTATTTCCAAGAGAAGCAATCCCAAAATATGCGTTACGTAATCTTTTTTTTTCTATATTTACTCTTGAAGCTTGTCGCTCAAAAAGCTCAAGATATGTACTAATATCATTATTAGGATTTGTTGAATCAAAACATTTCATTATCTTCGCTAACTCTTTACTTCTGTTTGGAACACTAGACTATTCTGAAGTGTTCGAGTTCGGTTCCTGAGTATCATTTCGATTACTCGTTCATCTCAGTTTCTCTAGCTCAAATTCGCGCTCTTTCTGCTCTCTTTCTTGTTCGAGCAATAATTTTTCTCGTTCATTTTTTTCTATTCTTTCAGCGATCACACTTACTAAATTTTTACAAAATTCTTCATCAAAACTTTTTTGACTCACAATTAATTCTTTTAATTTAATAACAGTAGCATTTTCTGGTATTTCTATATCCAACTCTGAAGCGACTCGTAACAAATCTTACTTTCGGGCTTTCCCAAGAAAAGACATTTTTAAATAAATACAGAAAAAATTGCACTCACAGTTCTTGTTCCCCGACGAAGAAAAACGACGAATCTAGTAATCCACTTAGATGAATTGGCTTTAAGAATCCAACTTTATAAATCCACCATGCGTGCAGATGTTATTCTTTCCACTGTCCGTTATAATAAACACAAAGTACTTTTCCCATAGTCACACAGTTATTTATCTTTATCCAAACACAAAGTAGTTTTAAAATAGTCACATAGTTATTTAATTTCGTTTTGACACATAGTGATTTCACCACACAGTCATTTAATTTCGTTTTTATACATAGTCATTTATCAAAAATGTTCACTTAGAACAATAAAACTAATAATAAAATAATTAATTACTAAATACTGAATTAATTAATTAATACTTTTTTTTTCGCTCATTATCGCGGCTCAAGCCCCCAAATGTAGTGAGAGGCTAGAAAGAGCACTGAGAAGTTATTATTACATTAATTAAAGTTTAATAAAAAAGATTAATATTTACATATTATTTACATGATTTGACCACATAGGTCGAAAAAACTATTCCACTTAGGATTCATTTTGAGTTAATTATATCGTAAAATACTAAAGCCACATAGGCAGGTTATTACATCGCAAAATCGTAACTGACTGTTCACTGAGATAGTTCTTTTTTCACGTAGAAAAATCAAGCAAAGTAAAAGAACAATAAAAAAAAAAAGAGTTCTGTTTCATCATCGCAGCCCGACCGGCTGTCTCCTGGGTGATGCAATCTTTTTCGATGGTACCTGCGTAATTAATTTTATTTCTTTTCTTCTCTTTCTGTTCATTGGTCCTACATATATATATATATATATATATATATATATATATATTATTTTTTGTATGTATTTCTTAATATAGATATATATAGATCATTATATTTTTAAAATTATATTCTTGAATGAAACAAAATCTGGTTTTCATTCAACTGCTATTTAACAGATAAGAGAATAAAAATAATTAAAACTATTCTCAAAATGTTGTCATTTTTATAAAGATTAAAAAATTACAGGAATGTATAAGATTTTGAAATCACTTCGATTGTTCATTACTGAGTACATGTGCCTCATTTACGTTGATTTTACAAGATTTTCTATAACATATAGTTATTTAAACTATTGCAAAACTGAAAAGCGCTAGCATTTTTAAAAGTATAAATGAACTTGCATAAAATGACATCTTCTGAATCAATAAATACGTTATTATTATTTTTTTTTAATTAGATATTTAAAATAAAATAATCTGGTGTGTCACGCACACGACTTTCTCTTACCCTGAAATTTAATACTATAAATACAGGTTGGAGATTAAGAGGTAAGATAACGAGAACTGTTTATAAACCTATGTTAAACAATTCAAATTAGGTTTCGGAATAGTTTTATGTGATAATTAGTTCCCCTCAACCCCTCGTTTCATTCATACACCTACATTTATATAGAATTTAATTCGGTTATTAAAAAATAATTCTGTTTTTAAAAAATAATTTATTAAAATAAATATTTAAACAAATTATATTTTATGAGAATGCAGATGATTTCCATATTAGAGAAGTAGTATAAATATCCAAAGAAAGTAGAATTTATTCTCAATATTACATTAAATTTATTTATTTTTATTTATTTTTATTTATTTATTTATTTATTTATTTTATTTATTTATTTATTTATTTATTTATTTATTTATTTGTTTTGTAAAAAAATGAAAAAAAAATCGATAACTTTATTTTAAATTATAACAGATCGATGGTTCAACCATTCGTTTTAAAGGTATAGGCGAGCTCTTTTGAAAGATACCCATCATGAAAATTTACTCCCCTCGAGGGGGGACTTCCCCCCAGGGGGTAAGGCCAGGCTCCTACATACACAAAAAAATTTTGCCAGTTGACAATCTCTATTACAAAAAATATATATTTGTTTAGTGCAGTCTATAGATGTTAAACTCTACTTACCTGCAATTTCCCCCTTGAGGTAATGTATTTGAATACTTTTGAGTGTCCCTGTACACAAACCATTTGCTTCATCTCAACGAAAAGCTTACTGTAGCATCCCTATATGATACACATTTAGAATACCGAGTTTCGAATTTCTGTTACTATTTGTTCTTGAGATATTCTGTTAACAGACACACAGACAGGCACACGGACCATTCGCTAAAATCATGATTTTCGTATTCAGGGGACCCCAAAACATGTAAATATAACAAAAAAACTCACGTTCGAAAATTCGACCCTAAAAATATACTCTCTCGACCCTATGGATAAGATAAAGTAAATAATCTGGTGTGTCACTCAAACGATTTTCTCTTACCCTGAAATTGAATACTACAAATACAGGTTGCAGATTAAGAGGTAAGATAACGAGTACTGTTATGTAAACCTATGTTAAACAATTCAAATTAGGCTTCGGAAGAGTTTTATATGATATTTTTTTCTGTGTGAGGGGGGCCATTTATATAGAAATTAATTCGGTTATTAAAGAATAATTCTGTTTTTAAAAAATAATTTATTAAAATTATTATTTAAAAAAAATTATCTTTTATGATAATACAGACGATTTCCATAGTATAGAAGTAGTATAATACTAAATATTCGGAAAAAAGTTCAATTTGTTCTCAATATTACATTAATTTTTTTTTTTTTTTTTTTTGGTTAAAAATGAAAAAAAAATCGATAACTTTATTTTAATTTATCGCAGATCGATGGTTCAACCATTCGTTTTAAAGGTATTGGCGAGCTCCCCCCCCCCCAGGGGTGGGAGGCGAGGCTCCTACATAGACAATTTTTTTCCCAGTTGACTATCTCTGTTATAAAAAAAATATATATTCGTTTCATTTGGTTTAGTGCAGTCTATAGACGTTAAAATCTACTTACCTGGAATTTCCCCTATGGACGTAATGTGTTTGAATACTTTTGAGTGTCCCTGTACACGAACCATTAGCTTCATCTCAATCAAAAGCTTACCGTAGCAGCCCTGTATGATACACATTTAGAATACCGAGTTTGGAATTTCTGCTACTATTTTTTCTTGAGATATGCTGATTGATAACAGACACACAGACATCCACACAGACAGACATTAACTTACTAAGCCTTTTAGAGAAAATATATACAAATATAAATACAATTATTCACAATTCCGTAACAATATCCAGTAGCATATAGTTTAAAGAGAAAAACGAAAAATATAACAAAAGCAATTACTAATACAATTGCTTTCAATTTTGCCATTTATTGATTAATTTTTGTCCTTTGTTTTTATTCTCTATAACCCTTATCACAGATTAAATTTTAAGATATTAAATGTTATAATTATTCTTGTTGTTTCTTTTCTATGATGACAAAATTTACCCTTTTACAGAATAATAGCCATGAATAAATAAAAATATGTACATTTTATAAAACATGTGCCTGTGACTAATGAACAGGATATTTAAACTCCAAAACACAATTTCTTTGGTTGTTTTTCCTATTTTGCATCATTATTCTCTTATCATGTTTATATTCAAGGGTAGATTGCGTACCAAGGTCAATATAATTGCGCTCTAACATGACATATGGTTACATGCCAAAAGAATCACCGAGTTGAGGCAATTGAAAATATTTAACGTATTTTTTTTTTTTTTTTTTTTTTTTAATCTAGGCATATTTCCTTTCCCCTGGAAAAACATTTTAATTGGAATTCTTATGTAGATTGAATTGTGAAAGACATATTTTTACTTTCTCTTACCCATAAGGTAGAGAAAGTATTGTTTTTGTCTCAAATTTTCGAACGCGAGATTTTGTTATATTTACACGTTTTGAGGTCCCCTGAATACGAAAATCATGTTTTTAGGAAATGGTCTGTGTGTATGTCTGTGTGTGTGTCTGTCTGTTATCAGCATATCTCAAGAACAAATAATAGCAGACATTACAAACTTTGTATTCTAAATGCGTATCATATAGGGATGCTATACTAAGCTTTTCAGCTTTTCGTTAAGATCAAGCAAATGTTTCGTGTACAGGGACAATCAAGAGAATTCTAATATATTACGTCTATGGGGGAAATTGCAGGTACGTAGAGTTTAACGTCTATAGACTGCACTAAACCAAATGAAACGAATATAAATATTTTGTAATAGAGATAGTCAACTGGGAAAAAAATTTTGTGTATGTAGGAGCCTCGCCTCCCCCCTGGGGGGGGGGGGAAGTCCCCCCTCGAGGGGAGTAAATTTTCATGATGTGTATCTTTCAAAAGATCTCGCCAATACCTTTAAAACGAATGGCTGAACCATAGATCTGCGATAATTTAACACAAAGTTATCGATTTTTTTTTACTTTTAACGAAAAAAAAAAAAAAAAAAACTTAGAAAAAAAATCGTTTTTTTTTTTTTTTTTTTTTTTAATATTGAGAATAAAATGGACTTTTTTTGGATATTTAGTGTTATACTACTTCTCTAATATGGAAATCGTCTGCATTATCATAAAAGATATTCTTTTTAAATAATAATTTTAATATATATATCTATATCTATATAGATATATATATTATTTTTTTTTTTTTAATAACCGAATTAAATTTCATATAAATCTAGGTGCATTAATGAAACGGGGGGTTGAGGGGGGCGGTAGCCCCCTTCACACAGAATTAATTATCATATAAAACTCTTCCGAAGTTTAACATAGGTTTACATAACATCGTTATCTTACCTCTTAATCTCCAACCTGTATTTATAGTATTAAATTTCAGGGTAAGAGAAAGTCGTGTGAGTGACACACCAGATTATTTAATTACATTTATTCTGATATAATATTAGAAAAATTAATTACAAGCTTAACAAAAGTTTTATACAGTTTCAAATACTATATCTAATCGTATGAATTTTTTCATGTATAAATTGCGTAGAAAATACGAAATATTTTACTTCATATTGTACCATACCTTTTGATGTGTGTGCTAAATAATTGTTGTATTAACTTTAATTTAATTTATTGCTTTAATATTTGTTTTTTACATGATATAAATAACAATAATTCTTCTAATATTATATATATATATTGTATCTATAGTTAAAGACAAAAAAAAATAGTATATTATTTTATATTATTTCAGTAATTAAAGAAAAGTATTTGCTAGCTTATTAATTTATTATATAAAATATTAAATTTATTTTAAGTAAGATTGCATTGCATATTTTAAAAAATAAATAATATAGTAAAATGGATTTAAAAAATTTATGACAGTTTTCATTATGGAGTTTTGTAAAAATAATATAATCAGATATTTAAGAAGAAAGCAATAATGTAAGCGTTTTAAAATTCCCGGTTTGGGAAGTAATTTAAATTTTAAACTGTTTCAGTAAATCATTTTCATTTTCAAATAAAATTATTCGAAATTTAATTACACTATCTACCAATAATTATTTCGTGCATTCGAATTTAGACGTTTTGTCAAATATCCAGAACAATTATGTAAGAATTTTCTTGAAACTTTGGAAATATAAAGAACATGTTATACCTCATATGTTTCAGCAAAAAGTTTGTCCTCAAGACGAAAAAGAAACCAGTAAAAAAATTAAAAAAAAAAAAAAAAAAAGAAAAAATGTTTGAATTAACCTATAAAAGTAATGCTTGAAATATGTTTTGGCTGTAGTATATAATTATGATGATTCTTAAAATTAACTGTACAGATTTTTATGAGGCTACGACATCTACCTTTACGATATAGACTTTACGACTATACGATTATATTACGACTTTACGACTATCTACCAATAAGTACTTGGACATTTTCGAATTTAAACATTTCGTCAAATATCTAGAAAAGTTTTTTAGGAATCATCTTGCAACTTTGATACTGTAAAGAACATGCTATACTTCATAGTGCATATTTCAGCAAAAGTTGTGTCCTGAAGAGTGAAAGGGGACCAGAAAAATTAAACAAAAACCGAAATGTTTTGGACCAACCTGTAAAAAGTAAAACATTAAAAGCGGTTTGTCTGTAGCATGTGATTATGGGGATATTTCTCATTATCTGTCTAAATGTTTATGAGGCTAACACATATATTAATAGAGATATAACGATTTACTTCTTTTTTAGTTGAAAAAAATAATAATCCAACTTTTTAATTATAACAAGTGGAGTGTTAGACCCAGTGCAAAGCCATTTTTAGGAAATTTGGCATACTACATTAGACACAACGTATTGCAATCAGAATTTAAAAAATGCTAAACATCTTACGAAATATGAATATTTTTACTAAATAAATTTTTAACTACGCATGCGCTAGCTTAAAAAAAATCTTTTACATAACTTAATAGCCAATGTTAATGAGCAACGTATATGTAAACCCCAAGCAAATATTGTATAAATTTGTAAAGTTATGAGGAATAGAATGAACAGAATTTCATTTCCTCTCAAAAAAAAAAAAAAAAAAGGGGGGGGGGGGAGAGAAGAAAAAGGAAGATGATAGGGGATATTATCAATATTTATTTACAATCAGCGATCTCTCTATTACCATTGAACATTGAGGAAATCAAAATAAGAATGTGAGTATAAAACGCCTTATTGTTTAGTTTTTATTTTGAGGGAATTCTGCTCATTCTATCTCTGATAACCTTTTGAATTTACCTGATATTTGCTTGAGGTTTTATATAAGTTGCTCAATACTTTTGGCTATTAAATTATGAAATTAATTTTTATTTTTTTTAAACTAGAGCATGCGTAGCTAAAAACCTTTTAGTAAAAATGCTCACATTTCGTAAGATATTTAATATATTTGCATTCCCATTGCAGTATGCTGTGTCTAATGTAGTATGCCAAATTTTCTTAAAATGTCTTTGCACTAGGGTGAATACTCTACGTGTTATAATTTAAAAAGTGGATTTCTTTTCTTTTCCTTTTCTTTTTCTTTCTTTCAATTTAAAGAAAAAAAAAAGTTATATTTCCATGCATATTTGTGGTAGCCTCATAAACATTTATACAAATAATGAGAAAAATCTTCGTAATCATATGCTACCACGAAAACGCTTTTAAAGCATTATTTTTTACAGGACAGTACAAAAAAAAAAAAAAAAAAAGCGTTTAATTTTTTACTGGTCCCCTTTTCCTCTTCAGGACAAAACTTTTACTGAAATATATAAGGGATATAACATGTTCTTTACACTACCAAAGTCACAGCGTGATTCCCAAAGAACTTTTCTAGGTATTTGACAAATCGTCTAAATTCAAATGTATCCAAATATTTATTGGTAGATAGTGTATATTCGTGTATATATAACCGTTTCTTAAAAAGAAAAAAAAAAGTGAAATAAACTGCTACATATATAACTATAACACGTAGGGTATTAAACCCAGTGCAAAGTTATTTTTAGGGAAGTTGACATACTACATTAGACACAGCATACTGCAATCAGAAAGCAAAAATTTTAAATATCTTAGAAAATATGAATATTTCTACTAAATAATTTCTAACTACACATAAGCGAAATTTCATTTGCATAATTTAATAACCAAAAGTAATGATCTGCTTATATGAAATCTCCAACCAAATATCGTACCAATTCAAAGAGTTATGGCAGATAGAATGAACATAATTTCAGTTCCGTCCTCAATAAAAGCTAAACTGTAAGGGGTTTTACTCACATATTTATTTTGATTCAATCAATGCCCAAGGATAGTACAGTGTTCGCTGATTGCAAATAAATACTTATAAAAGCCTCTATCATCTTCCTGCTTCTTCTTCCTTTTTTTTTTTTTACTTTCTTCAGTATTCAATAGAAAAAAGTGTTGGATTCGTAAAAATTTTCGAACTCGGGTTTTTGATGGATTTACACGTTTTGAGAGCTGTAGATCGCGATTTGACAATTTTTAGAAAACGTCTGTCTGTCTCTATGTGTGTGTGTGTGTGAGAGAGAGAGAGAGAGAGAGACAAAATTTTATGGCAACTGTATCTCCGGAACTACTGCACAGAATTTCATACAAATTGGTATGTAGTTACACAGTGACATAAACTAGTGCCTATCAACTGTTGGTATAAAATGTCCAACAGCTCCCGTTGCCATCCCGCTTTTTCTAAATTTTTAATATTGCGGTATAGGACAAAATTTTGTATAAATGTGCATAAAGAGAATTCATGATGGGTATCTTTCAAAAGAGCTCGCCAATACCTTTAAAACGAATGGTTGAACCATCGATCTGCGATAATTAAAATAAAGTGATCGATTTTTTTTTTTTCATTTTTAACATTTATTAGGACTGAGGACTTTTAGTCTCAATCTGGGAATTTTGCGGTGACAGTTTTCGATAGTTGGACATTTGTCGAAATAATTTTTCGATAGTTGGATGTTTATCGAAATCTGAAAATATAATTGAATAATTTGAAAGCGATGTTATAATTAAAAAAAAAAAAAAAAAAAAAAAAAAAACTAATATTCTTCCGTCCTAAACTAAATTCTGCTTTTGCCAGAATTTCATCAAAATCATTTTTTTTTTTTTAAGAAAAAGAGAAGAAAATTAATAATAGTCAGTATCGTTGCAAACGATATCGAAAAAGTTTTTTTTGAATAATTTTGAATTAGGAAATAAAAAGTGCGCGTGCAATATGAAATAAAAATAAGAAAAAAAAAATGAATTTAATGATTTAATCCACGTTTGTAATGATCGATAGATGGCGCTTTTTCAGCTATTGTTGTTAGTAAATATAATAGCCACGTGTATTTATTATTGTTCTTTTTGTTATTATACTTAATATTCGTACTATAATTTCTCCGACATTTCATTATGGAAAATTGATTGCTTTTGGAAAAAAAATATTTCAGTTTATTCAAAGTTCGATCGGAAGTAAATTTTTAACTGAAGTTGAACAAATATTAGTTTCAAATCATCTGATTAATTCTTTACTTTCTTTAGCCGAAGCAACTGAAATTTTAAATTTGTCATTTGGAAATAAATGGAAGCTTAATTCTGGATTTCTTGACCCTTTGGAGTTACACTGTAGCACACAACAGTATGCGTTATCTTTTTTACCGGATTTATTCATTTTTATTCAATAAATATTTGATACTAAACATCGGCAAGCAATAGCGGCTGGATGAAATTCGAATTAAAGCATGTTAATTGTAATTTCACCCTAGCCCACCAGAAGGCAAGCATTTCATTACAATCGCGGATTCTTATATAAAACATGATCGCCTGCTATCTTAAAAAGTAGATGTAAGATTTAAAGTTTAATTTTTTTTGGCAACAATTATAAATTAAAATAAATAATTTAGTGAAAGTTTAGAAGTTAGAATTTATAATTTTATTTATTTATTTATTTTGTGATTTCTGTTTTTATGATTATGTCAGCTGTATTTATATATATATATATATATATATATATATATATAATATTGAGAATAAAATTGACTATTTTTTGGATATTTAGTGTTATACTACTTCTCTAATATGGAAATCGTCTGCATTATCATGGAAGATAATTTTTTTTAAATGATAATTTTAATAAATTATTTTTACTGAGTGAATTTGGATAAGAATATATAGAAGAAAGTCATGTGACTAGTTTTTGGAGAGGAACTGAAATTCTATTCATTTTATCTCTCATAACTTTTTGAAATTAAACGATATTTGTTTGGGGTTTTTATATTAGTATCTCAATATTTTTGGCTGTTAAATTATGTAAATGAAACTTTTTAAAATCCTGCACATGCGTAGTTAATAATTAGTTTGTAAAAATGCTTATATTTTATAAGATGTTTAATATATTTGCATTCTGATTGAAATATGCTGCATCCAATGTAGTGCGCCAAGTTTCCTAAAAATGGCTTTGCACTGAGTCTAATACCTTACGTCTTATAATTTTAAAAAGTGGAATTATTTTTTGCATTAAAAAAAAAAAAAATCTCTCTCTCTCTCTCTCTCTCTATATATATATATATATATATATATATATCTCAATGCATATATGTGGTATTCTCTTAAAAATATATTCAGATAATCAGAGTAATCCTCATAATCACGTGCTACAGCCAAAACGAATTTCAAGCATTACGTTTTACAGGGTGACCCAAAATATTTTTGTTTTTGTTTATTTATTTATTTATTTTTTTTTACTTGTCCCATTTTCCTCTTTAGGACAAAACTTTTGCTGAAATATATGATGTATTAAATGTTTTGTATACTCCAAAAGTTTCAAGATAATTCCTAAAGATTTTTTCTAGCTATTTGACAAAACGTTAAAGTTGAAAGTGTCAAAATATTTATGAGTAGATAGTGTATATAACTAAGAAAAAAGTGTTTAAAAATTTGAATTTGAATTACGATTTACACAGTAAAAAATGTAAATTCACAGGATTTGACAGTATAATTTTACGGGAACTGATCATTTTGCTAGCTAAATGATCAAAGCCTGTAAATCGATGTCATGAAAGTATATTTTTCGAGTACTGGCATTATGTTATTGGCAAAAGCCGTTATACCACGTAATTTGCTCTTATCTGCCATCAAACTGTATTTTTACGTTCAAATCTCTTCAAATGTAAAGTGTTAGCTTTTCAGTGACGTCCTATAAGAATCACTTCGTACTTGAAACTTTAAAATACATTTGTAGTTTTATTAGTTGAGAGAGTTTATTTATATATTAATACAAGCAGTCATTGATATAAAAGAGCTATTGTTTTTCTAATTTAATTTAAATAGTCTAATTCAAAGTTGTATGTTTGCCACAACGTAAATTTACGGAGGAATTTATGGTCGAAATGTTTTTTTACGGGCTTTGCCTGGAATCTCTGCTGCCAGGCGTTGCCCGTAATCTGATTTGAAATTTTTACTGTCTAATGATTGATTGTCTTGTCAAACGTATGTAATTCCATTTAAAAAAATAAAAATTCACTAGAGAAAATTCTTTACAAGGAAATATTAATATCAAATTATAAGATTTTAGATTAATATAATAAATTTCTCAGATTTTTTTAATTAGAAAATTATATAGTGTCCTTGCAATTTTAAGAAAATCCATCCTAATTGATCAAATTTGGTCTTGTTATTTTAACCAAATGGCCAAGGTTTTCTTCACTTTGAATGTCACAAACTTTATTGAATAATCCAGTTATTAAAAACATAAATTGAAAAAAAGTTGAAATATATATATATATATATATATAATGGAAAAAGAGAAATAGTTTGCATTATATCCCTTTTAAATTTCTCGGAAATACACATATATATAAAGAAAATATCTATTTTAATTTTTGTAATTTTTTGTTATTTGCATCAAACGCATTTTAGTAAAACAAATTTCAGATAATTTTAGTCTCTATGTTGAATAAAAGAAAAAAAAAAAATAGGTTAGTAAAAATCATTATCAGAATTTCCTTAATAACCCTAATCGAAACCAGATAGTTGTTTCTAAATTAAGATAGTTGTTTAAGCAAACTTTGTTTGTTACCTACCTTCAAGCAATATCCCCACATATTTCGTCATAATTGTTTTAACAATATTTCTGTTTCTAAGTTTGAATTCTCAGTATCTGCATTCATAATATCACAGATTGCTTTGGTATATGCTTTAGTGAACTTAAATAAATAATTCTTTTATGGAAACAATAATTATAATGAATGTATAATAATAAACATGTATCGTAGTATTATACAGTGTATAGTAATTACTATATTTATAGCAATAATAATTGTGTATTGTAATTACTATATGTACGGTAATATTAAGTAAAAATAACATAGTGAAATTTTTATATTATTAATAAATTAAATTATGAAATAAGTAAAAATATGAAATTTATAATATTATAAGTAATATTATCTATATAAATAAAGAGAAGTGTCTGTCTCTGTGTGTGTGTCTGTCTGTCTGCGCTCTGGCGCTCACACTACTAATTGCAGAGCTACAAAACATGGCAGATGGGTACCTGGGATCCTGTAGGTGTGCACCGCATCGAGATTCTTTCGAATTTCGAATTTCGAATTTCTTTAATTAATGTTCATTCAATCTTAAATATTGGCTTTTATGTTTCATTTTTCATGAATTTATTCTTCCAATGTAATTGTCTGCGTATCTTAGCAACGGCTATTACGCAATTTATTTTTTATTTAATACATTCATTTGAAGGCGAAATTCTTTCTTTCTTTCTTTATTATTTCTTTATTATATTTATTGCAAACCAAATGGTAATGCAATAGAAATAAATTGTTATGTTTATGTATAATTTCTATAGTATAACAACTTTTTATTTTTCATTTTTAATTAATTCCTTAATAAAAACGATTTTTTTATTACTAATTATAGTATTTATTGGGAAAAAATTGGTAGTATATAGTAGAAAGGATTAATCTCATTAAGATTTATTGGTTTTTCATGTATTTAATTCATTTTAAAAGAAAATCTACCTTTTATTTTATTTTATTACACTGGTCGGAATCAAATTGTAATAAAGTGTAAATAACTGGGACTATAAAACACATGGTTCAAAAACTAAAATGTATAATAGATGCTGAGATACAGTCATCTTTAAAATCATAGTTCTTAAATAACAGAAGATCCACATGTCGTCGATAAATGTCCAGATTGAAGTGCCCTGGAAAGACCATTCTGCAGGCAGTATGAACCTGGACCCGATGCAGTCGGACAGAAAAAAGAGTTGCCGTAGGCAGCGAGTACCCGAAGCGAGATCTAGAACGATATCAATGTGTTTTTTTTTTTTTTTTTGGTAGTTTTCATTTATAATATGGTGTAAAAAATAAATACTGATCCAATTCTTTTGAAAATTCATTTAAATATAGTGACCAGCGAAGCGGGGGTAGCCTGCTACTAAGTAATATAGTAAAATATATAATGTAATTAATAATAAAACTTATATAATTATCCTTTTTAGAATATATCGCGAAAGAAAGATATGTATACTTTGATTAAGTTACATAATTTATATTACCTAAGGATATGATAAATTTTTAAAAATCCAAACTTTATTTCGCAATAAAAGTTGAAAAGTTATTTCATTTAAAAATTGTGTAAATTAGCTTAAAATTTTATAAATTAATTCAATATAGGAAAAGAATTTAGAATCAACAACAAATACGACCAAACTTTGTTAACGTAAACAAGCTTAAAGTGAATTAATTTTACTAAGAACTGTTTCCACAATCCCCGTCAAAATGAAAATTAATTTCTGAGTTACTGGTAGCATGAACTACTGATAATATGATCAAATTTTTTGTCCCCATTGAGATTCACGTTATATTCGACTGTATTAACAATAAGTGACTTCATTTAATATTGCCTTAATATTAAAATATTATTGATTAATGATGGATTTTTTTTTTTTTTTTTTTGAACGAAGAAAGTTTGTTTTTACATGAAATAATCAGTATTATGTGTATGTCAAGGATGAATATATTTATCATTGATTGAATCTATTAAATAAACAGAGTCAGCGATAAGCTAAAGAGGCTAAATTTACAAACATTTACATGTGAGTGACATAACCAAATTTGAATACATTCCAGATTAAAAAAAGTAAACGGAAGAGATAGCAATTTTTACAAACGATACGTCATCGCTTGTTTTCTTAACATTTTTTTTCAAGCAACTTGTGTTTGACCTTGTTTGGACTAACCGAAATTTCATGCTCTTGTCTGGCAACATCTGATAGTGACGCAACGGAATGTCGCATTCTTTTGGCTCTGTGACGTTTTTGAAAAGAATGGCGGTTCAATTTCATTTTCGCGATCGTATTCTTATCGTCAGTATAACATCAAAGCTGCGTGTGGCACAGGAAATCGACTGATTATAATATCCTTGGAACGGTAAGAATCCTTTAAAGTTCTGTCTTTTTATTTGTGCTTTGTGTGCGTAAATAATACTTGTTTTGGTGATAAACATTGTATTTTTAATTAGATTTTTACGAAATATATAAAATTATGATGCATAAATAAATAAATAAATAAAAAATAAAATAAAATATTATGTGATATTTTTTTATTTATTAGAAAATTGCCTAAATTTAATTTAAATTTTTCTTTTTTTTAACTCCAAATTGGTCCTTGCTATATTCAAATCTATGTAAATAAAATTAAAAATGAATTTCAAAATAATACTAAGATTTAGAAATGTCATTTAAGTATATATATTTTTTTTAAATGTGTATTTAATTGACTGCAGAAATTATTGATTTTAATATTTTTTAGAATAGTTAAATATTCAGGATGTTAAATGCTATTATTTATTTATATTTTGTGTGCTTAATTATTTTTTGGTCTTATATTAAGCTTGATAAATTTAATTAGTTTTCATTAAAATATGCAAAATTAAAATGCATCATTAAAAAAGATAATAATAAAAAATAATAATAAGCGATTTGCACATGATTTCTTTTTCAAACCAATTAATTATGCATTCGATGATAATTAAATATCTCTGAATAAACACTACAAAATGTTAAAAAAAAAAAAAAAAAGGCAACAATTGTTTTTGGACGAAAGAAAACACGACCCTTCATCAAGCGAACAAAATATGCACGAGTGTTGCACTCGAGTTATTTATTTATTTGTTTTTATTTTTATGGTGTTTATTCAATTTTTTAACTAACTTTTAAAAGTCAGTCCTCTGATGCATTTTTATTTTTATTTTCATTATACATTCCATATTCATTATGCTCATTATTTTTACTTCAAGGCATTGTTCACTACATAATAAATTATTTAATATATATATTAATAGATTAAGTTGTTATAAATATTTAGCATTGAGTTTTTTTTTTTTTTTTTTTTTTTATTAATAATAATTAAAGAAAAATATCTGGTTTACCATATAATGTATCAATTATATTAAACATACGAATTCGGTTTACTTAAAAATAATTTATGAAGTTGATATTGAATTGGTATTGATATTTAATTGGAATTTATTTTTATTTTGCTTTTTCTGTCTCGATGAAGCTATCAAGGTACAAATCTCGGCATTTTGTAGCCATTTTATATGTATTAAAAAAAAAAAAAAATCTATAAATGGAAGTAATACTTTTATTTCGTGATGAAAAGTGAACACTAGGAGTATACCTTACACTAAATATATTATTTTCTGATCTCCATAAAAATTATATATTCTGTCATAAAATCAGTCTTACGCATAGACTCGTTTTGGTGGTATTATGTAAAAAACTTTAAAATATACTTATTTAAGATAGTATTGTACACCCCTGTTTAAAAGTTTCGCAAGATTTGCAAACGATCAGTTTTTTTTTTTTTTTTTTTTAATTAAAAACTTATCTCTCAATGAAATGTTTCAAACATTGGGTATTTAAAGAACTAGGTCTTTCTCATGTTTGTCAGTGAAGATTGGTTCAAGACAACAATTAGGGGGCCTGTAACAAATTGAGCAAAATTAATAATGTTTGTGATCACCCTGCATCGTTAAATAAACGAAATTAGCTGCAACTTTAGGATATGTTAACCATATGATACTTAGTTCAATTTGTGGATGAATTTGTGTGATGATAGCATGTTAAATAAGGGATATATAAGCATTTATTTTAAAACTTAAAAAAAAAAAAAAAAAAAAACATGTTTTTTATTTATAATATACAGAGTTTTTAACGAAAATTATTTCCACTTTCAGATAAGTTGGAAAGACACTTTTAAAACAATTTACTGCAATCGGAATACAAACATCTTAAATATCTCATGAAATATGAACATTTTTATGAAAAAGCTTTTTACGTTTTTACTGCGCATGTGCGAAAGGTAAAACATTTTTTATTACATAGGTTGAAAGCTAGATGTATTGGGCAACTTTTATCAAAAGTGCATTTGAATAGAATAAAGATTAAGAGAATTGTACGAAAAAGAATGAGCTACATTTAAGATATTTTCCAAAAGTTGAAATTTCTTAAGGGGTTTTTCACATTCCGCGTAATTAATTTTAAGATCCAATTATTTCAACCACACTCCAAATGTACTTTTTTTTTGTGAATCCCTCACAAGCTTGTAACTAACATATTTTTGTTTATTTATTATGATTTGTGAGATTAGGGCCCGACGCCCAACTAACAAACTTTTGTGCCCAGGGCATTTTCAACTTTTCGTGCCCCTTTTGACAGTTCAGACCCCCCCCCCCAAAAAAAAAAAAAAAAAAGTCTTATACTATTTACAGCAGGTGGAAAAGCAGATTGATTGGAAAAAGTATTTCAGCAAAAAAATATTCTGTTTCTCTTTTTGACTTTAATAAAATTACTTTACTCAGCCAAATCAGATTTTATTTTAAAAATTTATCTATATAAATAAAGAGAAGTGTCTGTGTGTGTTTGTCTCATAGATATAGTAATAAGACATAGATTGATCTGCGAGAGGGAAAAAGTGATACCTTTTATTTAGGGAAAAGTCACTCTAATGGCTGCCTTTGGGTGCTACAACGAAACTACCGAGACTGTTTCACTCCCGGCAATTTTTGGCTGTGACGTCATGTTCCGAGAGTGTCAAAAAATGTGCTACAACGAAGCTCACGGAAGCTCTCTCTTGGTTTTCGGTCTCGGAAACTCCTGCCGAGATTTATCGAAAAAATATCACCAAGCGCAGAGCTTGTGGGAACGAGTTGTCGGCACCGAAATAAATGTAATGTGTCCGCCATTTTAAAAAAATAAAAAATGATGAATTAAAAAGTAAAAAACGTGTACATATGTTATATTTTTTAGAAAGAACTTTCAAAACTATTAATTTTTTGTGTGAACACTATATTCGTATAATTATTACTTTTAAAGATATTCGATTAGAAAGTTCACGAGTGACAAGAGATGTATCCCTTTTGTCAAGTACACTATTAACAGAAACAATCGAATATTGAAGACTAAAGAATAACTTTCTAAATTTAATTAATTTTTAAGTCCTCAGAGCTATGAATTGGAAGCTAAATTATGTAAATTCATCATTCATAATGAAATACGATGCTAATTTAATGACAGTATATTATAATACATTAGTTACAGTGTATTATGTCGTCAGTAGCTCGATCGTAGCGTATTTGATTGCAGACCCAAAGTGCTCGGGTTCGATTCGCGGACGGTTCGTTTTTTTTTTTTTTTTTTTTTTTTATATATATAATAATAATAAAAAAAGGGGGGGGGGGGTAGATTTATTTTAAATATTTTTTCTTTTTTTTTTTTTTTTTTATATATAAGAAGAATACTTTAGGAACTTAACTACAAATAATTAATTTTCGACGGACCATCTTCGTTGTTTTAATATTTTTAATTTGTACGATCACATACACCAAGTATTTACACTATATACAACGAAGAAATAATAGGTAGCACATAAAATAATAATTGTGGGCGTCAATAAATTTAAAGTTCTGTTGCCCACGTCCATTGTGCTTGGCTTCTCATAGCCTTCTGCCCGGTGATCCGCGACGGGGTGGCGCGCATGCGTCAACATCCCGCCCGGCCTTGCTATGTTGTCATGCAAGAACTTACAATATATTTTTTTTTTTGCAAAACCTTAAATTTACAATTTCACATAACATAAATAGATAAAATAATAACAAATAAATGAATGTAACATAATATCTGTTATATCTATTGCGTCTTTATTTAAGAGCAGCTGCAGTCAATCTGCCTGTTGCCACGCAGTGGTGGTTACATCTTATTCATACAGTTACGGTTACATATCTTACATATATATACAGTTACGGTTACATATCTAACATCTCCCCTTTTACAAAGAATGACACACAAAAAATGTTATTAAGATATTTACACTATGAATTAAAAAAGGAAGATACAAATATAAACAAACAAATACACAAGAACACTTACTTTGTTACAAAAACAATTACTTATTTACTACCCCGTACCGGTTAGGGGGCTTAATTATACGACCATATTTGGTAATGTATTGTTTAGAGTCCGATTTCTTTTTTGAATTATCATTATTAGAACCATTACCATTCAAATTAATATTTACAGAGTCTTTGTTAGTAGAAGTAGAACCAGTCACTTCAAAATCCTGTTCAAAAATTGTCTCATTATAAGAAGGTTTTAAATCAATTCTATTTCTTCTTAAAATGTTATTTTTTTCATTTCTTACCCAATAGCTTCTAGGGTTTTTATCTCTTTTAATAACTATGCCTCTTTCCCACTGATTTCCAGAACGAATCAAAACATTTTGATTATTTGAAATTTCCGATAAGGGTCTAGACGTTCTATCATAATAGAATTTACTTAAGTTTTGTTTATTTACAATTTTATTTCTGATGTTCGTTTGGAGTTCTGGCTTTAATAATTCTCTATTTATTGGTAATTTAGTTCGTGTTCGTCTACTCATTAAGGCTTGAGCGGGAGAAAAATTTAACCCTTTTATGGGCGTATTTCTATATTCTAGGAGTGCACTGTTAATATCCTGATTAGACTCATAACATTTTTTCAACATATTTTTAGCAATTTTTACACCGCTTTCGGCTTGACCGTTTGATTTCGGGTATCTCGGACTACTATTTACGATTTCAAAATCCCATTCCGATGAAAACTTTCTAAATTGATACGAATTAAAGGGCATGTTATCTGCGACTAGAATTTTAGGAATTCCATGCGAACTAAATATCACTTTTAATTTCCCAATTATTTCATCTGCTTGTTTATTATTTAAGGGAACAATTTCTAACCACTTAGTTAAATAATCTATTAAGACTAAGTAATTATTTTTCCTAAATTCACAAATGTCACACCCTATTTTTTCAAACGGTAATGACAAAATGTCATGTGAAATGAGTGGTTCTTTACAATTTTTTGGTCTGTACTTTTCACAAACAGAGCATTTAGAAATTAAATTTTCAATATCATTTCCCATATTAGGCCAATAAAAAATTACTCTAGCTCTAGATTTACTTTTTTCTATTCCGAAATGTCCATCATGAATTTTATTAAGCATTTCTTTTCTAAGATCAGCAGGAACAACTATTCTACCATTATAAAAGACTATTCCATCTTCTTCAAAAAGATCCTGTCTTAATTTATAATAAAATCTTACATTTTCTGAAACATCTTTTTTACTGTTAGGCCAACCATTTTTACAATAAGTTACTAATTTATTTAATACTGGATCTTTTAAGGTACATTTCTTAAACTCATTTAATTTTTTATCAGTTACATGCATATGCCTTGTAGCTTTTACACAATGAACAATTTCTTTTAAAAACTCATCAGTATCATATTCATTAAGATAAGATCTAGATAATAGATCAGCAACATACATTTGCTTACCTGGTACATAAGAGACATCAAGATCATATTTAAGTAACTTTAATTTAATTCTTTGTAACCTACTAGATAAAACATTTACAACACTTTTATTATGAATTGATACTAAGGGTTTATGATCAGTATGAACAGTTATTTTTCTACCATAAATATAATTATGAAACTTTTTAGTAGCAAATACTATGCTTAAGTATTCTTTTTCGATTTGTGCATAGTTCTGCTCAGCCTCAGACAAAGCACGTGATGCATAGGAAATCGGTTGTCCCTCTTGTAACAAACAACATCCTAGTCCACTTTTAGAACTGTCACATTGCAATACAATTTGTTTAGTAGAATCAAAAACACCAAGTACAGGGGCTGTGCTTATTTTTTCTTTAAGTTCATTAAGAGCTTTTGTATGCACTGGTAACCAATCAAATACTACAGATGTTTTGAGCAATTCCCTCAAAGGAGCAGTTATCTCTGACATGTTAGGAATAAATTTCCTTAGATAATTAATTAATCCTAAAGTTTTTTGCAACTCTTTTTTATTACTAGGTGCCTGTAAATTCATTACAGCTTTAACCTGTTCAGGGTCTGGTTTAATTCCATTTTTATTAAATACATGACCCAAATACTTAACTTCATTAACGCGATATTGTAACTTTTTAGGATTAAATTTTACATTTAATTTTCTTGCTCTTTCTAATACTTTAAGAACAATTTCATCATGCTCCTTTTCAGAATTTGCACAAATTAACATATCATCAAAATAAATAATCACACCAGGTATATCACCAAAATTTCTTTCATTAGCTTTTTGAAACAATTCAGGTGCAATATTTAAACCAAACGGAAGGCGGTTAAATTTAAAACAACCAAAGGGAGTACTAAACTGACATAATTTACTAGAAGGTTCATCTAATTTAATTTGATAAAATCCATCCTTTAAATCAAACACACTATACACAGATTTATTACATAACTTAGGCATTAATTCCTCAATCGTTGGTATTAAATGACATTCTTTTTTAATAACTTTATTAAGATCCTGTGGATCTAAGCATATTCGAATTGACTTATCAGGTTTCTCTACTATAACTAAATTATTAATCCATCCATCTGGATTCTCTACCCTACTTATAATTTTATCTTTTTCAAGAGCAATTAATTTCTCTTTTAATTTTGGTTTTAAGGATTCTGGAATCCTTCTGGGGGGTTTAACTACTGGCTTAGCATTTTCATCAATTTTAATAGAACACATTAAATTAAATGTTCCTAACCCCTGAAAAACATCTTTATTTTTCTCAATAAATTCATCCTTATTTTTTATTTCAGTAGAATCTACTTTTTCTCTTTTAATCAAACCCAATTCAATACAACTAGGTAATCCTAACAATGTTTTAGAATAATTATTACAGTTTACAACAATAAAATCTAGATATTTAGTACAATTATTCATTTTACACTCTAAGTTAACTATACCTAGGGGTTTAATTAAATTACCACCATACGCTTCTAAAATAATCTCAGTAGGGCTTAAGGAATAATTACATTTTAGCGATTTAAATAAATCATTATGTATTATATTTACACACGAACCAGTATCTAATTTAACTGATAAGATTTTATTTCCTACCTTTAACGACTGTATCCAGCTGGAATCCTTAGCACACAGCACTGAATCTACAAAAATACATTTTTCTATATTATTAATTCTCTTGGAGTTAAACCTATTTCTACACCCACTAGCAAAGTGATTCAACTTATCACAAATTTTGCATCTTTTTCCAAAAGCTGGGCACTTTCCTCTAACATGATTATAATTACATTTTTTACACAGATAAATGTTTTCTTTTTTATTGTCACTTCCAGCAGCTGTCTGCGTTCGCGACGTCGAATTGTTCGAAGTCTTATTTTTTGCTTGTTTATTTTTTCCTACTAGAGACACAGCGTCTGCTACAGTACTCGTTTCGTTTAGAATATTTACTTCTGATTTCCGCTGTATTACTTCAGACTGTTTTTTACTTAATTCTGCTGCTCGGCAAATGTCAATCGTCTTTTGGAGTGTTAGATTCGATTCTCTTAATAGACGTTCTTGAAGCTGTTTTTCTTTCGTTCCAATTACAATGCGGTCCCGAATTATACTGTCAGATAAATTTCCATATTCGCAGAATTTTATTAGTTTTCTTAAATCTGTTAGAAACTCATCAAAATTTTCAAACTGTTCTTGATTTCTGCTATTAAATACATAGCGTTCGATCACAACATTTCTGCGTGGATTTGCATAGTTCTCAAAGGCATTCAGGACATCCGCTAAGGTATTTCTCTGCTCATTTGTTAGCTCAAATGTATTATAGAGTTCGACGGCATCTTCACCAATGCAATTTAATAATATTGCTACTTTGACGTCGTCATTTTTCTCCGTGTGGCCTCCTGCCTTTAAATAAATTTCAAAGTTCTGTCGAAACTTTCGCCATGCTTCGGCGATATTACCGGAGAGGTCCAAACCTCTTGGAATTTTTAAAGAATCCATTCAGGATTTATTCGAAAATTAATTTCGGAACAGTTCTGGTTCGACGCTCGGCTGCGCCATGTTATATCTATTGCGTCTTTATTTAAGAGCAGCTGCAGTCAATCTGCCTGTTGCCACGCAGTGGTGGTTACATCTTATTCATACAGTTACGGTTACATATCTTACATATATATACAGTTACGGTTACATATCTAACAATATCAATATTTCGCACAACACATAGAATTAGAAAAAAGATTAACTGATTATAATAAACAGAAATTTTCATAATTAACTAACAAATTTAGAGTAATATATATAATACAGTAAATTAATATAATAAATGTTCATATTCATTTTTACTCCTCGATAGGCAGCACACACAATCTGGAGATGGATCTTTTGTAAATCCCTTTGGTAGTTTTTATATCTACCAATCTAACTTTATTATCCTGACCAGGATATAGCTTTATTACACGCCCTAAAAACCACTTGCATGGTGGAAGATTTTCTTCCCTGACTAAAACCATGTCTCCGATTTTTAAATTTTCTTTATCAATTATCCATTTTCTGCGCTGTTGTAAGTTATTCAAGTAAGAAAGACTCCATCTTTTCCAGATTGCCTGAACTGACTTCGTAATATTTTGCCAAGCATTTAGGCGATTTTTTTCAATATTGGTTAAAGAGGGTTCAACAACAGCCGTTATTGGCCTTCCAATAAGAAAATGGGCTGGAGTTAAAACCTCTAAATCTTCAATACTTGAAGTTAGCGGAGTCAGTGGTCTCGAGTTCAAGATCGCTTCCACTTGAGTAACAAGTGTAAGCATTTCTTCAAATGTAAATTTTGAATTACCCGCTATGCGTTTAAAATGGTATTTAAACGCTTTGATATTTGCTTCCCATAGACCACCCCAATTTGGACTCCTTGGAGGAATAAAAACCCATTCTATTTTTTCCTCTGCAAAAAAATTGAATAAGGATTCTTCCTTATCTCTTACCAGTTTATACAAGGCATTTAGTTCCTTGTTGGCGCCTACCATATTGGTCCCATTAACCGAAAATATTTTATGACACTTGCCCCTTCTCGAAATAAATCTTTTTAACGCAGCTATCAGAGCTTGTGAAGTTAAATCACTAATAAGTTCAAGATGTATAGCCTTTGTTACTAGACAAATGAAAATACAAACATAAATTTTGATTTCTGGACCTTTCCTTCCATATTTATTTTTGATTAAAAAGGGTCCAGACAAATCTACTCCAGTTGAATTAAATGTTTTATCTGGCGTTATTCTTTGTTTTGGCAAGTTTCCCATTTTTTGTACACATACTTTCGGATTTGCTTTAAAACAGACTAAACATCTGTGCACAATTTTTTTACAAAGATTTCTCCCATGAATGGGCCAATATTTTTGCCTAACCTGAAACAGAAGATGTTGGGGACCAATATGAAAATATTTTTCATGATAATATTTTACAATTAATTCCGTTAATTTATTTTTTGAAGGAAGTACATAAGGATGCTTAATCGAATAAGATAACTGCGAATTTTGCAGTCTCCCCCCTACCCTTATTAAACCATTGTCATCCAAAAATGGGGATAAATTAAAAATTTTACTCTTATGCGATACATTACCGCCACTTTTCAAGGCAGCTATTTCAGTAGGAAATTCTTCCTCCTGCAGCTGTTTCAGTAGGAAGTCTTCTGCCTTTGTCAGCTCTTCAGGCATCAGCGGTCCTTTCTTCTTTTCTAAAGGATTTCTTAGATTGTGAAGAAACCTGAAAAGAAAACTACATATACGTAATATTTTTAAAAATCTATTATTACGATTAATCAGATAGTTCAAAATGGTAAAGTCCTTTTTCAAATTTAGAGTCACTGCATTTTCAGATTTTAATTCAGGAGTGTAGTCTTCCTCATTTAGTTCTGAAAAGTCAATAAAAGATTGTTTGTTTTTCGGAAATTCAGGATCTTTCAGAAATTCAGCACCTGTCCACCATGTGGCGCTGGTTGTTAGGCTTTCAGCAGTCATCCCTCGAGACAACAGGTCAGCAGGATTTTCTTTACTTGCACAATGGAACCAAGAGTTAGGGTTTGTCAGGCTGGCAATTTCTTGAACACGGTTGGCGACAAACTGCTTCCATCGGGTTTTAGTACCCTTTATCCAGAAAAGCACTATCTGCGAATCAGTCCAGTGATATTCAACAGAAGGTCTTTTAATGTTTACAGTATTTTTCACTTTGGTGATCAGACGAGCTGCGACCAGGGCACCCAATAATTCAAGGCGAGGTAGTGTAACACCGCTGAGGGGAGCTACACGGCTCTTGGAAGTCAAAAGTTTTACTGAAATACCATTTTTTGATTTTGTTCGTACATAAATGGCAGCGCCATATGCTTTTTTGCTAGCATCGCAAAAACTATGTAATTCAACTACATCTTCTGGGGAAGTGGCATCAAGGACGAATCTAGGGACTTCAAGCTCTTTTAACAAGGGTAATTCCGAACACCATTTCATCCACTCTTTTTCGATATTTGGTGATAATGATTCATCCCATTTGGTTTTAGTTGTCCAGATATCTTGAATGATAATTTTTGCCCTGACAGTGAATGGAGAAATTAACCCTAAGGGGTCGAAAATTCTCCCTACGGCTTGAAGAATGGTACGTTTTGTAATTTTATTTATGGATATAAAGTTCAACAAACTCTTGATATCTACAATCAAATTATCTTTATTAGTATCCCAAGATAGTCCCAAGATCTTTGTCTGATTTATACCTAAGCTGATGGTAGATTCTACAGGGTATGTATCAAATTTTTCGCTTTTCCACTGCTCTGTTAATTCGGTATCGTTACTTATCCATTTTCTAAGGGACATTCCTGCGGCTTCCATAATATATTTTGCACTTCGTGATAATTCAAGTGCTTCGTTAAAATCATTACCTCCAGAAATTAAGTCGTCTACGTAAAAACATTTATCTAAAAGTCGAACAGTAGCGGGAAATTCTTCTCTATACTTCTCAATGTGATGTCTAATAGTAGCAGCGAGTAAGAATGGACTTGAACACACCCCAAAATTAACTCGATTGAAACGATAAATCTGTAATTTGGGTTTTTTATGCGCATGCGGTTCTTCATCACTCCAGAAAAAACGAACAGCGTCTTTATGTTCATCAGCGAGACAGATTTGTAGAAAGGCTTGTTTAATATCAGAACAAAATGCTATTTTGTTTAATCTAAAATTAATTAAAACATCCAAAAGATTCGGATTTAAATTTATCCCCTGCCATAGGCAATCATTCAGTGACAGCTGATTATTTTGATGACTCCCTGCATCAAATACGATTCTTGTTTTGGATGTTAAGCGACCTTCCTTTCTTACTGCCTGATGTGGCAAATAATAAATAGGTTTGTTTAAATTATTTTCTGCTGTACTGGGTTCAACTATTTCTATTATTTTTTGATTTACGTAATCACGAATAATCTCTCTATACTGTTCATATAATTCTCTATCATATTTAAAACGTCTCCATAAACTTAAAAATCGTTGTTTCGCTAACGTGTAATTATCGGAAAGTTCATTATAGGGTCTTCTAAAGGGCAAGTGTACAACGTAGCGTTTGTTTTTAAACTGAATCGTTTCATTAAAACTTTCTATAGCTTTATCACTTTCTTTTTGAATTGGATCGTCTCTTATTCCAATGCTCTCTAGATCGAAAAAGAGTTTAAGAGTGCTACTAAGGGAATCGTCTGACAAAACGAAACACTGTTTCGAATTATTCAGTTCTGTTTCTTCAACCTTTCCACACGCTAGCCATCCAAATTCGGTTTCCTTAAAAAACAAATCGTCATTTATTTTATAAGTATTATCCTTTAAAACTTTGAATAATATATCTGCACTGATTAACGCTTCTATTTCATTCGGTTCAAAAAATGTCTCGTCACTCAATTTCAAAAATTCTGGAATTTTTATGTCTGAAATGTTTAATTTATTGCATGGTGTAAGCCCAGTTATTTTATCTACAATCAAAAATTCTACTGGTTCACTAAAAGAACAATCTTCATTTGAAATAAAGGTATCTAATTTCCACTTAATATTTTGGGTCAATCCATTCAAACCTGAAACTGGAGTTTTTATTTTTTCTCTTTTAATTCCTAAACATTCACTCATCTTTTCAGTTAATACGCACACATTTGAAGCGGAATCCAGAACGCATCTTATTTTTATTCTTTTTTTGTTTTCGCATTGAACATAAATATAAGCTGTGGAAAACAGAATACTTTTTCTATTTTCTTTTAAATATCTGCTATTATTACTCAAAACGGAAGCATTTAATTGCGCAACCCGTTTGTCTATATCTGGTAATTTGGATGAATTTATTTCATCTGCGTCTGGAACCGGGGTTTTGGCGCCAGAAGAAAAACATATTAATCTGTTGTGCTTTATTCCGCAGGTGCATTTGAATTTCGATAAGCAATCATTTTTCTTATGGTTTTGCCTAAAACAAACCTCACAAAGCTTGTGAAGGCGTATTATACTTAATCTTTCGTTAATGTTTAATTTCAAAAATGCATCACATTTATAAATAGGGTGATAAGTATTTTTACAAACGACACAATTTTTGTTTTTATTTTCATGCATTAAAAGAGTTTTAGATTTGTTAATAGCCGGAAAGTTTTTGTTAGTATTTTTATTTCCGCTAGTCATATTCGTTCTATTAATAGATAATAAAACTGATTCTCGTTGTTCCAAAAATTTGATAAATTCTTCAAAGGTGGGAACATTTTTGGATTTATGGGACAACTCAAAATTCTTCCTAGATTCTCTGTCTAACTTTGCTACGAGAATATTTATAATGAAAACATCTGATAATTTATTCTGTACATATTTCAGAACTTTCAAGGCACGCAGATTTTTCTGAATACAATCAATCATGTTTCTTATCTCTTTGGGATTTTCAGTTTGAATTTTCTCGAAATTCAGAATATTTTGTACATGAATATCAACAATTAATCGCTCGTTATCATAGCGATTTTCTAATGCATTATATAATGATTCAAATGTATCAAAATTACTAACTAGATTTTTAGCGTCATATTTGAGACAAGATCTAAGATAATATAATTTCTGCGACTGATTAATGTGAACATTATTGGTTATTAAATCATCAAATTGTTCTTTAAAAGAACTGAATTCCTCATATTTTCCTGAAAATTCAGGTAATACTAAAGGAGGAATTTGAGTTTTAATTTCAAAGGCATCTTGAGATGCATTTTCAGTCGCATTTATTTTTTTTGAGAATCAAATTTCTTATAAGAATTAATAAGAGTATTAATTCTTACCTCTAATTTTTCCAGACGTTCTTCACATGAGTCAAGGTCGTCATCTATGGTTGCTTGTTCAGCATCTTTCAAGTCTTGAATTTCGTAGTATTTTTGTCGTAATTCATCGATTTTTGTTTGTAGCAGTTCTATGTTCTTTAATTTCACTATATCTATATCGTAATTTTCGGCATTTGTGCCTTCTACATAGTTTTCAATTCTAGTTATCTTCCCTTTCAAGGAAGATTTCAATTTATTATTTTTATCCATAAGTCGCTGATTACAAGCTCCTTTCTCGACGGAGCCACTTTTTTTAGGAACTTAACTACAAATAATTAATTTTCGACGGACCATCTTCGTTGTTTTAATATTTTTAATTTGTACGATCACATACACCAAGTATTTACACTATATACAACGAAGAAATAATAGGTAGCACATAAAATAATAATTGTGGGCGTCAATAAATTTAAAGTTCTGTTGCCCACGTCCATTGTGCTTGGCTTCTCATAGCCTTCTGCCCGGTGATCCGCGACGGGGTGGCGCGCATGCGTCAACAAATACTTTAAATATTAGGATTTTCCTAATATATGTATATTACTAACAAGGAAAGTATGAATACTTAATTAATTAATTATAAAATAAATAAATATGTATGTATATAATTCAATTGCAAGAAAATATTTTAAAAATAAACTGCTTGATCGTTTTATTTTACTGCTGATTGTTATCATTACTAATCAGAAATAAATAAGTTATTAAAATACATACACACACACATATGTATTTCGAGTTGATGCTAAATTATTTTCTGGTAAATTATTAATTAAATTTAACCACCCTCCCCTAGCAAAAATAAAAATTAAAAATTCCAGTCTAAATAAATTATTTTATAAATGCTTGATTATTCTTCTGTTTTTAAATAAAAAATCATTATTAATCAACGATTAAACTTTTAACAACCTTAAAAATTTTTCTTCTATATAAATAATTTATTATTTAATAATTTATTTTTTATTCCTTGCTGAATATTTGTGTAATTCCTGATTTAATTTAGTAATTATTTTCTATTTCATAATTAAATAAATTTAACTTTTTTCTTTTCTTTTCGTTTCTTTTTTTTTTTTTTTTTAGTTAAATAAAAAGTATTTACAAAATAAATTAAATGTTTTAAAAGTAAACATTTAAATTTTGATGACAAATTATTTATTTTAAGCAAATATTCTACGTTTTTTATGACTTTTTATTTATTTATTTATTTATTTATTTTAAGGCAAACAAATATTTAAAATAATTTTTTCTTTTCTTTTCTTTCTTTTTTTTTTTTTTTCTTTTTTAAGAAGAGTACTGCAAATATGCAAATATTAAAATTTTCCTAATATATATATATATTACTAACAAGGGAAGTATGAATATTTAAGTTATTAATTATAAAATAAATAAATATTTATATAAATATAGATTTTAATTGCAAAACAACAATTTAAAAATAAAGTACTTGATAATTTTATTTTACTTCTCATTGTAATCATTACTAATGAGAAATAAATAAATTACTTTAATTAAACAAATTATTTTCCATTTTTGTTCTTTGTTGACGAGTGCATAGATCTTAATTTGTTTTAATAATTAATTTCTCGTAAATGATTAATTAAATTCAACACAAACACAAAAAGAAAAAAAAGTTTCTTTTTAGGTGAAATAAAATAGTCAATATTTTTATTTTATTTTTCTTAATCTATATTTTTTTAAACATAGTATGCCCTAAAAATATATCCTTTGAATATATATGTAACACTTCCTGATTTTCTTTCTTTCTTTCTATTTTATTTCATTTTAATTTTTTATTTAAGTATCACTAACAAGGAGAATATGAATAATTAATTTAATAATTAGAAAAAAATAACTATTTTTTTTATATATATAATAAAATATTTAAAAAATGAAATGCTTTCACTTCAATAATATTTCTACTTCTATAGTCATTATTAATCAAAAAGTAAATTGCAATTTTTAACTTCAAAAATACAATTTCTTAAATTTCTTTATAATATTTTGCTAAATTATTATAAAGAAAATATTATAAACACACACACATATATATATTTCGAGTTGATGCTAAATTATTTTATGGTAAATTATGCATTAAATTTAACCACCCACCCCTACAAAAAATAAAAATTAAAAATTCCAGTCGAAATAAATTATTTTACAAATGCTTGATCATTCTTTTGCTTTTAAATAAAAAATCATTATTAATCAAAGATTAAATTCTTAACCTTAAAGATTTATCTTCTATGTAAATAAATTTATTACTAACTTACATTTTATTCCTTGGCACTGAATATCTGTGTAATCCCTGGTTTAATTTAGTAATTATTTTCTATTTCATAATTCATTAAATTTAACTCAACTTCTTTTATTTTTTATTTATTTATTTTTTCAGTTAAATAAAAAATAATAATTATTTGGATTTTGATGACAAATTATTTATTTTAAGCAAATATTCTAAAAGGAAAAAAAAAAAAAAAAAGGATTAAACGAGGATCGAACCGAGGAACTTCCAGACAGCAGAAAGTTACTCTGCCACAGCGCTACTGGCTACCTGCAGAGAGTGCTCCCTCAGTCTTAAATTATATTTTACAGCTCTTAAATAGAATCTTCACAATTCTTTCATTATAAACTATGAATTTTACATGGTTTAGCTTAGAATTTATAGCTCTAAATACTCCAAAATTGATTATTTTTCAGAAAATTATTCTTTAGCCTTTAATTTTAGACTGTTTCTTTCGCTTAAAAATGCAGTTGACAAAGCGATGTTCCTCTTGTCACTCGTGAACTTTCTAATGGAATATCTTCAAAAGTAATGATTATACGAATATAGTGTTCACACAAAAAATTAATAGTTTTGAAAGTTCTTTTCAAAAAGTATAACTTTGGTGCATATTTTTTGCTTTTTTGTTTCATCAGTTCTTATTTAAAAATGGCTGACAACGTTGGATATATTCGCTTTTGACCACCTACTCGCTGTGATTGGTCAAAAGTATCCGGTACCGATAAAGTTTTATATCTCCGCACTGGGCTTCCGTTACCGGCTTCCAATACGTTCGTTGTAGGGCAAAGTATGAGTCTCATTGAAACCTTTGGACAGCCCCTGCCTGCCTGGACGTGCCAAGCTTAACGGGTTGGATGCTGTCCGCCGGAGCGAATAAATCGCCGGATCACTGCATGATAGCCGCCTACTGCCAGACAGTAATCTAAGACGCAACAGAGAATGAGCTGTGTCCGATGGCTCGTCCAGACTTCTAACATCAATCGAGAGATGACCACTCTTCAGCTAAGGAACAGGGTGACATCACAAGACAGCTCTGGTACGACAGGGTTGCGACATCTTCTTCTGGACACATTATGCTCGACTGGCACACCACACCTCCAGATCGCACAAGGTAGGAAGCGCACAGTCACGCTACCTGGATGCGGGAATTTTGAATATGTGCACACTATCGGTGAGCCAAAGGGAAAAAAAAAATTAAAAACAATTAAATTTTTTATAGTTAATTAAAAAAAAGAAAAAGGATTTTTGAATTTTGGAGTGGGGGGGAACTTCAGGGGGAGCCAAAATGATAAGTTGTGCACTCTGAATTATGCCAAAATGAGGAGGCTAAAAAGAATAGGGGGGGGGGGAGCTAAACACCAAGACTGCTGAACGACAAACACGAGAGAAGAAAAGAGAAAAAAAAAATTAATTTAATTCTTGCCACTGGTGGGGGGAAGGAAAACTTTGGTAGCGCATAGTCTGGAGATTTGAAGTGGCTGGGCGAAAAAGGGGGGAATGGGACCATGCGCTAAAGGCCTAAAAGGAGAGGAAAGAGGGACCATCGCAATTTTGATCCACCACGGGGGGATGGTGCCCCGTGTTGGTAGCCCGACGACTGCTTAACGACCCCATCGAGCACTTGACGGTGCAGCACATTTTTACAAGGACCAGACACCGCCACACCCTCGGAACGTTGACAAGAGAAAAAAAAAAAATAATAAAAATAGATAATAAGAATAAATGATTAAATAAATTAATAATAATAAATAATAATAAAAAAAAATAATAATTAGATAAATAAATAAATAATTAAATAAGTAAATGAAATAATATAAATAATAATATTGGATAAAAAAAAAAAAAAAAAGTAAATAAATTGAATAAATTTATAATTATTGTTGCGGTTAGTTGTTGTTAACCAAACCTTCGGGGCTTCGGAGAACTGCGGGGAGGCGAGGAGAGAACAGCGGAGCTTGCAGGGAGCCGGAAAAAAATTAAAAAAAATAAAAAATTAAATAAAAAATAAAAAATTAGAATTGGGAGGTGGGAAGTGCCGCACTAGCTTGGCTCCCAGTCACCTTACCCACTCAAGGGTCCGGTTCAGGAAAACCAAGGGGAAAAAAAAAAAAAAGGGGGAGAGAGCCGCTCTAGCTTGGTTCCCGGTCGCCTTACCCACTTAAGGGTCCGGTTCAGGAATACCAAGGGGCTCGAGAAGGGAAAAAAAAAAAAAAAAAATTGGAAGGTGGGAAGGGCCGCACAAGCTTGGCTCCCGGTCTCCTTACCCATTAAGGGTCCGGTTCGGGTAAACCAAGGGGCCCAAAGAGGGGGAGGAGAGAAAAAAAAAAGGGGGGGAGAGCCACTCAAGCTTGGCTCCCGGTCGCCTTACCCACTTAAGGGTCCGGTTCAGGAAAACCAAGGGGCTCTAAAAAAAAAAAAAAAAAGGGGGGGGGGGATGGGAAGGGCCGCACTTGCTTGGCTCCCGGTCTCCTTACCCAATTAAGGGTCCGGTTCAGGAAAACCAAGGGGCCCCAAAAATAAAAAAAAAAAAAAAAGGAAAAGGAGAGAGAGCCACTCTGGCTTGGTTCCCGGTCGCCTTACCCACTTAAGGGTCCGGTTCAGGAAAACCAAGGGGCTCAAAAAAAAAAAAAGGGGAGAGAGCCACTCTTGCTTGGTTCCCGGTCGCCTTACCCACTGAAGGGTCCGGTTCAGGAAAACCAAGGGGCTCAAAAAAAAAAAATTGGAAGGTGGGAAGGGCCGCACAAGCTTGGCTCCCGGTCTCCTTACCCATTAAGGGTCCGGTTCGGGTAAACCAAGGGGCCCAAAGAGGGGGAGGAGAAAAAAAAAAAAAAAAAAAGGGGGGGGGAGAGCCACTCAAGCTTGGCTCCCGGTCGCCTTACCCACCTAAGGGTCCGGTTCAGGAAAACCAAGGGGCTCTAAAAAAAAAAAAAAAAAAAAAAGGGGGGGTGGGAAGGGCCGCACATGCTTGGCTCCCGGTCTCCTTACCCATTTAAGGGTCCGGTTCAGGAAAACCAAGGCCCCCCCCCCCCAAAAAAAAAAAAAAAAAGGGGGGAGAGAGCCACTCTGGCTTGGTTCCCGGTCGCCTTACCCACTTAAGGGTCCGGTTCAGGAAAACCAAGGGGCTCAAAAAAAAAAAAAAAAAAAAAAAGGGGGGGTGGGAAGGGCCGCGCATGCTTGGCTCCCGGTCTCCTTACCCATTTAAGGGTCCGGTTCAGGAAAACCAAGGGGGCCCCCCCCAAAAAAAAGGAGGGGGGAGGCACCCACGAGGGGGCTAACCCGGGGACCTGAGCTAGAAACTATGGCTCTGACCTCTCCCCGCACTAATCCAAACCAACCCGCCGAAGGGAGGGAGGAGAGCGTTAAAAAAAAAAAAAAAAAAAAAATATTATTGTTGGTAAATAACAGTTTAGTAAGTAGTTAATTCAGTTAAAATTGTTTTATGTAGAGAGAGAGGAAAAAAAAAATAAAAAAAATAAGGTGTGCATGACCAAGATTCGAATGAGGCACTACGGACGTAAGGTGGCTTGCGAGGCCCGATGCGAGGATTCAACCTTTGGGACCCTTCCTGGGATTCTGGAGTTTTGTACTTCTTCTGTTCGGACCTTAGAATGCTGATAGGTGAATCCAAAGCGGTGTGCTGAGCGGTAGTGCCTAGCTTCTTGATCACGCCATTCATACAGCTCAAGAGAAAAAAAAAAAAATCTGGATTTTGTACTTAACTGAGATTAATTAATTTAGTTACTTTGTTGATTTTATGAGAGGAAAAAAAAAAAAAGATAAAACTATACTTTAATTTTTGGTTACATAACCCATTCATGCGCGGTCATGAGCGTGGTGCGGACTTACAGACCAATTAAGACCGAGGACCGTTTACATTTATATGCACATTTTTTATACAATTTTTATTTTTTTATAATTTTTTATACATTTTTTTATTATAATAGTTTTTTATACATTTTTATTTTTTTAATAATTTTTATTTTACAAAGATTTTATAATATTAACATTTTTATTTTTACTGGGCCTCAAGTAATATCGATGCTAGCCGCTTTAACAACAAGGGCCTCGTTCATGACCTAAAATAAACAAAAAGTGGCGGTAGCGGTAGGTGCCTCTATTGGCTGGGAGGTCCTCTTCTTTCAGTTGTTTGTTACTATTTCCTCTGAAGGTTGTAGACAGTATTAGAAGGAGTTAGTTGTGGGAGGTGCTGACACTGCTTGTTGTTATTGTGAGATGTCATCTATGTTGTTCGTGAGCCATCTGACTATGTGTTTTGCCTTGTTCTGTACGTGTGTGTTTTGTGCTAGCTGTTTGTACCATAGTGTTTCATTTGCTTGTGTTATTTGGGCCAGATGGTGTTTATCCGTTAGAGGGCAGGCTGTTAGATAGTGAATTGTTGTGACTAGTGCACCACAGTCGCAGTCCGGGCTTCTCTTCTTCTTAATGCGATGGAGGTAAGCCGGAAAGGCCCCATGTCCTGTGTAGACTTGTGTTAATAGCTTGCAGCTGACCAGTGTTTTAGTGTCCACTTTTGGGAAGTATCTGTGTGTTAGCCTACCCGTGTCCCCATAGTCCCACTCGAACTGCCATTGATCCATTGTTAACCCTTTAAGGCTTCTCTTTAAGTGGGAAATCGGTTTTTCAAGGTGGAAGTAATTGCGGTTTGTATTGTTTTCCGCTGCTGTTTTTGCTAGTTTATCTGCCTCTTCATTCCCGTATATTCCTACGTGGGCTTTAACCCATTCTATTTTGAAGGTGTTGTTAGATCTTCTGATTTCCGAATGAATTTTATGGACCATGTTATCTGTCGTAAATGGTTTAGAGAGGGCCTGTATGGCTGACATGCAGTCCGAGTGGATGCTATATGAAATGCCCTTTGTATTTCCCCACTCCGCAGCTTTGAGTATAGCCAGTAGTTCGGCCTGGAAGACACTGTTGCACTTTCTTAGGGGCGCTGACCATTCGTAGATTTTGGAAGTGTTTTCAAAGGCTACATAGGCCGAGCCTGTAGCTCCTGATTCCAGCTTCGAACCATCCGTGTAAATTTGTATGTCGTTTTCTGAAGAGCCGATTTGTGGTTCTGGTGTGTCGGCTGGGTGCTTGCGCCAAATGTTTTGCTTCGCGACATAGTCAGTGTGGTTGAACATTTTGTTGTGTAGGTTGTAGTTCTTGTGGAGTCTTGTGATTGTGCCATATGCTGCCTCGTATTGTACTTGGAGGTGTACTGGAATCAGGCCTGAGAGAACCAGAAGTGCCGATGTTGGGGCTGTTCTGTATGCCCTTACGATGGCCAGCGCAAAGTGCCTTTGGCAGCTGAGCAGTTTATTTTTGTTCTGCTGCGTTAGATTGTTCCCCCAGATTGGGGATGCATAGATCAGTGTCTTTTCCACTACTGTTTTGTACCAGGTTTTTACCAAGTTTGGCTTTAGTCCCCATCCCCTTGAGACCATACGTCCAAACAGATTGAAGGACTTGTAGATTTTTTTTTGTTTGGTTCTCTATGTAGGGTTGCCATCTGAGGTTTTTGTGGATAGTTACACCTAGATACTTCATTTTTTCTTGAGTCTCTAGCGCTGTCCCATTATAGTGTATCCCTTCCAGTTTGTGGGAGCATGCGGTCGGGAGGTTTCCTAGTCGTGGTCTGTTGAGGTATAGCAGTTCCGTTTTACTCCAATTAATGGTTAGGTCGTTTTCTATTGCCCAAGTTCCGAATTTTTGTATTGCTGTATTTGCAGTGTTTATGAGTGTTTCTGTGTTTTTTGCTGAGATTGTCAGTATGAAGTCATCTGCGAAGGCTTGGATCTTTGTGTTGTTCCCCCAGCTATGGTTGAATGCTGTCTCAGCTATTAATAGCCAAAGGAGGGGCCCTAGGCAGCTTCCTTGCGGACAGCAAAGTATGAGTCTCGAAAACGTGAGTGCCGGGATCTTGGGAATTCGGTACCGGGAAGTTTCCGCCACGGAAACTTCTCGGCATGTTCGTTGTAAAAAAAAAAAAAAAAAGTCTTATACTATTTACAGCAGGTGGAAAAGCAGATTGATTGGAAAAAGTATTTCAGCAAAAAAATATTCTGTTTCTCTTTTTGACTTTAATAAAATTACTTTACTCAGCCAAATCAGATTTTATTTTAAAAATTTATCTATATAAATAAAGAGAAGTGTCTGTGTGTGTTTGTCTCATAGATATAGTAATAAGACATAGATTGATCTGCGAGAGGGAAAAAGTGATACCTTTTATTTAGGGAAAAGTCACTCTAATGGCTGCCTTTCTCCGAGTAAATCACACACAGGAATACACACGGATAATTTAGTAAATAAAATTTATGAATAATTTATTTACAAAAGGTGAATGAAAAACTCCAGGTACAGTTTCAAATTCATTTTTTTTTTTTTTTAATTCTTTTTTCAATACTCTCTAATGGCTGATTTTAGAACTTTTTTTCGGCATAAAATTTTTTTGCTCGATAACATGGGGATGATAGATCTATATGTATTACTATATCTATGGTCTGTCTGCTCTCTGGTGCTCACACTATTGATTGCAGAGTTTCCTAATTTGGCATATAGGTACCTGGGAATCTGCAGGTGTGCACCTCATCAAGATTTTTTTCGAATTTCGAATTTGAATTTTTTAAATTAATGTTTTTTCGATTTTAAATATTAGTTTTAATGCTTCATTTTTCATAAATTTAATTCTTTGATTGTAATCGTCTGCGTATCTTAACAACGGTTATTTCACTATTTATTTTTTTATTTAATGCATTCATTTGAAGGCGAATATATATTTTTTTTTATTATTATTATTGTATTTATTGAAAATCAAATGGTAATGCAATATAAATAAATTGTTATGTTTATGTATAACTTTTATAGTATAACAACTTTTTTTTTTTTTCATTTTAATTTAATTCCTTTAAAATATTTTTTATTTATTTATTTATTTATTTATTTATTTATTTATTTATTTTTTTTTGGTAATATTTATTGGAGGGAAAATGGTAGTAGATATTGGAAATGGATTAAACTGATTAAAATTTATTTGTTTTTCATGTATTTAATTCCTTTTAAAAGAAAATCTACTTTTTATTTTATTTTGTTATGCTGGTAGGAATCAAATCGTAATAAAGTAAATATAAAACACATGGGGCGATAAAACACATGGTTAAAAAACAAAAACATATAATAGATTCTGAGATACAGTCATCTTTAAAACCGTAGTTCTTAAATAACAGAAGTTCCACATGTCGTCGATAAATACCCAGATTGAAACGACCCGGGAAAAACTTTTTTGCGGAGAGTGGGAACCTGGACCCCCCGATGCAGCACGGGCGGAAAAAAGAGCTGCCGTACGCAGCGGGTACTCGAAGCAAGGTCTAGAGCAATTTGAATGATTATTTATTTATTTATGTATAAATTATTATTATTTTTTTTTATTAAGTTTTTATTTATAATGTGATGTATAAAATAAATACTGATCCAATTCTTTGGAAAATTCATTTAAATATAGTGGCCAGCGAAGCGGACGTAGCCTGCTAGTTTATAATAAAACAGTTGAGGTTCAGTTGGTGAAGGGAAGAAAAAAAAAGCTGGGGGATTTAGATTAGATATTTTTAACCATTAGTAAAATTTTGTGCCCCCTAGAAATTTCGTGCCCAGGGAAGTGCCCGTGCGATAATCAGGCCCTGTGTGACATCATAAGCGGTTTTCCCACAAAAACAACCTTTGGAAAGTGGTTGAAATAATTGGATCTACGAATTAATTACACGGCATATAAAAAATCCCTTAAGAAATTTCAACTTTTGGAAAATATCCAAAATCTAGCCCGTTCTTTTTCGTACAATTCACTTAACTTTTATTCTATTCAAATGCACTTTTGATAAAAATTGCCCAATACATGTAGCTTTAAACCTATGCAATAAAAAATGTTTTACCTTTCGCACATGCGCGATAAAAACATTTTTCATAAAAATGTTCATATTTCATGAGATATTTAAGATAAACTTTCACAGCTATTCTTCTAAGAAATAAAATTACTTTAATAATGTTTATATATGTACTTTGCCAAACACATTCAAATTTAAGTACAAATCAAAATTACAAATTACGCTTTTGAAACAGCAATATGAAATCATTAAATATTTAACATTGCTTAGTTTAAATAATATAAAATACTTTAAAATTAAAACTTATATACATAATATAAGAAGTATAATAGACTTAAACAAACAACAACAGCAAAAAAAAAAAAAACCTTTTGGTTTATGTATAATTTCAAAATTTGTTTCCTTAATATTTAGTGCTTGCTTCTTAATTTAAATTACTTTTGACAATCAAGTTTGTAAACAATAAAAATTTGCCAAACGAAAACATAGGTACAATAAAAAATAAGATGAGCATTTGCGGAATCTGGAGAGCTCAAAACTTTACCGGGAGTGTCCTATCTGTATAATGATTTGTGCTTCAAAGTATCCAAAATCGTAAAGAAGACCAAAAAGGGACAAAAAATAAAGTTAAATTTAGAAGTGTGTCGGTCCCTTTTTAGGAACACGGCTGATCACAGAACTTCAAAATTCTGAATGGAGGTCAGTTTTAACCTCTTCCGATCCACCTCGAAGCCTGATTTCAGAATTTTTCATTCCTTTATCTTTTTATTATTATTTTAAATAAGTATTTTTTTTCAGTTAGGAATACTGTATGGTGCTGCCACCTGTTGTCATAGAGTGAAAAATGATAATATGTCTGAGCAATGTTATCCGAAAAATGTAATTCTTTAATAATAGATCAGCATTACTTATTGTTCAGTTAGCACCTAAATTCAAATGTTTTGTTGATGTGAAATGTACGCAGTGAGACCCAGAACTGATATAGAGTAGGCAGGAAAGAAGAGGTCCCGAAGCAAAATGTTAAGCGATTTCAAAGTTTTTTTTTTAAATACATAAAGTGTTTAAAATATAGTGATTAATGTTTTTGGAAAATTGTTTTAAATATAGTAACTAGCCAATTACTTTAAATATAGTTACTTGTTGCAAATATAATTTTGAGATTAATGTGGTATACCAAATTAAAGATTCGTGCATCAAAACTTAAGCAATTAAAATTAACACAAGAGCTTAATGATCGTATAATTACGCGTTTTACAAGTTTAATTTTAGAAAAAAGCTTTTATGCAACTTCTATAAATTCTGAGAAACTACTTGTATCATGCGATCTTTATAGGCTCATAAATCACTTTTTATTACAAATCTTTTTCATACATCTGGCAGGTGAAATTTTTATATGTGCTTACTTTCCGTATAAGTATTTTTTTTTCCTGTTATCGCGATTTTTATTTGTTGATATTTCCATAACATTAAACGCTACAAACTGTTTTCCATCAATCATGTTTAAACACCTATTGTTCTCATTAAAACAATGAATTTCAGGTAAGAAAGAATGTGAGTTATTTTAATTACCAATAAATAACATGGATATATATATATATATATATATATACTTAATCGTGCGTATTTTTTTTTTTTTTTTTTAATCTACTAACATACTCTAAAAATATCCACATTCCTTTTAAATTTAAAAATTATTGATTAAATGATACGATGATGATAATAAATATATGCGCCCGTATATTTTCTATTATGATATAAAGTATAAAATAAATTATTAAAACCTGGCAACATATCCTATAAAAGTACATTAATACAATAATAATAATAATAATAATAATAATAAGGAGAAGAAAGATAAAGCAAAAATATAATGATGTAAGCAATATTTAGTATTATAATGTATGGCATTTATTTTATAATGGTTTCTCTAACGCAACAAAAAGATTGAAATATGTTTTTGTTCTGATTGGAAATAATACAGATTATTTGTAAATATTCTCGTATTTGTAAATAATCGTAATTAGTTTAAGGGGTACATGACAGATTTTCAAGGCTATCCGAAGCCCATGCTATTCTATGAGCACAATTGTTTATAGAATTATACATTACCTAATTGTTATTTTTAAATTCCGTTTTAACTTTCTGAAAATACACAACCGTTAAATTAGTACTCGTTTTCCAAAAATTTATTATTATGAGTTTAAAAATGCGAATTTTCATTTAATTGAATTTTCTCATTTTTACTTTCCGAACACTATAGTGAGGAAAGTATTGTAATCATGTCAAAAATCCGAATTCGAGATTTTGATGTTTCTATACGTTTTGAGGTCCCCTGAGTCCGTTTTCACTATTTTTACGATGATGTATGTATGTGTGTGTGTGTATGTGTGTATGTATGTGTGTATGTCTGTGAGTGAACACGCTAGCGTCTAAACGCTTTGTTCGATTAACCTGAAAGTTGGTACGCATATTGTAAGTCACCATAGTACGAACCCTATAGATTTTGGTGAATCTAGCACTTATAGTTTTTTTACAGTGACACAAAGAAAAATTCTTTATCATTATGGCCTATGGGAGCAAAATCTTAAAAGTGCGATAGCATCTAAACGCCTTATTCAATTGAGCAAAAAATTTATACACATATTATAGGTCACAAATACTCAATCTGTATAGATTTTGGAGAATCTAGCACTTATAGTTTTTTTACAGGGACACAAAGAAAAATTCTTTATCATTATGCCTATGGGGCCAAATTTTTAAAAATGTGATAGCGTCTAAACGCCTTATTAATCTGAGCAAAAAAATTTTACACATGTTACAGATCACAGTTGAACTAACTGTATAGATTTTGGTGAATCTAGCACTTACACTTTTTTTACAGGGACACAAAGAAAAATTCTTTATCATTATGGCCTATGGGACTAAATTTTTAAAAGTGCGATAGCATCTAAACGCCTTATTGAATTGAGCTGAAAATTTATATGAGTATTATAAATCACTGTTGCACTAACGATAAGCATTTTGTGAATCTAGCATTTATAGGTTTTTACAGGGACACAACGAAAAATTATTTATCATTATGATCTATGGGCTCAAAGTTCAGTAGCGTTAAATGAAACATCGTGTAATAGATGGAGAAAAATACTCAAACACTCTATTATGGTTTTCTCTCTTTTGTTTGTTTAACAACTCCTCTTTCTTTACTTTATATACAAAACTGTTAATTACTCAATGTTCGGAAAGTCGAGTGGAGTCACTCCAGATTTTTTTAGCTGTAAAATTAACTATAAAAACTTTAAAAATTTAATTTTCGGAAAAAGGGAAGGGAGACCGGCGCTAATAGTGACATTTTCGTCATTTTTGATATTAGCCTTGAGATTTGAACTGAAGTGAAACATTTAGTGCATCATACCATAGAGTACACCCATACCATAGTAGTATACCATAGAGTATTATATTTATAAAACTACTATTAATATTATTAACGTTTGTAATACCTTAAAATGAATTAAGCGTAGCCTCGAAATTTGTCACAACTTGCCCAATAGCGGGACTAGTAGTGACGTGCTTGGGGCACATTGTGACACATAAATGACAATACAAACACATTGCAACATATACAAATTATGTTAGAAATGTAATTAACTGCCATATATTTTAAATCAACAATGAATAATTTAATCATTTATAACGTTCTTAACACAATACAAACACTTTCATTTTTTAATTAACACTGTAAATCAAATGAAAATAAAATAGTTAAATCTTTAACACTTGTAAACTCTGAGTCTTTTATCAAGTTACTTTCCAGTTTTTATCCACCAATAACTTCATCTCCAGGTTGAATCTGAAAACTTGAAAAGCGTATAAAGTGAGGGTGCAACTTTTCATCAAAATTTGAAGCGTTCTTTCTGTCATCTAGCGGCATTGTTATTTTCATTTTTTTTTTTTTTTTTTTTTTTTTTTTTTTAAGCTGAAAATAAACAGTTATAGATTATATAAAATCTTCGACGCCAGATGGCAGAAACAGCTTGTGAAATTTTGTTGGACCCTGAAATCAGTCTATTTTTAAGTTTTTGAGTTGAATTGGTATTTGAAGTTAGTGGTGAATACCGACATTAGAGACACTTAACAATAGAAATAGAAGAAAACAATCTGTGTTAATTAGGAAAGAAATAAAAAGTAGGCGAACTCTAATCTTTGGCCATATTGATCTTTGACTCAGTAGCAATGCTACAACGTGTGGGCCTATATCTTATAGATCTACCTATAGTTCTTAATCAATCGTTGTCATCGCTTGTTTCAGCATCTGATTTACAGTTAATACAAATATAATAAGGTTATTTTTTGGTACTCCCTCTTTTACATGTCATGCATTGCACCCAGTCTTCTCCGGGTTTAGAAACTTTGTATAGCTCCAATCAAACTAGACACAAGCAATTATTGTCACCTTCAGAGCATTCCAATTCTTGCTTCATTTTTTTCAAAAAAGTTTTTTTTTTTTTTTTTTTTAAACCAATTTTTAAGAATGAACATGTAATTTCTAATAGCAAGCTCATACGCTAAATTTCGCAGTTCTGCAAGACTAATTCAATAAAACATATTCGCTGATTGCTTGGAATATTCACAAAATTCCACCTCCTGTTTAGGTATGAATATCATATGCAGTTTTTATATCCCATTTCAATATCTCCTTCCGTATTAGTATTCTTCTTTTTATTATTATTAATATATATAAGATGTGACATTCGGTTTGCAGTAAACAGGTCTTGGGCTTTCCTTAAATTAACCTTCCAGAGTTTACTTCTATTGCAACCCTCTCATAATCTTCTAAAATAGATTTAGCTCTTTCAGTATGTCTCTTGTAATTTCACACCATTTTACTTGAAATATAAAAACTTGCATCAAAAAGTATGCCGGGGCAAGTAGTGATATTGTCACAACGTGCCTCCTATACTTCTTTACAACTAGTCCTGCATTACGGCATTTTGAACTTTATTCGTTAGTTTCCGAAAGGTTGTCATGATTAACAAATGAAATAAATAGAATAACAGCTCAAAATATAATTATTCAAATAATGTTAGGGAAGTTTACATACCTCGCTATTAGGGTGCATCGAAAAACGCGTTTTTTCAGCAATTCAATTCTAATAGCGCGGAAAACTTGCGCATAGGCGTCATTATAAATGAAAAAATATTAATTTTTTTTTTTTTCAAAATTTGAAATCGCGCAGAAGGCCTAAAGTTACCAAAAAAGCCAAAATACCTGTAAATTTTAAAAAAATGCAAAAATTACAAAAAAATACATTTTTTGTTCTAATAGTGAAAAAAGTGTTTTTACGAGTGTCCTTAATGCATACAAAATATAATTAAACCTATTCTTATTTTACTGAATTCGCGCAAAAAGCCTAAAGTTGCGGGTTGTATCGTAAAAAAACGATATTTCATGATTTTCGACGATTTTTAAACATGTGCCAAAACCCATAAAAGTTTTATTTTTAATTTGTAATAGTGTAAAAACCATTCAAAATAGTTTTCCCAATCCAGAAATAATACTTTCAGACCTGTTATCCCTTAAATGTATTCGCGCAAAAGGTCTAAATTATAGTATAAGTTAAGTTACAGAGTCCCGTAAAAATGCCGTTTTCCATATCTGATGAGTGTTTATTTAACACATTAAGGTTTGTAATAAGCCAAACAAGTGATTTACAAAAAATGTATTAGCCAAACATATCATATTGCAGCTCTGAGCTCATTTCAACATTTAATCTGCGTGCTGAAATGACCCAGGACTCACGGCGAGGACGTGGCTGCAAGGCGAGTCCCACCTCACCCTACCCAACTAACCAACCAGGGTGAATTTTATTTGCAATATTTACAGTAACTATTTACTTTGTACAATGCATATATGTTTGTTGTAGGCAAAAGGTTATTTACATAGTAGCCCCTTTGAATTCTGACTTTGAATTAAATGTGGGCATCAGCTAACTTGATTTTAAAGTAGCTCTAATATAACCATCTCGATTTTCATGCCCGCACACTTTTTCTGCTGCTTCTGTAACCAGTTTTACACACATCTCAACTGACTGGTGTGGCATGGGAATTTGAGGTAGTTAAACACTGGTAGCGCTTTGTCTTTCAATAAAGAAGCAATGTATTCAGTTGGCATCTTGGACAGTAGTGGCGGCGGTGTTAACTTGCAGATTGACCAATCAATTAGTTCGGTATAGTCGTTTGCACTAAAATTTATTGAAGGTATTTTGGAGTCTCTTACATAACCTTCAGCTGATGGCTCATTTCTGGATTTAAGGATCCTCCTGTAGTCATATGCACCTGTTTGGTTTGATATAAAGAAAAACTACACTGTGAAAGATGGACAGAAGCATATTTTGAAGGTAGTTAAAACAACCAGGCATCTACCGGACAATATCAGGCAAATCATTGATCCAGTAATTCAAAGGAATGCATTCTTCTGCCACCCTGAAAATATGATGTTGGCTATGATAATGGATGAGAGACCACACATTAGAGAACTTGGCTACAGGAGGATCCTTAAATCCAGAAATGAGCCATCAGCTGAAGGTTATGTAAGAGACTTCAAAATACCTTCAATAAATTTTAGTGCAAATGACTATACCGAACTAATTGATTGGTCAATCTGCAAGTTAACACCGCCGCCACTACTGTCCAAGATGCCAACTGGATACATTGCTTCTTTATTGAAAGACAAAGCGCTACCAGAATTTAACTACCTCAAATTCCCATGTCACACCCAGTCAGTTGAGAGGTGTGTAAAAATGATTACAGAAGCAGCAGAAAAAGTGTGCGGGCATGAAAATCGAGATGGTTATATTAGAGCTACTTTAAAATCAAGACAGCTGATGCCCACATTTAATTCAAAGTCAGAATTCAAAGGGGCTTCTATGTAAATAACCTTTTGCCTACAACGAACATATATGCATTGTACAAAGTAAATAGTTACTGTAAATATTGTAAATAAAATTCATCCTGGTTGGTTGGTTGGGTAGGGTGGAGGTGGGACTCGCCTTGCAGCCACGTCCTCGCCGTGAGTCCTGGGTCATTTCAGCACAGATTAAATGTTGAAATGAGCTGAGAGCTGCAATATGATATGTTTGGCTAATACATTTTTTGTAAATCACTTGTTAGAGTCTTATTACAAACCTTAATGTGTTAAATAAACACTCATCAGATATGGAAACCGGCATTTTTACGGGACTCTATAACTTAATTTATACTATAATTTAGACCTTTTGCGCGAATACATTTAAGGAATAACAGGTCTGAAAGTATTATTTCTGGATTGGGAAAACTATTTTGAATGGTTTTTACACTATTACAAATTAAAAATAAAACTTTTATGGGTTTTAGCACATGTTTAAAAATCGTCGAAAATCATGAAATATCGTTTTTTTACGATCTAACCCGCAACTTTAGGCTTTTTGCGCGAATTCAGTAAAACAAGAATGGGTCTAATTATATTTTTTATGCATTAAGGATACTCTTAAAAACACTTTTTTCACTATTAGAACAAAAAATGTATTTTTTTGTAATTTTTGCATTTTTTTAAAATTTACCGGTATTTTGGCTTTTTTGGTAACTTTAGGCCTTCTGCGCGATTTCAAATTTAAAAAAAAAAAATAATAATAATATTTTTTCATTTATAATGACGCCTATGCGCAAGTTTTCCGCGCTATTAGAATTGAATTGCAGAAAAAACGCGTTTTTCGATGCACCCTACTCGCTATCCCTCGGGGCAATGACGATTCCAGTGTAGGTCACAAAATTTACTTTTGCACTGCAAAACACGATGAATATTTTTATTTCGAAAACAACGCAGCGTTATACTTCCAAACCTACACAGAACCAGGGTTGGCAAAAACCCGGGTTTTTCTAGAAAAACCCAACCCACTTGGGTTTTTGTGGTTTTTTGCGGGTTTTTCTGGGCATTTGTGGGTTTTTCTGGGCTTTTGTGGGTTTTTGTTTGAATACATTTGCATTGCAATGTTAGATATGTTATTTAGCATATTAGTTGTAATACACCTAATTATATTAAACTACTAATTAATAATTAATCTAATATTTATCTTATAAATAAAAATTAGTTTGATTCTAATATTAAAATAATGTTAATTAGTAATATTAAGTTATATTTTATTTTACTCTATGCTTATTCAAAATAAATATTCTTAATGACAATAACTGATAAAATAAAAGAATTTAAATTCTTAAGTACAATACATATCATTTAAATTTTTTAGTTCCCCATCATGCTATAAATGGAGAACTTAGGTAATCGTGAAAATTTTTGACCTCGGTTTTTTTTTACTTTTTTACACGTTTTCACATGTGAGGAATCCGAAAAATGACAAAATTTTATGTTGTGTGTTAGTTTGTTAGTCTCTGTACACGATATCTCAAGAACAAATTGTCACAGAGAAGTCAGATCAGTTTTAAAATATTACTTTCGACACTGGCAAGAACTCTATTCATTTGCAACATTCGAATTAAAAAACTTCGTAAGTTATTAAAAATTTATGCTTTTCTTAACATGTGAGAAAAGGGCAAAATTTTACTTAAACGTGCATTAAATGGAAAATTTTTACTGAAAAAATGTGAGACCAGTTTTAAAATATGAGTTTTGATGTCAGAATGAACATCAGTAACTAGAAACATGCTACTTTGAAAATTTCGCAAGCTATTGGAAATTTACGAATTTCTTAGCATGGCAGTATAAGGCAAAATTTCACATAAATGTCAATTTTGAGGTATATTTTCATCGTAAAGGTGTCAGACCACTTTTGAAGTATTATTTAGGGTACTGGCATGAATATCATAGAGTATAAATTTTCCAATTTAAAAAATTCGTAAATCATTTGGAATTTACGATTTACTTAAAATGGCAGAATAGGGCAAAATTGAGCATAAATGTCCATTTTGAGGATCATAAATATATCAGACAACTTCATTGTAACATTTATGATACTTGTTTGAACATAATTGACCACAAATATTCTAATAGGAAAATTTTGCAAGTTACTCGTAATTTAAGATTTAATCAACATAGCAAAATGGGGCGATAACCCATATAAATATGTATTTTGAGGATTGTTGCATTGGAAATAGTAGCATGAAACCGAAACTACGAAATTGATCCTAATAAAATAAATTAATAGATTAGAATAAGATAAATGTATCAAAGTGAATGGTGGATAGCCTATTAGATGGGGATTTCATTCTATCACTGTGTCAAGTGTTTGGTCAGTTTCATTTCTCTTAACATGATAATCATGTTAAGAGAATGTCCTGTACTAGAAATTTATGAGAACATATCTATGATGGGGAACTGAGCAGAGTCCACTTATGCCAACTAGTTTTAATTATGAAAATAAGTTGCACTTCTTTATCCCTTTTTTTTTTTTTTTTTAATAGTTGAAACGGTTATAGAAGAAAATTGCATTTTATTAGATTTATAATTATGTTGGTACTAAAATAAAATAAAATTATTATAAAGTTTTAAAACTAAACAGTTTAATTAGTTAAATATTGATTCTGGACAACATTTATGTCCACTGTTAAACAAAAATATTGTTCGGTTTTACAGGAAAAGGAAAATTGAACCAATTATAGAAGATAAACTTGCTTTTATTATATTTATAACTGTAGTTACTTTTTATGTTTAATACTATTTTCTAGAAAATAAAAATAACAGTTTATTCTTAAAAGGTAAGGTGTTTTCTATACTTTATAGATGGGATTTGTAAATTATAAATAATTTTTAACAAAAACCCACTTACTTGCAAAAACCCAGTGGGTTTTTGTTGGTGGGCCCGCCCAGAAAAACCCGGGCGGGTTTTTCTGGGCTGGGCCCAGTTTGCCAACCCTGCACAGAACACTAAGATAATCAACCTGTTCACGCACATGAAGTGACAGGTGCTGCAACATATCGGCTCAGTCAGGATGCTCGATGCCACTACTTGCCCCTGGCACAACTAACCCTGGTCCTTGTAACGGTTGTGAATTTTCAAATTGTGAAAACGGAATTTTAAAATATCAATTAGGTAATGAGTAATTCTAAAAACAAATTTCGCCATATAATTACATGAGATTTGGTGACTAGAAATGGGGAAATCGTGAGGAGTGGAGCAGCCTTAAAGCTACTTTTATAGTTTTTATGAACCTTGGTCGCGTTCAGTAAGCGAGTCGATCCACGATCAATCCATTGATCCAGAGCCAAAGCTTTCAGTACTGCTGACCGTTCCAGAGTACTTTCATAGGCGCTATATTTCCGTTTAGTGGAATGGACCGATCGGATTGGTTATGAATCAAACTGCTCAGAAAAATCTCTTCGGACGTTGAGTCACGTGATTATTCAATGTTTATTCGGGTGAAAATCTGACTGACATTGCGCCATATAAACAACCATGATCGGAGCTGTTTTATCAACCAATCACGTTACAATAAGAAATTGTGAAAAATCATTCAGTACGTTCTTGACCGATTCATTGAATAAAAGGTTCAATGATGTTAATCGATTCATCAAATTGATCCCTTTGAGGAGCTTTATTGAACGCACTCTTTGTATGTTGTTGTCACCAAAATATTTTCTTCTATATTTTCCTATACAAATTCACGCAGTACAAAACACTTATTAGAATTATTTTCCATGATGATTGCAGTTGATTTTCATGTCAGGTAAGCATTACAATGAGTATTCAAAAAAAAAAAAAAAAAAAAATCAATTTCCTGTTCACCTGATTTTTTTTTTTTTTTTTTTTTTTTTGTCTTTTAAAAAGAAGACAACTGCGTTTAAAATGATCATATATGTATGGTTAAACCATTTGATTTAAAGATATTGGCGAGTTTTTTAAAATATACTCATTTTGAAAATGTGAACCCTTCAGTGGCACTTCTTTTCAAGGCAAAACTGCTACATATTATTATTATTATTTTAGGTTGAGTGTTGCTATCCTAAATATTATTTTTTATTTCACATTGAAAAGTTTAAAATAATTCTCATTATAAAACATTTATATGAATTTTTTCTTAAACTGTCGTAATAAAAATTACGGAAGAAAAAAAGAAGAAATAAAGAAAAAAGAAAGAAAAACGCAAACTGTTTACCCAAATGTTACTAGCAATGTCAAAGTCCAAATAAACACCAGTTTTATTAAATTTCGTTCATTGTTTCGTGAGATACCTCATCCACAAATTTTGTGTTACTCACTCACATGCACACAAGACAGACATTATCTAAAAATGTTCAAATCGTATTCAGGACACAGATGTAAATCCAGCAGAAATCGGATGTCGAAAATTTTCACGAGTCCAATACTTTTCTTCTTATGTAATAATAAAAGACAGTAGTAAATTGAGTTTGGTCTAAAAATAATCAAATCCAGTTCTGGACATCTAAAAACGTGTAAACCCAACGAACAGGCCCTGACTTACGGCAGGGCATACGGGGCAAATGCCCTGGGCCCCCCTTCTGGAAGGGGCCCCCTACAGGCGAATACAGAAATTCTGCAACCTAAAAACCTCTTATGCCACTGCAAGGGGGCCCCCCAGAATAGGCTTGCCCCGGGGCTACAGGTAGTCTAAGTCGGGCCCTGCCAACGAATACGGCCAATCGAAAATTTTCACGAATCCATTTTTTTCTTCTTATATATGTAGAAGTAATTAGTAACTTGAATTCGATTTATAATTAAAGCTTCTGCTTTAAAGAGTTGCGAAAAGTAGTTTAAATTGGATGCTTACAATTTGACAAAGAAAAAGTCAAGGTTCAACAAAATAGAATTCGATTATTTTCTAATTTTGAAGCATAGATATAGTAATAAGACATAGATTGATTATCGAGGGGGGGGGGAAGTGATTCCTTTTCACTCAGAAAAAAGTTCCGTGTAATGGCCGCCTCTGAGTGAATACATATGTATAATTTACCAAATAAAATTTATGAATAATTTATGTATTAAAGGTGAATAAAAAACTGCAGATATTCATTTTTTTCTTTTCCTTTTTTTTTTTTTTTTTTTTTTTTTTTTTTTTTTTAATATAGTAATAAAAATATATTTAACGTTATTATTCTTTACTTTTAAGTTAAACTTTTTTTATGTATTAAAACTAGCGAGCTTTACCAACGCGCAGCTAGCTATATTTAAAACAATTTTTAGAATACCATATTAATTATTAATAAAAAATATTAAAAATATCAAAATAAAAAAAAAAAAGAAAGAAAGTATACCATTAAATATGACGATGGTAATTATTTCATAATAATAACATAGCAACTGATTATTAAAATTATACTTTTCATAAATTATTCCAATATAAGTTACTTCTGAAAACTTATTCTTTTTTTTTTTTTTTTTTTCATATATTTATTAGTACAATTGAAAGCCAGGCAATACATAGGGATTTTGAAAATTCATCAACATTCTGACTGCCGAATTTCAATACTGGCTAATAGCTGATGCCAAAAAAATTTTTCGGCATCAAAAATCTTTGCTCGATAACATGGGGATGATAGATGTATATAAATTACTATACCTATGTTTTGAAAAAAAAAAATTGCATTGGGAACACTATGACATCCCCATCTTGTAGTTAATTATATATACTTCTATTTTAAAAATATTTCCGTTTAATTGTTTCTATATCAATTTCAGTTAACTAATCATTGCTTTTTATTTTATCGTCTGCTAATTAATGTAAATATTTTTTGTTATAACTTATTTTCCTACCAAATGGCAACTTCATGTTTTTTTTTAGTAAAATATAGAACCAAAAAAAAAAAAGTTATGATTATGAAATAGTAATTTTATTATAAGAATTATTTTAATTATCTAAGACATTCTATTTCACATACATTGAAAAGACGGCAACAAATTTGGAGATTATTTATAATTGTACAGTACCTAAAATGAAATAAATAAAATTATATCAAATTGCTACCGGAGTTAACCAGTTCATCGTTAAAATGTAAGTATGCCATAGTGAGAAAATGATTGCTAATATATTTTATTTATAATTGCCATGTTTTCAGTAAACGTATTTAAAATTAGTTTCTTAAGAACCTGCCTGGTATATCTACGTATCGGCGTCAAAAATACGTATTTTTTATTAGAAATTTAATAATTTCATTCTTTTAATCGATTGACAATGCTCAGTTTCGACCTAATATAAATATGTTATACCTTTATCTTGAAACTTTTGATAAATACAAACTGAAGCACATTTAGTAAGGACAATATAGTAATTTAAAAATAAATTATTGAGCATTATTATAACATAATTCAGTTCTCTCTCTCTCTATATATATATATATATATGGAATACAAAGGAAAAAATTGTTCGCTAAAAATTACATTTTCTAGAATATTTTAGAATATAAACAATAATATTTATCACTTTAGATGACGTTGATTAGAAGTTAGTAAATAAGTATATGGAATATTAAGATTCTCTCTCTTTCTTTTTTTTCCTCCTTAAAAAAAAAGCGTTACGGAATTTTGTAATAAACTCTTCTAAGCTCTAATCATCGATATTCATGAAAATAATACTGGCATATGTTATAAACAGTAATTGTACTTTCTAAAATTATTAATTGCTAAGTCGCAGTAGAAAAACTGTAAAATATTTCGAAAAAGGGGATTCGCATCTTCAGCATCTCCAAACAAACGCTTACTAAGAGATTCTAGAATTGCGATTTTCATCTATGGTTGCTAAAGTTACATATTTTGATTTAATGATTTAATGTCCATTCCAGTTAAGTACTAGATATTGATGTATGATTTCATTTTGTTTTTATCCTATCGAACACTAATGTTAATGCTCATTCCGGTTAAATTTATCATATTGTAATGTAATGTAAAAATGAAACCTGAAATTTACCCTTCCGTTGCCTTAAATCATTGTAGTATTATTAAAATTACATAATACATATGAAAATTTTAAAGATAATATAAAGGCATGACTTTACATCTTAAGTATGAAAGCTGGTCTATATATTTTAGTCTCTTGGCATTAGTAAATGACGATTATTGAAATTCGCTATCTTTTTCCTATTTGGAGCTGAAAAAAATATTTAATGCATTACGTTCTATGATAAGTATTTCCATAAACCGTATTTCAATATGTTTATACTTTTGCATAACATAACGAAATTTACATTTATTATTCATATGCACAAAAGAAAACTGTTATCTATGGAATATGGTATGTTTAGTGTTAGGATTCACGAAGCTACTCCAAAATATTCAGAAACATTAAATTGTACAATAAGAAATTGCTGGAATTTCATCTGCGTTTGTGCTAAGCGTTTTTAATACCTTCCAACAGCGTTGAAGAGTGAGTGTCAGTTCAATTGAACTAACTGCTTGTGTTATTATTTCCTTCTTTCTGTTTTATAATCCCGTAGACAAAACACATTTCTTGCTCATATTTGTTTTTGAGGCATGCTGATAATAGATATATACATAGAGAAACAACCGCTAAAAACCTGTTTTTCAGATTCAGAGAACCACAAGACATGTAAATATAACAAAAATTCAAGTTGGAAATTATGAACCTACCTGACTATACCAAACATATAAAAGAGAAGATAATATATATATTTAATATTAAAAGTGGACGTTTAATATCATTGTTTTATTTATTTATTTTTTTGCAAATAATATTATAATTCATCTGGATTAGAAGGTATAATACAGTAAATCCCAATAAAGTGTCTTAATTCACATGCATTTTTCATTATATATACTTTTACGGGACGAAAATTATTTTATTGAATAATCATTGAGCCGTAAAAGTCATTAAGCGTATTACACACTGCTTTAATACGATAAACATTTTTTTCGGAAAAGGGGAAAACTGGCGGAAATTGATATCTTTTATCTTCTTCCCGAAGAGCTGATAATTCAGGAAAGACTTTTGTCCGTAAATTCAGTTTTTCTTTAATTAAATAACAAAATATACAGACAGGCATTAACGCAATTTGAAACTAGTATAATGTGGTAACTACAAGACTTTCTTTTATATAATTTTACATAAATTCATGCAGAAAATATTATTTATTAAATTATTATTTATGAAAGGTATTTTACATGATAATTGCAGACACGATATTTATCAGAAATAATTATAAAATTAAATGTCAAAAGAAAGTCAGTTTTATGCTAACACCAGAAAAAAATGCATTTTTCCCCTCACGTTAAAAAATTAAAAAAAAATCGATAACTTGGTTTTAAATTATCACAGATCTATGGTTCAACCATTCGTTTTAAAGATATTGTCAAGATCTTTCGAAAAATATCCATATTAAAAATTTACACCCCCGGGAGGGGGGACGATTTCACAGGGACAAACATTTTTTCCTAGTTTACTACTACTATTATCAGTAATTCATATTAATGTTACAATGATATGTTAAAAATAACTCTCATTATGTGCATTTATACGAAATTTTGTTCTATACTGCCATGTTCAAATTTTAGAAAAAGGGGATCACAGCGCTACCTGTTGAGTGTTTGATCCCCAAACCTAAACAACACCAGTTTATGTCAGCGTACATCTAAATATCAAGTCTGGTTAGATTTCGTTCATTGGTTTATGAGATACAGCGTCCACAAAATTTGTGATACTTATACACAGCATTCTTTTTGTTGTTTTATTATTATTAATAATATTTGAAGACCTCTGGACAGCACAAATCATAATAAAATTGTCGTTTATTATTTATAAAAGGTTTCAGAAGAATATGATATGTTTAGCGTCCACTAAAATATCCAGATATCAGAAATAATTGGAACTGCTCTTTCGTTTACATTAATCATTGTCTTACGCTTTTCACCAATTCAATTAGTCCATTATGAATGATTATGAGTACAATTTTTCTATATGTCTGTTGTGGAATTACGTAGACAAAGTACAATGAAGGTTAAACGGCGAAACATACACGAGTACGTACTGTTAGACCGGTTTAATAAGCTATACAAACCACATTATGTTTTATTCTTGGTTTTATAATTATTGATAAAAACAAAAGCGTCCTAATTTTTCTAATTTTCACACGCGCTTCCTTTTTTAAGCATGACAAGGCTTTCAATATACAAAATTTCACATTAATATTATTATTATTTCACATTAATATTATTATTATTTTACATATAATATTATATATATATTTATACATATATATATATATATATATATATATATATATATATATATATATATATATATATATATATATACACTCTGTTCCAAAAAATATATGCACTCTGAAAAAATTGACCTCCGTGACGAAACTCGCTATTTAAATGTAGTTTGACGTATTATGCAAATAACAACACCAATAAACTTGCAACACCAATAAACAGTGTATAATCATACAACGAGTGTATAAACTACGCATCGAATAGCATTTAAACGAGCCGGAGCGCTCAGTTACGCGAAATTAGAACCAGACTTATCGATGAGATACACGACACCGTAACTAAAGATGCCTTTTAGACGTACTCGGTGCCAGTATAAACAGTTGTCTGACTTTGAGAGGGGTCGCATCATAGGTCGCTGTAGGTCAGTTGGTCAAATAGACGAATCGGCCGGCATATTGGTCGGAGCGATATTGTAGTTGCCAGATGCTGGAGTAAGTGCTTTGAGAAGGCATAGTCAGTCGTCACAGTGGTTCTGGACGTTCCTGGACCACTAATGCACGAGATGACCGTTCAATCAGAGGAGCAACCATGCCCGCACTAACAGTGACGCTATCAGCAATTCAACGCCAATTGTGAACTCTGTCGGTGTCATGATGCATGACATCGTTTTATTTACTATTCAGGGAAAACAATATAATTTAATGTATTTAATATAATTAATGTTCTGAACACATTTCCGTAATTACAGGAAAGAGTTTAAAACATTAAATTATTTAGATAAATTGAGTGAATATTATATTGTTTGGCTAGAATAGTAAATAAAACGATGTCATGCACCATGACATCCACCGCACGCGAGACCGGGGGAAATGGCGATCTGCTAATGAAGAACCAAGAGGGAAAAATCGCAAAGTGCCGATGTGAGGCAAAACTTGCGGCGTTATTACGGAAAAGAGTTTAAATAATTTAGATAAATTGAGTGAATATTATATTGTTTGGCCAGAATAGTAAATAAAACGATGTATTGCATCATGACACTCAGGGATCCAATAATATCAAAGAAAACCATTCGGTTGGTTGGTTGGTTGGGTTTTACGTCGCACTAGTGCTGCGCAGATGGGCAATAGAAAACCATTCGGAGACGACTGTGTTACGCTGGGTTCATATCTCGACGTCCATTAATTACCAATGACACTTCAAGACAGACAGAGTTGTCTGGAATGGTGTCGCTTTCGGAGAGGTTGGTCAGTGTCCGATTGGTGAAATGTCATCTTTAACGACGAATCTCGATTTTATCTCAGTGCCGACGATCGTCGCATACGTATGTGGAGATAGAGAGATCAGCAGTTCAATTCAGCATCAATGAGCGGCACACAGTCATAAAACTTGGTGCGTCAGTTTTGGGGCGATCAGCTGGGACAGCCATTCACCTTCAGTCGTGCTTCGGGGTAGTCTCAATTCTCATAGGTACGTTGAAGACATTTTCTGCCTGGGGTGCTTTTAATGCTATCATATCGTCCAGACGTTTACTAGCAAGACAACGCCTGGCTAGATACTGCAAGATTGTCAAGACTATATGTCTCCAAGGTTTCAAAGTCCTTGAATGGTCTGCTTGGTCTCCAGACTTATGCCAATTGAACATGCTTGGGACATGTTGCGCAGGCAACTCCAGCCGACTCCGAACACATCTGCACAGAAAGAGCAGTTTCAACATTTGTGGCAAAAGGGATATTGACCACTTAATTGACTCATGCCCCACTGAGTATCAGCTTGTATAGCTGCCAGGTGTGGCTTTACTACCTAATAATTTTTACATTATTTTTATTACTGCTCGTAAATAAAACGCTTTCTTTTCATCAATTTTTGATCATTCGTTTATCTATTCGAACACAATCATTGATATGGCAGTTGAAGACATTTTTACGTGTAGAAAGTTATGCTTAAGGCCATAAGCAGGTTTTTGTCAACGAATGCATTTTATTTAATGAATATTCAGCCGGTAAATAGAACCCGTAATATGTGTCTCGCATAATTCAAAAACGGCTGGATATAGAACGTTGCAAATTGATATAGAGGTTTCTTATAACATCTCGTTGTGCACATTCCTTTTTGGACATGATTTTCCGTTTTGGAGACATTTAGGAAAATTATATTCATAATGATCAATAAAATCTTTTTGTAAAAGAATAGAACCGACTCCAAAAAGCAACTACTATACATAAAAAAAAAAAAAAAAAAATTGTATGAAATGAAACTGTAAATTGCGCCTAAAAGTGTAATATATTTTCCTTCGCCAAACAACCTATAACACTACAATTAATCATAACTTTTGAAGTCGGCGCATTATTTTTAAGTTAATTTTTCTCAAATGCTGCATTTTTAAGTTGTGTCACTTTACTACTTGCCTTTATCGGATATGAGCAAAAAACTATCTATTGAATGAATATAGCTTAAATTAAAAAGTCTTTAGAAATGTAAAGAATGATACGCTGCATTCGTAACTAAAAATTCTGTTAGGCATATATATTGAACGTTACAGTGAATACGTGTCACCCGCTTCGCTGGAAATTGAGCAGCGTAAATTCAAATATCTTTCCTACTAAATCGATGATGCTCTGCAATTTTATAATTCACTTTTTCCCCTGTCTTGAACCGTTTCCGAAATAGGAACGCTAACTTCACTGTTTTTCACCAGGTGGCGCTGAAGGCGGTTGAATCGCGTAGCACATGTTCACTTTACTATACCTACATACCACTTTTATGACTATAGCCTGTAGCTGTTAAGCAGTTAAACGAGTCGGGACTGACTTTTTTGGGCCCCCTGTATTTTCTGTTGATCGTAATGATATTACAATGGGACCTATTTCAGACCAATACCTTTACAATAAAACAAAAATATCAAAATCGGATCATCCGTTCAGAAGTTATGAGCTAGCAAACAAAAACAAAAAGCATACGCTTTGAATTGAGACCCTCCTCCTTTTTGAAGTCGGTTAATTAGAGCATCTCTTACGAAGTTATAAGCTTACAAACACCAACAACAACACATAGCTCGAATTAAGAACACCCTCCTTTATGAAGTTGGTTGAAAACGACTTTGCGCTAATCAAAGTGACCGCTTACAGTAACAGTACTTTGAACCACAGAGTATACGTGTCATCCGCTACGCTGCAAAGTGTGCAACGTAGTTCAAGTGTGCACAGGGTAGGAAATTGCGAACAAACAGCTGCACGTTTTGAGCGTTCTACCCCACTAAAAAAAATCTCAAGGTATTCCGCAAATATTTTTAGAGAAAATCTACAGAATATCTTAAGTTATTTGGCCCATTCTTAAGAAAGTTTACAAAATTTCTTTGTAATGGCTTAAAAATTTCTAAAGATATTTTATAGAAAAAGATAAATCTTCAAAATATTTAAAATATTTGAAGAAAGTCTTAAGAAAATACTATTTTCTCAAGAATATCTTCGGATCATGTTTATTGGGGTATTTTTAGCAATAATGTCTAAAAACTTTCTTTTCGTAGAAAATCGATGATGCTCTACAACTTCGTAATTAACTTTTTGTCCATCTTGAACCGCTTTTGAGATTGGAGCGCTAATTCCGCGGTTTTTCACCAGATGGCGCATTCTTTTCTTGAGATTGTAAACATATTACAATGGGACCTACTTCAGACCAAGATCTTTTCAACAAAACAAAATGTATCAAGTAACCGTATTTTGAACTATATAGCATATGTCTCACCAGCTACGCTACAACGTGTGCTATGTAGCTCAAGTGTGCATAGTGTAAAAAATTGCGAACAAACAAATGCACGTTTTTAGCATTGTATTTTTAGCATCAATATCTAAACTATCTTTTCATACTAAATCGATGATGCTCTGCAATTTTATAATTCACTTTTTTCCCCTGTCTTGAACCGTTTCCGACATAGGAACGCTAGCATGAATGTCTACTAAACTATCTTTTTGTACTAAATCGGTAATACTCTTCAACTTTGTAATTCACTTTTTTCTCTAGAACCGTTTTCGAGATAGGAACACTAACTCCGATATTTTCCACCAGGTGGCGCTGCAATTGGTTTAACCTTGTACTGCATGGTCACTTTGCTTTACTTACATACCATTTTTATCACTATAGCTGCAGCCGTTTAGCAGTTAAAAGAGTTGGGACTGATTTTTTTCGGCACCCTGTATTTTCTTTCGATCGTAAAGATATTACAATGGGACCTATTTCAGACCAAGACCTTTTCATCAAAACAAAAAGTATGAAAATCGGAGCATCCGTTCAGAAGTTATGAGCTAACAAACATAAAAAAAACACGGTTTGATTTGAGAACCTTCCTTCTTTTTTGAAGTCGGTTAAAAATACAAAGGTTTGGATCATTATATATGACCTAACATCACAGAGATTTCAAAAGAAGCTAATGATAGAGCGAGTAAATATATTGTTATAAAAGTTGAAGACATTTTTGCTTGTAGAAAGTTATACTTAAAGATATAAGCAGGTTCTTCTTGACGAATGCATTTTATTTAATGAATATTCAATATATATATAAACAATACTCGAATGATTTTTATATTATTCTAAGCTTTGCATTAACCAATGAGTTATTCTGTAACAAGCTGTTGAGTACTATTCCTGAAAAAACTAGTCCTCTATTTTACTCGGCAGCTTATATAATCTTGACCTTTTTAATTTGAGTATCTTTTTTTTTTTTTTTTTTTTTTTTTTTTTAAGAAATGTTTGCGGACTGGAATCTGCCTGTTTATTTAAGAATCAGTACGTCTGTTTATTTACCTAACACAAAACTGTCAATGTTTTCATAAGAATACGTATATTCCTATTATTGTATAAAGAAGTCATGTGGTAATGTCATGTTATGTTTTTTTACAGATCACCTTTTACTTTTTTCTATTAATATAGAGAGGGAAAATATTGGATTCGTCAAAAATTTTTATCTCCAGTTTTCTATGAATTTACATGTTTTCGGATGTCCTGAACACTATTTCACTGTATTTAGAAAGTGTCTGTCTGTCTGTGTGTGTGTGTGTACATGTCACAAATTTTGTGGTCGTTGTATCTCACGAGCCAATGAGCGAAATTTAAGCAAATTTATTATTTAGTTGGTCCCTGACATAAACTGGTGCTGATTATATTTGGGTATAAATCTCTCAACAGGTGGCTCTGTGATCCCATTTCTTTTTTCTAAATATTTAACATGGCAGTAGAGGACAAAATTTTATGTAATTTTTTATTTTTAACGTGTTATTGTAAAATTATAGTGAATTATTGATAATAGCAGTAGTAAACTAGGGGGGAAAAGTTTGTGCATGCGGGAGCATCGCTTCTCTCCGGGGGGGGGGGACCCCTTCCCCCTCAAAAAAAAAACAAAAAAAAACGCATTTCTTCTGATGTTGGCACAAAATTGTATTGTTTTCGCCATTTAGTGTTAGCATTTAGTGTTAGGTATTTTCTGTCAGATAAAAATCGTCTGCATTTATCATTGAAAATAATTTTCATAAATAATAATTTAATAAATTATTTTTTAAATTATTTATTGAATTTGTGTAAATTATATAGAAGAAAGTGGGATGGTGGCCACATCATACTAGTTTGCTTTTGAAATAAAAATTTCGCTGAATTTACTATGCGGTATTATATAGGCATGGCTAACCTGTGACCCTTGAGTTACCATGCAACACAACGTAAAATGTTTACGGCCCGTGACAAAATTTACGAAATTTAGAATTTGAAATCCAAAATTGAAATATTAATAAATTCATTGTAAACTATCGGTTATGTAATTTTAGAAACGAATATTGCATTGATTATCCATAATTGTTATTATTATATCGTATATTTATTCTTATTACATCAATATAACTTTTATTTAAAATACATTTAAAAATTTAATTTTATAAAGTGTGATATTGTACGGAAACACTACAATGTGCAGAATTTTGTTTTATTTATTTATTTATATATTTATATTTTATTTATTTATTTATTTATTTATTTCGTTTGAGAAAAAATGATACCAAATTTCTGTATAAAAACTGTAAATTAAAAAAACGAATGGAATTGGAATGCAAGGAAGACTTGTTAAATTGCTTCTTAACTACCGTCATAGTTAAAGGGTTAATCATTTAGTTCATAAAAACGACAAAGAACTTTCTCGCCAGGAATTTGTCGTTCCTGGCAAAGTTGCTCATACTGGAGCCTACCTTAAGTAGTCCTAGTGCTTCCTTATCTGATCTCAACTAATGATTACATGTTCAAGTAACAAATGGACTCATCATATTTTGTTCAAGTTGTCTTGTTACTGTAACCGTTTTTGTGATATATGAGATGCTGTCTCTTCTATTTTACCATGTTTTTATTAACTTCGATTCTTGTTTTTTGTATGTTTGTTTGTTTGTTTGTTTGTCAGGTACAAATCTTGCAATCGATTTTTAACTAACTTTCCCACTAGTTAGATATTTGAAACTTTCAGGACAGCTCAGAACACGGTGACAATACATTTTTTTTAATACTTTTAGTCAACTGTTTCAGGTACCGCTGCCTTTGGCAGCGTTTATATGATTCGACAGAAAATTTATTTAACTAACTTCCCGACTAGCTAGACATTTGGCACTTTCAGAATAGTTCAGAATAGGGTTAAAATGCATTTTTTTAATACCTTTAGCCAACTGTTTCGGGTTCCCGCTGCCTTCGGCAGCGTTATCAGTACAAGGATTACAATCGATTTTTTCCTAACTTTCCGACTAGCTAGATGTTTGAAACTTTCAGGATAGCTCTAAACACGGTGACAATACATTTTTTTAATACTTTTAGTCAACTGTTTCAGGTCCCCACAGCCTTCGGCAGCGTTTATATGATTCAACGGAAAATTTATTTAACTAACCTCCCGACTAGCTAGACATTTGAAACTTTCAGAATAGTTCAGAACACGGTGAAAATGCATTTTTAAAAAAATTTTTCGAACTGCTCCGGGTTCCTGCTGCCTTCGGCATCGTTACCAGTACAAAGCTTGTAATCGATTTTTCACTAACTTCTCGACTAGCTAGACATTTGAAACTTTCAGGATAGCTCAGAATACAGTGACAATACATTTTTTTGATACTTTTAGTCAACTGTTCCAGGTCCCTACTGCCTTCGGCAGCGTTTATATGATTCAACAGAAAATTTATTTAACTAATTTCCCGACTAGCTAGACATTTGAAACTTTCAGAATAGTTCAGAATACGGTGAAAATGCATTTTTAAATATTTTTAACCAATCGCTTCGGGACCCTGCTGCCTTCGGCAGCGTTACCAGTACAAAGATTGCAATCAATTTTAACTAACTTCCCGGGTAGATAGCCATTTGAAACTTTTATAATAGCTCAAAACACGAGAGCAATGAATTTTTTTAACACTTTTATCCAATTGCTCCGGGTTCCCGCTGCCTTCGGTAGCGTTTATATGATTCAACAGAAAATTTAAAAACATGGTATATAAAAAGATCTTTTTATCTTGAAATTATTTACCATATTTTTATTAACTTCTATCCTTGTTTGTATGTTTGTTTGTTTGTTTGTTTGTCCGGTGCAAATCTTGCAATCGAATTTTAACTAACTTCCTTACTAGCTAAGCATTTGAAACTTTCACAGTAGCTCACAACCCGATGACAACAAAATACTTCGAAGTCCTATTTTCGAATTTTTGAATAGTTTTCTTACAATTTGCGGCAAATAAATTTTCAGGATAGCCAGAAATACTTTCTCAGTTTTAATTTAAACAAGAATAGAAGTTAATAAAAACATGGTAAAAAAAGAAGAAACAGAATCTCATATATCACAGGAAGCGGTTACAGTAATAAGACAACTTGAACAAAATATGATGAGTCCATTTGTTACTTGAACATGTAATCATTAGTTGAGATCAGATAAGGAAGCACTAGGACTACTTTGACATGAACATGAAAATAGAAACATGAAAATAATAGCCTCCTAATACCTTATAAATAGACATTAAAATATTAACTATTATTTAATTGTTGCCAAAAAAAATTTACGAGTTCATTTTCTTTCGACATAAAAATAAATACATTTAATTAAACGTGAGCGTTAAAAATTGTAATAAAAGCTTTTTGTAAAAAAATAGAACCGACTCCAAAAAGCAACTACTATTCAAACAACTTAAAAAAAAAAAAAAGCCGTTAAATGGAACTGTAAATTGCGCATAATAGTGTAATATAATTTCCTTCGCCAAACAACCTATAACACTACAATTAATCATAACTTTTGAAGTCGGCGCAAAATTGAATGAAATTCAATTAGTTTTTAAAAGTTTGTCTTTAGATCGGTAGCAACAAATGCTGTTGTCTCGAATGATCCATTATCATGTTTCCTTTATTATTTAATCACTGTATACAATTGGTCCATTAGTAGCATCTACATAGAACAGTGAACATTCTTTACAATGCGATATTTATGTTTCTACGAAGTTAGAGTTTCCTTTGCGAATTTGGTATAACTTTGATAACTATCATCCTTGGTGGCTTTTGGATTTGGCGATCAAAACGTTATGCAAAAGTATACACGCAAGATGTATATTTTCGTAATATATATTATACGATGCATTGTTTCATATTCTAGATTACTCTCTTAATATAGCTTATCAAAATAATCATGATATCCCAAAGAAATTAAACATGTTTGCCAGATAATTTTGCGATTTTTCTTTCACCAAGGACGTCAGATACCAGCATCTTCGCCAACTTTTGCTGCTTACAAAATCTTATTTGTTTTCTTGAATCAAAGTAGTTTCGGCTGCGTTTTGCAGGTGACAATGTGAGATGTTTATTAAATAGGATTTGATATTTGTATTGAATAAAGTTATCAATTTTTTTTTAATTTTGCGCCGACTTCAAAAGTTATGATTAATTGTAGTGTTATAGGTTGTTTGGCGAAGGAAAATATATTACACTTTTAGGCGCAATTTACAGTTTCATTTAATACCTTTTTTTTTTTTTTTTTTTTTTTTTTTAGTTGTTTGAATAGTAGTTGCTTTTTGGAGTCGGTTCTATTTTTTAAAAAAAAGATTTTATTTTTCTCTTTTCAGTGAAAACTTATTCATATAGCAGAACATCAAAAGACGTTCGACGGCAGCTTCACAAATCACAACTTCCAAGAAAAGTGACATAACTCAAAAAAATCCCTTTTCGGCAAGCTTAAAGGCAAAGGTAGATTCCTTTACGTTAATGTTACAATTGTAAAGAAATTTTACATATGCATTAATACCTAGCCAATGGCTTTTTTCCCACACATTGCATTATTTACGTCACTATTCTGTTTTCAAGAAATTTAGTTTTCAACTATAAAAGTGTTTTATTCATTCTACTTAAAATTTTAGGCTAAATTTATTGGTTTGTAAATGTTTTATTTTTTTTTAAATTCAAGCTCATAATCATTCAACAAATAAAAGCCTTAAAGATATGATATACAATCCCAGCAATGGTGAATCCCAGAGGGGGCTATTGGGCTACACCCCCCTCCCCACCCAAGCTTAATCAAAATTATAATTTTTATTTAAAATCCATATAACTGTTGTTCAATATCTTTCTTTTAAAAGAAAAAGTAATAGAAACGTGAAAATGCACTTGTGATCTTACTAGTTCTGGTAAGCCTGGCGTTGCTATGGTCAGGTCAAATACAGATAAGTGGTAGCGGTTTTTGGATAGTTATTTCATTGTAATTTTTGTTGAATTATTGAAAATTTTGTATTGTGTTTTTGTGATTCTTATTGTCAGATGAGTAAAAATTGTAAAGTGAAACTGTTTTGGTTCAAATAAGCTGAAACATTAACATTAACATTAGTGAACATTTGACCATTTGGCACCGCTGAATTTCAATGTAAATTGTTATGAATTTAGTAAATCGAATGATTTGGCGAGGTTTCGGTGACAAAACTTGAGACTCAGCAATGAAATTTGTGATTTGGGGGCAAAAGTTGATAGTTGTTGACGAAATATTTAACTTGGCGACAAAAGTTTGCGAGTTTGGCGGTGGAGAAAGGCAGCTTTGGCGTCATTATATTTTCTATCCACGCGAAAACCTAATATCTCTTCACAGACCAATATCTTGTTTCGACAAGATAAAAAGTCAAAGTGAGCTGTAAAGTATTACTCTCAATCGTAAATTTTAAATTCTTGCCTAAACTGACATTCTAAAGTATTCACCACAAACAATATTTGTATTAAGATTGACGTATTATTTTAATTTTATATTTTTAAATGATTAATTAAAGCGTTTAACAAGGTTTTTAATTAACACACTTTTATTAACTTGATATGATGCAACTATTAATGTATGTAACGGAATTTTGCAATTCAATATTCGGCAACTTCTTGTCGTCCAAAGGACCTGAAATTTTGCACACGACTTCATAATCAATGACAATACTAGATACAAGTGTTTCCAGGCATTTTTCCCATCAGGGGCAGGTTTCAAGGGCAAACAAAAAATCTATACTTATACAAAACTATCGTACGTGACACAGGATTTGGATGTATTTGTATAATGTCGAGTGGCAACAATTAATTTTTTTTAATAAAGATTTAAAAGTATGTAATAGTTTTATAAAACCTTTATTAGTTCATTTTTCAATAAAAGAGTGTTATTTATTTTTTTAAAAATAGTATAATTTTATTTATCAAAATAAGGGAATTCTAGTAATGCAATACTTTAATTTAAATTTAAATTTTTATGAAAATAAACTTCAACGGAAAACTCATTAAAATCGTACCTAGTTCATTTGTTAAAGGGATACCTAAATGTCCCCAAATTTATTACCTTTTCTACCATGCCAGTTTAATTCGTTTAGCATAGATTTACAAGATTTTTTTATTTTTTTATATACGATGACATTTATCTTTTACATTATAGCATCTATGTCATAAAGCTAAGTCTAAATCTGCTTAGCCCTAAGATATGTTGATTCTATTAACTTTTTTTTTATTAACTTTTATTTTATTTGTTTAAAATCACGGATAAAATTTTATTTCATTTTTCTCAATACATTGTTGTAATTATGACGTCATATTTTCTGCTAAATTAAACTTTTTTTTTTTTTTAATCAGATTATTATATTGTTTAAAAACATGATTAAAATTTTATCCGCGATTGTAATGAAATGCTCGCCCTCTGGTGGGCTAAGGTGAAATTATCACACCACTGCATATCATCATATTATGCAATCGATTTTCCATGATGTCATGGCGGAGAAAGAAGAATAATAAATACACGTGGCTATTATATTTATTAACAACTGCAGTTCAGACTGCGCCATCTATCGATCATTACAAACGCGGATTATATTTTCAGTGATCTTTTTTATTATCATTTGCACGTGACATAACTATCAGATCATAAATTACTTCAATGAAAGCTATAGAAAATGTCGGTTTCATCACAAGAAGAATCACTTTTTAACTTGTAACTTTTAAGCAATTGAAGTTATCGAAAAAGTTTAAATGCAAAAGTTGTTCTTTAGGGTAAGGCGGTAATTTGCCTGATTTGAAGTATTTTCCTATTTTCAATATTAAAGAAATTATGGGCAAATGAAAATTTCCACGCCCCACCATTTCTACCCCCTTTGAGCAGGATACCCCATCTACGAACTCGACCGAGATTTTTACTGTCCTGACAACATATCCCGAGCTGGTTAAATTTAAATAAAAATTATTCCAGTTATCGTGTTCACATCTTAACATGGGAAAAAGCGTTATACATATATATATATATATACCTATATATATATATATATATATATATATAAACTTTTGAACGGAGGGTGGTTTTGGGTTCTAGGGGTCATGATCGGATATGAAGAAATTTTCCAGAAGTCGTGTCATGAGAACCATTGCAATAGGTAGATCTCCTATAAGGAATCAACCTAAAATGGTTTATGTCACTGAAAAATATATGAAATGCACCGAATGTGGACAAAAAAGTTACATCTCCATCTAGAAAGTTATCCACTCGAGAGACAGTTGTGCCAGTTTTATTCTAGTCAAATTATTTTTAAGTTGATTATCCTGAAATGCTGAATTTTTAAGTTGTGTCATTTTTCCTGCCTTTATCGGATATGAGCAAAAAACTATCTATAGAATGAACATACTTTAAGTTAAAAAGTCTTTACAAATGTAAAGAACGGATACGCTGTATTCGTAACCAAAAATTCTGTTAGGCATATATATTGAACTTTACAGTGAATACGTGTCACACGCTGCGCTGGAAATTGCGCAGCGTATTCAAACAAGGAGCAAAATTAGCATTGCAGCTGACGGACAGAAGTTTCAACATCGATACGTACACACTGCTTTTACCAGTGCAGCTGCATGAGTTCAGCAGTTAGAGTGAGAACAGACTTTTGTGAGTATCCTGCAATTTCTTTATATCTTAATGAAATCATAATGAAACCTATTTCAGGCCAAGATCATTACAGCAAAAAAAGTATTAAAATTAAATCATCTCTTACAATGTTAAAAGCCAACAAATTTCAACGACAACAACAATGAGAAACATGGTTTGTATTGAGAACCTCTTCCTTTATGAAGTCGGTTTAAAATGTCTATGCGTTAATCGATGTGACCGCTTACAATAACCATACTTTGAATTTTACATAGCATAAATGCAGCATGTACGTACAACATATGCAATGTCGTTTAAGTGTGCACAAAATAGGAAATTGTGAACAAACAAATGCACGTTTTAAGCTTTCTGTTTTTTAGCATTAATGTCTAAACTATTTTTTCGTACTAAATCGATGATGCTCTGCAATTTTATAATTCACTTTTTCCCCTGTCTTGAACCGTTTCCGAGATAGAAACTCTAATTCCCACTGTTTTCTACCAGCTGGCGCTGTAGGCGGTTAAATCGTGTAGCCCATGTCCACTTTACTATGCCTACATACCACTTTTATGACTATAGCTGCAGCTGTTCAGTAGTTAAAAGAGTCGGGTCTGACTTTTTTGGGCACCCTGTATTTTCTTTTGATCTATTTCAGACCAAGACCTTTACAATAAAACAAAAAGTATCAAAATCGGATCATCCGTTCAGAAGTTATGAGCTAACAAACAAAAACAAAAACAAAAAAAAACATATGCTTTGAATTGAGAACCTCCTCCTTTTTGAAGTCGGAGCATCGTTAGAGCATCTCTTACGAAGTTATAAGCTTACAAACACCAACAACGCATAGCTCGAATTAAGAACACCCTCCTTTCTGAAGTTGGTTGAAAACGACTTTGCGCTAATCGATGTGACCGCTTAAAGTAACAGTACTTTAAACCACAGAGTATAAGTATCATCCGCTGCGCTGCAAAGTGTGCAACGTAGTTCAAGTGTGCACAGTGTAGAAAATTGCGAACAAACAACTGCACGTTTTAAGTGTTCTATTTGTATCATTAATGTCTAAATACTGTCTTTTTGAAGTAAATCGATGATGCTCTACAACTTCGTAATTAACTTTTCTCCCATCTTGAACCGTTTTCCAGATAGGAGCGCTGTTTTTCAGCAGTTGGCGTTTCATTTTCTTTATATTGTAAAGATATTACAATGGGACCTACTTCAGACCAAGATCTTTAGAACAAAACAAAAAGTATCAAGTAACCGTATTTTGAACTATATAGCGTACGTCTCACCAGTTACGCTACAACGTGTGCAATGTAGCTCAAGTGTGCATAGTGTAAGAAATTGCGAACAAACAAATACACGTTTTTTGCATTGTATTTTTAGCATCAATGCCTAAACTATCATTTCGTACAAATCGATGATGCTCTGCAATTTTATAATTCACTTTTTTCCCTGTCTTGAACCGTTTCCGAGATAGGAACGCTAGCATGAATATCTAAACTATCTTTTTGTACTAAATCGATGATACGCTTCAACTTTGAAATTCACTTTTTTCTCTGGAACCGTTTTTGAGATAGGAACACTAACTCCGCTATTTTCCACTAGGTGGCGCTGCAAGCGGTTTAACCTTGTACTGCATGGCCACTTTGCTATACTTACATACCATTTTTATCAATATAGCTGCAGCCGTTTAGCAATTAAAAAAGTTGGAACTGATTTTTTGGGGCACCCTGTATTTTCTTCAGATCGTAAAGTTATTACAATGGGAGCTATTTCAGATCAAGACCTTTTCAACAAAACAAAAAGCATCAAAATCGATCCGTTCAGAAGTTATGAGCTAACAAACATAAAAAAAACAAAAACATACGGTTTGAATTGAGAACCTTCATTCTTTCTTGAAGTCGGTTAAATAGTTAAACTATGCATCTTAAAAAGTTTGACGTCATTATCGCTTTAAAGGTTTAATACGCATTGATAAAGTGTTAATGTAGTTAGTTGTATAGCTATGATTTAACAGAAAATTTAAAAACATGGTTTATAAAAAGTTTCTTATCTTATAATTATTTGTGTTTAAATACTTACCTGATGATGCTATAATGTTATGGCGAAAAGCTTTGTAAACGATTTTAATAAATTTTAATTCGTGTTTTTTAAGTGTTTTTATTATGCTTTAATTATTAATGAATATGATTGTAACTGTACCTAAGGCAATAATCTTAGGTACAAGGTAACTATGTGGCCCTTGGTAAATACTAGGTAATTTCATTCAAAATGACTTCTGCTAAAAAGTCAGATGAAAAAGAGACTTTTTTTACTATCTCATTTAATACTTAATATAACAAGCAAAATCATGTACTAGAAACAAAAGACAAATATTTGATTTGGCTTTGTAAAACAATAAAATAGATGAGCTACAAAATTTTACTTTAGACCATATAAAACTTTTTTCCACCTATAAATTGCCAAAATTTTCTGCTCAAAGGTTTCAAAGATGCAGCGAAAACATCAATTAATGTTCTTACTAACATGATTGAGATGTAAAAATTAAAACTAAATAGTATTCAATAAAGTGGGATGGCTATAGATAAACAAATCTCCACTATGTATCTCGCATTACGTATGCATTTTGTGTTACGTGTATTTTTTGTACACGTAAAGAAACGAGAAGTATAACAGCAGTCTATTAGATTCAATGCACGTCAGCCTGAAACACGAAATAGCCCATTTTGCAAGATTTGCGACCAAAGTTAGCAAAAAGGGTTGTTTAGTGTTAAAGTCCTTTGTAAATTTCAAGCAGAGATAAAACTAGCTTTTTGGTAAAACGTTCGATTTATTGATGCTCTTCTCCCAAAGAGTATAAAAAAATGTCGAAATGCACTCCAGAGTATTCCACTGAATTACCAGTTGCTCTTTTTAACACGCTTTTATTAGCTTCACCTGTATGTATGTTTGCATGTATGTTTGTAACCGCTCGGGAAGCAAACGAAAAATCTATATTGTAAAAAAAGACTTTCCGTACGTGAACGCTGTGGCTGAGAGGTAAAGCTCCGGGCTACGAACCTAAAGGTCTAACGTTCGAGCCCAGTCATGGGAGATTTTTTAAAAATGGTTTTTCTTTAATTCTAAATTATTTTATAATCACACTGTAATATGGTGTGTCACTCACACAATTTTTTCTTACCCTGAATTTTAATTCTATAAAGATAGATATTTTGTGAATTTTAGTTCACATTTCAAAAAAAGCGTATTCTTTAATTTTTTAAAAGTATAATTTTATTCAATGACAATTTGTGGAACCTGATGACTTTTTTTTTTTTTTTTTTTTTTTTTCCAGGAAATGCTATTTTCGTGTTCTATGGCGTACGCAATACTATTTTCGTGACTTTTATGGTAGAACTATTAGATTTATTGGATTGTATTAGTAATATTCGTCGATTAAAGTGTATTTAGTGACTAAATCTTCTCTGTTTATTTACAAAGCACTTACCGTGGCACACAAAACAGACATTGTTTTTGTAACACTATGTATAATTAAACGAGTGTGCAAGGATGCAGACGATGTCCACCTCAGATTTTATATTATGTGATAGTTAATATTTTGTAATTCTAATTATCTTCATTTCTAAAAAAAAAAATACTTGATAAATTTTCTAATCTAATACTAATTTAAATGCTTGAACACAAATTTTACAAACTAATGCTACTTTAAATACTTGAATACAAATTTTCTAAACTAATACTAATTTAAATACTTGAATAGTTGTTTACACATGATCGGAATACTTGTTACACATAATCTAGGTTTTTCAAAGAAAAAGTAATTCTTGTAACATTATATGTACTATTAATCTATATAACTTATAATTCAATAGCAAATGCACTGTTAAACTACCTGGTATAGGCGGACTCTGCTTAGTTCCCCATCATATATATGTTCTCATAAATTTCTAGTGCGAGACATATTATAATCATGTTAAGAGAAATGAATTTGACCAAAGCTTGACACAGTGACAGAATGAAATACTCGAATAATAGGCTATCCGCCGTTCACTTCGATATATTTATATTATTCTAATCTATTAATTTATTTTATCAGGGTCAATTTCGTTGTTTAGTTTTCATGCTACAATTTCCAATGCAATAATCTTCAATACTCCTATTTATATGAAAAATTTTCAGTTTCGCTATGTTGATAAAATCTTAAATTACGAATAACTTACGAAAATTTCCTATTAGAATATTTGTAGTCAATCATGTTCAAGCAAGTATCATAAATGTTACTTTGAAGTTGTCTGATAGATTTATTATCCTCAAAATGGACGTTTATGCTCAATTTTGCCCAGTTCTGCCATGTTAAGTAAATCAAAAATTCCAAATAACTTACGACTTTTTTAAATTGAAAAAATAATAGTCTATGATATTCATGTCAGTATCCTAAATAATATTTCAAAAGTGGTTTGACATCTTTACGATGAAAATATCCCTCAAGATTAGCGTTTATGTGAAATTTTGCTCTATTCTGCCACGTTAAGAAATTCGTAAATTTCCATTAACTTAAGAAATTTTTATATTGGAAAACTCATAGTCAATAATGGTCTTGCCAGTATCCTAAATAATATTTAAAAAGTGGTCTGATATCTTTACGTTAAAATTATCCCTCAAAATTGACGTTTATGTGAAATTTTGCTCTATTCTGCCATGTTAAGAAATTGGTAAATTCCAAATAACTTGCAAAACTTTCGAAGTAGCATGTTTATAGTTGATGATGTTCATTCCGAATTAAAAACTGATATTTTAAAGCTGTCCTGACACCTTTACACTAAACATTTTCTGCTTAATGGACGTCTAAATGACATTTTGCCCTATTCTCCCATGTTAAGAAAATCGTAAATTTATAATTACTTACGAAGTTTTTTAATTCGAATGTTGCAAAGGAATAGGGTTCTTGCCAGTGTCGAAAGTAATATTTTAAAACGAATCTGAGTTCTCTGCGACTATTTGTTCTTGAGATATGGTGTACACAGACTAACAAACTCACTAACGGACTTACGGACTAACAAACTAGCAGACCCTACAGACGACACCATACCAGTTTTGTCATTTATGGATTCCTCAAACTTGAAAACGTGTAAAAAATTCGAAAAACCGAGGTCGAAAATTTTCATGATTACCTGAGTTTCCCATACCTATAGTATGATGAGGAACTAAAACACTGACAAGTAATTTCAGATTTTTTCTTATGGACATATTAATGTGTTTTCTCATGATTAATTTAAGATCTGTTGAAGAGAAAAAAAAAATCTATAAAATCGATTAATATATATATATATATATTTATTTATGTGTAATTTTATTAAAAATAAGCTTAAAGTTAACTCTACACTTTAAAAAACTGAATATTTCTTATGAAAAATATTTATTCTTAAAAAAAATTCTATTTTTTATATTAATAATGAGTTTTTCTTCAGTGCAAGGCACAAAAGACACGTAAAAATAAATTTTCTATTGAATTGAAACGTATAATTAATTTCGGCATTTCTCCAGAAAAATATGTCTGCAACAAAGAATACACTAGCACACTTCTAAACATTTTTAGAAAAGACGATATATTTTGAATTAAGTATTGAAACTTCACTGCTGTTAGAGTTTTCGAAAATTCAAAGGAAATTCCGAATCGATAATATTCTTTCATATCAAGGAACAACCTTTTAAATTTTATACTTCAAGAAGAAAATTTCACTGAAACACCTGGGGCACTTTGAGTTTTATTTTACGAGCTTGTCATTTTCCCTTGACACTATGACAAAGCCACAAGTTACCATGTCAATAGCAGAAGTGAAGTAGAAATTTTAGTTTTAACTGCGTTGGGGGGTGACACATTATTGAAAATGACAAGAAGCGTATATCAAGCTCGAAAGTCATTTTCTGTCAAATCGGTTCATAAATTATATTCTAAAAACTTAGGTTTCGATCAATTATATTAGCTAGGTCAAGAGTTCAATAAGGATATTTGTTTCCTTAAAATTAGCTTTTTGAAAACAGTTGTGCTTTAACATTTGCTTAGTGTTTTAAATTTAAAATACAAACTTAATAAAAAATGTAAAATCATTGAAGATTAAAAGCTCAATGATAGAGAAAGCTATTAATCAAAATTAGTATTTTTTTCATCGTAATTTTCAATTGGCTATTCATATTTAAAATTAACTTGTAAAACTAGGCTTGTAAAAACCCTCGACACTGAAGTAAATTGAATATTATTTTTCTATAGAACCCAATTTTTTAGACGAAAGAGCGTTAGCTCGAAAATAATGAAATGTGAACGCAGGGCTGGCATTGAATTTAATTAAATGTTATTTCTCTATCAAATTTCTAATTTTCAACCAGATTTAGCAATTTTGAACTGCAAACTCATAATCAAAATTTTTTGACAAATTTTAATTTAGTCAAAATATGTTATTTTATTTATTTATTTATTTAATATATATATATATATATATAATATTTGGCATAGGTGGATTCTGCTCAGTTCCCCATCATTTATATGTTCTCATAAATTTCTAGTGCGAGACATATTACATTCATGTTAAGAGAAAGGAAATTGGTCAAACGCTTGACACAGTGACAGAATGAAATCCCCGCCCAATAGGCTATCCAATGTTTACTTCGATATATTTATCTTATTCTATACTATTAATTTATTTTGTTAGGGTCAATTTCATAGTTTAGTTTTCATGCTACTATTTCCAATGCAAAAATCTTATTTTTTATGGAAAATTTTCAATTTTGCTATGTTGATAAAATCGTAAATTACGAATAACTTACGAAATTTTCCTATTAAAATATTTGTAGTCAATCATGTTCAATCAAGCATGATAAATGTTATTTTGAAATTGTCTGAAAGTTTATGCTTAATTTTACCCTATTCTGTTAAGTAAATGTATTTATTTTAAGTATATTGTAAATTCCAAATAACTTACGAATTTTTTAAATTGAAAAATTCATCGTTTATGATATTCGTGCCAGTATCCTAAATAATATTTCAAAAGTGGTCTAAGATCTTCACAATGAAAATATCCCTCAAGATTGAGGTTTATGAGAAATTTTGCCCTATTCTGCCATGTTAAAAAATTCTTAAATTTAAAATAACTTACGAAATTTTTATATTGGAAACTTCATAGTCAATAATATTCATGCGAATATCCTAAATAATATTTCAAAGATAGTTTGACATCTTTATGATGAAAATATCCCTGAAAATTGACGTTTATGTGAAATTTTGCCCTCTTCCGCCATGTTAAGAAATTCGTAAATTCCCAATACATTGCGAAATTTTTAAGCTACTTAATGATGTTCATTTCAGCATCAAAATGGATATTTTAAAACTGGTCTTACATTTTTACAGTAAAAATTTTCTATTAATGCACGTTTAAGTGAAAAATTTCCCTATTCTTCCATGCTAAGAAAACCGTAAATTTCTAATAACTTACGAAGTTTTTAAGTTGAGTGTTGGAAATGAATATGGTTCTTTCCAGTGTCAAAAGTAATATTTTAAAACTAATCTGACTTCTCTGCGACTATTTGCTCTTCAGATATCGTGTTCACAGACTAACATACTAATGGACTAACGGACTAACAAACACCCTACAGACGAACACCATGCAAATTTTGTCATTTTCGGATTCCTCACACCTGAAAATGTTTAAAAAAGTCAAAAATCGGAAGTCGAAATTTTTCACGATTACCTAAGTTTCCCATACCTATAGTATGATGGGGAACTAAAAATCACTTAACTTAAATAAAAGTTTGATGACTGATAGCACGCAAATTTTAAAATATCACTGTGCAAAACTATTAATGATTCTTTCAAGTAAACTTTTATCTTTTTGTCAAAATCATTTTTAAATTTGCGATGAAAAAAAAAAAAAAAAAAAAAAAAAAAAAAACTTTTATTTTCTAATTGAATAAACCGTGTGACTCATTTTAGCAGCAAAGAAGATTTGGCAGTTTCTTAGAAGCTCAGTATTAAAGAAAACTTTCAATCGAATTTAGATTTTTTTTTTCGGGGTAATTTTAATTTAATGTTGATACATTGAATTGAAATACTTAAAGCTAGCTTTAAAAAAACTCTTGACCTTGAATTTAATTAAATCTTATTTTTCTTTTAAATCTAATTTTCAGTTAGTAGAACGTTAGCTCGCAAATTATGAAATTCCAATTTTGAATTTAATTAAATATTATTTTTCATTAAAATCTCTAATTATCAACTGGATTTGGTGATTTTCGACTGTGAACTTAAAATCACAATTTTTTGCCAAATTTTAATCGTGTCAAAATAGATTAAAATTCGCGATATTTTTTATTTTTAAATTTTTTTTTAAGCTTATTTGTAATCTAATATTGAAATACATAAAAAAATGAGTTATCTTTATCTGGAGTTGGAAAATTAACAGACAAATAAAAAAAAAAAAAAAAAAAAAAACGATGTGAAAAACTTATACTATTTATTTATAGTCAATTTTTACGTCTTTTCAAAATCGGTTAAAAATTACAATTTAAATGGGAAAAAAAAAAAAAAAAAACATTTAATTCAATTTATTTTCTAATCGAATAAACTGCATAACTTATTTAAAATCTGCAAGGAAGTGTGGAGATATGTTAATTATTATTGTTCCTTTGTAATCTTGCCGTCTATAACATTATAAAATGCCAAAGCAAATTTCCCCTGAAAAATCACATTTTAGTTAATGGAAAAAAAAAGCTGTTAAACAGATTTATCATGCAGAGCTAAGAACCATGCCAATTAAAACAGAGTCAAAAGAAAATAAAGAGAGAAAAAAAAGAAGAAAAGAAAAGAAAAGAAATCGGTAGTTTTTTGGGGAAGCTACCGTGCAACAGAGAGACACACGGGCAAATGCTTTAATTTAATAAGACGCTGTTTTTTAGTAGGCGGTTAAAACAAATTATCTAAACGGAGTACATGAAGATATGAAGCAAAATTAACTGTAAAAATTACTTCTTATTAGCAAAATTATGTCGCTTCCTTATTTTATTTAAAATAAGGAATATTTTACTTTTTTAAAATCTCGTGTCCAATGAAGATAACAGCGAAAGTGAACCATTTTATGAGAATGTACCACATAATTAAGTTAGTAACTGAAATGCTTAATTTTCGAATAAAAAATAGACAGATGATGCAATTTCGTAAAATATTTTCCATATTAAAATTCCGTCACCGGGATATATGGGATCATACTATTTAAAATGCTATAGCGTCTAAATGCCTCATTCGGACTGTGTACTGGTGAATCTAGCATTTATCAATTTTTACTGGGGCACAAGAAAAAATTTCTTATCCTTATGAATTACAAGCTCAAATTATTTGAAATGCAGTAATATTAAATTAAGAACATACTATTTGGGGGTAGTTACATAAAATCCTTATTATAATTTTCTCTTTTTTTAATAAAGACTTCTCTTACTTTAATTTATTTATTCATCCTCTAATTTTTTTAATTGTCTGAATGTCAAGTGGAGTCCCTCTAATGATTAATTTATTTATTTATTTATTACTATTATTATTATCGATAAAATTTAGAATTTCCAATACTTTTTTTGTAACTTTTCATTTGCCAATGATTTATCTTTTATATTTTTTGAAACACTCAAGTTACCATTATAAAAGTCGTTCATTCCATGAAAAAATATTCAATAAGGTTAATTAAATGATCCCAGGTCGCGCTCGTCGGCCTAGCCGTTTGGAGTTTTTCATGCTTTTCAACGAAACTTGAGTAAAGACGGGCTAGGACCCCTTAGAAAGACCCCAGGGGACTCCCCTCAGGACTAGGACCTTAGTGCAGTTAATCGGCCTTAATCCCCACAACCAACTAACCATCAATAATGTTGATAAAATTTACAAAATAAAAATATTTTCATTAAAATTGGAGTTGACACGTTTTAGAAAAACTACTTAATTTTGATGTTTTTACTGATTCTTCTAGAGAGAAAAAAAATATACATATATAATCATATTTTATTATAAACGCAAGGAAAAATGTCATATTTTAAAAATATATTTCAAAAAGAAAAAATATCTGAAGATGTTTGGATACCTTAAAGAGATAATGAAAAGGATAACATATATGTATACGTTTTATAAAGAGTTTAAAAAAAAAATCAAGAAAACTGACAGATGAGTGTAAATGTAAGTATATAAATAATAAAAAATAATAATAAAGTAATTTCAAAATCTGTTTCAAATTTCAATCAGATGGAATATACGTTTTCCTGTTATTCCTTTTTCAGATGGTAATGATTCATCTCGTCGTGTTTGAAGAAATAAATGCTTCAAAAGCATGTGAAGGCAAAACAGACAATCGAATGATTTTGATTTTGAAAAATGTCTTCCGGCATCTGTGTTACGCCTGTCAAATTTAATCTGTTTTCGAGTACGTATGGGGAGAATTAAATAATTCAAGGATAAACTGATGACAAAGTTTTTGTGTCTTTTTTTAATATGGTTTTCTTGTATTAATAAATAGTTTTTGCCTTTCAACTGACATTTATGCAAAAAAGTATTTACAGACTAACAAAATATTTTAAAATAGTAAATGCCGGAAGTAATAAAAAGAAGTTATTTTAACAATTGTGTAAAGGAACTTAATTTATGCAAATTTTCTTTTTTCTAAAAGTATTGGGAAAATATACATACCGATTTTATTTTATTTTACTTTATTTCACTTTACTTTATTTTTTTATTTTCCATCTCTTAATTTTTGACGAGCTGAAAGATTTTACGTACAATCACAGAAGGGGAGGCTTGCAGTTTAAAAGGTAAGAATTGTAAAGTGTAACTATAATAACTTTTATAAAATATATTGATTAAATTTTATACTTTTTTTTTAAACATCACTTATATTTTTTCTACGTGAACATAAGAAAATTCTTTGTCATTACGGGCTACAGATTTTATTTATAAGGAGTGCATTAACGTCTGAACTCTGCATTCAATTATGATATAGTTTGTTAAGCGTAGATATGTTATAACCGCAAAAACCGTACAGAATAAAATGATTGCAAGACTTATATATATATATATATATATATATATATATATATATATATTCAAGAATACATTTAGGTCAAGGATATCAAAGTATATAAATATTTAATATCACGTGCCTTATCATTTATATTTATTTTAAAGAGATGTACAAAAGAATTTGGATACATAACAATTCATTTAACGATACAAAACTAAATGAAAAATACTTAAACTACTATTTCATTTTTCTTTGTTTATTTAATAACTTCTCTCATTTAAATTATTTAAACAACCAATTATTACAAAATAATCCAAAAATCGAGTGGAATTTTTTTTAACTTTTACCTTAACTATTTTCTTTTTCTTTTCTTTTTCTTTTCTTTTCTTCTTCTTCTTATTATTTTATCTAGAGTAGTAACTGCAAATGTAATTTTTGCTTAACTAATGGAAACGATTAATTGCAGATAATCTTGAGACTACTTAAAATGTATATATACTGTGAAACAACTAGAATATTTGCTTATTATCATTATCATGTTTCTTAACCATATTTTATTTTGCATTTAGTTATCTTTTATATGAAATCAATTTCTGCCTTTGTCTATATCAGCGGTCGCCAATCTTTTTGAATTTATGGACCACTTAATTCACAGTTTATGATCCTACAGACCACAAAATTTATCTTAAAATTCCGCGGACCACAAATGCTATTAATGAAGAAACTTAAAAAAGTTTCTAGAATAAAAAAACAGATAATATCCATTTTATAAATAAGAAATAAACCCTTCTAATATAAAACATTCACATATTTCTTTTTCTTTTTTCTTTTTTTTTTTTTTTTTTTTTTATTATAAGAAAAACGTAAACAAATATAAGAATTGAAGCATACGGGTTATTGATTTTAAGCAATCATAGTCAAAGAATGTGAGTACCTTTATAGTGTTTGGATTTTATAAGAAACTCAGACTAAAGGTTTAATTACAATGATAAATTGCTATTTCCACGTAAAGAAACTACATTCACTAAATTTAGTAATATGTATATTATATTCTTATATTATTAAAATGAAATGAAAAATTATATTTTTTACATACATTTGAAAGCTTGAAAATTCAAATATTCTAATAAATTTTGACCAATTTCTAACTAAATGCAAATCAGAAATTCAGAGCCTGATACTTATAATTCAAATATTTGTGTTAAAAGTATATATCATCTGTGTCATTACTAAAATCCATATTCTAAATATTTTATCCCCTCTGTTATCCAGAAAATTTTGAAATCTATTGATGTGAATATGAGTGTCTAAGAAAATTCTGAAGATCTGATGTTAAAATTAGTATCACTCTAATTTTTAATGAAACATTAAAAAATGCGAATAATTAAAAAAAAATTCTACAGATTACCAAAATTTTCTCACGGACCACTAATGGTCCAATGACCACCGATTGGCAACCACTGTTCTATATGATATTCATATATCATATATTTTATTATTATGAAAATAAAAATTAATAATATTATTAAATTCAATTTTCTCAATCATTTTTGTTTAATGCATCAACCATTTACTTACATTTTCAATTAATTAAGAATTTTATATTTAACGTCTTAAATATCTGTTATTAAAATAAACGTTTTTAAAATTATTTACTGATATACTACGTACCAATTCTATTCAATAAGAATTAAATCGTGAATTTATTTGAAGATGTTCTCACTACACGTTAAAGTTCGTTGGTAACTTTTATTAGACAAAATATATTTTATTTCACATGGTAATTTTAACATAATAGATTTTTCCTTCGACTGTAATAAAATGTGCGTTTCATTTCCCAAATACGAAATTGGCGATGTATTATAATCAAGCTTTGGTGATCAGTGAATTTTATCGATCATTCGTTTAAACGGTGTGTCTTTGGACATATAAAAACCTAAAATTAACTCTACCCATGACTTCACTCTCACTTTGCTGCTTCAACGAACTTTTTTTTTTTTTTTTTCAATTTTTAGAAAGGGGAGATATAAATGATATTAATATATCATATATTTTATTCTTTTAAAAATATAAACTATTAATATTAATAAATTCAATTTTCTCATTCATTTTTATTCGATGCATTTATTTTGTTATTTAACGGTTTAAATATATCTCATTAAAATAAATATGTTAAAGTAAATTTACTGACTTCTGTGATACCCATTCTATTCAATAACTAGTCGGTACGCGCCTATCTAGTGCTCAATTTTCACACATGTATTTGCAAATCCATTTCTCCTTGTCAATTCAATTTACTGAACATTGGTTTACATGGTATTTAAAACAAATTACTTACTTTTTTACATAATAATATTTTATGAGTTTTGAAGTGTAGACGCCTCAAAAAACTTAAAAATGGCATCGTAATCTTTACTTTAAAATTCATAACCACATGTTTATTTATTTCCAGTTCTCCTGACGTAGATGAATTCTACAAATTTATTATTATTGTTTTCTCTTGTCGTATTAAAATTCCCACAGCAACGAAAAGTTTTTATTCTACAAATATAAATTATTATTATTATTTGTTTTTTTATTTTTTATTGCGATTCAGTGAAAGAAAATGCAAATCATGAATATATTTTTCCTTATCTTGACCTATTCTTGCGATTATGAAGTAAAAAAAAAAAAAAAAAAATACCACAAACACAATTTTAATATTTTAGATTTTTCAATTTCGGCTGAATAAAATATGAGTTTTACTTCACACATGCCAAATTGACGGTACATTAATAAAGCCTTTGTGCATGAAAATGAAATATAAAATTTTGTTTCCTTTATTCGAGTACATTGTTTAGCTATGGCAAAAATTTCAGCGTTAGTTTCGAGAAACTTTTCGAGAGCTTTTAAGAAAAGACATTAAATTATGAATTCTTATGAAGATTTTTTTCATAACACGGAAGTTTCGTTGGTGATTTATCAAATAAAATACGTTTCATCTCATCTTTGCAATAATATTAACTGCATAAATATCAGTTTAGTTTTTAAATTCGCAACTGTCGCAGACTATCTCAAATTTCAATGTATCGTAATTGCCTTGGCATCAAACCAGCAACCAGATTCCATACTAATAATAATAACCTTGTTCAAAAATGTTTTACCACAAATACAATTTTAATATATTAGATTTATCCTTCGGCTGTGATAAAATGTGCGTTTTACTTCCCACATGCCAAATTGACGATACGTTAATCTTATACTATTAAGTGAGCAATATTTGTATGTATATTTCACTGTTCTCGAAAACCGTAGCTCGGACAGTCACGAGATTTAACACAAAGGTGCCCCCCGAAGGATCATTGTGCACATCGAAGTCAGAATTTCGAATTTCTGTTTAGTCTTATTTTAATTAATAAAAATATGAAAATAATAAGCTAATAATAGAAAAAAATTAGCCATTTAAATTGAATCCATAATTTAATTGTTGCCAAAAAAAAAAAAAAAAAATACGAGTTTAATTTTTTTTTTTCCAACAGGAAAATAAATACATTTATCTAAACATGAACAATACTGCACACTACTGATCGCAGAGCTTCCAAATTTGGCATATAGGTACCCGGGACCCTGCAGGTGTGCACCTCATCGAGAGTTTTTCGAATTTGAATTTTTTATATTAATGTTTTTTCGATTTTAAACATTGGCTTTTATGTTTCCTTTTTCATGAATTTATTCTTCGATTGTAATCGTCTGCGTATCTTAGCAACGGCTATATTATGCAATTTATTTTTTATTTAATACATTTATTTGAGGGCGAATCTTTTTTCTCTTTTTAATTTATTATATTTATATTTATTGAAAATAAAATGGTAATGCAGTAGAAAAAATTAAATTTAAAATTTAAAAACGTATTTATAACAGTTATGTTTATGTATAATTTTTGTAGTATAACAACAATTATTTTTCATTTGTTAATTTAATTTCTTTAGAAGGTTTTTTTTTTCCTAATTTATAGTATTTGTCAGGAAATAATGGTAGTATATAGTAGAAAGGATTAAACTGATTGGAATTTATTTGTTTTTTATGTATTTAATTCCTTCTAAAAGAAAATCTACTTTTTAGTGCTAGAGGCCTATTTCAGTCGGTACAGTTGTCGAATTTTTATACGTCACTCTTAATTAGTGCTAAGGGCATATTTCAGTCGGTTTATTGAATGGGGATTTATTGAATGAAGTCCCCCCCCAGGCCCAACTTTGACATGAGTCCCCCCCAAGGTACCCCTATTTCAGTCGGTACAGCGTTGTCGAATTTTTATAATACACTCTTAATAGTGCTAAGGGCCTATTTCAGTCGGTTTATTGAATGGGGATTTATTGAATGAAGTCCCCCCAAGGCACAACTTTGACATGAGTCCCCTCCCAGGCCCAACTTTGACATGAGTCTCCCCCAAGGTACAACTTTGACATGAGTCCCCCCCAAGGTACAACTTTGACATGAGTCCCCCCCCAAGGCACAACTTTGACATGAGTCCCCCCCAAGGTACCCCTATTTTAGTCGGTACAGCGTTGTCGAATTTTTATAATACACACTTAATAGTGCTAAGGGCCTATTTCAGTCGGTTTATTGAATGGGGATTTATTGAATGAAGTCCCCCGAAGGCCCAACTTTGACATGAGTCCCCCCCAGGCCCAACTTTGACATGAGTCCCCCCCCAAGGTACAACTTTGACATGAGTCCCCCCCAAGGCACAACTTTGACATGATTCACCCCCAAGGTACCCCTATTTCAGTCGGTACAGCGTTGTCGAATTTTTATAATACACTCTTAATAGTGCTAAGGGCCTATTTCAGTCGGTTTATTGAATGGGGATTTATTGAATGAAGTCCCCCCCAAGGCACAACTTTGACATGAGTCCCCCCCCAGGCCCAACCTTGACATGAGTCCCCCCCAAGGTACAACTTTGACATGAGTCCCCCACAAGGCACAACTTTGACATGAGTCCCCCCCTAGGCCCAACTTTGACATGAGTCCCTCCCCCCGGCTCAACTTTGACATGAGTCCCCCACCAAGGCCCAACTTTGACATGAGTCCCCCCCAAGGAACACCTCCCCCTCATTGGGAAAAAGAGCAAAAAAGGTTGTTTTGCGGCTATAAGACAGTTTGGACTTCCGATATAGACGTTGGGAGTCGTTAAAGAGACAAGACGTGAGTTTTTGCGCTCCTGATGGCCGGCTAATAGAATAGGAAAAGGGGTGAGTCGGAGTTATGTACCATACCATTTTCTTTTCCTAAAGTTATTATCTGTCTTTTGATACCATTCATAAATTTCCAGCCCAAGTGGTTCATTGATAAAATGTATAAATAATAATTAATAACTTATGCTTCCCTCAGCAATGGCTTTCAACATGGCTGATTGCTTTTCTCTATTTTAAAAACTTTATTTTAGAATGCTTTTTACATTTAAAATCTCTCTAAAACCTAAAAACGGAATATTTTCCAGTCCACAATCACGACCTGAAGACCATTGCTGACCCTCAATTACGTATTTTGCCAATTTTTATTTATAATACCCAATAAATGATAGCTTATTCTTAAATTTGTTTTCCCCACGTGCCTTGCGCATTTCTGTTAAGTTACAAGTTTTCATGTACAGGTACTTGCCTATCCCCGCCCCGGATGCAAGTTTGCTTCCCTTCCTCGGGGATGCGGTTCGACGTTGCTGATTGGTTGTCATCTTTTATGGTGTAATGATTCTCCACTGACTATAATACTTAGCTTAAATCAGTAATAATTTACCATATTGCTCTCGTTTTATGCGAATAAATGAATATGAATAATTGAAAGAGATTTCTAGTTGTATTTTGAAAACAAAATTTTCTTCTCAGTATTTTAAATTGTTTATTTTACCATTTTAAATTTATGATAGATAAAATTACTTTAATAAAATAATTCTGAATAAGAAAAATAGTGGCGCCATCTATATTTTTCATTGATTTTTAATTATTATGTAACCTTCTTCATTTTATTTTATGTTTTAATTCCCTTCATTTTTCTAATTAATTTAAGTTATAGAAGTTCGTATAACTTTCCCGCGAATTCCTTAAACATATCTTTAAACAATTTCTTAACAGTAATTTTATCAAAAAAAAAAAAAAACAATAAGAAAAGAAAAGGGGAACCTACTTATTTATTTATTTTTTATCTTAAGAAAAAGGAAAAAAAAAATAATAATAATAATCTTTTATTTATTTATATTTCGTTTTTTTTTTTTTTTCCTCTTTATTATTCATTTAAATACTTACAATTTTTATTTATTTATGCATTTAATTTTTAACCCCCCCCCCAATTTTTTTTTTTTTACTTTTGTTCTTTTGTGATCATCAAAATAACAATTTTTAAGATGAATTCTGATTTCAAAACTAAAGAAGTACATGTAATACTAAATACCTTGTTGGTATTCTAAATACTGTATTAATTAAAAGAAGAAAAGGAAAGAAAAGGGGGAAGAAAAGAAAAAAAAAGAAGTTTTTTTTTTTTTTTTTTTTTTTTTTTTTTTCGATCTTTTTTAAAATAATAATAATAATAATAATAATAATAATAATAATAATTTAAAATAAAATAATCATTTTTATCGTTCTATTTATTTACTCATTTACTTTTGACCTTAAAAAAAAAATAAATAAATAAATATATAAATAAATATTTAAATAAATAAAATAATAAAAAAAAAATAATAATAATAATAAATAAAAAACTTAGTGTACAGCTGTATATAAATTTCATTTGTATCCTTATAAATATATTAATTTAAAATATTTAATAAAATCTATTAATACTATTAGCTAATAAATTAAAATATATAAATAATAATAGTTTGTGCGCATTAACTAAAATCCGACCCTACAGATGGCGCCACTTTTAGATACATTTTCAAAATTTTCAAAATATTTAAAACATATTTGTACTTTGCAGAGAATTAAACGTAATAAAATGCAATCTTAACTTCATAACTTTAGCAAATTAATGCAGTTTTGCTTCTTAATTACTAATTCCTATGCTTTTATTGAGAATAAATTTCTTCTATGATTAAAAAAAAAAAATAAATAAATAAATAAATAAATAAATAAATAAATAAATAAATAAAAATTAAAAAAAAAAAAATTAAAATTAAAAACAGAATACCTTTCGAAGTTTACTGTCCTAGTAGCTGTTGGTGTTCGCCACCACTCCCCCCTCCCCCCCCCCCTTTTTTTTTTTTTTTTTTCGTTGTTTTGTTACTTGTAGTGTTGTGTCGGGTTTGTTCCTTAACCACTTGGGTCTCCCCCCTCTGATTTTTTTTTTTTTTCTTTCTTCTTTTCCTCTAAAGCCCTAGTCGGATGGTAACAAATCTAAACTTTCTCAAATCTAAAAACATTTTCTCTTATTTATTCTCGGGAGTCTAGGATCCTGGTTTTTGCTTGCCCCCTTTTTTTTTTTTTTTTTTTTTTTTTTTTTTTTTTTAAATCTCTCCCACAAATATGGTATGGTACGAGGGCTTCGGCGAGCCTCCTCCGTTAATTCACTTCAATTGTTCAAATCAGAATCTTTTCCACCCACTTCATTCATTGGATAACAGAATCTAAAACTCAAAAAGCCTTTTTCAAGGCTATCTTCAAACCTGCCATTCTGCTCCGTAAGATTGAAAGATGACGGATTCAGAAGAAGAACTTGATGCAGTGCTTGATAACAATGAGGATCAGGATGATGCCTCCGACTCCTCGACCTCATCTGACAACTCTACACACTCCTTCAAATCAGGGTGTTCGACAAGGTCACAAACCCGTAAGAATCGCAAGAAAAAATCGAAGATCTCACAGATGACTCCTCAACAATTCCTGAAAACCAACAGCACCCCATCAAAGGACTCATTTAACCCGCGCAAAGACTTTAAAGAATACAAATCCATAGTCGCTGTCACAAAGGCAGCAATGGAAATTATAGCCACAGTCCGAGCCAAGGGTAGTAGAGCACCTCTGGCCTTACTCAACAGAGCCTTCTTGCGAATAAGATCGATCCACAAGATGGCCAGACTCAAAACCTACACGAACATGGAACCACCATCTACAGAAGAAGCACCAACCACCAGCATTCAATCGCAAGCAGAAAACAGCACATCAACTAATCCCCAAGATCCAGATTCCGAACCTCAACACACGCTAAACTTACAGGACATCCTAAAGAACCACCAACAACAAGTCCATGAGAAACTCGACCACATCTCAGCCCAGCAAGACAAGATACTTAGAAAAATCACAAAACACATTCACCCACAAGCCAACGACTCTCCCTCAACCTCTTCCACACAGCAACAACCAGTTAATGAAAACGTCCTCCCAGCACAGCCTGCACTCAACGAACAGCCCATCGCAGCCTCAGACCCCGCCTTCCCATCTCTGGAAGAAGCTCACCATTCAGTACACCATCACACCACTCCAACCAGCCGCCCTCCCCAATTAACGTCGTTCAGCAACAATTCCAAAGCCCTCAACGTTTACAACAAAACACAAAGCACCATATACATCACATCCAAGGACTCTACACTAAGCGGATTTGAAATCTTAAAGCTCATGCGAAACACAAGAGTTGCAACGGCAGCTAAAATAATAAAATACAACACCTACAGACGCTCCTTGGATATCATCTGCAATACCAAGGAAGAACCGCAAACCCTGATCCAGGATTATTCAAGCAACCAAGCCCTCACAGAAAATCTCACCTTCAAGACGAAGCCAAGCCCACAACTAAGGTTCATCGTCCTGGGAGTCCCAGAGGAGCTGTCCGAAGATGCAATCAAATCAGAGCTACAAGATCTGGGCTACATTACACAATCCACTAATTCCGCACTAAAGCTCATCAGACAGTCTCCTTCAAAAGTGCAGGGACTTAACAACTGCATCTTCCAAGCACCACTCCCCATCGCTGAAGCCATAATAAAACTCAAATTTCTACCACTAGGCCTAATGCGGTGCATGATAAAGCCACATACACAGGTTTCCCGCTGTTCAACTTGCCAAAGTTTTGAGCACACCCCATCACACTGTAATCAGGAACTTTACTGCTCACACTGTGCTCAAAAGCATCGTAACAACAACTGCCAGGAACAGCCCAGCTGTATAAACTGTGCCAGAGTAAATCTAAAGAACGCAAACAAGGGCATTCGCCCCCTCAACTCGAACCATCCTGCATACTCTCCTTCCTGCCCGGTTCACGAGGAGGAATATAGGAGGTGCAGAGAAGCACTGGATAAAAAGTTCAATGTTACAGACTCCAAAAACACCCAACCACCACCCCGCATGCAACAGTCAGCAAATGCAAGCGCAACTAGACAATCTAACTTCTACTCAAACTCCAGACCGCAACGTAGCAGGCAATCAACAAGTCTCCAAGCTCCTCCAAGTCCCTTCCCCTGGCTCTTCAACCCCTTCTCAATCTTCATGCCACACCAGAATGCCTCCCAACAAGGACAATCCTCTAACTTCTTCAGAGAAGGAAGCTCCAACCTAGCACCAAACTGTTACTATGAAGGCAACCAGCGGTACCTTATGCCATCGGGTCCTTTCGGTCAAACTCAAGAAGCTCAAGGAGTACAAGGGTAAATCATTTCATTTCCCTCTTTGCCCCCCTTTTTTTTTTTTTTCGCTCTTTTCTCTCTCTTAAATGGCAAAATCAAGAAAGAAAAAACCCAAAGTTCTCTCCTCTCCTTCCCAAGAGTCTACATCCTCTCCTAATTCGTCATCCACAGACAATTTCAACAGTTTAAAATTCATGCAGATCAACCTCAACGGGTGCACGGCGGCTAACTTGACGGCCCGGGATTTCATGGAGAAAAACTCCATAGATATCGGGTTGTTGCAGGATGCCTACTGCACCGTTGGGAGTGGTCTGTATGGCTTCCCCTCTTCCTGGGTTAGTTTCAGCTCAAAAAAGAATACAGCACACATCATAATCACAAATAGCAACCTAAACTTCACACACCTTTTAACTGGGGAACATTGTGTTTTCATTACACTAACCACGAGGGAGGGTGAACTGACCCTTGGAAGTGCCTACGCCGCCCCGTCTGCGGACTTTGAGGCTTGTCTTTTGGAGTGGCAGCACTTAATCTCTCAACGTAAACTTTTTGTCTGCGGCTGCGACCTCAATGCTAACTCCCCCCTATGGTGCTCACCCACTGAGGACATCAGAGGTCGCAGCCTCATTGAATTCATCGCGTCCAACAACATCTGCATGGCTAACATAGAGAATTCAGCACCAACCTTCCAAAAGCGCGATGCCCAGGGCTGGCCGGACTTCACATTGTGTAACCCCAAGACCTATGCCAGGGTGAATGACTGGACAGTCCTGGACATCTTTAATAACTCCGATCACAACTATATCACCTTCTCCCTTAACTCTAAACCCTCCATAACCCAATCAAAACGTTTCGCAACCAAACGCGGAAACTTTAATAAATTCAATAAATTAATGTTAAACCTCGCTCACCCCCTATTGGAAAACTTAAGCTCAATAAAGGACACTAACCAACTAGAAAACTTCACATTAAATTTCATAGCCGCTATTCAATCTGCTGCCACTTCGGCTTTCAGGCTGAAAAAGTCGGGACGTCGCTTCACCTATACCTTCTGGACTCCCCAGCTCCGCACCATGCGTAACAAATTGACAGCAATGAAAAGACAGTTAAAATACCTAGACCCCACACTTATACCACAACATAAACTAAAAATCAAACAGCATTCGGCCAACTTCAAAAAACAAATCAATTCCACTAAACACAACGCATGGAAAAAATTTTGCTCCACTCAAACACAAATATTCGGCACCGCTCAAAAATTCTATAGTAGTAAGTTTTTCACCCCCACAGAGTTGAAACTAGAAAGACCTCCAGCTCTTTCCTCCAAGCGCAACAACCTGGAATTCCTAACTAGCACTCTATTCCCCAAAACACAATACCCACTATTTCAAGAACCTTCCTTCTCGGCTCCCTCGGATGTTCCCTTCACGGAGTCCGAGATTAAATCCACTCTTTACAGCTTCAACATTAATAAAGCACCAGGTCCAGATAACATTGATTTTAAAATCTTACGAAACATTCATAGCACTATCCCACAAATATTCCTACTATGGACCAATCAATGCCTCAGACTAAATTATTTCCCAGAAATTCTCCGGAGAGGTGAGGTGGTGTATTTCTTGAAGCAAGGGAAACTCCCCTCTGAGCCCGCATCTTATAGACCGATCTGCCTCCTTCCTACCCTAGGAAAACTGCTCGAGAAATTAATCGTAACCCGGCTTAACTATCACCTAGAAACAAATCAACTTCTCCATCCAAACCAATTTGGGTTCAGAGAGGGCAGATCATGCGAACATGCCTTACAAGCCATTAAAGATTCCTGCGCCGTAAGCTGTAATGCCTCTAGATACACCACCATCATCTCTTTGGACATTAAGGGTGCTTTTGATAATGTAGAGTGGCCCCATATTCACAAAGCACTACAGGAACTCAACTGCCCGGGGAACCTGGCTGGAGTCATTCGCTCCTACCTTTCAAAAAGGAAAATCATCATTAACTGGGGCGAGGGAAACACAGAATTTCCCCAAACTAAAGGCTGCCCCCAGGGCTCGTGCCTCGGCCCGATTCTCTGGAATCTCATAGCTGACGGCGTGCTAAAGCGCATGAACTCTGAGGGCTTTACGACATTCGCTTATGCGGACGACTTCACCCTGATTCTCACGGGCCGTATCAGGAAGGATCTGGAGGACCAGGCCCAGGAAGCACTCTCCTTATTTAGCAGGCTCCTTAAAGAGTTTGACCTCAAACTCTCACCATCTAAAACCAAGGCCCTAACTTTGGCTTTCCCCAGATCCCTAAAAAAGAGAAATCCCAAGATGCGGATTGATGGTATCAGTGTCCAGCATGTTGATCACATGAAGCTTCTGGGAATAACCTTCGACCGACACCTCAACTGGCTGCCCCATGTAAAGGACCTTAAACTCAAAACTCTAAGTCATTACCACAACTCAACTAAGATGGTAGGAAAGAGGTGGGGTATCTCCACCTCTCTCCTTAAAATATGGTATCAAACAATAATTGAAAAAATAATAACTTATGGGGCAGGCATCTGGGGAGGTCACTTAAGATCTGACGCCAGAGCTTCGCTTGACTCCGCTCAACGCCCTTTCCTCCTGCAAATTGCAAGAGGGTATAAAACCATCTCCACTGATGCCCTCACCGTTATCACTGGGATTCCCCATGCCCACTTGCAGGTCGCCCAAACCTATACTAAAACTAAAATCCTACAACTAAACGACCAAGAGCTCACTAACATAGTCTTTCCCCAAACTCCCATCCAGCCCCTGACCTGCAGTTGGGCAATTCACCCAGGTTTGGATGTAGCTCCTCTAATAACAAACTGTTCAAAAAATAGCTTCTCACCTTCTGTCCCGGTGGCGATCTACACGGATGGCTCTAAGACCGAGGCTGGAGTTGCCTCAGCTTTCTGTGTTCTTGAAGGCGACAGCGAAGCCTATCGGTGGGCGGGTAGGCTCGAGGACTACAACTCAGTATTCCAAGCAGAACTCTACGCAATTAAAAAAGCCCTTGACTGGGCGGTCGTAAATCATAATCAACAACAACAACTAAGTGTTAGTCTTTCGAGCCTGCTCGCCATTGCTCGCCTTCGGAACAGACACCCACAAGTCCTGGAAATAAAAGAAATTCTAATGAAACCTAACCTTAACTGTACCCTGGCACACGTTTCTGCCCACAGGGGAGTAGTCGGTAATGAACTTGCTGATTCCCTGGCCAAAGAAGCCACAGAATTCTCAGTAAAAGAACCATCTCCTCCTGCCCCTCCCTCCTACGTAAAATCAAAACTGAAACAAATCTTCATTTTAAAATGGCAAGACCTGTGGCGAAATTCCGAGAAGGGTAGATATACCTTCTCCCTAATCCCACAGGTTTCAACAAATTCATGGACTCTAACTCCTCCCATAACGGCTTTCTTAACAGGCCATGGCCCCTTTCAATCTTACCTCTTCAAGTTTCATCGCCGACGCTCTCCCCTGTGTCCCTGCGGTGAGGAGGGAACTCCCGAACATTATTATTTCTCTTGCCCCCTAACTCAACAGTTCCATTTCAGAAATCCCTCTCCAAGACCAAATAATTGGCTTGAAAATATCTTAACCAGAAAACTGTTAATTAAAAAACTAAACAATATTTACTCTCTCTTAATGGACATAACCAATTTGACTGATTAACAACTATTCCACTGGCAGCTAATCTTCTTCCCAAATGAAGCTACTTATCCTCCCACCCTTTTTCAAAATACCCTTCACCAAAACAAAAATCTGTTTGCAAGGAAGCCTCTTACTAAAACCTCTCTTAAAAACTAAATAAACTCTATAGTTTAAATTATCAACAATCCTAACTCTCTCATTCTCTCCTCTGTTACCCAAATTACCCTGCAAAATCAGTTTTCTGCACAGTTGTTCTGCAATACTGTCACCCATGTTGTCATCCAATTGTATCATCTGGACTATTCTAGTCAAACTTGAACTCTCTAGTACACATCAAGAGTTGTGAAAACTCATCTAGTGCCGTCTGTCGCGAGAGGCCTAAAGGGCCTGGCACAATCCATCTAAAATTATCATCGCCCAATGTCGCGAGGTGGCTTTCAGCCAAGCGATGACCATGTACTCTTTCTATGTTGTTTTCCATCGCCCCTTGTCGCGGTAAGGCTTCATGCCTGGCGATGCCTATGTAAAACCCTCTTGCTTTTTAAATAAACGTCAGGCAGGTCTGTAGGGGTTCTTCTCGGGACAGCCCACGTGAACCTCGGTTCTGGAAGCGCTCAACACCGCTCTTCGAGCGGTGAGCGTGGGCTGCTCCCCTGTTCAGTCTGTTCAGTTTGGACTTCCAACGTTATTTGTTACAGTATCTGCAGCTGAAACACATTGGTTTGATTTAATGAAAACTTTATCATGGAATTTAGATCGTCAGGAATTAACTAAAGAAGAATTTGTCGATATTAACAAGTTTAGCAGTAGGCCTCTGGCACTAAATTAAAATCTGTCAATGTCAGATTTTCATGTTTTAAATAATGAAATAATGTCGTGTCTGTATATTTTGTCTATTTTTATTTTATTTCATTACATTGGTCGGAATCAAATTGTAATACAGTGTAAATAACATGAGCAATAAAGTACTTGGTTCAAAAACTAAAATATTTAGTAGACTCTGAGATACAGTTATCTTTAAAATCGTAGTTGTTAAATAATGGCAGACCCACCTATCGTCAATAAATACCCATATTGAAGTACATAGGAAAGAGATTTTTGCAGACAGTGGGAACCTGCTCCCGATACAGTGCGGGCAGAGAAAGAGCTGCCGTTGTCAGCGAGTACCTGATGCGAGTCTAGAGCGATTCTAATGTAATTATTTTAGTTTTTATTTATAATGTGATGTGAAAAATAAATAATGATCCAATTCTTTTGGAGATTCATTTAAATATAGTGGCCAGCGAAGCGGGCGTAGCCTGCTAGTAAAGCCTCTGTGATCAGTGAATTTTGGATAATCATTCTCTTTCACAATATGTCTTTTAACGAAAACGGATCTAAAATTGGCTCTAAAACATGACACTACCCCCTCACTATGCTGCTACAATTAAGTGTTTTAAAGTAAATTCAAAACGGCTGTGACATGGATTCTCTTTATTGCTCCCGGAATACTTATTTTAATGGGGATTTTAATTTGTAAGATTCGGGATAAAGAACCATCAATATATTAAACGAAATACTTAAAGAAATTCTACACTATTTAAAAAAAAAAAATAACGTTATAATAGTTTAAACTTTAGACCATGTGCTTTTTCGTGAATAGTAATGTAAATCACATTTTATCATTTTCTTTTACGAAATAATTTTTAACTTAAATATTACTTAAATATTATTCATAATGCAGTTATCGATGAATTTTTTCCAATTTTGTTGTAGTTTATCATATATTTTTTTGTAATATTGTAATATGAGAAAAATATGAATTTAGAGTCAATAATTAAAGAAAAAAAATCCTATTATTTAAACTGTTTTATAAATCATTTAACAGTACATATGCATTTTATTTTATATTATGAAAAATACACCATTAAAAAGACCTATTTTAAGTAAACAATTTCATTATTATTATTATTTTTTTTTTATGTGTTTAATTCTTAATTTCTTAGCATTTAAAATATTATGTTTCTTTCTTTTGTATAATTATCATATAATTTCATGATTCATTTGCCATAAAAATATGTATTCATCTATATAAATAAAGATGAGTATATGCGTGCCTGTGTGTGTGCCTGCGCTCTGGTGCTCAAACTAGTGATTTCAGAGCTACAAAACTTGGCAGGCAAACCTGGGATCCTATAGTTGTGCAACTCATCGATATTTTCTCAAATTTAGAATTTTATTTTTTTAAATTATTTTTTTCAATATTAAATACAGTTCCCGCCGCTTATTAAAACCACATTCGTTCTGCGCCAAAGTGATTTTATTAAGCGGGTGCTTTTATATTCGGCGAATATTCCTGCACTTAAGAAAAAGGCATTACTTCACTGAATTTGGAAAGAAACTTCAAAAAGTGACGAATAATAGAATTAGTAAATAATATGATATAATTTTTGATAGATAATTGATTAATTGTTCCTTCGATATAAGTAAATTAAACGCATTTCAAGTTCCCATGCACTATCCTTAGAAGAAAATCATCATAATTTACGCTGTTCTTATAAATTTAAAATCTTTCCGTTTAAACCTCATGAATTATAGTAATTTCAAAATAAGAACTAGAAATTGCCTTTTAAATAACACTGCTCTGCACAAAAAAAAAAAATCGAGTTATTATACCATTTTTACTGATTCTTATGTAAGATGACCCCTTGAAACCGAATATTACTCCCATTTTGCCCATTCACCCACCGTTTTCGAGAAATATCACCCCCTCCCTTAATTTTTTTCTCTGTTCGATAATTTTATGACTATGAATTTGATTTGAAGAATGAAAAAGAATTAATTACCACCTAAAAACAAAAAATATTTAAAGTTTAAAAAATAAAATTTATAAAAGATTAAATAAATATAAGATATGTAATACATAATTTCAGTAGCAAATACCCCCCCCCCCCCCAAAAAAAAAAAAAAAAAAAAAAAAAAAAAATCCTTGTTGCAAGTGTCCATGTTTTACAATTTTCCAACTCTGTTGTAGACCCTCAGAAGATATTTAACGGTTAAAATAACCCTCTCCCCTCCTAAAAATCAAATTTATAACCATAAAATCACCGAAAAATGATAAAAGTCGGGGGGCAGTTCCTAAAAAACGGTGGGTGATAGGGCAAAATGGGCGTCATATTCGGATTCAGGAGATCATTTTACGTAATAATATGCGGGAATGGTGTCAGAAGCAATTTTCATGCAGAGCAGTGTAATTAGAAAAAAAATCATTTCAAATCAAATTTATTACTTATTACTGCGTTTTGAAGAATACGTAGTTATGAGGCGTGTTTAATTTGTAACTGTGCTGCAAGACAAGTGTAAAGTCTTCGACAGTGCGTGATAACGGAGGGTTTGTTGTGCTTTGAATTTTTTCTGTTTAAATAAATAAATAAATGTAAATAAAATAAATAAATAAATAAAAATTAGTGTGCATAAATGATATTTTTGGCTGCTGAGGATATGTTTATTAATTGGTGATGCTGATTTTATTAAGCGACGGCTTTAAAAGTACTTCCTATTGATATGATTCCGGCCCTGGCACTTTGATCAGATTAAGCGGTTTATTTTATTAACCAGTGAATTTATTAAGCGGCGGTTACTGAATTGCCTTTTATGTTTCATTTTTCATAAATTTATTCTTTCATTGTAATCGTCTGCGTATCTTAGCAACGGCTATTACGCTATTTATTTTTTTATTTAATGCATTCATTTGAAAGCAAAATATTTTTTTCTCTTTTTAATTTAATATATTTATTCATCTATATAAATAGAGAGAAGTATCTGTGGTTCTCTGTGTGTGTGTTTGTCTGCGCTCTGGTGCTCGCACTATGGATTGTAGCTCTACAAAATTTGGCGGGTGGATAACTGGGACTCTATAGTCGTGCACCTCATCGACATTTTTTCGAATTTGAATTTTTTTTTAAATTACTTTTTTTTTTTTTTTCGATTTTAAATTTCTATGTTTCATTTTTTATAAATTTATTCTTTCATTGTAATCGTCTGCGTATCTTAGCACTTAGCTTATCTTAGCTTTTTTATTTAATACATTCATTTGAAGGCAAAATCTTTTTTTTTTCTTTTTAATTTATTATATTTATTGAATACTAGCAGGCTACGCCCGCTTTGCTGGTCACTATTTCAAAATGAATCACTATAGTTAATGAATTTTCAAAATTGCATTATTTTTTATCATATGAAAAAAAAAAAAAAAAGAGGAAAAAAATCCTGATTGGAAAAAATGTCGCACATGGTCCCCACTGTTTTCGGCACGAAGGCCACTGTGCTCTGCGGGCGCGCATTTATGTTCGACACTCTTCATGAATGACTATATTATCGTAAAGAAAAAAAAATAAAAATAAAAAAAATCTCCCATCGGTGGAATAATCGGTCCGGGCCCCCACTTCCTGCGGCAGCATATACAGGCGCGCACGGCGTGCATAGTCCTTCACCTACCGTTCCCGCCCCTCCAAATTATTTTACACTTTAAAAATCCTTGCAATCTTTCTATCTGGCTTTTAAACCTAATAATACTAATTTATAGCATTCTATCTGAATTTCTTTCTTTTTACCCCTGCGCCCGTCCCCCTTACCGTCCCTCGTAATAATTCTGTACTTTCGAAAATATCCGCAATATATTTATCGGGCCTCAAAACCTAACAACACAAATTTTCAGCGCTCTAACACTTACTTATATATTTTTCCCTTTCACCCCCTTTCCCGTCTATCCTAATAACTTTACAAATTCGAAAATATTCGCAATCGATTTGTAGGTATCAAAAACCTCCATGTACCAATTTTAAACGGTCTAACTCTATTTTTAATTTTTGTCCCTACGCCCCCCCCCCCCCTTTCCGTCTATCATAATAATTTTACAAATTCGAAATTATCCGCAATCGCTTTGTCTCAAAAACCTCTATGTACCAATTTTAAACGGTCTAACACTATTTTTATTTTTTTGCCCCTCCACTCCCCCCCCCCCCTGCTTTCTGAACCTCCTGATAACTTTACACTTTCGAAAATATCCTCATTCGACTTGCAGGCCTGTAAAACCTATCTGTACCAATTTTGAACGATCTAACTGTATTTCTATTTTTTTTTTTTTTTTTTACCTTATAGCCCCCCTTTTCCCGCCCCACCTGGTACGAATTTCTAAAATTAAAGAAATTAGATTTATGTATTTGTGAGATCTATATTTTAGAGCAAAAATCTCACATATATCTTTTTTTTTTTTCGATATAAAGGAGCATTTCAAATCACGTTTTGCCCCCCTCTCTCCCCCTCTTGGGGACTGAATTTCTAAAATTCCAAAAATTGGTTTAGGTATTTGTATTAGCTATATATTAGAGCAAAAATTTCACGTATATCTGATTTTTTGTTTGAGATATATATGAGTATGTGAAACCACGTTTTGCGCATGTGAAATCAGGTTTTGCTCCCTTTCTCCCCTTGGGGACCGAATTGCTAAAATTCCAAAAATTTGTTTTTAGATATTTGTGTTAGCTATATTTTAAAGCAAAATTTTTACGGATATCTGTTCTTTTCTTTGAGATATGGAGGTTTTTGTGAAATCACATGTTGACCCTACTTCCCCTTGGGGGCGAATTTTGCAAAATCGCTTCTTAGGGGGTGCTTACACTATACGTTCTATAATCTGACGCAGGTTCGAGTCAGTGTCTCCAGTAGATTTTGCTGGGCGTTGATGAGTCAGTGAGGGAGTGTTTTTTATATGTTATCAGTGAAAAGTACTTTTTTATATGTATAGATAAAATGGTAATGCAGTAGAAAAAGAAATAATGAGTACTTATATTAAATTTTAAATTTAAAAACATATTTACAACAGTAATGTTTTTATAGTATTTGTCGGAAAAAATGATAGTATATGGTAGAAAGGATTAAACTGATTAAAATTTATTTGTTTTTTATGTATTTAACTCCTTTTAAAATAAAATCTGCTTTTTATTTTATTATATTATATTAGTCGTAATATAGTGTAAATTGCGGGGGTTAAAAAATACATGGTTCAAGAGCTAAAATATTGAATAGATGCTAAGATACAGTCATCTTCAAAATAGTTGTTCTTAAATAATAGCAAATCCACCTGTCGTCGATAAATACTCAAACTGAAGTGCCCGTTAAAGACCTTTCTGCAGCCAGTAGGAACCTGAACCAGATTCAGTGCGAGCGGAAAAAGAGCTGCCGTGGGCAGCGGATACCCGTAGCGAGGTTTAGAGCTCAATGTATTTTTTTAGTTTTTATTTATAATGTGATGTAAAAAATAAATACTGAATCAATTCTTTTGAAAATTCATTTAAATATAGTGACCAGCGAAGCGGGCGTAGCCTGCTAGTATATTTTACAAATGCGAAATTTTACTTTTTTGATGCATTTAGTACACATTATTTATTGTTTAATGATTTGTACTCAGAACCATTTTTTTTAATTTTTAATATATGTGTGTGTGTGCAGTATGTGAACTTTTAAAACTTATAAAACTTAAGTTATAAATTAACAAAAATATAATTAACAAATAATTCTATTATTATCCATCAATATTTTAATGTGGTGAATCATAATTGTGACATGCATAAATACCTATTTGAATATCTCACATGTACGTTCTCATAAAATTATATTTTAGAGTATGCTGAGAAAAAAAAAAACGCTGTACTCATCGTCGCCAGAATTCTAAGCTAATGTTATTCTATAGGGAATTTTGTCCAATTATAACTCATTAACTAATGCTTTTTTTAAAATTTTCTTTTTTTCACATTCAGAAAATTCACAACTGTTAAATTGACTGTCATTTTTTAAAAACTGATTTTTTAAATTTTTAATATTTTATCTTGAAGCTGTAAAATGGAAAATTTCATATAATGAAAATTCAGATTTTCCAGTTTCAAAATAAATTATTAAAAATTTAAAAATAAGATGTTAAAAAACAACAGTCATTTTAACAGTTGTAAATTTTCTGAATGTGAAAACGGAATTTAAAAATATGCATTAGTTAATGAGTTATTGTTGGACAAAATTCCCCGTAGAATAACATTAGCTTGAGCTTCCAGCGATGATGAATGCAGCGTTTTTTTTTTTTTTTTTTTTTTTTCAGCATACTCTGAAATATAATTTTATGAGAACGTACATGTGAGATATTCAAATAGGTATTTATGCATGTCACAATTATGATTCACCACATTATAATATTGATGGATAATAATAGAATTATTTGTTAAGAAAAAAAGCAAACTGATTAGCTTTTAGGGTGCATTACGAAAAAGGAGGTTCTACTATTCTACATTCTCTCTTATTTAGTGAAACTATCAGTATAGCCTTCCTTAAAAGCTATATCTCAACTTCTATAGTGTAAAAGTGCACAAAACCTGATATGCAGAAGAGATGTAATTAAATACTATGTTGGTTCATTTTGTGTGTAGCAATTTAATCTTGTTAACTGGAAGGCAGTATCTTAGTTTATATTACTTATGAAAGCATCAAACTTAGTATATAGAATTTATATTATGAATAATTATATCGTTTTAATTTGGATGCATTTTGCTGCTGTTATTATTGAATCTCTGCAATTTTTTTTTTTGATAGTTATAATTCAGCATGTATTGGTTAAAATCACATGAACTTGAATGTAAAATTTTTTTCCTTTGGAGAATCTATATTTATTAAATACTTGGTCATATTAACCGATAGATGGTGCTGTTATATAGAATGATGTAGAAGAATGTTTTGTGGTGGTCATAGTATAATCTAGTTTTAATTGTAAATAGTTTACATTTTGACACGATTCAGCATCTTCTAAAAAAATTTCTGAAAAGATATATTTTGATGTTTTTCATGTCAGTAAATATATGCTATTCAATAATCAAAAATTAATAAAACATATTCTTTAATAAAATTTTGCACCTAATTTATTTAATATCTGTTTTTTTCTTCTTTTTTTAACAGTGTTATATTATATGAAGTTAAAAAGATGAGATGCATAATGATAATTACAGTTTTCTTCACACTTGCAGTACTTATTTGCGCAGGTAGGTCATTTTTTAAAAATACAACTTATTTATAGAATAAGATATTGAATTTAATTTCTCTTTTCAAATAAAACAATTCATAAGTAGCAAACAATTAAAATATAACTCATTTAAGTAGATTGGCTAAAATAATATCACGCTGCAGTTGATTTTAATTTATGGAAAACTCGAGAGAGATCAAAAACACAGTAATACATTTTGTTATACACTTCAGTGACTATTCGGATGAGACTTGAGCTTAAAATATTTTAAACATGAAGGAAAGTACTTTAAAAGTGCATGGTAGTTAGTTGGAAAGATTTTTAAGATATATTCCTATCATTTACCAATTAGGCTGCATATAATTCACATTAAGGCAATTTATTTTTAAGAATTTAAAAACCTACCTATGCAGAAAAGAATGATCTGTATTATATAGATAAACGAAAAAAATAAACAAAAAATTAAATTTTAAGCTAAGTACGGTCGCGAGAGGCTTGAAATTTAGGAACTTTTGAGTACATATTACAACAGAACACTGAAGAAATGGTTGAACACTCATCCTGGAAGGATAGTAATCCTTTTCTCCGAAAGATAAAAACTTCGGAGAGTATTATCTGAAATTCCGCACTTCTACCACTGTGATTAAAAAAATCAAGAAAATTCGTTAATACAGTACGTGATCAATTTATTAGATTTATTATTATTATTATTATTTATTTATTTATTCTTTCGACATTTTTTCAACTTTCAAAAAATTTACGAGAGGAAATGGTCTTTAGCTTCAGACCTGTAAAGAATATTTAAAAACTCAAATTTTACATTAATGATTTAGTTCATAGTGTAATTAGGGGACCAACCGCAAAATGAAAAAATCTCCCGTGGATACTTCATGACTTCCTTTTACACCCATTAGAATATGCATATTGTTATGAAAACATTGTCATTTTTGTGTGAGGTAACGGATTCGTAAATTAAACAGGCAGGTTCCAACCACGTCAAAAAAAAAAAAAAAAAAAAAAAAAAAAACTGAAAAACTGATACTCTAACTACAAAAGTCATGATAATAGGATTACATATACCGAAAAACAAATATACTAGTTTTTTCAGGAATTGTTTATTACAGAATCTGTCATTGGCAAATTCATAGCTTAGTGTTTCATGAAAATCATTCGAGTATAGATAGCCTACTTTTGTTCTCTTTGCCGAAAATTAGAGGTGAAAAACGATTCATTTTACGAAAACAATTAATTCAGTTAAAATTGAGAAAGGATTTACTAATTCTGGCTATCCTGAAACAATATTTGCAGCCAAATGTGGTTGCTAAAATTGCCAAATCGCCAAGTTTGCAGCCAATGCGGATTTTGGTCTTGGCATCGATTTTCGGGATTTCGCGTCGAATTTGGCGAAACATTTTAGTTTCGGGTCGCCATTGTTTGGAAACTAACTTCAATAAGAACAGAATTCTGAAAATTTCTGGAAATATTCATTGGTTTAGAGTGCTGAACTAAATTCTTCGAAAATTCTTCAAATAACAAACAAGATTCCCTAAAAGCACATCTTCTCCCCAGGACATCCAAAGTGGCGTGTTGTTAAGGTTAATATAAAGTTAAGTGCATTCGTCGACTAAAACCTGTTTATAAATTAAGAATTAGTTTCTACATTAAAAAATGTCGTTCACTTTCATAACAATATCATTATGTACTCTATCTACGTGCTGAATATTCATTAAAGTGCATTCGTGGACTAGAACCTGTTTATGTCTTTAGAAATTAATTTCTACACTCAAAAATATCGACAAATTTAAAAAAAAATACAGATTACGGGCTCTATTTACGGGCTGAATATTCATTAAATAAAATGCATTTGTGGACTAGAACCTGCTTGCACTTTTGTAAATTACTTTCTAAACTCAAAAATGCCGATAATTTTCATAATAATATCATTTCGGGTTCTATCATTAGCTTATTTTGAAATCTCTATGATGTAGATCATATATAATAGCCAAAACATTTGTATATTTGGTCATTAAGAATGTAATTTTCGTAAATATCTCCAAAACGGAAAGTCACAGAAAGGCCAAAAATGCAGGTGCACAACTTGATGTTATAACAAACCTATATAACTAATTTACAACGTTCTACGCCCAACCGTATTCGGGTTATATGAAATACATACCCACACATAAACATACAGTTGTCACGAAAAATCATGTAATGTCGCTGATATCTTTAAAAAGAGAGCTCGTATTAAAACGAAACTTACAGGTGTAGAACTAGATATCACAACTGTTATACATATAAACTTGCAACATTCTCTTATCAGAATATCCCAAAAACAAATTATAGCAGAAAGTTCAAACTTGGTATTTTAAAAGTGTATCATATAGGGATACTACACTAAGATTTTCGTTGAGATTAAGCAAATGGTTCATGTACAGGGACACCCAAGAGAATTCAAATACATTGCATCTGTGGGGAAATTGCAGGAAAGTAGAGTCTATAGATGGCACTAAAGCAAATGAAACGAAATATATATTCTTTATATGCGCAAAAACATGTTTCATGTAGAATATGGTATAGAAATCATTGACTCTTCGTTTATAGGGCTACACAAAAGAACTAGATTATAATACGACAATGGAAGTGTATTTCAGGTTGTGCCTGAATTTGGTTGTGCAAGTGTATTTCGGATTATTAATACAGGATTATATCTCCATGTGATGTGTACATAACTTTCAGAAGACGTACAGGGCTGCCAATATTTAAGTCATAAGATTCTTTTTTATTTGTTTATGGAAGTGCTTAACTATAATATAATATATCATATTTTACCATGTCCAGGAAATCTGCTCAGAAATTGTAATTAATTCCCCAAAACTATATGGCAAATATTGTATTTTTTTAAGCTAGTATTCATCGATTGTTTTCTTGTATAAACTAAGCGACAAAATAAAAAGCCGCACTGTAGAAACTAGTATGTTGTGGCCACCACGAGACTTTCTTCTATATTTTCCCATACAAATTCACTCAGTAACAATAATTAAAAAAAAAAAAAAACTAATAATAATAAGTGGGACTTTGACAAAATTTTGGGTAAAATGTGAAAATTATTCTAAGTTTGTCAAAACACGGAAACCGTGGGACTTTGACAAAATCGGGGGGAAAATGCAAAAATTTGTTTAAATTTGCCAGAACACGGAAACCGTGGGAGTTTGATAGAATTAAGAGGAGAGAAAAAAAAAAGTGGGACTTTGGGTAAAATGTGAAAAATTGTTAAAGTTTGTCAAAACACGAAAACCGTGGGACTTTGACTAAATTACGGGAAAAATGCAAAAATATGTTAAAGTTTGCCAAGACACGGAAACCGTAGGACTTTGACAAAATTAGGAGAAAAAAGCAAAAATTAGTTTAAGTTTGTCATAACACGGAAACCGTGGGATTTTAATAAAATTAAGGGGAGAGAGAAAAAAAAAAAAAAAAAAAAAAAAAAAGCTGATTTTTTTTTTTTTTTGTAAAAAGTAAAAAAAATCGATAACTTTGTTTTAAATTATCACAGATTTATAGTTGAACCATTCGTTTTAAAGGTACTGACGAGACCTTTCGAAAGATACCCATCTTGAAAATTTTTGCCTTATATCACCCTGTTAAAAATTTATAAAAAGCGGGATGACAACGCAACCTGTAAGACGATTTTTACCAAAATTTGATAGGCACTAATTTATGTCAAGGTGCAACTACATACCAATTTGTATGAAATTCTGTGCAGTAGTTCCAGAGATACAGTTGCCACAAAATTTTGTCACACACACACAGAGACAGACAGACATTTTCTAAAAATGGTAAAATCGTGTTCTACAGCTCTCAAAACGTGTAAATCCATCTTCTATCTTCAATAGAAGAAAGTATTGGATTCGTAAAAATTTTCGATTTCGGGTTTTTGATGGATTTACAAGTTTTGAGAGCTGTGCAACACGATTTGACCATTTTTAGAAAATGTCTGTATGTCTGTCTGTCTGTGTGTGTGACAAAATTTTGTGGCAACTGTACCTCAGGAACTACTGGACAGAATTTCATACAAATTGGTATGTAGTTGCACCTTGACATAAATAAGTGCCTATCAACTTTTGGTAAAAATCGTCTTACAGGTTACGTTGCCATCCCGCTTTTTCTAAATTTTTAAGATGGTGATATAGGGCAAAAATTTTCAAGATGGTTATCTTTCGAAAGGTCTCGTCAGTACCTTTAAAACGAATGGTTGAACTACTTACCACAGACGCCATGTAGTAAGGGGCATTATCATCTTGAAATGCTGTGTATCATCTTGAAAATTTGCCCGACTCTTTGAAAAGTTAAGCACTTACGTATCATAATGTATGGAGAATGTGTCATTGTTTTAAAAGTACGATTTTCATTAAGTGGGTCATATTTTCATTGTCAGATCTGCTTGTTTTCTTTAGCTCGAAATAAGTTAAACTTGACTCATCAGAGAGAACCAGTTCAGCTCAATAATTAACTAACCATTTTTTAATTTTTTTTAGCCATCTTGCTTCCCTAATTCTCGTCATTAAGAATGGGATTATTTCGAATTTTCTACCATGTGAACCTGCTTTGTTTGATAGTTGCTGCACTGTAGTTAAAGAAATTATGCTGCTAAACACTTTTTCTGAATCTCTTTCATGTTCTAAATATAATACAAACCGATTTTATAAGCGATGGCTTTTTAACTTACGGTCATCTCGCTTGGGTGAGCAACATGGCCGCCTAAAGCCAAATTTCCAGTTTAAACGGCCAAAAATTTTATATCTTGCTAAAACCCATTTTACCAATATTTCTTTAACATTTAATTATTTTGCCTTCTCACGTATTAAAATATTTTTTGATTTTCATTCTAAAATTAATACTTTTTGTCGCATCGTTAACTGCCTTATTCTTACCATTTTTGAAATAATTTCTAAAATTACAATTTTCCTGACGATTGAATTTTTTTTTAACACTGGACTCAATGCTAAAGTGTATGCGTAGGACAGCATAATAAAATCTGTTCGAAAATTTGCTTTTTAAACATTAAAATTGGCGGTTGTAGAATGTGAAAATGAAAATATCCAAGTGCAGCTTTTTTTTTTTTTTTTTTTTTTTTTTTTTTTTTTTTTTTTTTGTCGCTTAGTGTATTTACACGTTTTGAGGCTTCCTGAATACCGAAGTCAAGTTTTATAATTTGATCTTTGCCTGTGTCTTTTAAAATAATATAAAAATAAACAATTTCAGGCAATTCAAATGATGTATTTCTAAGTGAATACGTTTGTTACTAGAAATGTTTGTTCAAGACTGATAAGTTTCAAGGAATGATGTGTGTGAAAGTTGTCTAAATAATTTTAAATGAACTTAATAACAGATTTGAATTCTCTATAAATATAGATACGATAATGAAACTCTGGGTTAAGGGGAGCGGTAGCCCTCCTCACATAAAATTATTTGTCAGAAAAAGCTCTTTCCGAAGCCTAAGTTGAATTGTTTTAACATAGGTTTACATAACAGTACTCGTTATCTTAACCCTTAATCTCCAATTCGTATTTATAGTATTAAATTTCAGGGTAAGAGAAAGTTGTGTGAGTGACATTCCAGATTATTTTTTCTATTTCTGTATTTTAGAAATTTGTGTATTTTACTTTTGAACATTGAAATAAAATTTTATGTGTTACAAACTCAGGAATAACTTTCCATAGAACATCATTAGCAAAATACATTTAAATGAGTAGATATCGTACCAATAAAGGCCTATATGTTCAATTTATATATTTCATTTATTTGTAATGTTTCCTATAGCAAAAATGTAGGGGCATACTATAATAATCTGAAAGTACGATGCGTGTTTCTCTAAGAATTTCATATACCAACTTAATATGAGGTTTGATAAAAAAATTTCCTACTGTATTTTCATAAATGTTCAGTATTGCTTTCAAAAATTGTTCTTTGTTTTATTTTACGCCGGTCCTCAGCCGTGTTTTCTTTGATGGGATTTTTCTTTCTTTCTTTCTTTCTCTTTTTTTTTTTTTTTTTTTACACAAAATCTCAAAAGAAGTACCCACTGCCCTCTTTCGGCATGCTATATGCTATGCAGTAGACTGGAGTAGGCGGCACTATAGCTCACGCATTGGACAAATAGCAATGGTCCGAGGTTCTTCCCTGTGGTTGGTCCTTTTGGCCTGCTGTGAAACTCCCCCGTGTTTTGTTATATTGAGCTACACTGTTAAAAATTTTGGTACATTTTTGCTGCCACCATGCGATGGTGAAACCTTTTACCCTTATTTGGTGCTTTACTAAACCAAGGCTTGGTACTGCAATAGCTACATCCATAAGATGGAGAATTTTTTTACCATAATTTGGTGCTTTTTTCAATCAAGAAATGCCAAATCATAGTAGAAGGTTTCACCATCGCATGGTTGAAGCTATACTTGTACCAAGTTTTGGTTCAACCTAGCAAACTGAAGCTACTGTAGTACCAACATTTGGTTCAACCTTGAACTGAAATTTTTAACAGTGTACCATGTTTTGGTTCAACCTAGGACAAAATTTTTAACAGTGTAGTCGGAGAAAAGTTCAATCTCAATCTCACTAAAATGCACTACTAATTATTACTAATTTAAATGCATAATTTTTATTGACAATGCATTTTGAGTGAAAATGAAAAGCTGCCACTTATTGAAATGTGGTATTTCTTTAATATTTTATAACGTTTAAAAATACTGTAGGTTAACATATTTTTATTTTTAATTGCAGATGAATCAAAGGAAGAAATCAAAGAACATCGGATTCAAAAGTAAGAGCATCTTTCTGATAAAATACTTTCTCTATTAAGTGATATCTATTCTGCTGTTATTAAAACATAGAGCAAAATACAATTTCTAAAAGTTTAGCGCACTTCAAACTTGTTTTTATTCGAGTTATATATAGCATAAAGCTATATAAAATAGACGGTGTAGTGGTATATTCAAGCCGACAGAAATATCTCAGTAAAAAGTTGTTTTATACCAGAAAGTAATTAAGTTAGTAATGAAGTTTATTAACTTTTAAGAAAACAGCATTATTAATAAACTGTTTAAAGAAAAATTAAAGAATATTGAGATTTTAGAATAATATTCGGGGAAAAAATAAATTTGGAAAGATGATAGATTATCCACAGACATAATGTGCTGTTAAAAAAATAAAGTTACATATGAATGAATGAAAAATTGTATTTTGTTGAGTTTTTGTAACAAAAATTCTAATATATATAATTTGTATATATTATAAAAAAAATGTGTAATTCTTTGTCAGAAAATACATTTTAATAGGAGGTCCTGTTTTTCCTGACATTCAGCAAACACTTGTTAATCATGAAGTCTACCATGTTGTTGGTCAGGAATCGAAACATTCTTATCTTGATCTCTTTCGAGGTGGGGATTGTGCTGAAATACATGGAAAGCAATTCGTCTGTCTGGCTTATCTCAAATACCTTATATTGGGTTAATATCCGAAGAATATGCTGTCCAAACTATTCATGTTATTTTTTTATTCGTAAAGGAAATCTCTCACAAGACGACTACAATGTGACCTGAAACTGTTGTCCATTAAAAATAAATTATCTCCTATTGCTTCAGAGTAATAATCTCACCACTGTTCCGCTGAACTGCAAGAAATCGATTTTTAATGATATGGAGATCGTTTGACTATTAATTGTGACGGTGGCCAAATCCAACGGAGACTAGAAATACACCTCCTTTAAATCTAACATATTCTAGCACAAATGTAGAATTGTTTCAAATACTACGTTTTACGTGACGTAAAAGTGTGTAATTTACAGAAACAACTATAAAACAAGACCGATCGGAAAAATGCTCATTATAAAAATTTCAGATAATGTTCATAATGGAATAATTGTTTTATTTATTTCCTCTTAGAACACTGTCCTGCTGCGGGAAGCCCAATAACGTACTGATAAGCACATACATGTCATATACTACATGGATCGGCCAAATGAAAATGCCATTGCCGTGATTGCACCATCGTTTTAAAATACAAAAGGCTACGCATGTCCCTATAAAGAACATTGAGTGCTGGGAACTTAAGTCGTATCTTCAGATTAAGACAGATGCGTGTATGATAGCGTAGAAGCGAGTTCAACGATATCGTTCGCATCATGGATGCTTCCAAACGTTTTCAACGTGCAATCATTCAACTTTTAACTACGGAAAATGTGAGTACTGGAGAAATTTATCGTCACATGCAAAATATGTCTGGTACAGAGTGTATGTCACGAAGATCAGTATTCCGATGGTGTAACGAGTTTCGTAAAGGACACACTGCGGTTTCTTTTACCTCACGTGCTTGACATGATGGTGCCATGTCGTCCATATTGTTTAGTCCTTTAAGAAAATTGCTACACCATTGACATACTGATTTGCGTGAAATATGCTATACGCCACACACATTTTGCATGCGATTATAAGCTTCCCCAATACTCACATTTTCGTCGATAAAAACTGAGCGATTGCATGTTGACATGTCTGCAGGGATCCATGATACGAACGATGTCGTTGAACTTGCTCCTGTGCATCTGTCGTAATCTGACGACATGGCATGCGTTCCCAGCACTCTGAGTCCCTTCTCTGTAGATGCATGTGAAGTCTTTTGTATCTTAAAGCGGTAGCGCAACCACGGGAGTGCAGTTTTAATTTGGGTGACTCTTATTCACACATGGACCAATGGATTAGAAAACCTAGATTGATATTTTATTAGACCTTCTTTTGCACGGAAAACAGCTCGCATTCGTAAAGGAATTGATTCTACAAGTTTTTCGAGTACATTTACATGCAGAAAATTCCATTGGTTCTGCACACTTGGTTCTGCACACTTCCAATGGTTCTGCAAGATCCATTGGTTATGCACACTTTAAGATCCTGTAAATTGCATGGAAGAAGCGATTGCTGTCGTATGCGTTGTTCCAACAAGTCCCAAAATATTTTCTATTGGATTAAGATCTGGGCTTTGCGACGGCCAAGGAAACTGTTGGAAATCAGATAAACGTGCACGCAACCAATCTCGAAAAATTCTGGCACAATGTATAGTTCTGTTATCGTCCATAAAGTACCTAACATATTCGGAGTAATAATGTAACAATACATGATGCGCTTGATCTGTCAATATGTCCAAGTATTACGTTTCTTTTTATTTACCCTCAAGTAACACCAGATGACAGTTCCATACAAACAAAACATTCCTTACACCATGATAACATGTTTTGCATCTTTACACCACTAGTGAGTATTTGTTGAAACTCTCACAGGCTTTTAATTCATTGGCCAAAGTGCTTATATACGAATATACAGATTTACTTTATGAAATATGTTTTAGACAGACATACATGAAAGTATGATGTCTGCAGCTGAGTGACAGTTTTGTTGGAAAAAATTGGTGTTCATTGTTCGATTTCTTCTAACCGATCTTAATTTCGCGTTATTTCTCTTCTACAATGATAAATTTGTTTTCGGTTTATATTTGTAATCTCAAAAAAATTTATTTTATATCCTGAAAATCACACTTTATTATACTCTCATACATTGTGCAACTACGGCTTTGTTTGGTCTCTTTCTAAGCAAATAATAATTCTTCAGGTTGCTGATTCAAGTAATTTCATGGTTGTGACATCATCCTCAATGATACCAAGAACTCAAACATACAAATCGTTTATTTCCTTTATTTCTATTATCTAAATTCACTCACTGTCGCTCTTATATCATTTTCGATGTCACAGACAAACCTTTCCTTTCCTTTTTTTTTTTTTTTTTTTTTTTTTTTTAATTTGAATTTTTAACACTGCCTTAATTTTGCCAATAAAAATTCTGATTATACAGATTTTTAACAGAAAACTTACATTACCTGTTATTTTTTACAACAGTGTATCATATAATAGGATGATTCAGGAAAAGTTTTTTTAAATTGCTTTTTAATAAGCAATTTCAGCAAACCAAAGATTTTGTACAGTAAATTAAATGGTATGAGAATATGTCCAATATTTAAAGATGTAATTTTCAAAAGCAAAAGTTTTTTTTTTTTTTTTTTCTTTTTTTAAGTAAAGTTTGAGTAGTATCTAACCTTTAAAATATACTACTAGTTCCTTTTTTTTTAGTACTTTCTGAATACTTCCTAATGAAAAAAAGAAAATAATAATAATGCATGTTTTATCCTGAGCTATATTTATATATAAACTTTTCTAAAGCTTTTCAGTTACATATAAGCCCGCAAATATTTTTATATCAATTTTTATAAAAATACCAACACATGTTAAAATTAAACTACATTAGATAATGCACGAAAAAAAAAAAAAAATATATTTAAGAGGAAGGTAATCTTATATCATATTTCTGCAACTTAAACAAAACGCCATTAAAAAGAAAGAAAGAAAGAAAGAAAAAAAGTGGAGATCATAAAACTCCTTTTTTATTTTTCTTTCAGTGCATTTTTGGTAACTTTATCTTGCCATTGATAAATATAAAAAAAATATTTAAGATATTTATGTTCCACATCATTTTATAAAAGCATTCTAATTATTATTTTTTTTTCATATACGACGCGAGTAGTGCATGCCTGAGTATTAATTATATAACATTTTATATAGAAAGTAAATAAAAACTAGTATGTTGTGGCCACCACAAGACTTTCTTCTATATTTACCTATACATATTCAATCAGTAACAATATTAAAAAAAAAAAAAAAAAGTACGATTTTTTTTTTTCTAAGTTTTTTTTTTTTTTTTTTTTTTTTTGTTAAAAGTGAAAAAAATCGATAACTTTGTTTTAAATTATCACAGATTTATAGTTCAACCATTCGTTTTAAAGGTATTGACGAGACTTTTCGAAAGATACCCATCTTGAAAATTTATCCCCCCCGGGGGGGTACTTCCCCCCCAGGGGGGGAAGCGATGCCCCCCCATGCAGAATTTTTTTTTCCTAGTTACATACTACTATTATCAATAATTCATATTAATTTTACAATCACAAGTTTAAAACAACTCTAATTATGCACATTTATACGAATTTTTGTCCTATGCTGCCATGTTAAAAATTTAGATAAAATGCTATCACAGCGCCACCTGTTGAGCTATTGATCCCCAAACATAATCAGCTCCAGTTTATGTCGGGGACCAACTAAATACCAAGTTTGGTTAAATTTCGTTTAAAAAAAAAAAAAAAAAAAAAAAAAAAAAATGCGATTTTTTTTCTAAGTTTAGTTTTGTTAAAACTAAAAAAAATCGATAACTTTGGTTTAAATTACCACAGATTTATCGTTCAACCATTCGTTTTAAAGGTATTGACGAGATCTTTCGAAAGATACCCATCTTGAAATTTTGCCCCCCCGGGTGGGAACTTCCCCCCCCCGGTGGGGGGGCAACCGATGCCCCCACATGCACAAAAATTTTTTCCTAGTTAACTACTACTATTATCAACCTGATCTTTCGAAAGATACCCAATGTGAAAATTTACCCCCCCTGGGGGGGTATTTTTCCCCTAGGGGGGGGAAGCGATGCCCCCCCATGCAGAAAATTTTTTTCCTAGTTACATACTACTATTATCAATAATTCATATTAATTTTACAATCACAAGTTTAAAACAACTCTAATTATGCACATTTATACGAATTTTTGTCCTATGCTGCCATGTTAAAAATTTAGATAAAATGCTATCACAGCGCCACCTGTTGAGCTATTGATCCCCAAACATAATCAGCACCAGTTTATGTCGGGGACCAACTAAATACCAAGTTTGGTTAAATTTCGTTAAAAAAAAAAAAAAAAAAAAAATTGCGATATTTTTCTAAGTTTTTTTTTGTTAAAAGTAAAAAAAATCGATAACTTTGGTTTAAATTATCACAGATTTATCGTTCAACCATTCGTTTTAAAGGTATTGACGAGATCTTTCGAAAGATACCCATCTTGAAATTTTGCCCCCCCGGGTGGGAACTTCCCCCCCCGGTGGGGGGGCAACCGATGCCCCCACATGCACAAAAATTTTTTCCAAGTTAACTACTACTATTATCAACGAGACCTTTCGAAAGATACCCATCTTGAAAATTTACTTCCCCGGGGGGGGATTTTCCCCCCCAGGGGGGGAACCGATGCCCCCCCATGCACAAAATTTTTTTCCTAGCTAACTACTACTATTATCAATAAATCCTATTAATTTTACAATCACAAGTGTAAAATAACTCTCTTTATGCCCATTTATACGGAATTTTGTCCTATGCTGCCATGTTAAAAATTTGCATAAAATGCGATCACAACGCCACCTATTGAGCGATTGATCCCAAAATCTAATCAGCACCAGTTTATGTCAGGGTGCAACTAAATACCAAGTTTGGTTAAGTTTCATTCATTGGTTCGTGAGATACAGCGTCCACAAAAAAATGATACAGACAGACAGACAGACAGACAGACAGACAGACAGACAGACAGACAGACAGACATTTTTTAAAAACTATTAATTCGTGTTCTCCATATCCCAAAACATGTAAATCCATCAAAAAATGGACTTCGAAAATTTTCGCGAATCCAATACTTTCTCTATATTACATATAGAAGAAAGTAAAAATTACAGTGTATGAAATTCTTTTTAAAATTCTCTATTATTTATAACATACACGTTTATGATCTTTGTATTAAATAGTTTATGCAGAAAAGAAACTTTTTTAATATTAATATATTTTCTGAGTGAGATATATATCCCTATTTATCAATGAAAATATATAGATTTTTTTTTTTTTTTTTTTACCTTATGAATTTTTTTTTTTTTTTTAATTTTAAATATTAAAATAAAATAAAACGTATTAATTTTTTTTTCTTCTTCTGTGAATTACAGTTTGGAATTTTTAATTTTTTTAAAAATACTGGCTATTAAAATGCAATTTAAACTAAACTTGTAATCGTAAATTTAGAAATAATTATAATTTTATGATTATTTTAAAGAATACAATGATTTTCATGAAGCATAATCATTATTATTATTATTATTATTATTATTATTGACAGAATCGAATAATGCTTATAAACGGCAACATATAATTATTAAATTTTAGCATTAAATAATATATGCATATTTATATATATTACAAGTTATAATAATAGGCAGTTGATGTTTTTTCCTTGGCAAACTATCAGCGAGAAAATATATTATTTTATTTCGATTGACAATCGTTATTTTACCACGTTTTTATTAACTTCGATTCTTCTTGGTTTGTCCGGTACAAATATTGCAATCGATTTTTAACTAACTTCCCTACTAGCTAGACGTTTGAAACTTTCAGAATAACTCAGAACCCGATGACAACACAGCAACACAGTATTTCGAAGCCCGATTTCAGAATTATTTATTAGTTTTCTTTTAATTAATTAAAATATGAAAATAATAACCTCCTAATAACTTTAAAAATAGCCATTAAATTATTAGCTATAATCTAATTGTTGAAAAAAAAAAAAAATAAATAAATAAATAAATTAAAAAAAAAAAAAAAAAAAAAAAAATACGAGTTCATTTTGTTTCAATATAAAATAAATACATTTAATTAAACGTGAACGCTACAAAATTATAAAAAGTTAAATTATGCATCTCACAAAAATTGACGTCATTATCACTTTAAAAACTTCGTACACATTAAAGTGCTAATGTATAGCTATAGCTATGATTCAACAGAAAATTTAAAAACAGAGTATATAAAAAGTTTTTTTTTTTTTTTTTTTTTTTTTTTTTTTTTTATCTTATAATTATTTTTGTTAAGTACTGATAATAAAAATTGAGGTTATTTTTTTGTTACTAAATCTTATAAAATCTAATTGGTTGTGATTGGCATTATTGTGGAGTAAAATTGACTCTGACAGTGAAACAATACCTGTAAGTTAAAACATTTGTGTAGGTAACATTTCTCTTTCATTGTTGCAGTAATTCCTTGTATTAAAATTAATAATGGTTGGAAATGGTTTGTACAATGATTCCGAGTAAAAAATTGTTTATTCAGGTATTAAATGTTAAAAGGTTAAATACTTTCTTTCTTCTTCTTTTTTTTTTTTTTTTTTTTAAGTGTTTTTATATTAAATCAGTTCATATATAATTATAGTTACTTTTATTATTCTGTTTTTGGACGAAATTGCACTGACATATATTTTACGCAGAAATCCTGTAAATCTAACAGGTTTTTTGTTAAAAGTACAGTTTTGTTCTGTATATTTGGCAGAGAAATACTGGCACCCCAGCTGCCAGATTTTTCCTGTATTTTTAACAGATATTTTTTACAGTGAATGGACGAAATGACCGAAAATTTCTTGTCTACACTTTTCTATATAGTGAAACAATATTATGAATGTTATCCTTTGTATTGTGAGAAATTCTAGTTGGTTTTCTAGAATTAGGTTATAAAACATTACAGTTGATAAAAGTCGCCTCTTGTGGTGTTCGCATTTATTTACAGAGATTTTTAAGTGAGAGTGAGCACCAAAGTATAGAAAAATGGTCTAGAATTCTAATAGGTGTTTTAGAGCTCGCTATCAAAGGGAGCTAGAATTTATAAAGATGAAATGGAACTATTTTTACTTGAGCCACAATTTAGATTCTAGATGTCAGGCACATAATTTTTTCTCAGTGATATATATTTATATAATATAAACCAACCCTAGTGAAGCTGTTCATACACATTTTTCTCTTGTAATTCTTCTAGGCGAAGCTGCAATTTCCTTGGGGAAGAATGCACTAAGGATGTTGAGTGTTGTTCTGTGCAGTGTGTGTGCTCTTCGTACGACTGTAAATGTGGCAGGAGGCCTCGACCAAATCAGCTGCGGAAGTACTTTGCTAAACGCACTTGTGGGACTTAAGTTTGAAATATTTCAGACATTTTTGTAGCTTTTATAAAAAATATACGTAAAGATATTAAATTTTAAAAACTTTTTAATGTTTTATTCATTTGAATACATGTTGTACATATTTCATGAAATAAATAAATGATTGTATTATAAATGTTATTTCGATATCTGTTCAGTTTTGTAAAACACTTTTTAAACAATTTATAGTTTACTCAAAGTTAATTTTGTTAGCTCATTTTCTTCTTATACCAATCAAATAAATAAATAAATAAATAAAAATCTGATGTGAAACAACCACACGACTTACATTACCCAATATTGCACGTATTATATGCACTTTTAGGAGATAATGTAATCTGAAGACATAAAACTGACCTAACAAAGTAGACATCTAAAATTTTTTCGGTAAGAGACAACTGATACACGTGTAAAGACATATTAAATGAAGTTTATTCAGTAAGTTAAAACAAAAGAAAAAAATGGTAGAGCCATTTTTTAAGCCCATATTTCTGAGATCTAAAACTGACCTACTTCATCAAGATGACTGTTAATTTTTCTATGATAACCAAGAAATACATTAAATGATACCTAAAAAGGATTCATGTAAGAATTAAAAAAAAAAAAAAAAAAATCATTAGAGGATATTAAAACTCATTAAGCGTTTAGATCATATTTTGCATAGTCAAAGTAAATAGCTGGTGAGACTAAATTTTGAAATATATATTGATTTTTCTAGAGAATAAGATTAATAAATATCTTTAGTATACAGTGTAAAATTTCCATACTTTTACTGTGCATGTATTAATTCTTTTGCATCATTAAACAGATATGTTGAAAAATTTACTCTTAATCATTTTATAAAATCTTCATAATCACCATTATCTTCATTTTTTTTTTTTTTTTTTTGCAAAGTGTATTTTAAAGCATCTCCATATCTTTTGAGATAAACTTTTCCTCTTCTTTACAACTCTTGGGATCCCATAAGCATTTTTCTCCAGAGGTTTCATGATCTACTGATGCTGACCTTAAAACGGGTAGGACATCCAATGAGAATGTAGAAATAGCATCAGACATGACATATGTACCTATTAACCCCTTCACGTGCCATTTACCTCGATGAAACTTGGGCCCAAGTGTTATGGGTCAACGAGTGGTAAACAAGCTCGTAATTCTACGCTCTGTTATTGCTCATTTTCTCTGAGTCAGATGACTGTCACCCCTATTTTAGCACTGGACGACTGGACTCGTTCAGTTATCACTCAGTGTTCATGAGCCCGGCTCGTGATTTTTATGTTTGGCCGGGCTTTCTTTTCACGAGCCTGACTCGTGATGTTTATGTTTTTCCCAGCTTTCTGTTCACGACCCTGGCTCGTGATGTTTATGTTTGGGACAAAATCTTCATCACGAGTCAGACTCGTTAAAGCACGGGAAGGGATTAAGCTGGCAAATTGTTTATTGCAAATGACTACTAGTACACTCCAGTGACCTGTTAAATCCTTCCTCCCGCTGATTTCATGTAAGAAAAAATAACAAAATTATAAAAGAAAACTCTTTTAGTAAATCAGAAAAGGAAGAATACAGGGAAAAAAAATAAGCTCATAAGAGTGGAAAATACTTAATCTTTTCAACAACCAAATCCCATGTTATTCTATGGGAAAAAAAATTCACAATGACTCTTTGCCTGTTTTTTTTTTTTTTTTATTAATATTATTATTATTATTCAGTTTTGACATTCAGAATGTTTTTTTTTTTTTTTTTTTTTTGTATATTTATATTGAATAGTAAGAAAATGTGTATGGTTTTTATCCTTTAATGATCGTTAGCATGTGATATTTAAGCTAGTATTTTGGTCGCTAGGCTACTATTCAGGCAACAATTTTAATGCTTCTAGGCTACTAAAGCAACTATTTTTATAATATTTCTTTTGTGGCAACCCTGGATACAGTTAAAACCGATGTTTCAAAACCTGCTTTTTTAAATAGTTCTTAACATTCTGTATTTCTTCCTGTATTGTTCTCTTTTCTGCACTGAAAAGTGTTTTTCAAAACAAAAAGGCATAATAAATGTCACTGTTTTATATTTCCTTTAACAAACACCTTTTTTTTTAACTTGTTAAATAATTGTCGCTAAAGTATAAAATTGCTTATTTTAGAATTTTCGGGTGTCCCTTAATTAGAATGTCCCTTAGACAAAAGTAAACACATTAAGGTTAATATTCAAAAGGACTGGGACTAGAGAAATTGTCCCTTAGATAGAGGTGTCCTTTCCTCAGAGGTGTCCCTTACAGGAGATTTAATTGCATTTTTTTTTTTTTTTTTTAGTTTACATATCAGTAGCTCAATACCTTGGGCTATTAAATTATGCAAATGCCTTTTTTAGAGGCTTGCGCTTGCGTAGTTGAAAAATATTTTGAAAAAATGCTTATATTTCGGAAGATAGTTAACATTTTTTGCATTCTGATTGCAGTATGCTGTGTCTAATGTAGTACGCCAAGTTTCCTAAAAATGGCTTTGCACTGGGTCTAATACCCTACGTGTTGTAATTAAAAAAATAATGTTTTTTTTGCAATTTTTAAAGGAAACTTATACCTCTATGAATATGTGTGGTAGCATCATAAAAATGTATACACATAATTAAAAGAATCCTCATAATCACTTGTTATAGTCACAATGCCATTTAAGCATTACTTTTTACAGGGTGATCCAAAACATTTTGGATTTTTGTTTACTTAAAAAATACCAGTAAAAACGTAAGAACTTATCTCCTTTTCCTATTTAGGACAAAACTTTTACTGAAATGTATAAGGCAGCGGTGTCCAAATACTTATTGGTAGATAGTATATACATACCTTTTTTCTGCAGAAATATACTTCTGAGCATCTCAATAATGTATGTTAATTTCATTTTGTTGAATGCAGCATAAATGCGTTCAAATACTTTTAAATAAAAATTTGTTCATAGGTTCTAATGCCATGAAATTTTTGGTGTGTTCTTGTGTAGGAGCTCTAAATATTATATACACCAGTAAAAACTATTAAACTTATTGTATGTATCCCATGAATAATTGTACGAAATTTTACACAATTTAACGATTACGTGACATTACAGGAAAACTTTTGTATGTCCCTGTACATTAAATCAATAAGTCTAAACACACACTTTTTTATAGATAACATGCTTTTAAGCATCTCAAAAGTACATGTTAATTTTAATTTGTTGAATGCAGTGTAATCATGTTAAGATGCGTTTATATGATATTCTGCCCACTGACCGTAATGATAAGAAGAACTTTGGTGTGTCCCTATACAGGAACCATAAACAATATAGACATAAAAAATATTTATATACAGCTATTTCTGCACAGCGCTTAAACTTGTGTTCCAATTTGCAAGTCAATCGGAGGATTTTTGCGGCCGCTGTTGCAATATATATAAATTCAGTCCATAGGCCGTAATAAGAGAAACTTTGATGTGTCCTTGTACACGAACTACAAATGGAATACGCTCCCAAAACTATACAGCTTATTCCGTGTTTCTCATAGCCATGTGTACCAATTTACAAGTCAAAAGTGTGATTTTTGCTGCCGCTATCATGTGACAGACAGATACACAGACAAAACCGAAAAACCATTTGAGTGTCCAAATGAACGCCCCTAGTATCGTTTTGGCAATCACAATCTGAAACTAATTTAAAATATTTTACTACTTTGTTACTGAGACCCAGAATGCAGTGATGTCACATGTCAGATAGTCCATATTTGTAGCTGAATTTTTAAAGTATTGTTTGTTTATATGTTCGTCTCTTTGACTATCATGTACCAAACAAGATTCTTTAAAATTAGTGGTAGTTTTTAAATAAAATAGTTCCTACAAGTTAGCAACTCAACACACAGTGTGAGATTTATAAACATATTTTTAAGATTCTGCTCAGCCACACAACGTATTGATGTTGTTATAATTGGTCGTTAAAATAAATGTATTCTATTAAGATTATCAAAAGTCATCATTAAAAATAACATAATTAAAGAATTTTAAAATGTTTTTATTACTGTAAGTATATTGTTAGTATTAAAATACCACGTATCCCAGGGATAATGCTTAAACTAATGTCATATGTAAAACAATGTATTGGGATAAAGAAAGTGCAATTTTATTTATGATTTTCATGCATGCATTTCAAATGACCTTAATTAGCTTTCACACCAAGCCTTCTATTCGTGCCAAAAACATACTATATTTAAAAATCTAAATTTGAGGCATATTAAAAAAAACTAATAATAATAAATAATAATCTTATGAAACAAATTTTGAGAGGAACACACTTATGTTTACATTTTTACAAATTAAATGTAGTATTTTGTTTGAGGAGGGTTTTTTTCATTTAAAATTTCCATTTAAATTATTAGCATTCATTAGCTTTCAATTGCACCATTACAAAACCCCTCATAGCAATCGTTTAAAATTTTCTGGCAGAAGCTGTTACCATTATTCTTCCTGGAAATAACACCGAAATCTGTGCCACGTACGTTAGCGTAATATATATACAGATTCAAAAGTGACACAAAATTTTGTGAATATGTATTAACTTTTTAAAACTATAATTATGTCAAGTTTGTAAGATAGATCAGCTAATTTAATTTTTGATATTTTTTTATTGCATTTACGTGTAAATCTATATATATAACAGCAAACTCACTGATTCATTAACTCAACACGGCCATGATAATTCTATGGGAGATAGAATCACAAATTTTGGTAAACAGATTCGTTTTAGGATCTTGACCCTCCCCAACAATGGATTTTGCGAAACACCCTCCCTGTTCCTCTATAGGGGGGGGGCAGAAGGCAAAACACGTTTATAAGTATAACTCGGCTCCAAATTACTTCACGGTGCAAAAATTGCAGATGGGGTGACTAGACATGAGTGCAAAAGAATACTTTTCTGCGATTTTGGAATTTTGGATTTTTTAAGGGTGGGAGGGGGCAAAAACGATTTTCGGAGGCAAACTTAGCAAAATGCGGATTTTCGAGTAAAACTCTACCAATAATGCACAAAGATATAAAAAAACGTCTTCTTGGGGATATTTACAAATACTTATTTTACTTTTTTGTGATCTTCGATTTTTTTTTTTTTTTTTTTTAGGCGGAGGGGAGGGGGGGGCGGATTTACGAGCAAGCAAGTTCGAGCCCTCCTTTCAGCGCTAAATTCGTTCGGGAAAAAATCTATAGGAGCTGAGGTCACAAATTTTAGTGTGTGACTTATTTACGTGTATCCAACACCCACTGTAACAGGATTTTGCGAAATTTCCCCCCTTTCCCCCCTTGCGGGTTGCGGGCAATAACCACATTTTCAAGCATAACTTTGCTTCAAATTATCTCAGTAAGATTAATTTTTATGTGTGGGTTGTTTATGCGTTCCCAACAATCATTATAAAGGAATTTTACAAAATTTTCCCCTGCCCCCTTTTAAGGGCGGAGGGGGGGGGAACACGCTTATAAGTGTAACTCTGCTCCATATTATCTCAGGATAGCGATTTTTTGATAAGTCGATTGGTTTTGTGTACACAAAACACACACTACAAAGGGATTTTGTGAAATTCCACCCTATCCACGTGGGGGTGGGGTGGGGGGCAAAAAACATGTTTCCATACGTATCTCTGCTCCAAACTATCTTAAAAAAGAGATTTTTTTATGAATGGGCTGGTTATGTGTTCCCAACTCTCACTACAAAGGGGTTTTGCGAAATTTCTCATTTCCTTCTTTTAAAGGCGGGGCGGGAGGGTAAGATCCCCGGGGGGGGGGGTAAGATAACGTTTATTTATCATTTTGTATTGTATTCAGGGTTGCCACAGGCTACTAAAAGGCTACTATTTGCAACTATTTTCAGCCTGAGGAGACTATGGCAACTTTTTTGATCCAAAAAGCTTGAAAAAGCAACTATTTTCACAAAAAGGCAACTATTGGGAGACTATTTTTCACCTTTTGCAAAATTCTTCCAGAAAAATAAGGAAAATCTTTAAAAGAAATATTTTCTATGCATTTTATAAACAATCCCATATCTTAACCTTTTCATCCTTTATTTATTTATTTATTTATTTTTTTACCACCTTAAAGTATCGTATATCTCTGATGCTGCCCTTGAAACAGATAGAACATCCAATGTAGAAATAGCACCCGATATGACATATGCTCCTATTAAGCTGTCCAATTTGCTTATTGCAAATGACTACTATTACACTCCTGTGACCTGTTATGTCCTTCCTCATCCTGATTTCATGTAAGAAAAAATAACAAAATTATAAAAGGAAGCTCTCTTAGTAAATCAGAAAAAGAAGTATACAGAAAATATATATATATATATATATATATATATATATATATATATATATATATAATAAAATAAAATAAAATCTTAAAAGCGGACAATATTTGATCTTTTCAACAACCAAATCCCATGTTATTCTATGGGAAAATTTGTTTCCACAAAGACTCATTACCTATTTTTTTTTTTTTATTATTATTCAGTTTTCACATTCAGAAGTTTTATATGCAACAGATACAAGATCACTGAAATACCAATGACCAATAAGATGAAAACATTTTTTATTAGTGGATGAAACACACTAATGTAAAAAAAAAAAAAAAAAATTAATTAACAGCCTGCAAAACAAATGAATCAATAAAGTAACACAACAAATCTTAACTTAAAACCATAATCTTTATCAAAATTTTTATGAAAAAATAATTTAAGAAACTTAAGATAGGAAGGAAGGAGGCAGGCGGCAAGACTTGTGACTTGCCTGTGGGGTTAAACTAGTTTCACGCAGGCAACACTCACCCAGCCTACCACGACCAGAATAGAAGTCATATGGATTTATAAAAGCAAAATTTCAAAACAGATGAATAACAATGAAACCACAAAGCAACAATGAAATTCACTGTTTGATTACATTGTGTTTAATCGTATGATTAGAATTTTAAGAATAATTGACAATGCATATGGTTTTTATCCTTTAATGGTTGTTAGTATTTGATATTTAAGCTAGTATTTTGGCTGCTAGGCTACTATTTAGGCAACTATTTTAATACTTCTAGGATACTAAAGCAACTATTTTTGTCATATTTCTTTTGTGGCAACCCTGTGTATTGTATAATTAAGAATGCGTTTTATTTAATAATGGTACTCATATCAAGAAATTTTAATCCAAATATTTTTATTAATTCTATTTTATTTCGAATATTTCAATTCCATTGATAAAATTTTTAAGAAATGGAATTTACAGAATACCAGTGTACTTGTTGTACTAAATGGCATTTCCATTAAAAAAACCTTTTAATTACTTTTACATTTATTTTCAAAACTTTAAATTTTACTTACATGAAAGAAAATTTACTGTTATTTTTTGAATAATTTATGTGAAATCCATTGATGCCTTAGTTACCAAAAAAAAAAAAAAAAAAAAAAAAAGTACAGATGCTTTTAGGAAATTAAACATTTATAAACTTCTTCACATCAAAAAGAAAAAGTTGTAAAATTCTTTCTGAAATTACACGAAACTTTAAATTTCTTAGTTAAAAAAAAATAACTCATTTAATTTAAAAGTACTTTACTATGTAGAAAATATCTTAGTAGTTTGTATATATTATTTTAAAAACTTTGTGCGCTTGATATGAAGATTAAACTTCTTATTATTATTATTTATTACTTTCCGAAGATACATATGTAAGGAAGTTATTGTAATCATGTCAAAAATCAAACTTTGAGATTTTGATGTTTCTATACGTTCTGAGGTGCCCTGAATACGTTTCCACTATTTTTGCGATGCATTATGTATGTATGTATGTATAAGGGATCACAATAACATCTAAACGCTTTGGTCGAATGAGCTGAAATTTGGTACGTATGTTATAGGTCACCATGGCAAGAACCCTATTGATTTTGGCTAACACTTCTAGTTACTTTACAGGAACAAAAAGAAAAATTCTTCATAATTATGGCCTATGAGACCAAATTTTAAAAGTGCGATAGCGTCTAAACGCCTTATTAAATTGAGCAGATAATTTATACACATATTATAGGTCACAATTGCATTAACTGTGTAGGTGTTGGTGAATATGGCACTTACAGTGTTTTTACAGGAACACAAAGAAAAATTCTCTATCATTATGGCCTATGGGGTGAAATTATTTAAAGTGCAATAGTATCTATATGCCTTATCCGTATTTTCTGTAAATTTATATTCATGTTATGGGTCACCATCACACAAACTGTATAGATTCTGGTAACTGTAGCACTACAGTGTTTTACAGGGACACAAAAAAAATTCTTTATCATTACGGCCTACAGGCTCAAATTATTTAAAGTGCGCTAGCGACTAAACGCCTAATTCAAATGAGTTGAAAATTTATATACGGTAATAGGTCACCATCTTACGTTTTTTTTTTTTTTTTTTTTTTTTTTGTACAGAGTCACAATGCAAATTTCTTTATCATTGTGGCATATGCTGGGCTCGAATTTTAAAGTGCGATAGCGTTTAAATGCCTTATCTGATGTACACTAAGCGACATAAAAAAAAAAGCCGCACTGCAGAAAAATTGACTTATACCTTTTTCATTTGTAATAACTTCAAAGCTAATTGGTTGAAAAAAATAAAAATGTCATGTTTGCATAAAATCAAAGAGATGAAATGATACATATGGACATTTTTAATTTAATAATTCACTTTATTACACTCTACGAAGTAATTATTAAAAATCTACATAAAACATTCTTTTTAAACGTAGTATAATAAACATATACTTTGTACTGTATTATGATTTATTATATGATATAAACAAGTTATATTTTAATACATGAAATAAAGCTATTTGTCTGTTAGATCTAAACAATTTGTAACAAAAATATGTATTCTGCATTGAGTTATTCCACTTTTACATGGAATTACTGCTTTTATGCGCAATGGCATAGTATTATGCAGTCTTTTAATATAAATATCAAAAATGTCTCTGTGCCAAATATCATAAATAATTTTTTCTAGTCCTTGCAGAGTTGTAGGCTGCAATTTTTTAATCTTCACCCATTTTCCGCGCTTTTTTATAGACTAAACATTTTCGAGCGGATTGAGATTAGGGCTATTTCCAAGTCTGATAATAAAGAAATTCTACGATATTTTTGTGTGGGATTTAACTTAATGTTAAAAAATATATGATTGCTTACCAAATTATAGGTGCTCATGGGATAGGATAGATAGTTTTGACAATTTGAATCGAATAATTGCATCACAGATGCTCTTTAGTATGCTGCAATATCATCTTGAAATTCTATTTGCAGAAAAGTCTGAGATACCTTCAAAATAGTCGGTCAGGCGCCAATTTTTATAATGGCCGCATTTTCTTTCGAGTTAATTGATCCCTTGAGCATAAAAATTTGTCCGACTCATTGAAAATTTATGCACATCCGTACCATAATGTACGGAGAATGTGTCACTATTTTATGAATGCAATTTTCAATAATTCGGTCGCATTTTTATCATCTTACTAGTTTTTTTTTTTTTTTTTTTTTTTTTTTTTTATATATATATCAGCCCGAAATAAAATAAACTTGACTCATCAGAGAAAAGCAGTTCGGTCTAAAAATTACCTAATAATTTTTTTTTTTTTTTTAATTTTTGGTCAACTGAAGTCTTGTTTTTTTTTTAATTCTTTTCCTTAGTAATGACTTTTTTTTGCAGATCCTCTGGTTTTTAATATATTCTGTTTAATTGTTCCCGCACTGTTTTTAAAGAAATTACATTGCTATGCACTTTTTTTTAATCTTTTCTAAGTTATGAGCATGTGCAAATCGATTTTTGTAAACTTCTGTTTTCTAATTTTTGTAAACTTGTCATCATCTCGCTTGGGTGGACACCATGGCCGCCTAAAGTCACATTTTGCGTTTAAAAAGCCAAAAAATTTTACATCTTCCTAAAAATCATCTCAGGAACATTTCGTTAACATTTAATAAATTTGACATCTCACGTATTAAAATATTTTTTGACTTTCATTCTAAATACTTTTTTTGGCATCGTTAAATGCCTTATACTTACCATTTTTGAAATACTTTCTAAAATTATAATTTTTCTGACAGTTGCATTTTATTTTTAACACTGGGCTCAATCCTAAAGTGTATGTGGAGGGCGACGTAATAAAATCTGTTAAAAAATTTGCTTTTTAAATGATAAAATTGGCGGTTGCAAAAAGGAAAAAGGAAAATATCCAAGTGCGGCATTTTTTTTTTTTTTTTTTTTTTGTTGTCGCTTAGTGTAGCTGAAAATTTATATAAATATTGTAAGTCACTCTTGCACAACTATATGCATCTTGGTGATTATAAAATTTAAAGGTTTTTACAGGGACACAACTATGGACTCAAAGTACAATAGCGTTAAATTAAACATCGTAATATATGGATAAATATACACAAACGCCCTATTATAATTTTCTCTCACTCTTTTGTTTATTTAACAACTCCTCTTATTTTATTTTATCTACAAAACCGTTAATGTTCCAAATTAAAAAAAAAAAAAAAAAAAAAAAAAAATTGTTAAAAAATAAAGTTTGAGAAACATTGTTTTAAAAAGAAGAAAAAAAAATCCACATTTAAGTTTCGCTGAGATATAAGTATTTGTAGTAAGTAGATTTTTACTGCGCATGCACGAAAGGTAGCTAATTTTTTAGTGAATGATTTGAAGGTAGATATATAGGAAAACTAGATATATAGGGCTATATATAGTGATCAAAATTTCATTTGAATGCAGTAAGAATTAAGCAAAATATTGCTAAAATAATTAGCTAGATTTTAGATATTTTTCATAGTTAAATTTTCATAAGGGATTTTTCTCACGTGCAGCGTATTTGATTTACGGATACAATTATTTCAACCACATTGCAAAAATACTTTTTTAGGAAAAAACCCTTATAAGCTGACAAATCTTCGTAAAGGAATAAAATTATGTTAAAGTTACAAATCCATAAAGGCTTTTCATTAAAAAAAAAATGTCTATATAATCATGAGATTCTCACACACACACACACACACAAAAAAAAAAAAAAAAAAAAAAAAAAAACATATATTATACACAGTACAAGTTAAATGTCATTTGTAGCATTTTATGATACAAAGTAATCCAAAATATTTGCGCTTTTCTTCAATTTATGTTTGGTCCCCTAATAGCAATCGTGACTAAATCGATACTGGAAAGAGTGAGTTTATAAATGTTATTTGCATAACTACAGTGCAAGACCATTTTGTGCAGTATTTAAAATAATAATAATAATAATAATCACTATCGTAATTGACAGTATATTGACAATTTTTTAAAAGTTATGTTTAAAATCTTTCTGTTGTAAAAATCAAAAAAACATTTACATGTATATTTAATATTCTAAAATAATGTTTTGAATAGAATATGATATGATTAACTTTTTCAGATTAAAAGTTATTCGAAACAACAATTACGTACAGTTGGAAAGTGTTATTAATCAATGCGTGCTTTTTTTTTTAATAACATCTATTTAAAAAAAAAAAGAGTAAAATAACAAATTATGCAAATAAATATACATGATAATTTAAAATATTTATAAAAGTATTTATTTATTTATTTCTGAAAATACTTATAAAAACATACTTGCCCAAAGTTTTAACTAATTTCATTGATAGCTTTGATTTTTCAATTTATTCTTTAATAACAAGTAATTAATAAACTATAATGATAAAACTGAAACTTTTACTAGAAACCAATAAAAGCACTCATTAAAACATTTCATTTTCTTTCTTTACGACATGTAAAATGCCTTATCTTACAAAAACGTTTAAATATAGTTAATTTTAAATTAAGAATTATCTTCTTTTCTGTCATATTATGTAACACACATCTGTTCAAAAACAAGATTTAATTACTATACGCCAGGAATGATAGCGATATGTGTCACTATATGTCATGTTATTTCTCTTTAAAGGATTTAGTGTTTTGTGTAGATAAATTAAGAATAATTATTAAAGAATATAGAAAGAACAATAAATTGTATCATAGATTATAAAAATATTAAATTATTTCTTTTATTTTAAACAACAAAAATTTAAATTAAAAGTAAATAGTTACTTTATATTAAGTACGTTTTATACAGAAAGAAAAAAAAAAAGAAAAAAAAAAAAGATTTATCATAAAACATAAAGGTTTTAATGATTATGTAATACCTAACTCTTTAAACATGATAAAGAATATCATATCAAGGATTTTATCCAAATATTATTTTTGAATCGAAGTATATTTTGTTACCATCGATTGATTCAAAATAAGAAATTGATAAAATCCCTTAAACATTTGCTTCTTTCTGAAAGAAACTTCAACTCATTCTACCTCATATATATTTCAGTATTTTCACTGTATTCGACTGGAATTTTTACAAAAGTAACTCAGGAAAAACATTTGGCTGAAATTTAGGAAAATACAAGTTTGTTAACGCTTGCGCATGCGCAGTTAAATTTTAAATCGTAAAAATGCTCATGTTTCATTAGATAATAATTATATTTATATTCTTATTGCACCAAAATTGTGTTTATATATAACATTTTTTTTTTTTTTTTTTTTTTAATGAAATTGCATTGGCTTGAAAACTCTGGATGTTATAAAGGAAAAAAGAAATGAAAAACTCTCAATTTTGTTAAAGAAAATTTTATCTCTATGAAGATGCGTTCTCTTATCACACAATAGAATGCAGATACTTAAAGAAAACTTTGTAATAGCATGTTACAGCTACGACTCATTTTAATGTTTTTTTTTTTTTTGTTTTTTTCTCAAGTTGATCCCAAATATTCGTTTATTTTTTTAGTTTGTACTAGTCCCCTATTCGCATTAGGTATATAATATTCCCTACAATATATGAAGCGTAAAATATATTTACATGTCTAAAGTTTCAGGATAAATCCTCACGTAATTGTAAAGACATTTCACAAAATGTGTAAGACCGATTGTCCTCAAAGATTACTCATATACTTTGTATGAAAAATACTTGAATGCAAGAAGTTTTTATTCCAATGACTTTTTTGGCTATGCAATGGATAAAAAAAAAAAAAAAAAATCATAAATATGAGAAACTCAGGATTTGATTTTGTGTTATAAAATATCTTTCTGCTATCTCCTAGTGCTACGTGAATAAAAATTCAGTTTCTAAAAGGGAAGTCAAATTTATCTGTGACATATGGAGATTAAATTACTTAAAACTATAATATAAATTTCAAAACTTAGCAATTTAAGCTATGATTTTTTTTAATTAAAAAATTCAATAAATACTTGTTTATTTATTTATTTATTTATTTTATTTTATTTTATTTATTTATTTGTTTTTTGTCATTAAAAAAAAATCATCACAGTTATGGCAGGCAAAATTTCTGCTTGACCACATTACCACCTAGTAAACCATTGTATCCTCAAGAGAAACCATCCTGAATTACATTAAAAATATTTTAAGAAAGGATTATATATCATATAAATTATTTAATACCTCATTAAAATCCTTAATAGTTCCGAGTTTAATATATTTCGGCCTCCAGTCGGGGCCATCATCAGAAATACTCGGTAATGACTTGCAGATGCTAAAGCTGGGCGGTTTGATTATTTCCTAACGCTTCTTCCTCGCTTTCTACACTTCGCTTGTTTTGGTTGTATAGCTGTTGCCATTCGGGTGGTATAATGCTGTGTTCGATGTCATTAACGGCGTTGTTAGATGTTAGTATTTCGAGAGCCTCTCTTTTGAGGGCATAGTAATGAGAATTATATGGAACTATTTTTTGATAGTTAATGGATTCAATGGATTCAATTTAACTATCAAAAAATAGCTTCATATAATTCTCATTACTATGCCCTCAAGAGAGAGGCTCTCGAAATACTAACATCTAACAACGCCGTTAATGACATCGAACACAGCACTATACTACCCGAATGGCAACAGCTATACAACCAAAACAAGCGAAGTGAAGAAAGCGAGGAAGAAGCGTTAGGAAATAAACAAACCGCCCAGCTTTAGCATCTGCAAGTCATTACCGAGTATTTCTGATGATGGCCCCGACTGGAGGCCGAAATATATTAAACTCGGAACTATTAAGGATTTTAATGAGGTATTAAATAATTTATATCAACATGAATTATTTATTTGCAGAAACAAGCATTGGTCTGGGAAGATTTGAAACTTCCTGCTTTTTTTTTTTTTTTTTTTTTTTTTTTTCTCTGTCACGAACCTGAGCCATTTTGATTTTTAATTTATTTATTTCTAATATTGTAGAAAATCCTGAAAATAAAAATAAAATAAAATAAACTGAGATTTTTTTTTTTTTTTACAAAATTCTTAAAGGAAAGGAAAATCATTTTTAATTTATAAAAGTGTATGTGTTTTACATAACTAATTAACAGACGGTGCCAAACTCTTATGCTGAAATGAGATTGAAAAGCTAAGTCCGCACATATACTTAGTTCACTGTTTCCTTCCATATATTTATTACATGCTTTGCTCAGTCCGATATTTTTGCGATCTCTGTAAATATGATAAACAAGAAGGCCGACCAGCTACCGAGCGGTTCTGCACTCAGAGCTGGTAGAAGCAAGGTGCCGGTTCGATCCCAGGTCACGTTCGTCGAACTAGAATACAATAAAAAGGTACCACATAAGTGCCATTTAAAAGTAATAAGTATAAAACTTTGAATAAACACAATAAATGCAAGATCTCGCAACAATTGTTTCGAGTCGAAAGAAAACACGACGACTCTTCCACAGGCGAATAAAGTAGACACGAGTGTTACAAACAAAGATAATAGTTAGGATATCTTTTAAACATTCATAGCCTGACTTTGCCAATTTGCGGCCGAAAGTAGAACATGAGTTTTAGTGTCCCTCAAACTTTTTTTTTTTTTTTTTTTATATATGCCACTGAAGAACATCTAATTAAGTGACGTAGATACATTGAGAGAAAAATATATACACTGCCTTCATCTAGAATAAATAAATGGTTATTTTCTAAATCCTTAAACTAGAAATATAGATCTGCGAGCTGTGCGCATAAGGCCTGCCAATAAACTTAATAGACGAAATGGTCGAGAATTTTTTATCTATACATTTCTAGATGGTGAAACAAAATATTCTGAATCTTTTGTATTACTAGAAATTACCGCTTGATTTTTTAGAATTGGGTCATAAACCAAGATTATAGCTGCTGAAACCCGCCTCTTGTATTCACATTTATTTGGAGATATTTTCAAATAGGTTTGTCTTCGATGGTATAGACAAACGCTCAGGAATTCTAATAGAGGTCTCTAGAATTCGCTTTCGAAGGGGACTAGAAAAAAAATTATAACAAATTTATAAGGATGACATGGAACTATTTTTTCTAGAGCCACAATTTAGTTTCTAGATCATGAAAAACGACAGTTTTTTGAGTGACGCAAGCGGAGGGACAAACGGGACGCTGCGAACTCATATATACGGCTAGTTTGACATCAAAGAGATTTGTAAAATCCGGCACTTAATATCTCAGCAAATATGCCATATTTTGTTCTAATCTTTTCAAAATAATCTTTTAACTTCGGTCTTAATCTATCCTGAAATTTTTACATTTCTACATGCAATACGTTTTGAGATCTGAATCTCAATTTTAAGCCAGAAAGGGAAAACGGTTGGTGTAATAGACTGGAATTCTGAAAAATATCTCTAAAACGGCTCGAAGGATTTTCATAAAATTAATATATGTTGTTAATAGGATCTTTCTGAATCTAGTAACGTTTTCGTTTTTTTCAGGAAAACTCTTGTTTTTTATATAAATCGCTTTAAATCTGGAACTATATTACTCCGCCAATTACATGTGTTCTTCGAGTGAAAACGCTGTTATGCGGTTCTTACTTGTGAGGTATGTGGGCTGGTTGATTGACCGACTTCAATACAGCCAATGAATTATTTAGATTTTTTTTAACGCAAAAGTACTTTATTACATATTTAAAATATTTATTGTATATATACTAAGTCAAATTCACTTAAATATATTTTCTCTTCTCTTATGAAAAAAATATTTCTGATTTCAAAATTTCATATTTAGTCAAAAAAATATTTAGATAATATTTTAAATAAGGAAGTATTTTGTAATTTTAGATATTCCATTTTATCATAATAATGATGAATTTGCAATTTTTTAAAGCGAAAAAATTTTTAATCATTCATGAACATCGTTTTTATAATAGCTCAATGATTTGCGATTCATATTCATGTATCATTCCGCGCCGGGAATGGAAAAAAACAACAAATAGTGTTTTGGCGCCATCTATCGTTTTTTATTTGAAACATACACTTCCGTAAATACATATATATATTTTTTTCTTTTTAAAAATTAAAAATCTCTTTTAAAAAAAATACATTAGAGTTTATTCATTTATTTATTTTTCAGACTTTAAAATGATACATATTTTAAATATTAACATAATCAATTTTTTTTATTATTATTATTTAAAGCAATAATGACTACGGGATGAAACAGTGCTTACACTGTTTATTAGAAATAACATTATTTCATGAAATTTATTAAAATTCATTAATAAATCCACTAAGTCCATTAATAAATTGTAGCTGCCATTTTGAAAAAAATGGTGGCAACTTCATAAGAAAAGATAAATTAGTTTACCCTTCCTAGGAGCCAGAAGGACTTATTTTAATTTTTAGATCAATATCCACAAAAAGGAATGATATCAGTTCAAAAAACCCTTAACGGCTTAAAAGTTTGTGACACCGCTACTTTATGGCTATAAGAATTTGAAATATGAGTCTTAAAAATAATGATTTCAAATTTTAAGTGAAGCTTTGCAATTAGTTAAAGTATACATAGATTTTTTTATTTGATCATTTACTTTTATCTTTTATCTATATTTATAATGCAAACGTAATATTTTTAACTTCAAGATCAGACAGATATATAAAATACTTTTATCTTTTATCTATATTTATAATGCAAACGTAATATTTTTAACTTCAAGATCAGACAGATATATAAAATACTTTTATCTTTTATCTATATTTATAATGCAAACGTAATATTTTTAACTTCAAGATCAGACAGATATATAAAATACACTCACTGATGCTTTTTCATTCGCATTTCAAATTCAAAATAACAGCTTTAAAAGGAATTATATAAAAATTCCAGTGGCGCCTCGGTGTTATTTTAAAAGATATGTTTTTAGATTCCATTAAAATTACTTTTGTTTCGTCTAATAAAGTATATTTACACATTTAAACAGTGCTTTTAATTTTCAAATATACTGTCAAATAATTATACTTTCACCGAGTTTGCATTATAAAGTAAAATTATTTATTTCAATAAATTGATTTATCTTTTGCGTCACGCTATCCAAAACTGCAAGTAAAATTTGTGTAAATGTTTTCTTTACGTCACGCTACCTCTTTGAGCAAATTTTCACTTAGTTGGATACTATGATACTATGTTTTGGATAGCGTGACGCAAAAGATAAATCAATTTATTGAAATAAATATTTTACTTTATAATGCAAACTCGGTGAAAGTATAATTATTTGACAGTATATTTGAAAATTAAAAGCACTGCTTAAATGTGTAAATATGCTTTATTAGACAAAACAAAAGTAATTTTAATGAAATCTGAAAACATATCTTTTAAAATAACACCGAGGCGCCACTGGAATTTTTATATAATTCCTTTTAAAACTGTTATTTTGAATTTGAAATGCGAATGAAAAAGCATCAGTGAGTGTATTTTTTATATATCTGCCTGATCTTGAAGTTAAAAATATTACGTTTGCATTATAAATATAAATAAAAGATAAAAGTAAATGATCAAATAAGAAAATCTATGTGTACTATAACTAATTGCAAAGCGTCACTTAAAATTTGATATCATTATTTTTAAGACTCATATTTCAAATTCTTATAGCCATAAAGTAGCGGTGTCACAAACTTTTAAGCAGTTAAGGGTTTTTTGAACTGATATTAGTTACAGAATTTTTCCTCAGTGTATTGGCGTGCCTTATACTCATAGCTCGAAAATTTATATTTCTAGTTTAGGGATTTAGAAAAGGACCACCTATTCATTCTAGATGAAAGCGGTATATATTTTTTCTCAGTGTAAAGCAAAATCCTGATGTAATCAAAATGATATTTTTTTTTCCTACCACCAAATCGGGTATTAATTTTAGTTTTTAAAATTTTTAAATTAGAAAAGTAATATAAAACTGCAGAATTTTTATTATTATTTAGAAAAAGTGATGGAGAAAACTATAATATTTCTTTTACTTTCATCACAATAATATTTCTCTTAATATTACGTCATTTGGAGATATCTAAAATTGTTATACCGGATTTTGATGGTCTAAAGCGAAATCAGGCCTTTCACACGATGATAAATAACAACTGTAATTTCAAGTATGCTTTATATCAGTCATCTGTAAAATTAAAAATGCTGTTTACAAAAATTTTCGCTGTTTTTACAAACTGCTATAAAATTAGAATATATTATTTTAATATTTACAGTTTTTTCTTCTTAGCATCCATAGCTGTATATATAGAAATATTTTATTAAAAACATAATTATTATAAAATATATAATTTAATACGTATCGGTTATGAACGAATGAGCAAAAGAGAGAAAGTGACAAAAAAGAAAAACATAAAGCTCTGCGAAGTACAATGACCTAAATAGGGTATTCAATATTAGAAAGGGCTCATTTAACCATACGATAGTTACGAAAGCAGATATTTTTCATATGTAATATTGTATATGTTCCTACATAGGAATTTAAATTATAAAATTTAGGCGTCTTGGCTTGAAAGGCAACTTATTTGACATTTATTTTTCAGAAATTTAAATATATTTGTAGACATATAACAAAGCGAACTCGTTTAGCCTATTTTCTTATATTGCAATTCTTAAATATATTTTTTTAAAGCGAAATTTTTTCACTTTCTATTGATTTATATCTGTATTTTTAATTATTGATTTGGGATGTTTAAAACTAGACTTATTGTCTTTTTGAATAAACCAAGCTCGCGCTCGTTTCTCTAGCCATACTGTGTTTTCCGTTTTTTTTTTTTTTTTTTTTTTTTTTTTTCTCCGAAACTCACGTGAGTACAAACTAGAACATTTCAGAAAGACCTAACGGCATCCCACTCAAGTCTAGATCCCTATAGAAAACAACCATCTTTTAACTCTACTCCAATAAAATTTGATTGCACATTTGTAATTTGAATTTATAATCAAATCATTTGAAACATGAACAGAAAAATTCGTACATTTTTGTCTGTGAAATTTGTAACAACATTATCCGCTGAATTTCCGAAATTCATATTCTTCGGCTGGAAAATCTTCGTTATTTTTCGGAAGAAATTTTCGAAACATTTTTTTTTTTTTTTCTCTGGGAACTCATACTTAATAAATGATAATTAATTCATTATTGATTAATAAAACTATCTGGAAAGAAAACCCTTTATGGAAATTATCACTAAATGAGACAAAAACCCAAATCATTAGAAGAAACTGACTGAGAAACTGTGAAATAAATTCAAGAGCATATTTCAATCAATTTTAAAGATGCTGCGTTTTTTCCTAAAATATGGTATTTTCTAATACAACCAAATATCTAATATAATTTCCTTCAACAGTTTCTTAGTTTTAATGATTGTTTACAGTGAAAGTATTTCTACATAATTCCTACAGTTATTGCAAGTTTTTTGTCTCTACTATTCTACCTAAAGAATTCTCCATTAAAGTTATTTTAGAGTTGCGGTTCTGAAACAAGTCTTTCTCCTTGTTCTTGTGTCGCCAAGTTCCCATCTGCGCAGAACTGGTATGGCGTGAAACCCAACCAGCTAACTTTTTCTTGTAAAGATCTAAATTAATGCAAGTTCCTCAGCATGTTCCTCAACACAGATTAATGCCTGGCCTCAACTGTTCCACAAAAATGTGTCTCCATAGTTAACCAAATGGAACTCGACTCTTCGCCTTCGGACTGTTTTCATTTGTAATTGATCTGTTTCATCTATTTCATGTTTAATAACTGTAACGGATATATGTTTCTTATGTATATATAATGTTACTGTACTTCTTGTTAAAAATGGCTATGTCCTGATGTTCAGGGCGAAAGGCCTTGCCACGGTGTGTTTTTTAATGATTTTAATTAAATGTATTTTATACGTGTTTTACAGTGAATTCTTTTATAAATTGTGGTTTTCTACAAATACACGTGGCTATATTCATATCGCTATATGAAATGCAATTTTAAACTGTGAAATTGTTTCATTGAATCTAAAATTCTCCCAAACTGATCTCCGTCAATTTTTTCTTTATCTTAAAAGTTTTATATTTATGCAAACAAAGGTCAGGCATACCCTATCACCGGCGACATATGCGGAGTGACGTTTCTAGTCTAAACAACAGTACCCATGTTGCCGTTGCCGCAAAGGCGATAAAAATCCCAGCGCTTGAGATAAAAAATAGCAAAGCTGATTGTTTCCATGTTTGCAGTTTCTGGACAATTAATTTGTCATCCTCCATATAAAGGTAATTTAGTGCTTTGACAATAGAACCAGAGTTCCCCTCCCCCCCCCTTTTTTTTTTCTTAAAGTTTTAACAATGTCATTGTTTTCATAAATTTTTATATCAGGGAAATACATGAATGCATATTTTTCGCTTCTGATGTAAAAATTTGTACGCTTAGTTTATATGCATACATTATATTTTAAATAATTTTTGAATCAGAAGTTAATATTTAAGGATTTAATAGTATTTATATTGATTTATGCATGATAATTTACATAGTTTTTTTTTTTTATGTACATAACAAAATATTAATGCTATATTCATCAATTTTAGTTATAATTAAAGATATTTTAAATATTCTCTTAAAATTGTATTTTCTAGAAATTATATCCCAAACTAAATAATTTAGGATAAAATCTTTAAAATTATTACAATTCAGCTGGATGCAATGTTTTTCTGCATTATGACAGGTCACAGCAAGGCTAATTTAATATTTAGATTACTGAAAAATAATTTTAAAGGAAAATGTTACAATATTTCTTTCCTTTCAGTAGAAAACCTTTTTTTTTAATTTTCATTGCATATTTCTTGTCAAAAGTTATTACTTCTAAAATTTATTAATACTCATGTGTACTTTTCTTGACAAGAATTTCACATTAAAGGTTCTTAAAATAAATAGAATGATTGGATTTATCTAAGAAAAAAATCTTCAATCATCTATGGAAATTTCTTTTTCCATTTTGAGAAAATTTAATATTGAAGTTACGCCATCGACTTTGACATATTTTTTCCCTTCAATGTCGAATCCAATTAGTATCACCGGGATTATTTTAATGAACTTCGAAAACTCATTAAATAATAATACATGTGTGTACCTTCGTCCTTTCCAGTAATTATTAACACAAATATTATTTTCCTGGGCTTTGATAAACATTTACATAATGAAGACAAATTCTTTTTACGCACTGTTACTGAAAAGGAATTACCTTATACACAAGAAAAAACGCATTCTTTTAATTAGTAAAACCGAAGTTGTTATCATAAATCATATTATATATCTGATATCTATCATATTGAAATCTCAAAATAACGCTTTTTATCCAATATGGTTGTGATGTCAATTATCTATATATATATATATATATAATCGCATAAAAACCGTTTTTAATGTAAAGATTTTTATGACCTCTAAATTATAACTTAAATTAATATACAACGTGTTCTTTAAATTTTTATATCCCCCCCCTCTTCCCACATATGTATCTTTTGCTCATTCCAACTCTCTCGAAATTTTGTATCGTGTATTATTCCCTCTTTAACTTAATGCAGATCTATTATAGCGTGTTGTGCCTTTTGATAATTTACTTTCCTCCCATCTTATAAATAAATGTATTTTGCCGTCATGTCTGCATTCCTAATCTCACAATAAGGTAAATTAATTTGATTAAAAAGTTCTTTGTTCCCATGGCGAGGATTGGCTTTCATTAAGTACCATTTGAATTATAATTGTCTGGTAACCTTTTTCTAAAATTTACATGTGTTTATATGTAACATACTCACAACCATTTTTTTCTCAATGCTTTTGAATTTGGTTGCGATAGCAGGTTTTGGCGAAATCAACGGAGAATCGAAGCATCACTTCATCCCCATCATATAAACCGCCAAGACGATTGTTTTGGGGGCTAATGGCTCCCCCTCCATTTCGTAATACCTTTTAAATTATTAATTTTTGTGCTCTTCTATATGGTCACCACTGGTGTTTATTATTTTAAAAATATTTAAATAAAATTAAAGCAAACTGCAGTTTGAATAATGCCTATTTTATGGAGCGTTCCTGTGTTATTGGATAACTTGGCATGTACTCTCAAAGCTGTGACTTTTTAAATTATCTTCAAACATACGTCTTTATATCTAGCCATCAAAAACTATATCACAATCGTGTTACGTGTTTGTGATATTTTTAATAATTAAAATTAATAAAAATAATTTTCTTTTATAAAATTTAAACTAGTTTTGTGCCATTGCAAAACTTTTTTATAAATTTCTTATTCAAATTCACATAAAAGAATATAAAAAAAAACAGTTACCATCGCACTTTACATTGTAAATACGAGAGAAAACAAAATGTCAAAAAATACCTTTTTGGAGAGGAAGGGGGGGGGGGGGGATTTTGAAAATGCAAAAAGTTGATAACTTTGATTCAAATTATCACAGATGGATGGTTAAACTAATAGTTTTAAAGTGATTGACGAGTTCTTTTGAAAAATACTCATTTTAAAAATTTAAGCCCGCAAGGATGAAAGCAACGCACAAAAAAATTTTATTCGATTTGATTTTTATTATTATAAACTAAATTTTTCATTTTCAAAATGATAAAGACAGCCCTCCTAATCTACATTTATACGAAATTATGTTCTATGCTGTATATTAAATAAGAAAAAAAAATGGACAACAGCGTCTCTTGTTACACGACGTACACCAAAACCAATAGACAATAATTTATATTACGATTCAACGAAATATAATTTTTCATGAAATTTTGCACACCTATCTTCATCTAGTGTTGCAACAAAATTTTGTTATGCATATCCAAATACGCAGACAAAAGAATAATTTTTAAAAATTGTCATATCGTTTTCAGGAAATCTCAAAAAGGGTAAATTCATCGAAAACCTGATGTCGAATATTTTTTTACGAATCCAATACCTTCTTCTTTTCTATAGAGAAGAAAGTATTAGACAAGTTGTTTACTCACACCAGGTACAAATTTGCTGTTGAAGTTTTGATTAATAAACCACGTGATATAAATTTATTTCGTTAATGACATAGGGTTGTTGCACGGAATTCCACGATTAACAAGGTGGAAGCTCGAACATATTTTACTTTTCATATCCGGTATGTTGAAACATTTAGAAAGAAAAAAGTCAGACACTGTTTACAAAATTTTTTTAACTATTATAGTTTTAAGATATAGGATGTCGAAAAGCGCAAAACTGCTCAATTACTCGAAAAGTTGGCTTTTTCAAAATCTATATATACATAAGAGTACACCACTCACTGATTAGTTGACTTAACATAGCGACGGCGATTCTGTGGGAAATGGAGTCACAACATTTTTTTTTTCTTTTTATAAAGGTTACTTTTATGACCCTAATCCTATTAAAACGGCGTTTTCCGAAATTTCTCTCCCCACCCTCCTTTCTAATGGGGATGGGCAGGCGGAAAAACCATTGTTTAAGAGCATATTTCGGCTCCAATTACTTCATGGGAATAAAATGTACATGAGAATACAAAACTTGTGTTTAAAAAAGAAAAAAAAAATCTGTTTTTATGGAATTTACAATTTTAAGGAAGGAGAGGAGGTTATTTTTTTTTCATGTGGGATTTCGCAAAATCAGGATTTTTGAGTAGAACGCGGACAAAAATAGTACAAAATGTTTAAAACTCCCGTGTATATTCTTAAGGAGTATTTCAAATATTTTCAGTATTCGATTTTTTGAAGAGTTACCAGTGGGCAAATTCGAGAGCTTTTTTTAGCGCCAAGTTTTTTCCTATGGGAACTGCGATCATGAATTTTGATGTGCGGAATGGTTATGTGCATCCAACACCTACTTTAACAGAATTTTCCGAAAATTCTCCTCTTCCATCTTTTTATTGGAGGGAGGGAAGGAGGGACAAAAAGTACGTTCCAAGTGTAATTTTGCTTCAAATTATCTCAGAAAGGCGATTTTTATTATGTGTGCTGATTTTGCCTAACACGCAGTGTAAAGAAATATTAAGAAATTTTCCCTCCCCCCCCCTTTATGGGCGACAGGAAAAACACATTTTCAAGCATAGAACTGCTCCAAAAAATCACAGAAAAACAACTTTTTAGAGCTTCGATTGATCATGCGCACCCAACACACACTAAAAAAGGATATTGTTAAATACCTCCCTCCTACCTTTGGCGACGAGGGGAGGCAAAAATACGTTTAACACATTACTTTACTCAATATTATCTCAGAAAGATGATTTTTCATTTGTGGATTAGTTATATGTACCAAACGTGCCGTATAAAGAGATTTTGCGAAATTCCTCACCTCCTTCCTTTAAGGACGAAGGGGACACGTTTCCAAGAATAACTCCACTTTAAATTATCTTACAAAGCAACTTTTTCGTGTGTCTGATAGTTATGTGTACCCAACATGTGTTGTAAATTGATTTTGCAAAGTTATTCAATACGTACAAAAGGCGTACAAATAAATAAATAAATAAAATAAAATAAAATAAAATAACATTTTGGAGCTTAACTCTGTTCAAAATCACTTCAATATGTCAAGTTTTGGAAGACGTGGACAACACTGAGGGTCTGTTATTAAGTGTTCGCAACATGCACTTAGACGGGATTTCGTTATTTTTCTAACTTGCAGAGAGATACCTGAGACCTGGACCACAAGCTTGAAAATGGTGTACAAAATATCTTGTTCATATTTACATATACCTTTGACAATTTTCATCTTTCATCTTACATACACGCCACATAACTTCCTATTTTAACCCTAAATAACTAAACTTAAATCAGTGTTACTCTGTAACTAATCATTTGGCTCACAGACTGCGTATTAAAAACAAGTATTTTTTTTTATATTTCCTTTATTTATTTCAAACAAATTAGCATAACTTAAAAATGTATTATATTTCAATTAAAAAATCCAGAAGTGGTACAAATTATCATTTGCTCTCTTGGCAGATGCTAAAAATGTGCTCTCCGCAAATAGCCTTCTTACAGTAGTTGCATACAGTCGGTGACAAAAGTGTCCGAACACTAGCAAAGATTCCTATGTAAAAACAGTACACTTCATACGGTTTTGTTAAATAAATCCTTGTCGAATCCTGTTCTTAGTCAGTGTAAGACAATGATTCTATAAGGATTTATTTAACAAAATCGTATGAAGTGTACTTTTTTTACATAGAAATTTTTGCTAGTGTTCGGACACTTTTGTTACCGACTGTACGTATTTTGTTATTCTGCGTTTCTTAGATGGACAGAAAGTACAAATTCTGCGTTTGTTCGCCGAGCTTTTAGTCGTGTCCTTTGTGGGCTTTTCAAAATTCAAAATATCTTAAATATTTATTTTGATAATCACTAAATATTCCACTGTTAGACGGCGATTACAGCAAAACTCGAAAAGTAACAACTGTACAGCCGTGCTTATCACTTTCGAATAATTCATTTTACTAGTTATGAAGGTACTGTGAGTGAGGTGGTGCAAGCGCAACGGGAAATTCCCGAATTCGCAAAAGTGGCAGAGGTTGGTAGTTTATTAGACGAATGTTTAATTATCTGTGCTTAAATGACTTAAATAATACATTGCGACTACAGTCTATCTCAATAGAAATTCTCATATCTCCGAAGTTCGCAGAGAATTATGCTTGATGACTATCTTAGGGACAAAACTATTCTTAACCACATTTCTTGCGACCATGGAATCCTCTGCGCAAGTGCGGATTGAACGAGTCCAGTGTTAAAATAGGGGTGACTGAGAGAAAACAAGCGATAAGGGAACACCGAATAACTGGATGTTTGCCAAATAACTATCTCTCGGCCAATTTTGCATCCCTCTAAACTTTTGGACTCGGCCTCACTGCTAGTCGTAGGAAAAGTGGTCGAACTATATGTATGCTTTATTGGAATAGATGAAAGAAATATTTGAGCTAGGATTCCATCATTTTTATATTAGTCTTATGGAAATTCATCCAATTTTACCTTACAGGGAATAAGTTATGTATTTGTACAATGAAAAATATTTTTGTTATGAGTGTGTGAGTGTGCGCCCCGGGCATCTACAGCAGACCCCATCTTAATAACTACTTAAATTATAAAATGATCATAGAGACCCTTGTATAAAATTAAACAAATGTTTATTCAAACTTTGAATATTTGTAAAGGCCAGTACTAAAGAAACTCACTATATAATTAAATGAATAAATTAAAGTAAATATGAAATTTATATGCTCACCGCTGGTGGCTAAGATCACTGCCATAGGAAGCTTGTTTTAAACTTTTGTTCACTCGAGAAATACTTCAGTTGATCACACAACGTCGATGGAGAATAACTGAACACTCAAGTATGCTTTTTTACACACTACTTTTATAACTCCTTAAAGAACTACTACTCGCCAAATTATTGAGCTCCATCGTTAAATTCACTAATCATCTGAAACTCGCATAAATCTCTATTCTCTCCAACACCAACAAACTTTCATTCAAGCACCTCACTATGTAAACACTTTCCAAAAACCGACTATATCCTTCACTTTGATGCATCAACTTATTTCTTCAAAACTAATCGCATTCAATCATCTTTCCTCAAACTGCGTAGATTTTTACTTTCCTTTTAGACACTCCATGAGTACCAAATATCACCCCAACTCGACAACTTCAATCTATCGATTTCACAGCTATCGTCGCGAACTATGCTGGATCCAGCTTATACTTTCCCGACCTCTGATCAACATCTTACTGATTACCTACGGCGACATCCTTTTACCTCAACTCGACGCTATATCCCTCACAAGTGTACCTGGTTTCATGAAATTGGCCATCATCTTGTTATTGCTACAGTTACTGTGAGTCAACGTGGGAGCATTATTTTTATAAAATTCACGTTGAAGGTGTAAACATTATTTTAAAATTGTTTTTTAGATTCTTATACTAGGACACATATGACAAATTGACGTTGAATTGTAATAAAAGAAAATGGCTGTATCTCCACAAGTGTTTCAAATAACATATTTCGAGATTTTTAACATGCTCACACATATGAAGTATCTTCAAAACTTTTTAATCCTACTTGCTACTTCTTTTGGATTGCAGGGGAGGAAAAAAGCTATTTTCTGCTAATTTTCCAATACATAAATTCTTGTACCTCAGAAGGAGGAGCAGAGAGACTTGTTTATTTTTAGGATAAATTTTCTAACATTCAGCAACAATAAAAAATAAAAGTAATGTTTTATCTATTTCGCTTTCATAATAAAAAAAAAATCCAAAATTCGACGATTTTACAAAAAAAATGTCTGATATGACAAAGACATTGATCACAGCTTGCTTTTTATATTAAGACTTAATTATGTATTTTTTTAAGTGCTGCAAGATACACAGATGTACAGATAGATAGATACAAAATATATAGATTCCAATAAACTTAAAAATTCTAAAATTCTTTCAATCGTTATAAATATAGTAAATATTTTGTAAAAGCTGATTTTCGTGAAACTTTGCAATTTCCGACATCCTGTAACTTTGAACATAACAGATAAAAGAAAAAAAAAATTAAAACTATTTTTAAGTCCTTTTTTTTAAGAGAATCAACATATTAAATATGAAGAAAATAAAAAATGGGCGAACAACCATTTTTATTTATTTATTTTTTATTTATTTGCTATTTATTTATTGTGATGAAATTCTGTAGGATCACTTTATACTAAATGTTTAAACAATTTAAATGTATTTTAATGCAATATAGATTTAAAAGTAATATTTCATTATTTGGATGGTGGTACATTGAATTAACTCTCGATAGTGCTTGCTCGATATTGCAACTGGAAGTTTTGAATAAATGTATTCCAAACTCAACCCAGGATATCGAAAGAATATATTGACAGATCTACAAAACCTCTGTGTAAACAATAATTTTAGTTTTTTCCTGAATGAGCATAAGGATGGATGTTGCCCTATATAACCACATCCAACATAGAATTGACCGTGACAGCATGACTTACAGCAGTTGTTGGAATTGGAAAATGGAATTTCTCTTCCGTTTACTCCGTTTACTATTCTTTACTCTGTCTATTAAATATCCTCACAATACACGATTTCTCTCCATTCGTAAGTTTCTTCTCGTCTTCAATTAGCTCCCTTTTTAGAGTGTTACTTTGTTCTTTTCACTTCCTTATTGATTTCTAAGTGCTGTCCGTTGATTATCTGCGCGATACATGATACGTCGCTGTTTGTCAGTTTCTTCTCATCTTCTACCAGTTTGACATTCAGCATATTACTGGCGCAAGGCTTTTACATGTTCTTTAGGTTCCTCTTAGCCGCTGTCTGTGTCATTGACTACACTTTAGAACAGACCACGGATTAGTAATCTATTTGTTCCCGAACATCACATCCCCACAAATCCTCCAATTTAGTCGCCAAACAGATATTCCACTTCCACCAAAGGAGGTTTCCTTTACGTCCCTCTGTCACAGAATCTCTGTGCTGTGTGCTCTTCAATTTGACAGTGACATATTTAAAGAGGGTTTTTTTTTTTTTTTTTTTTTTCCAGCATTTTATATTATATTCTTATCGAAATTTCATAATCTTTTTCTTAAACAAAAAAAAAAACAAAAAAAAAAAAAAAAAAAGGTAATGACATGTGTTATTTACGGCTGCAATGAAACATATCCCAAAGAATATGTTGCCAAGAAAGCGATTATCGTCAAAAGAAGGTTCCCATTCACCCAAAAACCGTAGTGAAGTTCGCAGAATTTTCCTCCAAAGCCAGTATAGAGAATCCGTCCTCTACATCCTATCAGTACTCAATGGTCTTACAAATCTGATGTATATGTTATCAATAAACAACCAAACAAACTCAGTGGTCTGTGTAGTATCGGCATAACACTTATCTCGCTGCTGTTAATTATTTCTTCCCGTCTTCTATCAGCTCTTCTTTGACAGATAGCAATGCGTATTGCTTTAAACTGCTTCTAATTAATTTATTTCATTTCATTTTTATTTTAAGCTATTGCATAGCTTTTATCGCTGGCTTTGAGCGCGGCGACCGAATCAAGAAATTCCGTAACGAAAATAAACCTAACACTCCCCACTCCGACCGGCACAGCGGTGCGGCGTTGAAAGCCGTGCATCGTCTAACGTCGTTTCAGTTCGGCAGACTTCGGCACGGAGTTTGTGTGCGTGCGACTAGATGTATGCGTGTAGACTAGCTGCTAACTGCTCATAACTGATTCCATCTCTTTTAGACACAATGCTAGGTGAGACAGCGTGCTTTTTGGCCGCGTCCACGAGTGAGTTCGAGCCCGCGACTAGTTGAACCTTAACGTGTATGTATATGGTACGACTGTACGAAGCTCGCACGGATCGAGACGAGCTGCTCCGAAATCGGACGAATACGTATGCAGCTGTTTGTGAGAAAGTATATAGGTGTATAGGTATCTATCATCTATGTACAACAGTGAATACCTGCACGCGTAAAATTTGTGTATAAAGTGTTTTAAATATGAATAAACAAAGTGCATTTATTAATGAAGAAAGTGATGAAAAAATAGTGAAAGAAAATGAGTGAGTACTCTATATACATACATTTTATTATTATCACAAATGCAGTATTTTTTTTTTTTTTTTTTTTTTTTTTTTTTTTTTTTTTTTTGAATTTATATATAATACTGCTATAAAAATAACCTAAATTTTTTATATTAAAATGAGCGATCTTAAAAGTAGCCCTCTTATATACACGCAAACACACACACACACACACACACACAAATATAGTTTACATTCTCAATTTAGATTCTCAATATGTATGTATATATATATATATTCATTCTTCATCTGTATATATCTAAAAGAGCAGAGTCTGTCTGTCTGTGTGTCTGTCCGCTATAGAAACCTAGGCCGTTTCAGTGAGCGGGACCAAATTGGGCACGGTTAATGTTTACGACCCGAGAAAGACAACGCCTCAAGCGATTTTACAAAATTCGCCCCCCAAGGGGGGGGGAAGGGGCAAAACGTAATTTCACAAAATTCTTCATTTCTCAAAAAAAAAAAAAAACAGATATCCGTAAAATTTTTGCTTTCAAATATAGCTAATAGAAATGTCTAAAAATCGGTTTCTGGAATTTTTGAAATTCGGTCCCCAATGGGGGGCGGGGGGGGGGGCAAAACGTGATTTCGCATAACCCTATATATCTCAAACAAAAAAAAATAGGTAAACGTGAAATTTTTGCTCTAAAATATAGCTAATGCAACTATCTGAAAACCAATTTCTGGAATTTTAGAAATTCAGCCCCCAGGTGGGGCAGCAAGGGGGGGGGCTATGGAGCAAAAACAAATAGAAATACAGTTAGGCTGTTCAAAATTGGTACAGATAGGTTTTAAAGGCCTGCAAGTCGAATGGGGATATTTTCGATTGTGTAAAGTTATTAGGAGGATCAAGAAGGGGGGAGGGGAGGGGGGGGCAAAAAAATAAAAATAGTGTCAGATCGTTCAAAATTGGTACATAGAGGTTTTCGATACTACGAAATCGATTGCGGATATTTTTGAATTTGTGAAATTATTAGGAGGGGCGGTTAAGGGGTTAGGGAGGTAAGGGGGGCTATGGGGCAAAAACAAATAGAAATACAGTTAGGCCGTTCAAAATTGGTACAGATAGGTTTAAGAGGCCTGCAAGTCGAATGAGGATATTTTCGAAAGTGTAAAGTTATTAGGAGGGGCGAGAAGGGGGGAGGGGAGAGGGGGGGGGCAAAAAAACACTGGAGGACTGCCTTATCACATTACTTTTGTTGTTGGAAAGCATTATGTTATTACAACCAACATCGACGTTACTGATGGTTTATGCAATGGTGCTGTTGGGAAATTGATACATCTAGAATTTGATGAAAGTAACACATTGATTAGAGTTTGGCTGGAATTTTGTGGTTCAGATAAAGTGGGTAGAAAAAAAAAGGCAAAAAGCAGTCGCTCTAGCAGTGCAAAATAGAGTCGGCAATCTCGCTGTTCCCATTGAATTACAAACAGCAAATATTTCATTAACATCGGATAGAAAATGTATAGCCAAACGCAAACATTTTCCATTAATTTCAGCTCTTGCTCTAACTATACATAAGTCGCAAGGTGAAACTTTTGACGAAATAGTATATGAGTATAGTAAAGCACATTCTCAGGAACTCGTTTATGTTGCGCTCTCTCAGGTGACTAATATTGAAAAAATGTATATCACGACAAAAAACGATAATTCTACATTCAAGTTTTATCATAATCGAAGGCAACCTGCATCGACTGCATCTTTGTTGCAAGAATTCAAAAGTCTGTCTTTAAATAGTGTTCAGACGATAGCTCAAAGTGTCTTAGATTTCATTAGTAATAGAAATGGCATTTCAATAATGACTTTCAATTGCCAAAGTCTAAATAGTCACAAATACGATTTACAAGATTCAGTTACGAGACAAACAAATGTGTTACTTCTTACCGAAACTTGCATGACGCATGATAATCCGATTGAAATACCTAATTTCAATTGTATTGTTCAATTCAAACGAGATACTGTTCCAAAAGGTGGGGTAGCTATTTACCAAAATAATAATAATGTTACTAATATTATGACTCCGAATATTGAAATAAATATTGCACACGTTAGCGATATTCATGTTAGGCGCTCATTTGTTGGAGATATTTGTGCGTGCTTATGCAAACTTAGAAATGGCCTACACATAGTCATGGTAGCAATTTACATTTCTCCAAATCCAAAATTGGACGAGGTAGAGCATTTTATTCATCGCACTTTACTGGAGTACACTGAAGAAGGGTCGAAAATACTTGGTACAAATGGTAATAAATTTCGACTTATCTTGGCTGGCGATTTGAACATCAACTTCGCTGATAAAAAATCAGTGCGGTTGACAACTTTTCTTTCGGAAAAATTGAATTTGAAAATGAATAACAATCCACAAGAATCCACAACAAAATATGGGACCACCATTAACGCGGTATTTTCCAGATATTTAGAGGATATCAAGTCTCAAACCTATGTTTCTTATTTCAGTTACCATAAACCTATAGTTTCAATGATAAAAAATCCTGAATAACCTACATGTATTGTAAGATAATAAAAATATTTTAAACAATATTAACTTCTCATTTATTCAATAAAAGAAAAAAGTTTGTTTTCTTATCGGTCACCACGCTCAAAAAGTGTAACTTGAATTAATATCAAAGAAAAAAAAAATACTGCATAAATAAAATAAATAAATAATTATAATTGCATAAGTTGATAAAAAATGCTATGCAATAGCTTTACCGCGGCAGTCTCCGAGTGCCACACGTATTTTTATTTATTTATTTATATATATACTAGCTGACCCGACAAACGTTCTTTTGTCATATTAATTATTTCTAGAGAATATTTTGCTAGAAAAAAATAACTAACTTATTGTACGTGTGTAAAGATGTGGTATATAAGTGAAACAGGTATAGAGCACTGTGAACGGTGACTGTGAATTCCTATTATAACGTAAAAGACATAATTACCGAAACTTTCGCTACTTGCTTCTTGCTACTTGGTGCTTTCTACTTGCTACTTGTTATTTAAAACCTCCACTGAATGTCGAACAGCACAAAATTTTATTTCATACGGCAAATATTTCAATTTATGAGAGAATCTCTGATAGCAACGAATTTCGCATGAAAATTCCGTCGCTTTTGAATAAGCTGTAACAATCTGGACCGATTTGATGAAAATTTTTATCAAAAAGTTATTACAATATCTAACATCATTACATGTACATTTATCACAATTCAATCAATCGATGCATGTGAGTATGTGTATAGTATGAGCGAAGTGAAAAGTAGAGTTCGTATTAAATAAAAACTTAAATTCGTTTTAATTAAAGGTCAAAAAGTTGAAACTCAATTTATTTTATAACAGGTATATTTTTTTAATCTACAAAAACTTAATTTATCGTAATGCTATTGGATGTACAATATTTTTGGTTAATCCTTGAGGAATATACACAAACAAATTCGAAGGTTTTCCAACAATGGATCACGCAACATATAATTGGCCGTGAGAAAAGCACGGATTTTCTAAATCTAAGCCACAAATTGGGACCCCTTTGGTGACTTCAAATATTTTAAGCCATTTTTGCGATGAATTGAAATGGCTATCTCAATTGTGGAACTAAAGTTCTTGGCGAGAAGCGTCCGAGCTACTTCGGTGCCAAATTTCAAATTTTGCCAAAGGGATCCGATACTAAAGGTGTTCCATACAAAAAATAAATAAATAAAATATCAGTGACATACACACGCACAAAAGTATGGGAGCTCATTGGTGACTTTAAATAGTTTAAGCTATTTTTGCGATGAATTGAAATGGCTATCTCAATTGTGGAACTAAAGATCTTGGCGAGAAGCGTCCGAGCTACTTCGGTGCCAAATTTCAAATTTTGCCAAAGGGTTCCGAAATTAAAGGGGTTCCATTCAAAAAATAAATAAATAAAATATATTAAATTAGCTACACAAATAAATTTGTAGGTTAGGGTGGTTGTTAATCAACGCGCGTGTAAATTTGATAGAAAATTATATAAAATAATAGTCCAATTCCGCACTAAATTTGCAAAATGTATAGTTTTTTATGCACACTTCAAAACACTTCAAACACTAATTACATCCTGATGTAATATTTTAATTAAGACTCGCTCGTGAAATATACGCGCTGGCCATTTTCAAGATGGACGGCTAAATGAAGAACTGCTGGATCCCGTTCATGAATTGGGAAACCAAAGATACGCCAAACAGCTTCATTGGAGCTGACGTACCGGCCAATTTGGTAAAGTGTTATTTCATCGTTGTTATTCACCGGAGGAGCATTCACATTGGTATTTTCAACTCGAAATACAGCCATATCACTGCCTTTATTCACATACTTGCAAATGTATTTGATGCTCTTCACTGAACTGCAGAACTCAACATTAATATGAGCATTGAATGTTTTTCTCAGCAGAGGCGAATATGGGACCACCCAACGGTTATCAATGTCAATGTCTATGTTGTTGACATTTTTAACAAATGATTGTCCGCCATTATCGGGATTTCTTCGACGATATATTGGATATCCGTCAACATTTGTGATCGTATCGTTAGTGAAATTTTTCGGAAAACTTTTAGTACATTTTCCATCTGCACAAATAATAATGGCCTAAAAATTCATTTTTCATTTTAACATAAAATAACTCCGTCGGATATTGACGAATTTTTTAAAAGAATATACCATTTTAATCCTCAGGCTAAAAATATTAACTTTCAAAAAATATTTTAAACACTTACGGTTAAAAATTCATTTTTCATTTCAACATTAAATAAATTCTGACATCGTGTTTACGATTCTAAAAATTTTAACTTTGAAAAAATATTTGAAACCGTAAGATACGGTTACGATTCTGAAAATATTAACTTTGAAAAAATATTTTAAACACTTCATAAGACGGTTAAAAATTCATTTTTCATGGTTAGACGTTGATTTTATTCTATATAAAAGAAAAATGTGCATTTGCACCAGAATAATAAAAATGAAGTAAAATATTATCAATATAAGTAAAAGTTTTAAAAGATATAATGACGACAATTTAGACAAAAGCATGAGAAAATTGATTTTTCAATAAAGTTTTATTTTAATTTTATATTCAGGTATTAATAAATATATTTTATGTTACGATCGCCCCCATCCCCCCCCCCCAAAAAAAAAAAAAAATAAATAAATAAATAAAATAAAATCTCTCTCTCTCTCTCTCTCCCTAAACATGAACTTTTTTTGATAATTTTAATTGTCATATGAAGTTCCTAAATAATTATATACTGAGCAAATTTTCCAATTGAACCAAGAAACACGTCATCTAATAGATTTTGTCCTGATTCATAAGTCTACAAATTTTTATGGCGATAGCAAACGTTGTAGATGTGCATAGCAAACTAAGAATTACGGATAAATTCATTGACGGGTTTACAGTTATATGTATATAGATAGATTGATAGACGAATAGATTGATACACAGATTCATTACAATAGAAACATTTTGTAAACCTATTCTCATTACTAAATACAGAAGAAAAGAAAATACCAAATTATTAACTTTATTGATGAACGTTCATTGTTCCTCCAAAACTAAAAACAAAAAGAAGTTTTTAAATGAGTTAATGACAAAGATTGCCGCTGTCTTTTAAAATTCACTTCGTCGTTGAATTAAAACAATGGCGCTGTATTAATTTTAATGAGCTAGAAAAAAATTAAAGACGCGGTATTTCAATTTGAAAGAAAGCTTTATTCTCTATTATCTAAGCAGAAGGGTGTTTAATGAAATTAATAATGGACCGCTGTACAAAATTCACCTGAATTCATTAAAATAGAAATATATTATTCGAGATTTTTTTATTAATTAGAAAAATGAAATGAAAGCAAATGTTACTAATTTTTTCTTAAAGTATAATTACTTTTATTTTGTCTAAAATAACAAGCATGAAATTGGATTAATTTAAAATTAAGGTTTTTGAATATAAAATACTCAGCTATAATGACAACGTTGTTTTAATTGAAATTTTAAAACCCATTATAATTGAATGTGTTTAATCTAAACTTTTTTTTTTCATATTTATGTATGCACACATAGGGACAAAATAAATAAATTAATTAATAGATAAATTTAAAACAGCCGTACTTGGATATTTTCATTTTTTCTTTCAAAAATCGTCAGTTTTAAAATTTAATGTAGGGATGTAACAGATAGAGTGATTTTGCCCGGTATCAAATGCATGAAACATTTATGTCTGCTAAATACAGATAAACGGTATCCAGTCAAATCACTGTCCATTTCATACCTATTTTCAAATGATTAAATTATTTATTCACTTATCATTAAAACTGATAACACTCTTTGTTTAAAAAACAGCTACCAATTAATTGATCATCTCAAAAATAATAAAAATGTGAGTAATATGCAGACATTTCATTTTCAAGATTTATTTAAAAATATTAAAATCTGATACCTTTATCATATAATTTATTCATTATTCAATAAATTTAATGATGCATTACAAATTTCTAAGTCAATTGAATCAAATAATTTCAAAACTCTGAATAATTTTATAATTCATCAGAATCATATAATACACAAAAGTCAAATTTATCATCAAAGAGTTCGTAACCGTCAAATAGGATCTAGTCCAAGTATGCTCGTTATCTGTATTTTTTTCTTTTTTATGAACGCAATTTCAAATTTAAAAATCTTCAGTTTCTTAGATATATTGATGATATAATTATTTCATATGATAATTGTGATCTTGATGACTTTAATTTATTTTATCTTATTAATTTAAAACTTACTAAAAGCTGTCTTCTTAATGATTACATTTACTTCCTTGACCTAAAAATTAAACTACATAATGATAAAAGAACTTACTGATATATGTGATAAAAGCAGTAATTTTTGCTTTAATGTCAACATATTTACTCATTTCAAATCATGCTTACACATTTCGAGATTTAGAAACATTATCCTCAACTTTCTTTTTAGAACTAATAATTTACGTTTAATAAATTTCAGAAACAAAAATATTAATACACTTGTATGATACGACTCAGAGTGGTTTTCCCAAAAATTTGTTTATCCCTTCATTTAAACTTTATTTTCTTTGGTATGTTCACATTAATATATATATGTATATATTTATTTAAAAAAGGTGTATATTTTGTGTGTAAGTGCATGCATATATATATATATAGGTGGTTGGACAGTTAAATGGCTACCGAGGATGGATGGCGATGTTGGCTTGGTTCGTTGGTTGTGTTGCTGGTACTATTATAAACAAAAGGTAGAAGGAGAATTACATTTACTGTGGAACTTGCTTAGTTTTTTTCCCCCCTACATTGTTGTCTTGCTACTTAGTTGGGGATATACATTTTTCAAATATCTTTGTAACATAAATATATTTCGTAATTATTATTTGATCATCATTAAATATAGCTTGTACATAGTGTGTAATATTTTAAAATATAATTGATTGATTTTGTTTACATAAAATTGATTTATAAATATGAATAATTATTTTAAATGTAATGTATATGGTTGTTTTAATTTATTAAATTTGTTTTATAAATTTCAATAATTGTAAAAATTCGGTTAATATTTCATGTAATAATATAAAAATCTCTATTTAAATTTTTCTTTTTTAATCATATGGTCTTGCGGAGGATTTAAGAAAAGTTGGGCGTCCGACAAATCAGTTTAACACACTCCACCGTGGTAGCCTCTGCTCTTTCTTATTGTTATTACTGTTTTCTTTTTTTGGCTTTTTGCTCTTATTTCATATGGCTTTCTGTACTTATATTAATTATATAATATTTCAGTTGAATATATTTCAGAGCCAGTTTTCTAGAAACGGACATTTACACATCTATATTATTAAACATGTACGAACAAGGAAAATACTCCTGAACGTGCTGAAACTTTACCACTAAACAATCCCGGAAACTTTCCGACCGACATAGCTTTCTGAAGGTCGATTTTTCTTGCATTCTGCATTTGAAAAGACTGAAACAAAGTGAAATACAATCTGCGACAACACCATGTTAATCGTAAGTCCGGTAAGATTGCTGGCTGAAACGAATTTCAATGTAAATGCAACTATTCAATGTTCAATTCTAAATTTGTTCATTAATCAAGTTAGATAGAAAATAATGTTTACATCAAAAGAACAATTTCGTGCTCCTTGTTTGTAATGCAAACATAAATTCTTCCAAATCACTTGCGACCTATGATAAATATAACATCCTTTTTCGTTTTCTATTTTTCTTTTTTTTGTGATACCAAACATGAAATTATTTAAGTTACAGGGTGAGTGTTTTTTCATTATTATTTTATTCACTATTTTTCTTTCGTTCAAAAATAATTACTCGTATAATTTCAAACTAATAAGAGGTAGTACTTGATGCATTTGCTATGGAAGTAGTACTCCTCTCAACATTTATAACAGGTTAGTTTCTGTGCTACTGATAACAGGATTTTTTTTTTTTTTTTTTTAATCAAGGTTCACATTATCAATGTTCAACTGTATTTAATTTTTTCTTATTGCAAAATATATTTATAGGGATTTATTTTTAAATTACAATAAATAAAAAATATTAATTATGATGAAAACAATTTGCGAATCTCTTTACATAAACTACAAAAAGAATTGTGAGTAAAAATTATTATCGTTATTAATGAAGGCTACTTGTTTCTTCAAAAGAAAAAAAAAAAGATGAAGAAGAAACTTTTATGCAAGTTAAATGACAAAGATTGGCATTGTCTTTTGAAATTCAGTTCGTCTTTGAATTAAATTAATGATGGCATATCAATTTTAATGAGTTAAAAAGGAAATTAACGACATCATATTTCAGTTTGAAAGAAACCCCTCTCTATTTATCTATACAGAAGGATATTAAATGAAATTAATGATGGAATTTTATAAAAAAATTCAATCTAGTTTGCCAAATAAGAATCATACTTTTCAAGATTTTTTATTATTTAGAAAAAATGTAGAAAAGGAAAGTGTCACTTAATTTTTCTTAAAAGTTAGTTATTTTCATTTTCTCAACAATACCAAGTACTAAATTGAATAAATTTTATATTAAATTTTATAAATACAGAACACTCTGCAGTAATAATAACGACGCGACGTTTCAATTAAAATTTTAAAATCACTAATAATTAAAAGTGCTTTAAATAAAGACTTTTTTTTTCATTATAAAGTGAAGTATACATGGTACCCAATAAAGTTATTTTCCACCCATTTAACTCGGAACAGCTGCAACTATTGCCATAAAATTGGTGTCTAGGCTTACTAAAGCGTCTTTGCGATCGTACTTGGTGGAAAAATGGAGAGTTAGAACTCTTATCTAAAAAATGGTAAGATATAGAAGAAAAGGAGAATTAAATTAGTTGTTCAGTATCATAGATTTAGTACGAAAAAACACCTCGTAGATCTGAATGCTAAGAACAGACCGCTTAAAATATGCATTTGATTGTCCGCGTTTTCCTACATTGACATGGGATAAAATGATCTTTGGAAAAAAAAAAAAAAAAAAAAAAAAACTTGTTGTTACTAGCAGATTACCAGCAGCTACTTGTTATCTGCAGATCAGGAGCCTCAACATCCTATTTGCATCACACTCTATTCAACAAGTCATTTTTATTTATTCCTTTTTATATAATGTATATATCGATTCGATTCACTTGCTACATAAACACATGCGTTCCTGAGGGGGGCGACAGCCCCCTCAGATGTATCTCTATACGCCCCCCGATGTATCTCTCTTTCTATACCTATCTGTATATCATATACATGTGTTGTTAATAACTGACAGTCTTGTAATATTTCCCCGAAATCCATAAATATTTACAACAAATTTCATGTAAAAAGATTACATAGCATATCGGAATTATTTTTCGTAACTCTGTAAACTAATTATCAATTCTATTCTCACACTTTTGCACCGAAAAACATGCTTTTGCAATTCCAGTAAAATTCCATTGTATTTAATAGGGCGTGTAACTATATTAAAATACACTTTTAAGAAATACCGACTATAGAACGAAATAGTACGAAATTCTTTTATGCATTCCGGAAAAGCAGACACAATTATTATATACGGCTATAATAAGAATACACTTAATTAATTATAACGTATTATTTTTTCAGACTAATTTGACATCATTTGTATGATTACAGTACGTCATTGGAATTATTTTGTGTGAGCTCATAAATAAATTATTTAGTCTATACATATCTTTTTTAAGATTAAACATGCTTTTAAGCATCTTTGCAATCTATGTTAATGCCATTCTTTTCAATGGAGCATAAACACATTAACATCCACTTAAATAGAAAATTATCCATAGGCTCTAATGCCACGAAATTCTTTTCTGTGTCCTTGTAAACGAACTAAAACCATTGTATACACCAGTAAAAACTGTTGAGCTTAATCTGTGTTTTTCATTAATAATTATTCCAAATTTAACACAGTTTGGATGATTACGTGACATTGTCAGAACACTTTTGTAAGGTCCTGTACATTAATTAGAAAGCCTAAGAGCACATATTTTCTACAAACAGCATAAGTTTAAGCATCTTACTCACGTACGCTAATTTCACTTTGCTGTTTGCAAAGCAATGATGCTAAAATGCGTTTAAACGAAATTCAACCCACACGCCGTAATGTTAAGAATTTTCACATGTCCCTGTACACAGCTTATAAACTATATAGCCATAAAAAATTATAGAGCAATTTCTATGCAAATCATTGAACGTGTGGGCCAATTTTCAAGTCAATCGAAGGATTTTTGGGACCGCTATTGCGGTACATACAAATTCTTCCCATAGGCCGTAATGATAAGAAACACTTTGGCGTGTCCTTGTACACGAACGACAAATGGAATACACACCTAACACTATACAGCTATTTCTGTAGAGCTCATGAACATGTGTACCAAATTTCCAGTGAATAGTGTGATTTTTGCGGCCGCTATCGCGGTACATACAAATTCTTTCCATAGGCCGTAATGATAACAAAAACTTTAGCGTGTCCCTGTACACGAACTACAAATGGAATGCACACCCAAAACTATGGAGTTGACCAGTGGTCTATTGTAAAAACAGAGAGATTTTGTTAATGCTCGGTGTACATATGTCGCATACTCAAAATCTTGAGGCTATAGAATAGGCCAGGGAAGCAGAGGTAATCAAATTATAACTTCTTTCGCACATATTGGATATGACCTTTAGACCTCTCCCATTTTTTTTTTTTTTTTTTTGTCCATTAACTATTTTTTTTTTTCCGTTCATTTCTTATATTCCCATGAGATGTGCAAGTGTGGGAACATGCTAGACAGTTTGTTTCACAATTGCAAGTGTGTCAACTGTTGGGGAACGGGAAAGACCACTATGGACCACTTGGTCCATATTACACATACGTTCGTATAACATGGACCACCGATACATAAATAAAATAATTATTTTCTGCAATTATTTATAGTTCCCAGAGTACTTTACCAAGTTTAAACTATGTAACTACGCAATTGTAATTAGCAGCCACCAAATTAAATCTTTTTATTTTAATAATTTAAGTTTTATGAGCATTCTTGCTTAGGGGGTCCATGATACACGGTTCTCCCCAAAACATTATGTAAAATTGAATAAATTAAATAAAATGGGGAGACACGTAGAAATCTTTACTGAATAACTATGTATATATATATCTTTTTTTTTTTTTTTTTTTTTCTCTCTCCCTAAGTAAGCTTTTAACATTCGTACTGATTGCTGTTTTTAATGTATTGCAATTGAAATATGTAAAAGTATTGACATTTTTAATAATACAAAACATATTAATGAGAAATAATGTTTTAAATTACATCAACAACATATTAATTATCCATAGCTGCCAACTTGTACGTTTTTTTCACACTACTTTCTCTGTGTAAAAATTTTCACGTTATTAAATCGTTGAAAACCTCTAGACAATGTATAAAAAAATCCAATTGAAAGTTTCTGACAGCAAAAAGACGTACAAGTAAACAGGTATAATTATCATAAAAACTCTTTGCACATCAATTCACAGAAATTAAAAAAATAAAATAAATAAAAATTATTATCTTAAATATTGAAAACTATCCTTTTTCCCTAAAAGGAACAATAAAAGAATATTTTATGCATGTTAATGACAATGATTGCCGATGTCGTTTAAACTACAATTCTTCTCTAAATTAAAATAATGACGGTATATTAATTTTAATGAGCTAAGAAAAAATTAATGACGCCATATTTCATATTGAAAGAAAACGTTATTCTCTATTATCTATGCAGAAGGGTGTTAAATGAAATTAATAACGAAACGCGGTGTAAAATCCAATCAAAGTTACTATAGAATAAATGTATTTATCAAGATTATAAATGTATGAAAAAAAAAAAAAAAAGTAGAAGAAGAGGTATTGAAAATAAGTTTTACTAAATTTTTTAAAGGGTATATTTATTTTCTATTTCGCAACAATGTCAAGTATTAATTTGATTTAATCTGAAATTAAGGTTTATGAATATGCAATTGTGTTTAAGATAGCAACTTCGGTTCAATTTAAACTTTAAAATCACTAATAATAGCACAAATGTGCTGAATCGTACATTTAAATTTTTCTTCACTCATTTGGATGTTTCTAATGCTTTCTGATACACTGAATTAAGAAATTCTTTGTCTTTTTAACCTATCACGTACGGATTTTTCACAAAGTAAGGATGAGGATCTGAAGAATTCACACAGAGGGTACAACATAATTGAAAGTTTTATGTATAAACTAAATTAAAACTAGTATGTTGTGGCCACCACAAGACTTTCTTCTATATTTTCCTATACAAATTCACTCAGTAACAATATAAAAGAAAAAAAAAAAGTTTTCGTTAAAAGTAAAAAAAAAAAAAAAAAGAACGATAACTTTGTTTTTAATTATCACAGATTTATAGTTCAACCATTCGTTTTAAAGGTATTGACGAGACCTTTCGAAAGATACCCATCTTGAAAATTTACCCTCCACCCGGGGGTTTACTTCCTCTACAGGGGGTGGGGGGGGAAGCGATGACCCCACATGCACATAATTTTTTTCCTAGTAAACTACTACTATTATCAATAATTCATATTAATTTTACAATCACAAGTTAAAAATAACTCTCATTATGTACATTTATACGAAATTTTGTCCTATACTGCCATGTTAAAAATTTAGAAAAAATGCGATCACAGCGCCACCTGTTAAGCTATTGATCCCCAAATGTAATCAGCGCTAGTTTATGTCGGGGACCAACTAAATACCAAGTTTGGTTAAATTTCGTTAAAAATAAATAAATAAATAAAAAATAAATAAAAAATAAAAGATTTTTTTCTAAGTGTTTTTTTTTTTAAAGTAAAAAAAAATTGGTAACTTTGTTTTAAATTATCACAGATTTATAGTTTAACTATTCGTTTTAAAGGTATTGACGAGATCTTTCGAAAGATACCCATTTTGAAAATTTACTCCCCTCGAGTGGTGACTTCCCCCCCCCCCCCCCAGGGATGGTGGTGATGCTCCTACACATACAAAATTTTTTTCCCAGTTGACTATTTCTATTATAAATAATTATTGTAAATTTCATAATGATTACTAGAAAATAATTCTCTTGATGCATATTTATACAAAATTTTGTCTTATATCACCATGTTAAAAATTTAGAAAAAGCGGGATGGCAACGCAACCTGTGAGACAATTTTTACCAAAAGTTGATAGGCACTAATTTATGTCAAGGTGCAACTACATACCAATTTGTATGAAATTCTGTGTATAAGTTCCTGAGATACAGTTGCCACAAAATATTGTCTCACACACACACACACACAGACAGACAGACAGAGAGTCATTTTCTAAAAATGGTCAAATTGTGTTCTACAGCTCTCAAAACGTGTAAATCCATCAAAAACCCGAGATCGAAAGTGTTTACGAATCCAATACTTTCTTCTATTGAATATAGAAGTAAAAATCCTATTATTTATACAAAATCTTTTAAATATCTGTTTTTTTTTTTTGTTTTTTTTACGTCGAAGCTGCGTTTAGATCTTTTTCTTTTGTGCACTTCTTGCGAATACACTCTATTAAATATCCAACAATTATCTGCTGATATGTTTTCATTCCATCGGCCTTGATACCTCCTTTCCTTTCCTTTCATTTTTTGCCTAAATCATCTTAATTTTTCTTCTAACGCATCATCTAGATTTTCGAAGAAACAAATGTAATGGACTTTGAGAAAGTAGATATTTAAGGTCATTTCGGCGGAAAAAAAAATCATTTCCTATCAAAACTGTACGGAATGAAAGTTTCTGAATATTTCCCCCTAAATCAATAACTAAAAATACATAATATATATATATATATATATATTACCTTTAAGAAAAATATTTCCACAGAAAACCCGTTTAATTAAAGATGATTTAATCAGATACCTTTTTTTTTTTTTTTTTTTTTTTTTTTTCTAATAAAACATGAAATAATTATCTTATTTTTAGTTAATTACGCTCAAATTACGTAGGAGAATTTTTAACACTTTCCAACAAGGTTGAAAAGTGTTTAAGACTTCGTTTTGTCTGTCTGTCTGTCCGTCCGTCTGTCCGCGCTCTAATTTCCGTAAATATTTATGGAATTTCTTGAAACTGATATATGTTATTCAGGTTCACTATCGGACTTCCCTATTGAAAATGGAGTTTATACCTCTACTGGTTTGTGAACAGGGACACCCGAAAGTATTTCAAAGCATTGTGTTCTATGAGAGGTATTTCTATAAACCATGTTTTCATACCTTTACTGTAGAGATATCTTAATGAAATTGAAATATGTTATTCAAGTTCACTATCGAACGTTCCCTATTGAAAATGGAGTTTATACCTCTATTGGTTTGCGTACAGGGACACTCGAAAGTATTTCAAAGCATTGTGTTCTATGAGAGGTATTTTTATAAACCATGTTTTTATACCTTTACTGTAGACATATCTTAATGAAATTAAAATATGTTATTCAAGTTCACTATCGAACGTTCCCTATTGAAAATGGAGTTTATACCTCTATTGGTTTGTGTACAGGGACACTCGAAAGTATTTCAAAGCATTGTGTTCTATGAGAGGTATTTCTATAAAGTATATTTTCATACCTTTACTGTAGACATACCTTAATGAAATTGAAATATGTTATTCTAGTTCACTATTGGATGTTTCCTGTATAAAATGGAGGAAATACGACCATTGGTTTATGTACAGGGACACTCAAAAGAATTCCAAAGCATTGAGTTCTATGAGAGATATTTCTATAAATCAAATTTTAATAACTTTACTTTCCACGAAGTTTTTCGAAATTGAAATATGGTTTTTATATGCACAGAAGAATGCTTTGCAGAGAATATAGCATGATTAGCATTAGATTTACAGGGTGGCACAAAAATATCCAGTTACATTAAGAGCTATTAATAAAAAATTGCTAGAATTGTACTTTCGTTTACGTTAAGCGTTTTTAACATTTTCTAACATTTTTAACACTTTCCAACAAGGTTGAAAAATGTTTATGACTTCGGTTTGTCTGTCTGTCTGTCTGTCCGTCTGTCTGTCCGCTCTCTAACTCCCGTAAATATTTATGGAATTTCTTGAAGCTGATATATGTTATTCAAGTTCACTATCGGACGTTCCCTATTGAAAATGGAGTTTATACATCTACTGGTTTGTGTACAGGGCCACCCGAAAAAATTTCAAAGCATTGTGTTCTATGAGAGGTATTTCTATAAACCATATTTTCATACCTTTACTGTAGACATATCTCAATGAAATTGAAATATGTTATTCAAGTTCACTATTGGATGTTTCCTGTATAAAATTGAGGAAATACCACTATCGGTTTATGTACAGGGACACTCAAAAGTATTTCAAAGAATTGCGTTCTATGAGAGATATTTCTATGAATCAAATTTTAATAACTTTACTTTCCACGAAGTTTTAGGAAATTGAAATATATTATTTATATGCACAAAAAAATGCTTTGCATAGAATATACCATGATTAGCATTAGATTTACAGGGTGCCACAAAAATATCTATTTATATTAAGAGCTATTAATAAAAAATTGCTAGAATTGTACTTTCGTGACATTAAGCGTTTTTAACACTTTCTAACATTTTTTAAGTGTAAATATGATTTCAGTTTTGTGTATCTGCCTGTCCGTCTGTCTGTCTACCTGTCTGTCTGTCCGTGCTCTAAATCCCGTAAATATATATGGAATTTTTTGAAACTGATTTATGTTATTCAAGTTCACTATCGGATGTTCCCTATTAAAAATGGAGTTTACCTCTGCTGGTTTTTTGTACAGGGACACCCGAAAGTATTTCAAAGCATTGTGTTCTATGAGAGGTATTTCTATAAACCATATTTTTATACCTTTACTGTAGACATATCTTAATGAAATTGAAAATGTCATTCAAATTCAGTATCGGACGTTATCTATTGAAAATGGAGTTTATACCTCTACTGGTTTGTGTACAGGTACTCCCGAAAGTATTTCAAAGCATGGTAATCTATGAGAGGTATTTCTATAAACCATATTTTCATACCTTTACTGTAGACATAGCTCAATGAAATTGAAATATGTTATTCAAGTTCACTCTTGGATGTTTCCTGTATAAAATGGAGGAAATACCACCATCGGTTTATGTACAGGGACTTTCAAAAGTATTTCAAAGCATTGCGTTCTATGAGAGATATTTCTATAATTCAAATTTTAATAACTTTACTTTCCGCAAAGTTTTAGGAAATTGAAATATGTTATTTATATGCACAAAAAAATGCTTTGCATAGAATATACCATGATTAGCATTAGATTTACAGGGTGGCACAAAAATATCCATTTATATTAAGAGCTGTTAATAAAAAGTTGCTAGAATTGTACTTTCGTTGACATTAAGCGTTTTCAACTCTTTCTAACATTTTTAAGTATGAATATGATTTCAGTTTGTGTATCTGTCCAACTGTCTGTCTGTCTGTCTGCCCGCGCTCTAACTTCCGTAAATATTTATGGAATTTCTCGAAACTGATATATTTTATTGAAGTTTACTATCGGATGTTCCATATTGAAAATGAAGTAAATCTCTCTTCTGGTTTTTTTACAGGGACACCCAAAAGCATTCGAAAGCATTGTGTACTATGAGTGTTATTTTTATAAATATTTTCCGTATAGAATGCTCTCCATTTAAAATGACATTAATAGGTCCTGTATAACTAGTTTGTTTACAGGGATAAAAAAAAAAAAAAAAAAAAAAAAAAAAAAAAAAAAAATGTCAATGCATTACGTTTTAGGACAGAATTTTTTGAAAGTTATATTTAAAAATCTTTCTACAGTAAAAATCATAAATATATTGAAATGTATTGGTAATATTCTAAAATCAGGTTTTCTATAGAATATGATATGATTAACTTTCTGATTTACAAGGCTACACTAAAATATTCAGAGAGATCAAAAGCTGTAATTATAATCTAATGGCTGCATTTTCTTTTACGTTAAGCCTTTTTAACACTTTCCAAAATGACCAAGAGTAATTCTAAAATCCATTAGTCTATCTGTATATTTTTTAGTCCTTCTGTCTGTTGTGTGATAACGTAGGCAAAGAATATTAAAAGTTATTCGATACAACAATTACGTACATTTGGAAAGTGTTACAAAACAATGCGTACTGCATGATTTTTCTTTCTTGTTTTAATATATTAACAATTTTTTCACAGAAACGTATATTTTTCTGATATTATTAAACATGATTAGATCTCAGAGGTGAGCTCTGCTTAGTTCCCCATCTTTTATTTGTTTTCATATGTTTATACTATGGGACTATTTTATTTGAATTAAGAGCGGTAAATTCGGCTGATGACCATTATCGCCCGGACACTGAAATTCCCACCTACATAACTGCCTTCTATCTAAGTCGCTATAGTTAAACTTTTCCAACTTGTTAGAATTTACTTTCATATTTCAGTTTTTATGCAAATCCAGGTTATTCTCCTATCTCCATAGTTCCAGTTTATGCATAATAATGAAAATTTTTAATTTAGTTTTATTTTTAAATTTTTTAAAAAACTTTGACAAATCTATGTTGAATTTCGAATTTTTTAGTAGAATATTTAGTAATGCACACAATATTATATTAAATGATATTTTCAAATTAGTGTGATTTTTTTTTTTTTTTTTTTTTTTTTTTTTTACAATTAAAATGTTTATAATGATGTAGGTTTGTACAAAAATTTCTCTAGTCATTCATGTTAAAAAAATCTTAAATTTTGAATAATTTACAAAGTTTAAAAAGAGAGTAGTGAAATTCAGAAGAGTTTTGGCCGGTTTATCAAATACAATTTCCAGACTAGCCTCACTTACAGTGCAGCCACGTTTCCTAAAACTACCAGCGTCGTCGCACCAAAATGTTGGAGGGATGCCAGCCTGGTCAGCAGGTTGTGATTTGGAAAAAAACCAATAATTCGCGTTCTGTTATCATTCATTTTCTATGAGCCGAATGACTGTCACCCCTTTTTTAACAGTGGACTCGTTGAATTAGCGCTTGCGCAGAGGCTTCCATGGTTTCATGAAATGTGGTCAAAGAATATACATTATTTATCCTATAATATGTGTATCAACGAACTGCCGGCCAGGTGGTTCGGTCGGTAGGACACTGCCTTCTGAATCATCTGGTCCCAGGTTCGAATCCTGGTGCGGGCATGGATGTTTGTGATGTCTTATGTCTTCATAATTTTTTGTGCACTCGTTTCTCTGAATTTCTGTAATATGGATCAATCGAGACGAAAGTCGTTGTAACTATAGGTCTCAATATATGTCAAATAAATGTAAAATAAATCAACGAACTAAAACAAATAAAAATAATTAAATACAGTAACCGACGCTTAATAAATTCAGTGTTTAATAAAATCAGTCGCTTAATCTTATCAAGTCACCAGGACCGGAATCAAATCAACAGAAACTACTTTTAAAGCCGCCGGTTAATAAACTCAAATGTATCTCCTCAGTAGCCAAAAATATCATTTATGCACACTAATAATTTTAATTTACAATGTGATTTTATTTTTCCTTTCTTCTATATTCAATATAAGAAAGTATTCGATTTGTAAAAATTTTTGGCTTCCGGTTTTCGATGGATTTACATGTTGTGAGAAGTCCAGAACACGATTTAACCATTTTTGGAAAATGTCTATGTGTGTGTGTGACAAAGTGGCTACTGTAACTCAGGAACTACTACAGAGAATTGCATATAAATTTTTATGTAGATGCACCTTGACCTAAATTAGTGACCATCAAATTTTGGTGTCTGCACAATTTTAAGGAAGGCTATATCTCAGAGAATACTGCATAATTTGTATATAAATTTATATGTAGATGGACCTTGACCTGAATAAATGCGTATTAGGCTTTGGAATTGATTTCTCAACAGTTGGCGCTGCTATACAGCGATTTCTACAATTTAAGGGAAGACTATATCTCAAGAACTAATGCACATAATTATATATAAATTTATGTGTATATGCTCCTTAATATAAATTAGAGCCTGTAATATTTTGGTGTCAATCTCTCAACAGGTGGTGCTGCTATGCAGTGGTTTCCGCAATTTAAAGAACAGCTATGTCTCAGGTTCTATTGCGTATAATCAAACAAAACTTAATATGTTAAAAGGCCATTATGAGACACTATGCTAATTCAATTTTGGTTCACATTGGCCAATAGGTGGCGCTACTATAATGCAATATTCTCCGAGAACGGAAACATAATATCTCAAATTCTATGATGTATAACTGTACGAGACTTGAAATTATGATAACCACTAAGAAAACGCATTTTTTTATGATATTAATTATAGCGAATAAAGCTGTCTTTTTTTGGATATTCACTGTTAGTCTTCTCTAAGATGAAAATCGTCCGCATTCATCATGGTAAGATGGTAGATAATTTTAATAAATAATAATTTTAATAAATTATTTCTACTGAGTGAATTTATATAGGAAAATATGGAAGAAAGTCTTGTGGTGGTAAACAACATACTATATTTTTATTATTATTGTTATAAAAAAAAATAATAATAAAAGAAAAAAAAAAGCACAGCATTTTTTGTTAAAGTGATTATTTTCCACAAAGGAAAGTGCATAGGTACTTGGTATGCGTTTAATTTAGTTATATTGAAGGGACAATTTAATATTTATATATAAAAAATTAATTAATATTGTTTATTAATTCCATTATTCGTTATCTTTTGAAAATTCTTTCCAAATCCAGGGAAGTAATACCTTTTCCTGGAGTGCAGGAACTTTCGTCGGATATAAAAATCAGCCGCTTTATGAAATCTCTTTGGCTCAGGACGAATGTGATTTTAATAAGCGGCGGGAACTGTACTTAAAATAATTAAAAAATATATCAACATATATATATATATACATACATTTTGTAAATTTGAATCAAATAGGTATCACTTGAAAATTTTAGGACTAACAATAGACAAAAACCTTAACTGGATTGAACATTTAAACTCACTTAAAATTAAACTTCTTATACATTATCATAACTCGTGCAAATTAATGGGTAAACAATGGGGTATAAGCAACCAAAATTTTAAAAACATGGTATCTAACAATAGTGGAAAAAATCGTTACTTATGGGGCGGGAATCTGGGGAGGTAATCTTTCAAAAACAGCTATAGGAAAATTAAATTCATTGCAAAGGATGTTCCTCTTGCAACTGTCACGGGGTTATAAAACTATCTCCACTGATGCCCTCCACGTCATCACCGGTGTTCCTCCTTTACACCTCACTCTGAATTACGAATACAACAGAATAAACGTACTACAACTAAGAAACAAAGACTTACAGAAAATCCTATTTCCAGATCAAGAAATTCAACTCAAAATGGGCAGCTGGTTCATACACCCAGCAGAGGACTTTACGCATGCATTAATTAATACTAACATTAACTCCTTCTCTCCTACAGCCCCTGTGGCGATTTATTCAGATGGATCTAAGACAGTTCATGGTGTGGGTGCCGCATTTTGCGCCTTTGTTGACGGGGTCTTGGTTCATCAGTGGTCCTCTAGGCTTGGGGACTGTAACACTGTTTTCCAGGCTGAGATTTTCTCAATCAGCCAAGCAATTTCTTGGTCAATTTCCTATTTTACCAATTCGAAACTTTATATCTACAGTGACAGTCTCTCAGGTCTTCAGGCTCTGGCTCGCCACAGGAGTAACCATCCTATTATTCAGAAAATCAAATTAGATCTCCTGTCTAAGCCCGACACTTTCTCTTTAGCTCATGTCTCCGCTCACAAGGGCGTCGCGGGCAATGAAATGGCAGATCTCTTAGCAAAAACTGACACTAAAAAGGAAGCAGTGGATTTCGTTCTGGCCCTCCCCCCCCCTCTTACATCAAAAGATATCTTAAAGCACGACTAAAGAAAGAATGGCAGCTATACTGGGATACATCTCCTAAAGGTAGATTTACTTTTAACCTCCTCCCAAGAGTGTCAAATTATAACTTTGACCTTTCCCCAGCCATAACAGCCTTCTTAACGGGTCATGGCCCGTTCAAATCACATCTTTACAAGTTTCATTGCTCGCGCACTCCACAATGTAAGTGTGGTGCTGAGTTTAATGCAAATCATTACTTTTTCTCATGCCCACTAACTCATTATTGGCGTATCCTTAACCCACCTAATAAACCTAACGACTGGCTTTTTAATATCGTTATCCGGCTTCTCCTACGTCAGAAACTAACCAGAATCTATAACTTCTTAATGCATCTTTCCAATTTGACCAACTAATTTTTCAATCTTCCAAGGCAGTTACCAACTTTTCTCTTGGAGGTCCATATAATTTTTCATCAGCTTTTCCATGCCAGGGAGCAAGGCTCCGTTCTTCTTTTTATATTCTTGTTACCTTGTCACCCTCTGTCTTGTGGAAGCTCCGCTTTGGCGACCTCTGTAATTTTTTTTTTCTTTTTTTTTTCTTTTTTTTTTCTGTTTATGCAATAAACAACGGAGGAGGTTTAACCTTTAGTCACGGGCTCTTTTGAATCAACACAGTGCCATCGGAGCCCCTCTCTAAAGGTTAAAATCGCTCAAAACCGCTGCATAGTGGTGAGCGGCCACCTTCCGTCTTAGAATCTTAGAATCAAATAGGTAAAAAGAGGATACGTGAAAAATTCTACTAACAAGGGAACTCTTTGAAGTGCTAATCGCCAATTTTCTTCAAAACATTTCTGGCATAAGATTTAATCATGAATAGCATATTCCCAAAATATTAGCTGCTGAATTGCAATAGATAAGCTAAAAAAATTATTAAAAATGAAAGCATGTCTACAATATTTCCAAAAAAGCGCCAGTTTGGCGACTGTTTTCTTCAGAATTTCATTGCAGTGAAGATTTAATAGATGTTCTTCTTTCTGTTTGATAGCCAAACGAACTCCATACGCTGTCGAGCACTTGAGAATTCAGAATAGTTAACAAAAACCAGATAATTTATCCGATTGAGATTTACTTAGACGAAATTCTAAATAATATTTAAATAAGCTGTGTCAATAACAATTGCAACAACATTAACGCCAAGTTTTTAATAACATAAAAAAAAAAAATATGATCAAGACTTTTATATAAATTTAAATAAAATAAAACATTATATGTTTACACAAAGCTATTTTTTTTTTTTTTTTTAACTATAATGAAAGCATTTCGTATCCGAACACATTTTTCTTATAAGTCTGATAATTTTATTGGGCAGTACGAACCTTCGACGAACAAGCAACTCCACTGAATATGAGTTGTGTGGAATAAGTATCTCATTAGAGCTGCGCAATGAGCAGTTAGAGAAGATCTATTATTCTACCCTAAATTTCGTCCTGTTGGTTGGTTGGGTTTAACGTCGCTCTAGAACTGCACTATTGGGCAATTAGCGACGGTTTGCGATGCACTTCTGAGGTCCGGTGACATCTGCAGGTGAAAAATGATTGCATTCTGCGTACAGTCGGTAACAAAAGTGTCCGAACACTAGCAAAAATACCTATGTAAAAAAAGTACATTTCATACGGTTTTGTTAAATAAATCCTTATCGAATCATGTTCTTACACTGACTAAGAATAGGATTCGACAAGCATTTATTTAATAAAACCGCACGAAGTGTACTTTTTTTACATAGGAATTTTTGCTAGTGTTCGGACACTTTTGTTACCGATTGTATGTTATTTATTTTTAATATATACATCCGATTTGTATGTTTGACTCGACATCCCCCCCCATCCCCCTGTAAATTTCGTCGAGATGAGGACAGATATAACATAACCGGATTAAAATACAAAAAATTAAAAAACACCCTGGGTCAGCTGGAGAATAGAACCCATTCTTTTACACTTGAAGGCGATTAGCAAGGGTGACATACACACTCGGCCACGGAGGGCCTGCATTCGGCATTACAATTATTGTTAAAACAAGAAGATTTCGCAGTTAATAATTCGATAAAATTCCCTATGAAATTCATTGCGCACCACTAGTGTGACGCAAAACACAACTAACCTTATGAAATTCTAATGCACGTTTTTACAAAATGCTTTATATTATTATTCGTAAACATATATAATATAAATCGTCAGAAATGTAAGGAGCCATAAAGTAGTAGTTATGCACAAGGTTTTCCAATTTTAAATAAACCCTCCGTAAAGGATCAAAATTGTAACAGCACATCTAAGAACCAGGTCAAGGAATATATCCCAGACTGTAGCCCTTGCATAGTTGTAGTGCGAATTAAAACTTAAAACTTACTCAACCTCAAAATCTTAAATATTTTAATTTTGAATTATTTATTTAATAATTAATTTCAATCAACTATTCTTATAATCAAATGTTCAATCAAATATTATAATTCATATTGGTCGCCAATGGGCCAATATGAATACACAGCACTAGTGCGACGTAAAACGTAGCCAACCAACCCATAAATCAGTTTAGTTTTTAAATCGTCTCAAATTTATAGAAATGCACATGCCGAGAGCTTCAGACATAAATTTACTCCAGATTATATATAAGCTGGAGTAATGTAAAAGTAACTCTGAAATTGAAATTGCATTATTTTAAATAAATGTAATTTTGAAACATTACATAAAACAATTGAAAATATTGGATCGAACATAAAACATAACGTCACTTTTTCTAAATAGAAATTTCTAGATTTCAGAGAATATCTTGAGTGTTGATGGGCTTTAACGTCGCACTATAGCTACGCAGTGGGAAATTAAAGACGACCTAATAGTCACACTTAGGGATGTTCCGGAGACATGGCATCTTAATTTTTATCCTCCACGAAGGGGATGGCTTCCTTGCTTCAGTAACCCCTAGAGCGATAAAAAACACTACCCTCCTATACTTAAGTTCTTTGGCGTCATTTAAGGAAGGTTAATGTGATTTGGCGATGATTTTTTTCGTATTTGGCGTTCAAAACGCAAAGTTTAATAATTTTCTGGGGCTTTCCTGTTGCGATTCAGCAGCTAATTTTTTATCAGTAATTTAAGTGAAACATAAACTACATTCTGTAATTTTTTGAAGGAAATCGGTGATTAGCACTTGAAAGAGTTCCCTTGTAAGTATAAAAAATTAGCCTTTTGACAAACAGTTTTAGTTTAAATGTATTTGAATTAAATTAACATATAAATATTTACATTTTTGGGTTACAAAACATATTTGTGAGGTTTATTTTATCTATTTATTAACTATAATAAATTATTTATTATCAGAAAATTGCATTTTAAATATTTTCGCAAAAACTCAAAAAAGCAGAAAAGAAAATAAATTTTTATCTTTATTAACCGACTTCAAAAAAGAAGGAAGGTTCTCAATTCAAACCGTATGTTTTTTTTATGTTTGTTAGCTCATAACTTCTGAACGGATGCTCCGATTTTGACATTTTTTGTTTTGTTGAAAAGGTCTTGGTCTGAAATAGGTCCCATTGTAATATCTTTACAATCTAAAGAAAATACAGGGTGCCCAAAATAATCAGTCCGAACTCTTTTAACTGCTAAACGGCTGCAGCTATAGTGTTAAAAATGGTATGTAAGTATAGCAAAGTGGCCATGCAGTACAAGGTTAAACCGCTTGCAGCGCCACCTGGGGGAAAATAGCGGAGTTAGTATTACTATCCCGAAAACGGTTCTAGAGAAAAAAGGGAATTACAAAGTTGAAAAGTATCAGCAATTTAGTACAAAAAGATAGTTTAGACATTCATGCTAGCGTTCCTATCTCGGAAACGGTTCAAGACAGGGGGAAAAAATGAATTCTAAAATTGCAGGGCATCATCGATTTAGTACGAAAAGATAGTTTAGACATTGATGATAAAAATACAATGCTAAAATCTTGCATTTGTTTGTTCGCAATTTCTTACACTATGCACACTTAAGCTACACTGCACACGTTGGCTGCTGAGACATGCGTTATACAGTTCAAAATACGGTTACTTCATACTTTTTGTTTTGTTGTAAAGATCTTGGTCTGAAGTAGGTCCCATTGTAATATCTTTATCTTTACAATCTAAAGAAAATAAAACGCCATCTGGTGAAAAACAGCGGAATCAGCGCCCCTATCTCAAAAACGGTTCAAGATGTGAGAAAAGTTAATTACGATGTTGTAGATCGATTTACTACGAAAAGACAGTTTTTAGGCATTATTGCTAAAAATGGAACGCTTAAAACGTGCAGTTGTTTCGTCGCAATTTCCTACACTGTGCATACTTGAACTACGTTGCACATATGCAACGTAGCGGATGACATGTATACTCTGTGGTTCAAAGTACTGTTACTGTAAGCAGTCACATCGTTTAGCGCAAAGTCGTTTTCAACCAACTTCAGAAAAGAGGGTGTTCTTAATTCGAGACATGTGTTGTTGTTGGTGTTTGTAAGCTTATAACTTCGTAAGAGATGCTCTAATAAACCGACTTCAAAAAGGTGGAGGTTCTCAATTCAAACCGTATGTTTTTTTGTTTTTATTTTTGTTTGTTAGCTCATAACTTCTGAAGATATAATCCGATTTTGGTACTTTTTGTTTTATTGTAAAGGTCTTGGTCTGAACTGGGTCCAACTGCAATATCTTTACGATCAAAAGAAAATACAGGGTGCCGAAAAAAGTCAGACCCGACTCTTTTAACTACTGAACAGCTGCAGCTATAGTCATAAAAGTGGTATGTAGGTATAGTAAGTGGATATGTGCTGCGCGATTCAACCGCCTACAGCGCCACTTGGTGGGAAACAGTGGAGTTAGCGTTCCTATCTCGGAAACAGTTCAAGAAAGGGGGAAAAAGTGAATTATAAAATTGCAGAGCATTATCGATTGAGTACGAAAAGGTAGTTTAAACCTTAATGCTAAAAACAGAACGCTTAAAACGTGCATTTGTTTGTTCACAATTTCCTATTTTGTGCGCACTTGAACGACATTGCATATGTTGTAGCGTAGCGGGTGACATTTATGCTATGTAAAATTCAAAGTATGGTTATTGTAAGCGGTCACATTGATTAACGCATAGACATTTTAAACCGACTTCATAAAGGAAGAGGTTCTCAATACAAACCATGTTTCTCATTGTTGATGTTGTTGTTGAAATTTGTTAGCCTTTAACTTCGTAAGAGATGATTTAATTTTAATACTTTTTTTGTTGTCGTAATGATCTTGGCCTGAAATAGGCTTCATTATGATTTCATTGAGTTATAAACAAATTACAGGATACACACAAAAGTCTGTTCTCACTTTAACTGCTGAACGCATGCAGCTACACTGGTAAAAGCAGTATGTAAGTATCGATGTTGAAACTTCTGTCCGTCAGCTACAATGCATATTTTGCTCTTTGTTTGATTTTTACGCTGCGCAATTTTTCAGTGCAGCGAGTGACACGTATTCACTGTAAAGTTCAATATATATACCTAACAGAATTTTGGGTTACGAATACAGCGTATCCGTTCTTTACATTTCTAAAGACTTTTTAACTTAACGTATGTTCATTGAATAGATAGTTTTTCGTTCATATCCGATAAAGGCAAGAAAAGTGACACAACTTAAAAATGCAGCATTTGAGAAAAATCAATTTAAAAATAACTTGACTGGAATAAAATTGGCACAACTGTCTCTCGAGTGGATAACTTTCTACATGGAGATGTAACTTTTTTGTTCCCATTGGGTGCATTTCATGTATTTTTCAGTGACATAAACCATTTTTTGAGTTATGTCACTTTTCTTGGAAGTTGTGATTTGTGAAACTACCGTCGAACGTCTTTTGATGTTCTGCTACATGAATAAGTTTTCACTGAAAAGAGAAAAATAAAATCTTTTTGTAAAAAAATAGAACCAACTCCAAAAAGCAACTACTATAAAAAAAAAAAAAAAAAAAAATGTATTAAATGAAACTAAATTGCGCCTAAAAGTGTAAAATAATTTCCTTCGCCAAACAACCTATAACACTACAATTAATCATAACTTTTGAAGTCGGCGCAAAATTAAATAAAAATTGATACCTTTATTCAGTACAAAAATCAAATCGTATTCAAAATATACATTTCACATTGTTACCTGCAAAACGCAGCCGAAAAATATTTTGATTCAAGAAAATAAATAAGATTTCGTAAGCAGCAAATGTTGGCAAAGATGCTGGTATCTGACGTCCTTGGTGAAAGAAATATCGCAAAATTATCTGGTAAACATATTTAATTTCTTTATGATATCATGATAATTTTGATAAGGTATATTAAGAGAGTAATCAATAATATGAAATAATACTTCATACAAAATATATTATGAAAATATACATCTTGCGTGTATATTTTTGCATTACGTTTTGATCGCCAAATCCAAAAGCCATTAAGGATGATCGTTATCAAAGTTATACCAAATTTGCAAAGGAAACTCTAACTTCGTAGAAACATAAATACCGCATTGTGAAGAATGTTCATTGTTCTATGTAGATGCTACTAATGGACCAATTGTATACAGTGATAAAATAATAAAGGAAACATGAAAATGGATCATTCGAGACGACAGCATTTGTTGCTACCGATCAAAAAACAAACCTATAAAAACTAATTAAATTTTATTTAATTTTGCGCCGACTTCAAAAGTTATGATTAATTGTAGTGTTATAGGTTGTTTGGCGAAGGAAATTATTTTACACTTTTAGGCGCAATTTAGTTTCATTTAATACATTTTTTTTTTTTTTTTTTTTTTTTTTTAGTAGTTGCTTTTTGGAGTTGGTTCTATTTTTTTACAAAAAGATTTTATTAATGTAGGCTATTTGTTTCTCCAAGAAGAAGAAAATAAAATCTTTTATACAAATTAATGACAAAGATTGGCACTGTCATTTAAAATTCAGTTCGTTTTTGAATTAAACAAATGATGGTATATTAATTTTAATGAGACAAAGAAAATTAATTACGCCATATTTCAGTCTGAAATAAAACCTCTTTCTTTTATCTATGCAGAAGAGCGTTAAATAGAATTAATAAGTGAGCGCTGTGTAAAATGCAATCGAAATCATTAAGGAAGAAATATGTTTTTCTAGATTAAAGGAATTTAGTATTAACATTATTTAGAAGAATGAAATAAAAACAAGTGTTACTAAATTCTTCTTTAAAAGAATAATTACTTCATTTTCTCAAAAATAAAGAAACATTATACTGAATAAATTTGAAATTGAACTTTATGAATATCTGCAAAAATATTGACGTCGTTTTAATCAAAATTTTAAAAACAATAATAACACACAAAAAAAAAAAAAAAAAAATCCATTACCTATTTTTTTTTTTTCAAATAATAAGGGTTTCCAAGAAAAAATCACAGATTTTATTCCATTAAACTAAAAATATTCTGTCTCTTAGTTTAAAAACATTTAAGAAATGTTGAAAAATGTTGAAAATGCATTTCCTCCGTAATATTGTTAGCATTCTGTGTTCACTCTTTTTGCTTGTGAAATCTTTTTCTGTTTTTGCATTTTTGTTTCTTTTAATTTAGATTCAATTTAACAAATATTGTTTTAAAGTAAGAAACACTTATTGAACATTTTTTTTTTAAATAATAAAGTTTTCTAAGAAATAAACCCTAATTTTTTAATTAAAAATATTCTTTCTCATAGTTAAAAACATTTAAGAAATGTTTAAAAATGTTAAAAATACATTTCCTCCGTGATATTGTTATCATTCTTGTATTCACTCCTTTTGCTTGTGAAATCTTTTTCTGTTTTTCTTTACGCCTCTCCAAACGCGCACATTAACCGATTCTACTGCCCCCTCCCCCCCCCCCCCTCAGCCAGTTCTATTTCTATTTTGAATTTTTGTTTCTTTTTAATTTAGATTCAATTTAATAAATTATGTTTTAAAGCAAAAAATTATTAGTGGGTATCTTTTTTTTTTAATAATAGAATATCAGATTTCATAATTTCACGGAAAATTCGACTAAAATATGTTTTTTGCAAAATAATTTGACAATTTGAAGTGATTGAACTTTTTTAGTTTATTTTTCGGTTTCTGTGAATCAAAATCTATATCAGACCCAATTAAAACATCTTACGCAAACATTTCTTTTCAAACCTGTGTATATAAAGGCTTTTTAAACAAATATTAAATTTATAATTTAAAAATGAATTATATATGTTGTTAAAGATTGTAGAATGCAGCAGAAACATATGATCAAATGCCTAATTTATCCTCAAGAACAAATTAGATACAGAGTTTTAAAAAATACTAAACAATCCACAATACTTGTATTATAAAGAACCAGAATTATCTGCATTCACTGATAATGCTGATGCTTCGCATTCGCTGATGCACCTTGTAAGAAACAGTTTAAAAGTAAGAAATTTACAATAAAAAATCTGGCGTGACTCCACTCGACTTTCCGAACATTGAGTAATTAACGGTTTTGTAGATAAAGTAAAGTAAGAAGAGTTGTTAAATAAACAAAAGAAAGAAAATTATAATAGGATGTTTGAGTATTTTTCTCCATATAGCACACGATGTTTAATTTAACGCTACTGAACTTTGAGCCCATAGATTATAATGATAAAGAATTTTTCGTTGTGTCCCTGTAAAAACCTACAAATGCTAGATTCATTAAAATGCTTATAGTTAGTGCAACAGTGACTTATAATATTCATATAAATTTTCAGCTATATTGAATGAGGCGTTTAGACGCTATCGCACTTTTAAAAATTTGGTTCCTGGCCATAATGATAAAGAATTTTTCTTTTTGTCCCTGTAAAAAATCTGTTAGTTATAAATTCACCAAAATCTATATAGCACGTTACGTTTGGCCTATAATATGTGTATAAATTTCTTGATCAGTTTAATAAGGCGTTTAGACGCTATCACGCTTTTAAAAATTTAGCCCCATAGACCATAATGATAAAGAACTTTTCTTGGTGTCCCTGTAAAGAAACTATAAGCGCTAGATTCACCAAACTCAATAGGGTTCGTGGTACGGTGACTTACAATATACGTACCAGCTTTAAGCTCATTCGAGCAAAGCGTTTAGAAACTAGCGTGTTCACTCACACACATACACACACATACATACACATACATACATACACACACATACATACATCATCGTAAAAATAATGAAAACGGACTCAGAGTACCTCAAATTGTATAGAAACATCTAAATCACAAATTCCGATTTTTGACATGATTACAATACTTTCCTCACTATAATGTTCGGAAAGTAAAAAGAATATATATCTATATTAAAAACTTCAACATCAAAAAATGAATAATGATAAATTTTATTAAAAGTTAAAAACGCTCTAAAACTAAATAATTATTTCCTCATGCAATATGCATTATTCAGAGAGCAAAAAAATCTCATAGTTTTGAAAAGTACAAAATTTGTATTTAGCCAAACACTGTAATGTACGTCTGAACTTGAGATGAATTTTTTTAAAGTGAAATAAGTAAACAAAAAATTAATAAATAATAGAGAAGGGAAACTAGCACATATAAGTTAGAATAACAAGACACATGTAAAAACGTCATTCAACATTCTGTAAGATGAGGTGTATCCAGTAATTTATGAAGTTTTCTAGATCAGAAAAAAGGGAATTAACTCGATTGATTTATCTTTATGACTACCGGAAAAAAATAATACATTTTTTTTATATATATTTTTGTAACACCAATTAAATAAAATGAAAATTTCTGTTAAAATTTTTCGGTAGCCAGAAAGTGTAAAATTTGGCAACTATGTATTTATTAATGTCACACAATCAGCAGATAGGGAAGAAAATCATATATCTTGAAAATTTATTTTTCCAACTGAGTGAAAATAATGCCTGGACCGGGAATCGAATCCCAGATCATTGACTTACAAGGTCAACGCTCTTCCAAATGAGCTATCCAGGACGACAATCTGTGGGCATTACTCACTCAGACAATCTTTAGGCAGAAGAACTGGCCTATATCATTTAGATAGCTCGACAGAATAAGCCGCAGGTAATGGAAAACACCATTAAACAATGGGTTCGATTCCCGTGTTCGGGGTTCGACCCCCGGTCTGGGCATTATTTTCACTCAGTTAGAAAAATAAATTAAAAAAAAAAAAAAAAAAAAAAACAATTTTAAATGTTACTAAAATCAGTAACTGGAATATTGTTACCTTCCAGAGAAATAAAATATATTTATGTTCTATTACAAATTCAGTTGAACAGTAAATAAGTTTTGAATTTAAGATAATTTTTACCATGTTTTTATTAACTTTGATTCTTGTTTGTTTGTTTATCCCGGCGATTATCGATTCCGCCGAAATTTTAACCCCCCCCCTTCCTCTTCATTATCGTTTCCGCCGAGAACTCACACCTATTGACATCGCCGCAGAAGCAGGTAAATAAGGAAATTTATGATACATCACATTTGGCGGCTTACCACTTTGTCTGTTGGCGCTACCGTTAGATGATCTACGCTGATTGGTCCGTGTTCAAAAATGTCCCAGGGTTCGTCTCTCCTCAGTCACTTTTTGCTGAGCAACCGTAGGGTGAAATCGCGTATGCGAGGGACCGCAGTCAGTAGATATTCATACTTGATTTTTATTTATTATTTTTTTATTGATTGATTTATACTGATTGATTATTTTTTTACTATGGATGTCCACCTCTTCAAAAGCAAGCAAGAAAAAAACTACTTATTGCAGATGGCTATACTTATTATGAGAAAAGAAGATTAAAAAGCAGTGAAATCGTGTGGCAGTGCAGCAGAGAAAAAAAAATGCACTGCAAAAGTGTATGCGATGCCGAACAAAACACCTATCTCAAGGCTTGATAACGTGTATTGCCATGAAAAGGATGAAAATTTACCAACGAAAATACTTAATCAAGCCGCAAAAAGGAAAGCAGAAGATATTTTAGAGAGATCCTTTAAAATTATTCATACAGTAACTGCTGAAAATACAACTTACTTAGAAAACCTGACTAATTGGAATGTTAATAACTTGAAACACAGTATTTATAGGAAAAGAAGAAAACAGATACCAAGTCTTCCGAAGAACAGAGTAGAAGCAGTAGAGAAATTACTAGAAAGGGAAGTGAAATCGGTAAAAGGCGAAGATTTTGTGTTATATGCTGAAGCACATTCTGGAATAGTTATTTTTACCTGAGATTCCAATCTTGAATTTCTTATCAAATGGAAAAAAAATAAAATACATACATTTAAGTACTGTGCGAAGTTTTGGTAACAACTCTTTACTATTCATTGTATAGAAAATGGCAGGTATGGTATGTGCCCCTGGTTTTCTGCTTATTGCCAGATAAGAAAGAAGACACTTGTGCAAAATTATTCAAGACAATAATCGAGAAATGTGTTGAACGCAATCTCGGTTTCCAACCAAGTCATTTAGTGGTTGATTTTGAAATTGCCATTCATAGCGTTTTTAAAACAACATGGCCTAATGCAGCAGTGCAAGGCTGCAAATTTCATTTGCACCAAGCTTGGCATAGAAAAATTCTCAGCCTTGGTCTTGGCAAAGAATTCCGGTTGGCTGAATCAAATGAAGTCGGCCAGTGATTTAAAAAAAAAAAAAAAAAAAAACATTCGGACTGTCCTATTTAAAATCAAATGACTGCTTTGCATTAGATTTGGTTTCAATCCAACCTCCAGATGCAAGAGTTTCGGAGTTTGTAGACTATTTAGTAGAAAACTATATTGATGAACAAGAGGCAAAATTTCCTCCTACAATGGGGGCCAAAGTCGATGCTTCGTCTGAAAATACAACTAATGCATGTGAATCATTCTATTCATATTTTAATGCTTGTTTTTATTACATGCATCCTCACATTTTTCATTTCGTGGAAGTTTTATTGCAGAGGCAGAGAGATTCTTACATTCGAATGCCTAGTACAAAAAACCTAGACGAAAAACCAGTTTCAAAGACGACCCTTTCGAGGCGTGAAGATTTGCATAAAATGATTACTATGTATTTGGAAGGCAGCCTCAACAATATTGCCTTGGTAAGGTTTGCCAGTCATAAATTTAAACCTATATCACAATAAAACTTTCATATATTTAACATTTAACACACCTAAATTAAGGGAAGAAAGATTTACAAATGAAAATTTTTCATGATTTCACGCACCTATTATATAGGGAAGAACAATTTTAACCACATTAGGTTTTCTTTTTTAAATCTGCCAGTCCTAAGTCTGGAAAAAGTGGGAAGGAAATTATTCATTTTACCAATCTCAACAAGAATTATTCTTGTAACATGTTTTAATTGCTAATTTTAATAAAAATGCTAGATTGATAATGCTTTATCTAGCATAATATGAAAAATGTCGCCGAACCTTGCCAAAGATAAATTCTTAATCCCTGAAACGGCGGAAAAGTAATGCCTTTTGAAAAGGTGGGGAAGACATTCGGCGGAAACGATATGTAGGGGTAACTACTGATAACATCTTGGTGGGGTTCATAATGCTCTGCGGCGGAATCGATGTTCGCCTTATCCAGTACAAATCTTGCAATCCATTTTTAACTAACTTTCCGACTAGCTAGACATTTGAAACTTTCAGGATAGCTCAGAACACAGTGACAATACATTTTTATAACACTTTTAGTCAACCGTTTCAGGTGCCTACTGCCTTCGGCAGCGTTTATAAGATTCATCAGAAAATTAATTTAATTAACTTCCCGACTAGCTAGATATTTGAAACTTTCAAAATAGTTCAGAACACGGTGAAAATGCATTTTTTAAAATACTTTTAGCCAACTGTTTCGAATTCCTGCTGCATACGGCTGCGTTACCAATACAAAGTTTGCAATCGATTTTTAACTAACTGCTTGACTAGCTAGACATTTGAAACTTTCAGGATAGCTCAGAACACGGTGACAATACGTTTTTGTAATACTTTTAGTTAACAGTTTCAGGTCCCTACTGCCTTCATCAGCGTTTATATCATTCAACAGAAAATTTATTTAACTAATTTCCCGACTAGCTAGACATTTGAAACTTTCAGAATAGTTCAGAATACGGTGAAAATGCATTTTTTGAATACTTTCAACCAACTGTTTCGGGTTCCTGCTGCTTTCGGCAGCGTTACCAGTACAAAGCTTGCAATCAATTTTTAACTATTAAAATTCTGTTTCACGAAAAACTTTTAAATTGTTGAATAAAGAGAATTAATTATTACATAAATATTACAAGTATATAATTATATCAAAACTAGTCTATAAGGAAAATTATATTAAAAATAACGACTCTAAATATAAACAAAACTCCAGTGTATAAGATAACAAAATTTCTTGTGTATTAAACTTACTTTAAAAAAAAAAAAAAAAAAAAAAACACTGTTTCAAATATTTATAGTACAGGGTGGCCAGAAAGTGAGTATACATTTGTAAAATTAATAATTCACGGAATAATGTATGTAGAGAGGTAAAAATCGGCACACATGCTTGACATGACATGGGGCGTTAGTGCAACCACAAAATAAGTTCAAAAAATGGCCGACAGATGGCGCTTCATAAGGAAAATAATAATTTAAATAATAATTTAAATAATAAGGAAATTAATAATTTGCATAACAAATTGTGACAAAGCAAAAACGATTTTCTTCAGAACAAATGCTCAACAGGTCGACCGTTATTCCTCAACAATAGCTGTAGTCGAGGGACAATGTTGTGAACACCACTGTACAGCATATCTGTAGTTATGGTGAGGTTTTCGCGTCGGATGTTTTCTTTAAGCATTCCTATTGATGTCGGTCGATCGCGGTAGACTTGCGACTTCATGTAACCCCATAGCCAATAATAACACGGAGTGAGATCTGAGGACCTGGGAGACCAAGCATGACGAATGTGGCGACTCAGCACGTGATCATCACCAAATGACGTGCACAAGAGATCTTTCACATGTCTAACAATATGGGGTGGAGTATCCTCCTGCATAAAATCCGTACATTCCAGCAGGTGTTTATCAGCCAGGCTAGGGATGATGGGATTCCGTAGCATACCGGTGTACCTCTCACCCGTCACACTAACAGTTATGAAACCAGAATCAAACATTTCCTCGATGAAAAAGGGCCCGATAACGGTAGATGTGGTAAATCCACACCACACCGTGACAATCTCGTCGTGCAATAGAATTTACACGACAGCTCTAGGATTTTCGGTAGCCCAAATTCTGCAGTTGTGGGCGTTGATAGACCCTCGGAGTGTGAAATGGGCTTCGTCGGTTCACAACACTTTAGGTAACCAATCATCAATTTTCGCCATCTTTTGAAACGCCCACACCGCGAATGCTCTCCGCTTCATAAAATCGCCGGGTAACAGCTCGTGATGACGCTGGATTTTGTACGGATAGCATCGGAAGTTACGCCTTAGTGCTATTGAAACAGCAATGTATGGATTGCCCATGCGACGTGCGACTTCACGTGGGCTGACTTCCCCATGCGTAGACGAACCTGATACAATCTCCATTTCTTCTTAAACTGCTTGAGCAGTCATTAGCACTTGTGCTCGGTCGGCCAGTACGGGGGCCATCGTCTAATCAACCTGTGGCTTCGAACTTCGAAATCATTCTCCTCACACCTGAACCTGTCATAGGACCTTTACCCGTTCGAATACCCATCCTATGGCGATAGTATCGTAAAGCTGCAGTATCAGATTCCCTATTCTGATAGTACAGCATTATCAGAGACTTTTCTGGTAATGTCAACATTCTGCGACTGCTGATGTATCTGATTCCTTCTCTCATTACACCTCCTTTTATACACGATTCTCATGCAGCGTCACTGACATTTTTCGCCATTTTTCGAACTTTTTCTTTTTTGAGGTTACTATAAAACCCCATGTCACTGACACACATTCTATCTCTCATAGCGTTTTGAATTTACATGATATTTGTTTCGGGTTTTTATATGAGTTGCTCAATACCTTTCACTAGTAAATTATGCACATGGAATTTCAATAAAGCTTGCTCATGCGTAGTTAAAAATTATTTAGTAAAAGCACTCGTACTTCGTAAGATATTCAACATTTTTGCATTCTGATTGCTGTATGCTGTGTCTAATTTAGTATGACATATTTCCTAGAAGTGGCTTTGAACTGGGTCTAATAATAACCTACGTTTTCTCTATATATTAAAAAAAAGTTACTGTCACTGGCGTCAAATTTCTTTTGTCTGCGACAGCATCTTCTAACGGACTGCAGGGTCCTTCGCGTCATGAGAGGTATCAATGTGTTCCGAGCACTCCAAGGAAGACATTTCAGCAGCTTAGAAATTTTTATCATTTTAATTAAAGAAGTTATTAACTAAAAAGGACAAGTTTATGAAGGTACTCTATTTGCCATTATGAAAAAAGTTTCTCCCAGTAACGTTGTTCTGTGCTGAAGTGATTTTACACGAGAAAATTAAAATATGATCCATGGTTGTACGTAGGTAGGTAAGTTGGTTGGATTTAACGTCGCATCAATACTGCGCTATGGGTAATTGGCGACGGTCTGGGACGCACCCTTAGAGATGTTCCGGAGACATGTCATCACAATTTTGAACCTTCACTGAGGGGATCCCCCTCAGGTTTGGTGATCCCCAGTGGCGATGGATTATTAAAACCAGTAAAAACTACACGTCAGAAACGCCAAAGAAAAATGTTGCACTGAAGACGATACGCTTAAGGTTACCAAACTGTATGCTTCAAAAAAAAAATTTCTTTGGCATTTCTGACGTTGTAGTTTTTACTTGTTTTAATACAGACACCATGACACACACACACAGATAAAAATTTCTGAAATCATTTTTGTCTTTCATGTTGTGTGAAACTTGAAGGTGTCGCAAAATTTTTCGATTCTGACAAATTTACAGACTAAAGGCTGATTTTATTACACTTGTGCTCAGAATTAAAAGAACAATCTGTTTTCTAGTTTTCTTCTTTTGCACATAACTTTTAAACAAGTAAACATATGAACATAAGATTTAGATGACATGTTCGTTATCGTATCACTAACCAAATTTTACATAACTTTAGCATATGTAATAATTTTTAAGCTAATCAATAATCATTTTTTCTTAAAACTAAGCTTTGGAAAAAATGAAAAAATTCGATTATTTAAGAATACAAAACTGAATGAAAAATTGTCATAAGGATGCATTACAGAGAGGTGAAGATGCACAATCATCCCTGTGTTAGATTAAAACGATCTTTTTGCATGTATTCATTTTTCTGTTTTTTTCTTTTTTTTTTTTTTTCTTTTTTTCGCATGTGAATAATTAATATATATATATATATATATATATATATATACATATAAAAATGAAAATTGGATAAGATGTTCATTATAAAACTATTTATTGACTTTTTTATTATTCTGGTGATGCGCATAGTTTTCAAATTATTAATTACATTTTTTTTAAAAGTCTATTATAAAAGTAAAAGAAAAATTAATACAGAAAGAAAAATTGAGATTTAGAGTAACATTTCAAGGCATGTGCTTCTTTATCTATGTGTCATGTATCCTTAACACCACTTTTCATTAAGTTTTCTTTTTTAAAATTATTGAAATTTTTCCTTTTTTCCAAAACATACGTTTGCAAAAAAAAAAAAAAAATATTAGTTTAAAGTTTCATATTTATGCTAAAATTATATAAAATTCAATTAATGGTATGAAAACGAACATATCATCTAAATTTTATGTTCATATGTTTATTTGTTTAAAAATTATGCGCAAAAGAAGAAAACGAGAAAACAGGTTGTTGCTTTAATTTTGAACACCAGTGTAATATAGATAGATAGATATAGATTCGACTCTTGCCAAGACCCCTCTATTTATTCTACCGTATTCTACGAATACACTTCGCCTGGTCGAAATCAAAGAATCTAGTTTCTCACACACAAACTTTTATCCTAACCTGCATAAAAATTTTATAAAAGCAAAATACAGATTTGAATGTAAGATAAAATGTACTGTATGTAAACGTACATTTTAAACAATAGAAAATAGTTTTAGAAATAATTTGACATCTATTCCTCTTTGAGGGAGAAAATTGCCCCCCCCCCCTCAACCCTGCCCCTTCCCCACACTACCTATTGAATACAATTTAAGACTTATTATATTCAAAAAATATTCCAAATTGTTCAGACAATTTCTCCCACATCATTGCTTAAAATTTTCTAATTACGGTCAAAATGCTCAAAAAATAGCAACACGTGATCATTAAAATACACATTTCGAATTTTATGCGAGTGTTTCTTTTTAATTTATGCTAATAATAGACATATACACAGATAAACCGCTGAAAAAAATATTTTTATATTTAGACGACTTCAAAACGTGTAATTATAGCAAAAAAAAAATGAAAATTGAAATTTAAAAACCAACAAGTTTATTACTATGTGGGTATGGAAAGTAATTATCATTTGCAATCACTTCTTTTGTGCTTGATAAAAGTAATGCTTTTCAATGAATTATATTCAATAGAGAAGAAAGTATTAAAATAATTTTGGGTAACACTGTATATTATCTGTAAATTATATATTGATTTGAGTAAGAAATGATAAGAGTTTTTTTAACATTTTAATGAAATTTGAAAAAACACAGTAAATTCATCAATAATATATTCCGTATTGATGTCAACTACATTTTCTCGTTTTATAATCAATTTGATCAATTAAAATCTTTCGATCTTGATTTAAATATTAATTCATCAAACCAAATCCTCAGTTTAACATCATTAGTGCGATCATCCCTTGTAAAACGTTTGAAAACGATAAAAAAAAGATGGAAACAGAACAAGATGATGAAACCATAGACCTTATATAGATAGACCACGCATCCCCCCTCATTATCTGTCTGCGACATGAAGTAGCTTCCCCAGCTAAATTATCCCATGATGCGGACCCGCAGAGAGAGACGAGAATGAATATTATGTAATTTTTCCATAGGAAAGAAAGTAGTTTTGAGTGTTTTAATTTCTGTATTGTACACATATGTTTTATTTAAGCCTTTACGATTTACTCATCGTTGGAAAGCTAAAATGCCATAGATTAATTACAAAAAAATTTCTTTTGTGAGAAACAATTCTGAAAGGGAGAATTTTTTGTTTGAATCCTTACAAAAATAAGTGCTTTCTTATGGAAGAATCTCCCTCAACTCTCTGTCACGTGATATACTGCCCTGACCGCAAAAGATGAAAGTTTCAGATTACACCCTCATGTTGAAGACATTCACTATAATGGGAAGTCCTATTAATGGCGTAGTCTATCTGTATATGGTCTATGGTCAAAACAGTTGGCTACATGGCTACCCGCTGACTTCGAATCTTCTCTTTACGCTACTGTGTAGGGTTGGATGAAATATTCGGCAAAAATCTCTCATCTACGGTTATTACGGAGAGTGTGTAGAGAATATGGAGCTATTCTCATTTCCTTCTTGAATTGCAGCTTCAGTCGACAGATGTTTTCGAGCTGCAGAAAAAGTAAATTCGTCTTTTCGGTGGTTTTGTTAAATTATTTCATAGAATCGTTTCACTTGTTTAAGTTTTCGGATCTGCATTACGTTTTCGTTCGGTTCACTCGCATTAAGTTTCGTTCAAGCAGTTCATAATATTTTTGTTTTCCATGTCCCACAATCACTCTACGTTTCTTACGAAGTCGCTTGTCCATTGCGGTTAAGACGCTGTTTTTGCTGCTGTCTATTGAAGTAAAGTCACTATTTTTGATAGCCGATGAAAGTGTGGTACATGTGAAAAATGCTTTTGATCATATTTTACAGAATGTCAAGTGGAAATGATTTTTTTTATTAATTATTGCTCTCTGTACACCATCCAAGATTCAAGCACCTGAAATCCGTCCATTCGGTGAAGATCGTTATCAAATTAAGGGAATCGCTCAGTCGATTGCTGCATTATATAACATGCAAAATGTGTAAGTTACATTATGTTTCTAGAAATGCTTTCCAAATAAATTCCACTTATGTGACAGAAGAATCACGTGTGTTCGTAACAGTCAAGAATTCCCTTTTAGCCTTAAGTACAGGTCAAATTAACTTTAATGTTCAAAAAATGACCAATAACTCAAAGCAAAACTAAATGAACACCCTAAATTGACGCCAATGAAAATACGTCTGCTTGTAAATTGTAAAGGTTATATATATATATATATATATATATATATATATATATATATATATATATATATATATATACATATAAACCCTGATATATATATACATATATATATTATATATATATATATATTTATAATATATGTATATATATATATATATATATAATATATATGTATATATATATATATATATATATATATATATATATATATATGTATGTATGTATATATCTGTACTGATAAGTATAAAGGATTTAAGTCCAAAAATATCGATTTAGAGTTAAGTACATAGTCAGACTCAGAAAAAATTCTCAATCGATTGGTATAAAGGATTTAAGTCTATGTCGTTTAGTCTTTGAGAAAATCCATTGGTAAAAAAAGATTCAAGTCAGAAATTTAGCATTAATCTTTGGTATAAAATATTTAATTCAATTTTTTCCCTTCATTAAATGAAGATTGATAATCACTGAATGGTATAAAGGGTATAAGTCAACGAAATACCTTTTTCCTAATTGATTTTTCTGATTTGTTTTTAGTTAGTTTAACTTTATTTTTCGTCTCCTGAAAAATCAAGAATATGGACTTAAATCCTTTATACTTATCAGTACAGATATATACATATATATATATATATATATATATATATATATATATATATATATATATATATATGTATGTATATATATATACATACATATATATATATATATTGAACCCTGATATATATATATTTACTTGTGTAATGTTAATTTACATTTTTGCTATAAAAACGTATTTTTCATTTATATTTAATAATATAAATATTTAATAACATAAAATGTAATTTCTGTCCTACGAGTAAATAACTTCTCCGTTTCGTTATGTTATTATTTCATTCTTTTGAAATTATTTTCTTATATTCATTTTAAACAATTTTTAAATTTCATGTAATGCATTTAACGAATTAATTTCTGGTATTATATTAAACTGTGTAAATTTCGATTAGTCGATTATTCACTTTCGTGCCCTTTTTCCTAAAATTTCAAATGAAAGTTTGAAACATTTATCATAGCTTCCTGTGCATGTTTCATTTTATCTGAAACAATGTTTAAATGACAAACAAAATGGTGTCACAGGAAGGATGAAAATTTACTTCCTGAATATTCTGTTCTACATCTTAATATGGACACTTCTTTGTTTAACTTCCGCTGACATATTTACCTTCCCGGGTTTCAGTAGCATAGAGAAATAGTAGAACGCAAAATGATAATTTCTTTAAATACAAAGGTTAGAATTTTTAACCTTCATGACAAAAAAATGATAAATTAAAATATATTTTTAATATATTACATTGTTTTCAGCATTTTTTTTTTCGAAATATATACGTAATTTTGAAAAATTATACGTAAATTTTGAAATATATATGTATAAATATATACGTAAAAAATAAATTTAAATTTAAGAAAATCTTAATTAAAAAAAAAAAAAACAATTTTGAATTAAAAAGAAAAAGAAAATAATGAATATAATATATAGTGTAAGAATACGGTGATTCAAAATTTTTTATCGTGAAAATGTACGTAGATACTTTACATACATATATATATATTAAAATCTAATAAAAAATCTTAAATCTTAATTTAAAATATATTGTTATTATTAAAATATTCGAATTCATAATTTAAAATTAATTCAGAAAATAATTTATAAAAATTAAGTTTTGTAATTTTACTTCACTGAGCATAATAAAGAAATATATTTTAATAATATCACCCCAATTAAACTGGATCCCACTTTAATAACGTATCACGCATATTTCATTCCGAAGTATATTAACTAATTACTAACTTGTCCTGAACTCTGCGTAGAACTTTGCACAAACAGAAAGGGGCAAGCTCTCTCCTGTCTCAAAGTCCAGATACAGTGGGTGATCAAATTTTTAGGTTTTTTTTTTTCCCATTTTTTTTAAAAACTCTGGACAAAATGGTCTGAAACTTCAAATATACAAAAAAAAAAAAACATTTAAAAACTCACATTTTCCATATCGATTTATTTTGTAGTATAATTAGGAGACCAACCATAAATTGAAGAAAAGCGCAAATACTTTGGATGAAACTCTGGATAAAATGGTCTGAAACTTCAAATATACAAAAAACATTTAAAAACTCACATTTTACATATCGATTTATTTTATAGTATAATTAGGAGACCAACCATAAGTTGAAGAAAAGCGCAAATACTTTGGATCGTCTTGTATCATAAAAAGCTACAAATGGCTTGTAACTTTAACACATAATAATGATAATAATAAAATAAAAAATATTAATTTCTTTGGCAAGTTTTTTGCTTATAACTGGAACGGATTTCCATAAAATTTTACAAAACTTGCAGTAAAATTGACAAAACGTTGGAGAAACATTATTCAGAAACATAAAATTAACACGTGTAATATTTACTGAGGCATGAGCTTTTATAGTAAATATATATAAATATATTTTACTGCGTATGCGCGAAAGGTAGAAGCATTTTTATTGCAAAGGCCGAAAGCTAGATATATTGTGCAACTTTTGACAAAAGTTCATTTGAATAGAGTAAAAATTGTCGGCGAAAGAACGAGCTAGATTTTAAGTATTTTCCAGAGTTGAAATTTCATAAGGGGTTTTTCCCATGCCGTGTAATTAATTTAACGATCCAATTATTTCAACTGCGCTAAAAAAGTTCTTTTTTTTTTTTTTTTTTTGAAAAGCCCCTTAGAAACTCACAAATCTGAGTAAATAAATAAAAATCTATCAGAGTTACAAGCCTATAAAGGGTTTTTCACAAAAAAGAACTTTTGTAGAACGTGATTAAACTAATTAGATGTACAAATTAATTACGCGGCATAGGGAAAACCACTTATGAAATTTCAACTCTAGAAAATAACTAAAATCTAGCTCATTCTTTTGCCGACAATTTGCTTAATTGTTACTCTACTCAAATGAACTTTTGACAAAAGTAGCCCAATATTTCTAACTTTCAACCAGTGCAATAAAAAATTCTTCACCTTTTGCGCATGCGCAAGAAAAAAAAAAGTTACTATAAAAGCTTATATATCAGTGAATATTATACGTGTGAATTTTATGCTTCAGAATAATGTTTTTCTAATGTTTTGTCAACTTTTCTGCCAGTTTTGTAAAATGTTATGGAAATCCGTTCTAGTTATAAGCTCAAAACCTGGCAAAAATATTAATAATTTTTGAAAAACAAAATTATATGTGCTTAAATAATTGTGCAATTCTCGAAACAAGACTAAGAAATATTGTACATAGTATGTGCTACAAAGTTTTAAAGTTACAAGTCATTTCTAGCTTTTTATGATACAGAGTGATCCAAAGTATTTGCGCTTTTCTTCAGTTCGTGGTATGTCCCCTAATTGCGTTATGGTCTAAACTGATGCTAGAAAATATGAGTTTTTAAATGTTAATTGCATATTTAAAGTTTCAGACCATTCCAATTAGTATTTTTTTTTCTTTTTAAAAATCGAAAGATTGTCAAAATAAATAAAAAGAAAAAAAAAAATCTAATAATTTGAGTACCCAGTGTAATATGGGATTTTAGCAGAAACAAATTACGATAATTTTGTATATTGGTTTACTACATGTTTTTGGGGTCGCTTAGAAATATACGTCAAACTTTTGGAAATTTTATCTTTTATTTAAGGATGACGCATGCCTAGTATTCATTGATATACACTTTAAATATACAGACATCTTTATTGCAAAGTTAGGACCAAAGTAATAATAATAATAATAATAATAATAATAATAATAATAATAATAAATTAAATGAAGTTTTGGACATATGGGATTTTCTACTGATGTTAATAGACTTACTTTAAAGAAAATATCCGTATTTCTATCAATTCTTCTTCTGTTTTTTTATATAATTTTTACTATTGTTATTTTTATTATTAAAAGTAAAATTATATTCTGTTGCAAACCTTACATAACAATTTTATAATGAAAATAATTCTATAACATTTTTTAAAAATACAAGATTACTTCTGAGCCAATATTGACGTAATTTTTCGAAATAAATTCATACATTTTTTTTTTGCAATTTTCCGCCTGCTGCAGTTAATAACTTTTCTATGAACAAATAATGATATATATATATATATATATATATATATATATATATTGTCATTTCTTTTCTCTCAGTATCAACAGAACGTATTGCCTAAAGTTAAAACTGTTTCATAAAATAAATCAACTAATTAGATACCACCTGAAAAAGTCTTAATCATTAATGTCATTATTTTTCACTTTGAGAAAAATATAATCAAAGACCTGTTTCTTTTTATATTTTCATGTTTTTTCGTTGGTGCCATATCCAATTAGTATCAGCTGGTTAATATTAATGAAGTCAGAAAGATTTTTAATTAATAACAGACGCGAAAATTCCTTCTTCAGCCTGATTAATGAGTAAGGTAAGAAAAATATTTGTTAAGACTTCCGTAAATATTTAGATAATGGAGAAAAATTATATTCATAGAGTTTTAGAAAAACTTAATTTACATATTCGTACAGGAAAATTTTATACTCTTAATTATGAATAACTCTTTTTAATAACATCAATATGAAAAATTGTACAGCTATGATAATACTGTATTAATATATCAGGGATTGTTTGATTTTATACAATATGTATTCTTATAGTTTTTATTTTTATAACATGCAAGAGTGTTTTATGAGTAATTCTTCTAGGGTTATACCTAATCCGTGTCTTAGTTAACGGAATAATTTAGATAAAACTAGCCGTTATATCGCAGAACATTTTCGTGATAGTACCTACATACTTAATATGATATTTCGGAAAATTTCATTAATAAAATCACTGAAAATTTTCAGTTTTTTTTTTTTTTTTTTTCCAGTAAAAGAGGTTTAAATTTTTGATATTCGCATTATAGTTTCAATTTTAGAAAACAATTTTTTTTTTTCTTCTACTAAATTAAAAATTCTTAGAATTAAATTATTATTATTATTATTATTATTATTATTATTATATTAAAAATCAAATAATAAAATTTGACGGAATTAAATTACTATACCACCATACGTGACTGAAATTGCATAATTAATGAATGCATCTACAAAATAAATAAAGAAATAAAAAGGAATGATATTCATTCTGTATATAATGAATGAAAAACCTACATATCTACATGCATAACAAGTTAGTTGTAGGGCGACTAAGGCGCCCGTTGAAAAATGATCATTTAACTTTATTTATTCCTCACTTCAAATAATCCATTTACTAGAAAGCCCGTGCGAAATTTTTGCAATTTATTTATCTCTTCGTTACCTTTAAAATTTAAAGTTATTATTATTATTTTATAGACGTCATTTTTTCATATACATGGGCTAAAACAGAATTTAGGTTAGTACAGAGGACTATCAGTATATATATATATACATAACATAACTTTCAGATTATTCAACTACATTTTCTATAAATTTTCGATTTCGACAAATGTCCAATTATCGTAAAACTGGTATTGTAAAAATCCGTAGATTGAGACTAATAGTCCACCGTCTTAATGATTCTCATTACATGCATTTATACGAAATTTTGTGTTATAATGCCATATTAAATTTTTTTGGGGGAAAAAAAATCGATGCTGTTCGTTTCTATACTGATTATTATTAATTTTCTTTCTTAGAAAATAAAGATTAAAAGCGATTTTGATGAAATTCTGGCAAAAGCAGAATTTAGTTTAGTACGAAGGACTATTTTTTTTTTTTTTTTCAAATTATAACATCGCTTTCAAATTATTCAATTTTATTTGATTACTATTATTTATTTATTTATTTTGACGAACCACTATGTAATTAAAAAGAATTACTTATAATAGTCATATTCAACTGAGAAATTTTTCTTTGCATATTTAGGAATATCTCTAAAAATTTTCAATATGAGTATTTTTCGAAAGAACTCATCTATACCTTTAAAACGAATGATTGAATTATACAGGTCTGCGATGAAATTTTTTCTTCTATGTGATGTTTTTTTTTAAATATATTTTTGGATGATGATTAAGGGTAAGTGTTCAAATGTTTTCATCATGTACAAATTGACAGAAATGAGCTTAAAACTCTTCTTTCTCAACTTTTATCTCAGATATATTCCATAAAAGGCTTGCGATGTAAAAGAAGAAAAAGGAGTACCAGAGCTCGAAAATGCCAAAAGTGATCACAGATATGCATCCGAGTCCCCTAACTAATATTTTCCCTTTGGTTTTTAACACTCTTCGAAAAGAAAGCTTTAATCCTTCCCACTATTTCAACTAAAAATGCATATTTGAGTAAAGTATTACCTTGGTAAAACTTTTTCTTTTTCTTTTAAAAGCAAAATTCTCATGAAGTTTATTTTTATTATTATTTTTTTTTCCAAGATCATTTTAAATGATTATTTTTAATGTAAACGAAATTTCAGGATCCCTATGTGAAGGCCCCTGGGCAAAGGTTCAATCGGCCCCTGAATTAAACAAGGACTGAAGAGAGCGATTTCATCAAGACATCAGAGAAATGGAAGTATCAGGGACGATTGAATGTCAACATTTTAGCAAATTATTATTGGATGCTGCATAGAAAATACCCGCAAACCTTTCACGAGATTCAGTATAATGAAACAGAAACAATTAAAAGATAACGTGTATATTATAGCCAATTTTAATGTATTTTATACTTAAAGAGTAGAGTTTCGATTCTCTTATAGCCTCTTTGGCAATTCTTCAGATTTTCATCTTTACTTCGTGAGAAACCCTTACGTGATTGAAGTGAATATATGCATTTCTGAATTCAGCGTATCAAAAAACATTAAAAACACCCAAATTCGTACAAAAAAAAGTACAATTTTGTCGGCCTGTGTTACTGATCTATAATAATTTACATATTGCATAATAGTAAACTCACTGACTCTCTCACTCACTGATTCAACGCAGTCATGACAATTTTTATGGAAGAGAGAATCACAAAATTTTGTATGCAGGTTAGTTTTAAGACTCTGGCCCTCACTTAGACGGAGTTTTGCGAAATTCCCCCTCTTTCCCGCTGGGTTGAGCAGGGAGAAAAAACTCATTTGTGAGCATAACTCGGCTACAAATGACTTATTTCCAAAATCACTTCAGTTTTTTTTTTTGCGAATTTCGATTATGGGGCGGAGAGAGTTGTGTTACAAGGAAACAGTTTCGAGACTCCTTTTAGCGCTAAATTTGTCTTGGGAAATCTATGAGATCTGATCACGAATTTTGGTGTTATTTATGTTTACGCAACACTCATTGTAAAAATATTTTGTGAAATTCCTTCTTCTCCGCTTGAGAGGCTGGGGGGCAATAAACACGTTTACAAAGCGTAACCTTGCTCTAAATTATCTCAGTAACATTAGTTTTTATGTGTTGGTTGGTTATGCGTATCCAAAACACACTAATAACGGAATTTGCGACAATTCTCTCTAAACATCTTGGGGGGGGGGGGCAAGCAAAAATCAAGTTTTCATGCATAACTCTACTTGAAATTGTCACAAAAATGAGAATTTTGATGTTTGGGATGTTATACGTATTCAATAACCAGTATAAACAGATTTTGCGATGTTTACCCTCTCTACACCCTTTTAAGGTGAGGGCAAGAAACACGTTTTCTCTGTTTCAAATTATCTTAGGAAGACGATTTTTGGATATGTCGGTTGTTTATATGTCCCAACGCGCGCATTAAAAAGGGATTTCTCACTTCCTGTCCCCTTTGGGGGAGAGTGCGGGCAAAAAAAAAAAAAAAAAAAAAAAAACAGTTTCCAATCTTAATTGTGCTCCAAATTACTTCAGATTGGTGATTTTCGGCGTGTGGATGATGGTTAGGCGAACGCAGCATGCACTTTGACGGGATTTTGCGAAACTTCTATTTTTATACGCGAGATAGGGATGGAGGAACATAAAGAGAGTATATACAGTTGAACCTCGTTAACGTAAATTTCAAAGGAAATAAAGGAGTTGCTCATGTTATCAGTAGTTCATGCTATCAGTAACTAATCTTCATATAACTAAACTAATCTTCATTTTGACTGGGGTTCTGGAAACTGTTCACGTTCAAAGTAATTCACGTTTACGAGATTTCGACTGTATTGCGCCTCCGAAGGCAGTGGGAAACTGGATTCGCTATGTTGAGAGCGGAAAAAAACCACTGCTGAAAGCAGCGGAATTTTGAACAGAGATTTTGACTTTTTTTTTTCATTAATAATGATATGTAATTTTGAGCATACATTTAAACCGCCAGTGCACGGGTGGGAAAAAGATATAATTTTCTTTCAATATTTGAATGGTTACAATATAACATCCACAATATAAAATCACTCAATAAAAATGCGAAGTATAAAATTTTACGTTTATTATAATATATTTTTTTTTCACAGAATATATAAGATGTTTCTCTTAAATTGCATTCTAGTAAATAAAAGGTCTCACTGACCCAACCCGCGTACTGGCGGGTTAACTATAATGACAAGCGAAATGGGCAAAGTCATGCAATTTTAAAACAAAGTTATCGATCTTTTTTCATTCTTAACAAAAAATAAAAAAATAAATATCATTTGTGGAGAATAAAACTGATTTTCTTTGTATATTTAATACTGTACTTCTCTAGGAGGAAAGTCGTCTGGATTCATTATGGTAGATAAATTTAATAAACTAGGGGGCTCTGCCACCTGCTCGTCCCGCTCACTAATCCTCGGCTATTATTAACTTTAAGATTAACTTTAACGGGGCTCAAACCGCCTTTACACTGCTTTAACTTTCCCTGAAAAGGAATATTAATAGTGCATAGCACAAGACAAGAGCAGAATAAACAATATTACAGAAATCACCATATACAATATTTAATACCTTTTTTTTTTTTTTTATGAAATATATTGTGCTAAAAATCTTTTTTTTTTCTTTTTTCTTTTTTTTTTTTTTGGAAAGAAATTGTTAGTGTCTATACCATTTTCCGTTACAGTTTTAGTATATACTTAATTGGCGACTTTTAAGTTTTTTTTGTCATTATTTGACGATGAATTTTTTAGTTTAAATACTTGTTTAAAAAATTTTACAACCTTTATTTTACTTAATTTGGGAGAAATGTAATTTAAATATTTCTAATATACAGTTAAGTTTTAAATGGCACTTGAAGTAGTTTAAAAAACTTTATTATTATTATTATTATAAAGAAACTATTTGTACTAAGTGAATCCGTATAGGAAAAGGTTTTGTTATGCCCAAAACATAAGTTTTTTTTTTTTTTTTTCCCTTGTGGTTATATGTGAAAAACAAAGTGTCTACCTCCGTTGTGGCTGAAATTAATGTATTAAAATTGCAAACAATGCATGTAATACAGTCTTTTCCGGAATCAGTGTTAGAGAACATGTGGATTGAATTAGATTACCACTATTATACATATTTTTTTCTTCTTTAAATTGGATAACCATATTTTTTGTTAATTTTTTTCCTTGGCGGTTTTAAACACGATTTCAATTAAATTTTAAATGATTTTAAACTGGATTAAACTAAAAATTTCAGATTTATTTGCATTCAATATAAGTTAGACGCATAAAAAAATATGTGTAAATTCTTTTGATGTGTCAAACTGCTCATATTATTCTGTAAAGTAATTTAATTTTTTTTTTTTTTTTTCCGGCAAAATCTTTTTAGAGTTCCAATTAATTGTCTAATTTTAAGTAGAACACTGGAATTCTTTTCAGTTTAGCCTTCAACAATGCAATTTTAAATGGTTGAATTAGCCGATTTAAATTTAAACTTTTGAAATCGCCATTGTTCCAGAGATTAGATTCTGAAGGTTGATATATCTGTACTGATAAGTATAAAGGATTTAAGTCCAAAAATGTCGATTTTGAGTTAAGTACATAGTTAGACTCAGAAAAAAATTCTCTATTGATTGGTATAAAGGGATTAAATCCATGTCATTTAGTCTTTGAGAAAATCCATTGGTAAAAAAAGATTCAAGTTAGAAATTTAGCATTAATCTTTAGTATAAAATATTTAATTCAATTTTTTCCCTTTATTAAATGAAGATTGACATTCACTGAATGGTGTAAAGGCTATAAACCAACATAGTCCCTTTTCCCTAATCGATTCTTCTGATTAGTTTTTAGTTAGTTTAACTTTATTTTTCGTCTCCTGAAAAATCAAGAATATGGACTTAAATCCTTTATACTTATCAGTACAGATATTAAGACAAACATTAGGGAAAACTATCCAATCCACAAAAAAGAAAACTAATTTTTTGAACTTAAATTTAAGTGTTCAGTCCACAAACTAACACGCTTATTATTATTTATTTATTTATTTCTCACTGTTGGCAACAATATAATGTTTTTGTTTCGTTTCAGCTCGTTCATTTTTTTTTCTTCTTTTTTTCGTTATTTCATGTTCACTACTTTACGTTTCTGCGTTGTCTAAGTAAATAAAATTTTCTAGTGTGCTTTGATGAAATTTGAGAAAATCCATATAGTTGTTTTCAATAAAACATCTACAAAATTTTTGTTAAACTATCTGGGTAATGTTTATTTACCGTACATTTTATATATGTATACATTACTAATAATATTAATGGTTCTCACCTTTTAAAAATATCCTAATTTCAGAAGGAATCTAAATATAAAAATTAAAAATTCCTTTCCAATTACGTTCTTTTTTTTTTTTTTTTTTTTTTTTTATCGCAATTAATGACAAGCTTTAGAACATACTTTTAAAATCTTTTCGGAAAAGAAAAAAAATCTTTATTAATACCATATCTCCCTAGTGAGTATTTTATTCTCTAGCTTTACAGCACATTTCTGACTTCAAAGAAATTCTTTTTTATCTGAAAGTAAAAAATAAAAATTAATAACAAAGTGTTCATATCCATTCTTTTAATTGCATTTTATAAAGGCAAAGATTTATCAGTCTCTCTCTCTCTCTCTCTCTCTCTCTCTCTCTCTCTCTCTTTTTTTTTTTTTTTTTTTTTCATTTAACAGAATTATAATTGCAGCTTGAGTCATTTGTTTTTTCATTCCTCTTCCTTATCATTTCACAGAATTTTATGAAATAATTTTCTCGAAAATAATAGCTGAATTTGAAATGGGCAACAAAAAAAAAAAAAAAAAAAAAAAAAAAAAGTCTAATGATAACATTTTTTAAAATTCTTGCAAGAAAAATAATTATTTTTAGTAATGAGATTTTTTATTCGAATATATATATATATATATATATATAAATGTATAATAACATCATATAACAAATCCTGCTTTTTAAAAGCTTTCAATCTCAAATTATTATTGTTTAATTTTATAATCTATAGAAAAGTTGAAAAATTGAAATTTAGGTTAATATAGAATTAAATATATAATTAATTTAAAAGGATTTAATTTATAAAATTCAACCGATTAATATTATTGTTGTACCTCCGCATTTTTGACATAAATCAAGTAATAATATTTGTACACTTTTCTTTTTTCTTTCTTTTTTTTTTTTTTTTGTATTTTACACCGTATTTTATAAATATACTGCAAGCACACATTTTTTAACAAACGTATTTGACAATTTAATTGTCAATTAGTAAAATATGAAAACATGCATTATAATTTCTTTAGCAACAAATGCATAGCCATAAAAAAGAAAGAGAGAGAGTTTTTTTTACAAGTTTACAAGTTTATTCTTTGTATCTGACTATTTTTTTTTCATTTTTGTACTATGAAATGCAGTAGTTGGGATCTTCTCTTATGGTAATACGTAGGAGGATAAGACATTTTTATTTTTATCTGTACTAGTAGCTCTTGAACCATTTTACTTTTTTAAAATTTTTGCTTGCATTCATTTTCAATTTTTACTTTATTACTGTTTACATTTTTACTTATTTTGTTGCATTTTCTTGCGCAAGATGCATTTAAATTTGTTGTCTTTATAACATTTATTTCAGTGTAATTATTGGTTTTGTAACCTTTCAAATAATATTCCTCTTTAATATACATAGGATTTTTTATGACTAAGATTGCTATTTAAAATTACTGGTGAAAAGCTCAAGAAAAATATATTGACCTCACGAGTCCTGTTGAGACTAAATCTGAAAATCCACCTCCTGCCATTTTAGTTATTTTAGTACTGACAAAACGTTGTAAATATACCTCAATCTTTTAGGTAGGTAATATTTTTTTCGAAGAAGTTTGACATAGACTTGTTTTAATAATTAGCAATAAGATTTTTTAATAAGAATTCAATTTTTTAAAACATTATCAAAGTTCTATATTTTATTTTGAATTGTACAGTATAGAAATAAAACACTTTTTTGTGAAATGAAAGTATATTTTCGTTTTAGTGCACTGTCTACGTAATAAATTGAAACATAAAATCATGCACTACGAATATAAATTTGCGATAAATGTAAATATGTTGGTTGTACATAAGAATAACAATTATCCATTATAAATAGATAACCTATATAATATTTCTCTAACGTGGACCAGTTACAATTATTTTTTGTCGAAACGATACGATAGTGGTGAAATTAATTAAATACGCGAGGAATAAAAAAATAATATTTAAAAATGAACAAAAGCACGCGGACTCAGCTCAATGAATTAATAAAGAAAAAATGAGGACATTTGTATGATGACATTATTTTATTGAAAAATGTATTTTTAAAAGTTTCTTCTTCAGAATATTTGCAAGCGTCATTTAAAAGCTACCATTATTTTAAAGATATATACAGAATAAGAATCATCCTCATAAATTGATTAAAAACGCACTCATAAAAAGTGTAATCAAAATAGGAAATTTTATTTTCTTTTAACAAAAATTATGCCAAAATAAATAAAATATCATCGCACGCTTGGCGATAAAAATTTAAAAGGCGTCATGGGGGCCCTTTAATAAATCTGTACTGCCTGCGGAAGTATGAAAACTGGGTCGTCAACCATGAATTTTATTTTAAAACTTTTCTCTGAATGATTCTGGTTTCACTATTGCACAATATTTATTTGGTTACAATAATAATTTGTTTCTGGTAAATTAAAATTTTAATTAGGTGGTAAAATTGGTATAATATTTATGAATTTCAAATTTTAAAGGTAAATATAAAAGGAATAAAGTGCGAGAGTTTCGCACTTGTTTGCTGGTTCTAAATATTTTTCCATTAATTAAATCCTTCATTTAATAGCTAAAAATGGTATAATATTACAATCTCAACCTAATTATGTATACCTAACTCGACAAATTTGAATAGTAGGAATGGAAATTCTATTGAATGTTAATAGTTTGTTCCTGTTGGCATAATGTAGATTATTGCAAAACGTAGAGTATTACTGCATGATTATAAATCGAACGTGTATATTTGTGTTTAGTAAAAATTGCTCTCCTATAAACTTCTGTAAGCTTAACATATATTATCACGTTGATTAAAAAATCTTTAAAATGTATTTTAGAAATTTAGTAAAATACAGGTACATTTATGTAAAAGATACTTTCTTAATCACTTTATCTTAATTTATTTTTCATTTTTCGTACGTACGTGATAACAAGGATGATAGGTGGCAGCACTAGACGATGAAATGAAAAGACCTTTTAAATTTTCAAACTAAATTAATTTAAATAATAAGTTAAAACAAAAAACAAAAAAATATTTTATTTTAAAATTTAACTACATATGTTTTTGAATAGAGCACTTACTTGTAATTAAACTTTAAAGGCTTTAATTATATTTATTCTATTTTTTCTACAGTATTAGATTTATCGTCTTTCATGATATGGCAGTAATACAATATATTAATTGTTGATTTTCAGTTTTGAAGATATTTAGGAAAATTATATTCATAATGACGAAAAATACAAAGCTTTGGCAATTACATATGACTTACCATCATAGAGATTTATGTATTAAGCCTTTCCTGAAAAAACTACTATATTTGTCTCCGTGGTTCGTATAATCGTATTAGCGTGACTTTTTTGGTTGGAGTAGTTTTTTTTTTTTTTTTTTTTTTTTTTTTTTTTTTTTTAAGGAATATTCGTGAACTGGAACACTCCTGTTTATTTAAGAATCGGTTACCTCACACAAAAATGTCAATGTTTTCATAACAGTATGTATATTCCTATGGTTGTATAAGGAAGTCATGTAGTCGTGTAGTCATCAGATTTTTTAATAAGATAAAAAATAATTCTTGTTTCAAATTTAAAAATACCTTTTGATACTTTTATCTAAATTTCTTTTTAGATGCAAGAGAATGTTTAATATAATTTATTTTTTATTTTTATTTTTTTTTTTAAAGTTAATTAACAGGAGACAATTTTATTATTTTAACAAGGCACGTAAAATATACTTATTTTTAAGATTACTCTTAGTTATTAAATTCACCTCTCTTTGCCTGTGTTTGTTGTTATTAGTATTGTGCACAAAGCGGAAACATTGTAGTATAAGAATAATGCATTGTATAATTTAATTTTTTAAATGAAATAATAAGAGAAATTAATTTCTTCTTTCAAATTTCAATATAATTTCAAAATAATTTCTTCTTTCTTCTTTCAAATATTTTTTGAAACTTTCATCCAGATTTCTTTTTAGGTACAAGAGAAAATTTAATAACAAAAACATAAAAAAATGTTGTTTTTAAAAGTTAATTAAAATGAGCCAATTTTATTATTTTATAAAGGCACGTAAAATATACTTATTTTTTAATATTAATTCTAGTTATTAAATTCTCCTCCTTTTGTCTGCGTTTGTTGTTATTAGTATTGTACAGAAAGCAGAACTATTATAGTATTAGAATAATTCATTGTAGAATTTAATGTTTAAAATGAAATAATAAGAGAAATTAATCTGTTAAACAAATAATACAAGTTTTAAAATTCTGATAGCTCTTATTTTTATTTTATTTATTTATTTAAATTTTTTTATATGTATTATTTTGAAGTAATTTTGCAATATATATATATATATATATATATATATTAATTATGTTTTTATAGAAAATTCGCATTATTTTAAATTAAAAAGTAAGTTTATATTATTATTCACTTCAGGAATGCTTAAATTAGTTTTTAAAATTAATTACAAAATAGAGGAAAATTATTAATTTATTTCCTTTTTCTTTTCATTTAAAGTAATCTACAAGAAATATTTAATTAGCGTGGAAATATTATAGATCAAATATTGATTTGTGTGCGTTTGTACGTATTTTTGCTTCAAAATATTAAAATATGTAACGAATATTAACTCAAACTAAAAAATAGTGCTTTCAATTAAAAAGTTTTAAATAGATAAGATATTTCTGAGTTATTATGTAATAAGACAAAAAGTAAATAAATAAATAAATTAATTAATTAAAATAAGTAAATAAAGTAAAATAAAACTAGTTAGTATAGGTGGGCGCTATAAAATTTCTGTTGAAAACATAATATATTCACGATAAGAAAAGTTAATTTGACGATCGTTCTACAAAGTAACAGACTGAAATGCCCCATCTAATAGGCTATCAACAGTTCAGTTAGATGCATTTACCTGATTCTAATTTGTTAATTTATTTTATCGGGTTCAGCTTTCTAGTTTAGTTCTCGTGCAATTCCATATCATTTAGAATGTAACAATCCCCATAATGCAAATTTCTATGAAATATTGAATTATTCTGCAATGCTGAAAAATTCTTAAATTTCGAATTTTTCAAATTAGAATATCTGTAATCAATGATGTTTAAGACAGTATCATAAATAATATTTTAAAACTGGTCTGTCATCTTTATGATGAATATATCCCTAAAAATGGCCGTTTATGCGAAATTTCGTCTTATTCTGCCAATTTAAAAAATAGTAAATTTCAAATAATTAAATTTTCAAAGTTGAATTTTCATAGTTAATTATGCTCATGTTAGTATCCCAAATGAAATTTTAAAGCTGGTCTGACATCTCTACAGTAAAAGTATTCCAATTAATGCACGTTTAAGTGAAAATTTTTCCATTTTTCTCATGTTAAGAAAATTAAGTAAAATTCGAATAACTTACGAAATTTTTAAATTAAAATGTTGCAAATCTCAGTAGGATTCTTCCCAGTGTCATAAATAATATTTTTAAACTAGCACTAAATCTCCGCGACCATTTTTTTTAGATATATCCTGTACACAGTCTAACAAGTTAACGAACTAATAAATTAACACACTAACAAACTAATAGACTCCCTCATTTGGATACCATATCAGTTTTATCAAACTTTTCCATACCTATAATATAGTGGGTAAATAAAATATAACGGTCACAATTTTGATATGTCTGAATTCGAAATGTCAGCAATGTAGCTACCGTTTAAAATATAAAATGAGGAATATATCGGTTTTAATAAATAATATTAAATCGGGAACGACATTTTGAAAAAGAAAGTTTACAAGAAACTTCAGAAAATTTTCAAATAACTAAAATCTTTAAAATAAATGAATTCTAATGTGATTTTCTTTATTGTACAGAACACTTATGGGGACAGACACTTTTTAAAGGTGTTAATATCGGAAAAAAAAATACAATAACTTCATTTGCAATAATTCAAAAACCAATTACTTTTAGAACTTGTAAATTTTAATAGGCGTTAAAAGAAAATTTATCTGTCTATTATAGACGTTAAAGCAATTTTACATTATTTATTTATTTTATATATATCAGCATATATAGTTACGCTCATCACTGACTGATTGACTCTGTCACGATTAAAAATGCTAAGAGATTTCCTTGGACTCTGTCTGTGTGTGAACGCAAGTTGACGCCTATTTTTCATATTTTAGTTAATTAAAAAAAAATAATAATAATTGTCCGATCGATAAGCTGTTTGATGCAACGGATACAGAAAAATCATCCCTTTCATTTGGTACCTTATTTAAAACGAATTTTTGATTAGTTTTTTTTTTTTTTTTTTTTTTTTTTTTTTTAATTAATTAAAATATAAAAATAGGCATAGCTTTAAAATAAACATTTAAATTTTTTATTGTTGCCAATTTTTTTACTTCAATTACCCTACTACCGTAGGTAATGGAAGTATTGTATTTGGTCCAAAAATCCGATATAAAAATTTCACCTGATTTACAAGTTTTAAGTTCCCCTGAGTCTTATAAACTAACTTAAAATTTTACAAGTATTCGAACAGCTATAATATAGAAATAAAATCTTGTTTTTTAACACTTGTTAAAAATTTCAAGTTTTAAAAGTAATTATTTTTCAAGTTACTGTAAAAAGAATCATGATCATTCTTTACTGATATTTTCACCGTTCAAAGGTGCCTGACCACATAAGGAATATCCATGTATTTCTACACGAACAATCAATATTTTAATGTAGAAGCGTTCAAAACGTTGCATTATTGCAATATGTTTCTAGCATAGAAATCTCTACATTTTACATTTTTAGAAATTCATTTCTTGGCATAATTTTCCCTAGTTTTTCAAATTTATTATTTACAGACATTTTTCAAACTTCACTTATCTAACTGTTCAAGCTTTAAATATTTAACATTAACATCAATCTTAGAATTCAAGTACATTTATTATTATTACAATTATTATAATTCAAAGTCATAAATTTCGTAAAAGATCAAGAAAATTAAGGAAAATTCTAAACCTCTATTCATTTTATTAAAAAAAAATCTTATGATTTAAAAGCAGGATCTTACTTAATTTATATTTTTATTTTGTACATGTTTATTGTTAAATCTTCAGATATCTCGTACGTATTAACCATCCACAAGGAGACATTACAAAATACGAATAATAAATTATGCAACGAAACTCACAGAAAATATCAACTACGTACGAATATAACGTGAAACAAGGCAAAAACATTATCCAAAAAATAAATATATCAATGAATAATGTTACATTATTTGCTGCTAAAGTATAGAATAATTTTGTTTTCTTTCAAAATTATCATTTTATGCTAAACACTTAAGGTATGTAAAGTACAGGGTGACAAGAAATAACTTGGACACACATGATACGTTACAACTTTAATGCTAATGAAAATATTACGACCAAACTTCAAAATAAATATGAATACATTATTTTGTCAAATATATTTACAAATTTTTAAAGTGGCTACCCTTAGCCCTAATACAGAGCATTAAACGTGTCACAAAATTTTCGGCTATGGGCCGCAACTCACTTACTGATATTTTTCCCCATTCCTTGCATAAGGATTTCTTCAAGGATGCCAAAGTTTTATGAGGTTTAGCACACACCCTTGTCTCCAAGATAAACCAAACAGAATAATCCATTGGGTTCAAATCTGGGGAATACAGCTGCCATTCTTGAGCTCCAATGAAGTCAGGAAAATTTGTCTTGCACCAATCTTGAGTGCCTTTAGCTCTGTGTGCAGGTGCGGAATCCTGTTGGAAGGATCATCTTTTCTTTCCAAAGAACTTTTGCGACCAAGGTAAGACAACATCTTCCAAAATGAGTTTTCGATATGTTTGTTGATTAATTTTTATCCCTTGATCAACAAAAACAAGTGGTGTTTTCCCACTAGCACATATCCCACCCCAAACTATTACAGATTGGGGTCGTTGACGCCGTTCAACAATGCAAGAAGGTCTAGGTGCTTCTGCTGACCAAACTCTATCATTATGGCTATTGTGAGCTTGTTCAATCGTGAACAGTTTCTCATCTGTGAAGACACATGTTTGTCATCGATCACCTGCGGCCCGCTTTAACAATTCTTTACACCTTTGAAGTCTTGTGCGTTTGTTCTCTCCTGTTAGCTTTTGAGCCTCTTTCATTTTGTATGGGTGAAGACTAAGCTCTACTCTTGCCATCAGACGTGCGGTTTCTCTGTTGATCTTCATCTCCCTTGCTACCTTTCTCATTGAAATCCTAAGATTTCGTTGAACTCGGTTTTTTATGACTTTCCGGTTTCTTGATGTGTTAACTGTGCGCTTTCTTCCTCTTCCTGCCCTGTCACCATCATGTCCTAGTTCTTTAAACCTTTTGATTGTGTATGAAACTGTCTGCTTAGGCACTTTCAATAGTTGAACAATTTCACATTGTTTCTTCCCTTGCTTATGTAATTCAAGTAGGGCAGATCGTTTGTTAACCATAATGGTAATCACAACTAACTTACTCACACCTGTTTAGTAGCTTTCTAGCATCAATATTTAATGATATAAATGTATAACTTTGGTGGTAGTTACAGATATTTCGTTTGAAACTTCGTCCAAGTTATTTCTTGTCACCCTGTATATTCTTTTACATATAATATATAACTCATATCTTATATGCGATCTTTAACGGAGATTTGGTCGTTTAATTCAAGCGGTTTCAAAGCCCATTAAATACTAAATTAAACATTTTATCTCCACGCAACTTAAGAATTTTGTAGATGCTCATAAAATTATTCATATTCAGTTAAATAAAACGAATATGAAGTATCCCCTGAGGTCTTTTTCCGCTTTTAATGAAATCTCTTTTTCATTCGTCAAATTATATAATCCTTAAGACAAGGATCGTCATTATTCATTAATGTTCACTGCTGAGAAGAATAAAATGAATAAAAATGAACTTATTTTAATGATATGTGAAAGCTTCATGGCATGTTAAAATTTCTGAAATGAGCAACAACAAAAAAGAGGGGAAAAAAAGGGAAAACTTACAATTTAAAGTGAACGATAATTTTAAAATATAATTTATGAGAAATGCAGTATATATATCAGAAAATGTGAATATCAGAAATATATTTAAAAATATATTATTTTAAATGAAACAAAAAATGTGTAAAAGTGCAAGATTAATTTTTTTCTGTAAGACAAAGCATTTTTTAAAGTTCATGTAGAAATATTTCTTAAGTATGATATAGTTAAATGTTTTAATAATAGTAATTGAAAATTGCATATGCAAGTAGTTTTTTAATGACAATTAAAGAAGAAAACCATTTCCTTTTTTTTCTTTTTTTTCCCCAGGAAAACAAGTGCAATCCGTAAAACAAACTTTGACATTTGACCTAATATATATATAATATATATATATATATATATATGTGTGTGTGTGTGTGTGTGTGTGTGTGTGTGTTTGTGTGTTAGAAAATTTAAATTAACTTGAAAAAATAATTTAATCAAAAAAAGAATTGGTGATATATCAATCCGTCATTATAAAAACTTCATACAAACTAATACGTTGTTTCCACCACATGACATTTTTCTATGTTTTCCGATACAAATTCAAGCTGTAGTATATATTAATTATTAAAACTATTATTTATCAAAATTATTTTCCATGATGAATGCAGAAGATTTAGAAGCATAACACTAAATGTCCACAGGAAATTAATTTTAAGCTAATTACTGAAGATATCTTTAAAAATGCGTTCCCCCCCCCTCTAAATTCCAATTGCCCATTGCGCAGCAATAGTGCAACGTAAAAGCCAAACAACCCCTCTAATTTCCTATTTTTTTTCTTTATTATTATTATTTATTTATTTATTAATTTTTGTTAAAAAAATAGCTTTAATTTAAACTATCGCAGATCAGTAGTTCAACCATGCGTTTTAAAGGTATAGGAGCTACCCATATCGAAAATCTGCCCCCGCCCTTCCGAGGGGAATTTCCCCACATATGGAAGCGATACTTCTAGATGTATATAAGTACATAAAAAATGTCCTTGGTGACTACCACTAATTTCAATCCAAGTTTCTACTGTCACATCAAACCATCTCCATTCATCTCAAATCACAAGTTTTAATCCAAGAAAATAGAATAGAATATTCCAGTGCCATCTATATTATAACAAGGAAACTAACCCAATATGTCTATTTTATCAAGATTGAACAAAGAAACAAAAATTAAAAATCATTTATATTTCATATGTTTTAAATACTACAATACAACTATGTAAGAAATCTTTAGGACAATCATTTTCAATAACTATATATATATATATATATATATATATATATATATATAGTACACAGAAAAGACTTTCTGACTACCCTATATTTTCTTCTACATTGATGTTCTTATTTTCCATTTATTTAAAGCTTTTTTTTTAATAAAGAAAAAATTCAATAAAAAAAAAAAAAAAAAAAAAAAAAAAAATAAGGAATATTAACTTATGTATTTTTAATTATGTTTTATTTTTCAAAATCACGTAAATTTTTAATTAAAATACATGCATTAATACTAATTTTCTAAAACTAGATACTTTTAAAATAACGCTTTTTTACTTCCTTATACAAAGTATAAGGAAGTATAGTAATCCCGATTTGCGAAATGGATTTTGTATTTCAAATTGCTCGAAAACGAATGATCGCTGAATGTTGCCAATTTATACATGTGACTGTCATGATGTCTAGTTACACACCTGCAAGTGTCGTCTTAACACGAGCTCTCGTTTTAGAGATATAAGGGATTTTACGCGATTTTTCGTGACGTCTGTATGTGTGTGTGTGTGTCTGTGTGTGTGTGTGTGTGTGTGTGTGTGTATGTCGCATAACTCAAAAACGGTTGGACGTAGAAAGTTGCGAATTGGTACATAGGTTTGTTATAACATCTAGTTGTGCACCTCCCTTTTTGGACTTTGTATGCTTTTCCGTTTTGGAGATATTTAGGAAAATTAGGTTCATAATGACAAAAATACATAGGTTTTGGCCATAATGTATCAAAAAACGGTATAGACAAATCTTGCAATCGATTTTTAACGAACTTCCCGACTAGCTAGATATTTGAAATTTTCAGGACAGCTCACAACACGGTGACAATACATTTTTCTAATAATTTTAGTCAACTATTTCAAGTCCCGCTGCTTTCGGCAGCGCTTATATGATTCGACAGAAAATTTATTTAACTAACTTCCCGACTAGTTAGACATTTGAAACTTTCAGACTAGATCAGAACACGGTGAAAATATTTTTTTTAATACTTTTAGCCAACTGTGTAGGGTCCCTGCTGCCTTCGGCAGCGTTACCAGTGCAAATCTTGGAATCGATTTTTAACTAACTTCCCGAGTAGCTAGACATTTAAAACTTCCGGAAAAGCTCAGAACACTGTGACAATGCATTTTTAAAATATTTTTAGCAAATTGTTTCGGGTCACTGCTGCCTGCGGCAGCGTTTATATGGCTCAACAGAAAATTTATTTAACTAACTTCCCGACTAGCTAGACACTTGAAACTTTCAGAATAGTTCAGAACACGGTGGATATGCATCGTTTTAATACTTTTAGCCAACTGTTTCAGGTCCCTGCTGCCTTCGGCAGCGTTTATATGGTTCAACAGAAAATTTATTTAACTAACTTCCCGACTAGCTAGACATTTGAAATTTCAGAATAGTTCAGAACATGGTGAAAATGCCTTTTTTTAATACTTTTAGCCAATTTTTTCGGGTCCCTGCTGCCTTCGTCAGCGTTACCAGTACAAATCTTGCAATCGATTTTTAACTAACTTTCAGAAAACCTCAGAACACGGTGATAATTCATTTTTTTAAAAAATATTTTTAGCCAACTGTTTCGGGTCCAGTGTCAATGTTTTTTAACATTATGTATTTTTCTAAAAGTGTATAAGGAAGTCATGTGGTGCCCACATCAGATTTTTTTATTTTAATGAAACAATATCTTGAAACAAGAAATGCTTAATGTTTCCAATCTTATTCAAAATTGAAAGATCAAAAGCTATTTTCCTTTTCCTTTTGAATTTGCTATAAATAAGAGTCGTTAGCTTCAAAATTTTGATATCTAAAGTTAAAAAACTTCGACATCTTTTCCATTAAAGAATCTAAGAAATTTTAAGAATCTTCAGATAAAAGACGGTGAATCCATCATTACTCTTAATTTAAACTTAGAAATCATTCATTTTCTGAGAGTATCTTGGAAGGGAAGTACATTATTTCTGAAATTTTCTTTAAAAATTAGGATTTAGAATAAAAATTTTAATATTCGGTTTACATTTATCATCGTTAGATTTTTTGAGATTCAGTAATAGGTAAATATTGGTAAGTGGTTGTGTTATACTGTGACTAATGGAATAATATAACTTAACTTCTATCTCATGTTTACACAAAACTTGATATATAAAAAGAACAGTATAAAACGCTATGGTGATTTAGTTTGTGTTCATGTCAGCCTGGGTGCACAGCCTGCGGGTGGCGCTGCTGTACTGCAACTTTCCTTGTGCACGTGAAGTCTGTAGTTTGGTTTCTTTTGCGTGTAAATGCACCGAATTTGATATGTGAGATAGCTAATCAGAGAGAAAATGCAGACTTAATTTTGCATATCGAGCCTGTTTGCTCTACTATTACCGACATTCTACGATTTTTCAAATGGCTACATCTCATTATCTATTGGTTAAAATTGCATCAAACATGTATAAAATATTTAAGTTAATATGTTATGACCAAATTAATATGCATGTATATCGGTAGGCAATATTTTCATATCGATTGATAAAGAAAAAAAATTTTTAATGGGCGAAACATACTTGTTTATATTTATGATCATTCAACAGTAGATTTTAGGTGAATTTTTCCACAATATCTTTTGTGGGCAATAGAAAGCCAAATGTTGCTGTGAAAATTAATGACACAAAAATCAGTAAAATGAATGAAACCAGAAAGACTGAAGTTAAATAAGTCAAGAGTTCATTATAAATTATAGCTTTGAATGAATTACGATAAAGGTATCATTATTCTTCATTTAATATGAGAAAAATTTTTCCTTTCCGAGAAAGTTTCAGAAATTTTTATAGAATAATTATTCACAATTAAATGCTGAAACTTTTTTTCAAAGTTTTGACAGCTTTTATTCTTGAAACTTGACCTCATGTAAACATTAATTTATAGTGAAGAAGAGAACGATATGAGTCAATGAGCTTAAAGATTTTTTTAACAAAAGAGTGAACTTCAGAAAAGTTCATAAAAGTGAAATTTTTTTAAGTAAATCTTTTTTCACAATGTATCACAGACAAAATATTTTTAAAGTTATTATATTTTGCGTAGAACAGGGAGAGTAGAGTAAATACGATATTTTCTTTAGGTTAGAGCAGAGTACATGCTGTATGTAAAACATACTTAACACTTTCGCGACCGCTGACGTAGATTTACGTCATTTGAAAATCTGGAACTCCGCCGGTGGGCGTTTCTTTCGCAATAGGAGTGTTACTTATTTTTTAAGAATACACCCAAATATTCATATTTTTACAATAAAATATACTACGGATGCAAATACGTTGATTAGAAAGAATATAATTATATAATGTATATCCGTTTGTAATATGAATGTGAATACACAAAATATTGTTCTGAAATATTGTAACTTGGGAGAATAACGCCCACAGGTGGACCACACTGGGAAAAAAGCAAAAGCATGAGGTCGCGAAAGGGTTAACATAGTTCTCACTGAGTTTCACTCTTTTCCCTTCCCCATATAATTTTATTGGGGGAGGGGAGATTACTTTGCGGTATAACAATATCTCATTCAAAAATAAAGTTTGTCCAATTCTGTTTTTAAATTACACTCTTTGAGCATGTCGCGTTTTTGCTTAGTACGCAATTTTTAAAAAAGTATTTCTTTTAGAGGTTAAAAATTAAATAAGTTTTTTTAATGAAACAATATATTTTTTTATTCATTTATTTTTGTGACTTATTTAATTTTAATTGCTTACTTAGCTAAAAGGCAACATATTCAAAGAATGTAATTCAAAAAATTAGAATTGATAAAACTTGATTTTGAATGTGATGCCATTTTTCCAAGCAAAATTTCCTTTAAATAAGCCACATAAATCCCATAGGATAACATTGAAAGGAAGAAAAAGGGGATCTGAGAAATGTACAGACTTAATAAAAAAGAATGTTTAACAAAATATTGAATTAAACAAAAACAAAAAAACAACATTAAACCATTAAATTTATTTTTTAACTTATTTTTATTTCATATTATTTCACCCGCACTTTTTATTTCCTAATTCAAAATTATTAAAAAAAAACTTTTTCGATATCCCTTGTAATGATACTGATTATTATTAATTTCCTTTTCTTTTTCTTTCAATAATAATAATAAAAGAAAAAAATAGATTTTGATGAAATTCTGGCAAAAGCAGAATTTAGTTTAGGACGGAGGATTATTAGGTTTTTTTTTTTTTTTAGGACTGAGGACCTATTAGTCTCAGACAGCGATTTTTGCGTTGTCGTTTTCGATAGTTGCACAATTGTCGAAATCATTTTTCGATAGTTGGACATTTATCGAAATCTAAAATTTATCGAAAATATAATTGAATAATTTGAAAACGATGTTATAATTAGAAAGGAAAAAAAAACTAATACTCCTCCGTCCTAAACTAAATTCTGCTTTTGCCAGAATTTCATCAAAATCTTTTCAAAATGACATTGACATGAGTCCCCCCCAAGGCACAACTATGACATGAGTCCCCCCAAGGCACAACTTTGACATGAGTCCCCCCCCAGACCCAACTTTGACATGTCTCCCCAAGGCACAACTTTGACATGAGTCCCCCCAAGGCACAACTTTGACATGAGTCCCCCCCAAGATACAACTTTGACATGAGTCCCCTCCCCAAGGCACAACTTTGACATGAGTCCCCCCCAAGACACAACTTTGACATGAGTCCCCCCCAAGGCACAACTTTGACATGTCCCCCCAAGGCACAACTTTGACATGAGTCCCCCCAAGGCACAACTTTGACATGTCCCCCCCAGGCACAACTTAGACATGAGTCCCCCCAAGGCCCAACTTTGACATGAGTCCCCCCCCAAAGTACAACTTTGACATGAGTCCCCCCAAGGCCCAACTTTGAAATGAGTCCCCCCAAGGCACAACTTTGACAATGAGTCCCCCCCCAAGGCACAACTTTGACATGAGTCCCCCCAAGGCACAACTTTGACATGTCCCCCCCAGGCACAACTTTGACATGATTCCCCCCCGGGCACAACTTTGACATGAGTCCCCCCCGGGCCCAACTTTGATTTTTTTTTTTTTTTTTTTTTTTAATGCTGAAGTAGATCAGACATTTTTCGCTAAGGAAAAGATAGAAAGAAATACGCAAGCGAAATGATGATGTCACTCGACGTTCGGGGATGCAAGAAAAATATTTCCTATGTTAAACGCCCATTGGGTTTTTGTAAAAAATCATTAAAAATCGAGGAAAATTATTTCCCGATTTTAATCCCCATATTAATGTATATATATGTATTAGTTATCATGTCCATCCGTTAGATAAAGTTATTTTTGTTGTAAGACAAAGTTTGAATTTTTAATTCCAAAACTCTAGAAAAAAAAAAAAAAAAAAAAAAAAAACATGGCAAACTTCCATATTCGATTGAAAACACAAACACATCATTTCAAAGGATGGTATTTACACAATAAATATCCAAATAATATACTAATTAAAAGGAAAATGATAAATATTCTATCATATTTTGAAGTCAAATTTGTTTTCAAATGTCTAAATAAAGTATCTGATACAAGATACTAGTATGTTGCAGGGGAATAGATTTGATATCGGTCATCCTTGGCAGAAAAAAAAAAAAATATCGCCAAATTATTTGGGGAACATAATTTAATTCCTTTCAAAAATCATGGTTATTTTAACAACTTATATTAAGGGAGTAATGAATAATATGAAACAATATTTCGTACAATGGATATTACGAAAATATACATCAGGCATGTATATTTTCGTATTACGTTTTTGATCACCAAATACAATAAGCGCCAAGAACGACAGAGTTTTGAAATTTAAAATTAAAATTTTGTCAATTTGACAGCAAAATAACTCAATCTAACACATGCACATGATAACTAATCTATACTAATATTATAAATGCGAAAGTTTGGATGGATGTTTGTTACTCAATCACGCCACAACGGCTAAACGGATCTGGATGAAATTTTGTACAGAGATAGATAATAGTCTGGAATAAGACATAGGCTACTATTTATACCGGAAAAATGTAAATTTTTAATAAAACTTCTATATAATATAGATATTTCTTCTATAATAAAACTTTAAAATAATTTATTTTTTTATTTTTTTTTTTTAATCGCATGAATAACATTTTTGAACAATGCACTCATTATTGCAATTCAACAATTGTACGAACACCTGCAATAATTGCGTATAAATAATGTGAACAATGCACGAAATTTTATTTCGTTCAACAATCAAATGCTTAACTTTTTAGCATTACTCTTCAGTCTAATTATAGACCTTATCTGAGATGGCGTATCCATTCTTAGAAGTGTTTTTTGTGATTTACTTTTTTAAAAAGTTTCTCACATGGCTTTTTTTCCAATTTTTCGAGTATACTGATATTGATGCTCGCAAAATTTACATATGTCCAGTCTTCTATGCTGGATTGTTGGAGTTTGATGATATTCCAGGTCAGAAAACTATTCCTCCATGTTTTTCTAAATCAAATTTTTCGGCCAATATTTCTTTTAAAAGTACTAATATTCTTGATCAAACTGAAAATCAACTCAATCCAATAATTGAAGAGCCAAATTACATTTCCGAATTCATTAATAAAAAATATACTGATAAAAATTGGGTTTTAGATAGAAAGAAAGAAATGTATATTTCAGCTTTAAATAGGGGCCGTCCTTTCAAGCATCCCAAAATAAAAAGACTGCCAAAAGTTAAAAGGCTGCCCACTATTTTTGAATCACTGTCTGAGAATGATAATGACGAACCGTTTGAAATTAAAGGGAAATCAGTTCTTTCTCAGACAGTGGACGCAACCAGTAAAAATAACCATGTTTCTGTTTCATTGCCTGGGACTGATACTGACGAACCTTTGTTTCAAATCGAAGGGGACTCAGTTCTTTCTCAGGCAATGGGAACACTAAATGAAAATGAACAAGCCTATATTTCAGAACGACCTGGTAAAAAAAAGAAAAAGAAATTCCGAAAATTAAGGAAATTTTTTAAAACATGGTGTTGCTGTGGTTGCATTCCTAGTGAAAATGAATAAAATCTTATGGGATGTTTGATTGCAGTACGCATGGGGCCTGGAATATCAAAAATCCTCTGGCAGTAGGCAAGGGGGCCTGCCTTATCAAAACTCCCCATGAGAAACGTTGCATGGCGACCTCCTCGTGGTGTTTCTCGGGTTACGCTAACAGCCATGCGTTTAATGTAACATATAAGCTTTTTTGTGTGCGTGCATCTGAGTGTGAAGATGCGCACGAGCATTATTATTTTTATTATTATGATTATTATTTTATTATTTTATTTATTTACTTTTTTTTTTTTTTCTTTTTTCAAATTATAACATCGCTTTCAAATTATTCAATTATATTTTCGATAAATTTTAGATTTTGACAAATGTCCAACTATCGAAATCGATAACGCAAAAATCCCAGATTGTGACTAATAGGCCCTCAGTCCTGAAAAATCACATTGGTATTTCTTTTAAATACACATTTTTTACCATGTTTTTATTAACTTCGATTCTTGTTTGTTTGTGGGTTTGTTTGTCAGGGACAAATCTTGAAATCGATTTTTATCTAACTTCCCGACTAGCTAGATATTTGAAATTTTCAGGACAGCTCACAACACGGTGACAATACATTTTTCTAATAATTTAAGTCAACTATTTCAAGTCCCGCTGCCTTCGGCAGCGCTTATATGATTCGACAGAAAATTTATTTAACTAACTTCCCGACTAGCTAGACATTTGAAACTTTCAGAATAGTTCAGAACACGGTGAAAATGCATTTTTTTAATACCTTTAGCCAACTGTTTCTGGTTCCTGCTGCCTGCGGCAGCGTTATCAGTACTAAGCGTGCAATCGATTTTTCACTAACTTTCCGACTATCTGGACATTTGAAACTTTCAGGACAGTTCATAACACGGTGACAATACATTTTTCTAATAATTTTAGTCAACTATTTCAGGTCCCACTGCCTTCGGCAGCGCTTATATTATTCGACAGAAAATTTATTTAACTAACTTCCCGACTAGCTAGACATTTGAAACTTTCAGAATAGTTCAGAACACGGTGAAAATGCATTTTTTTTAATACCTTTAGCCAACTGTTTCGGGTTCCTGCTGCCTTCGGCAGCGTTACCAGTACAAAGCTTGCAATCGATTTTTCACTAACTTCCCGACTAGCTAGATATTTGAAACTTTCAGGATAGCTCAGAACACGGTGGCAATACATTTTTTTCAATACTTTTAGTCAACTGTTTCAGGTCCCTACTGCCTTCGGCAGCGTTCATATGATTCAGCAGAAAATTTATTTAACTAACTTCCCGAGTAGCTAGACATTTGAAACTTTCGGAATAGTTCAGAATACGATGAAAATGCTTTTTAAAAATATTTTTATCCAATTGCTTCGGGGCCCTGCTGCCTTCGGCAGCGTTTCCAGTACAAAGCTTTCAATCAACTTTTAACTAACTTCCCGGTTAGATAGCCATTTGAAACTTTTATAATAGCTCAAAAGACGATAGCAAGGAATTTTTTTAATACTTTTATCCAATTGCTGGGGTTCCGGCTGCCTTCAGTAGCGTTTATATGATTCAACAGAAAATTTAAAAACATGGTTTATAAAAATTTTTTTATCTTATAATTATTTCATAATATCTCATTGCCAAAATATTTACAAAATAAAAGCATGTTGCGTAGAATATGACGTATCGAGTAATGATTGCTATACATGCAATGTTTTCTTTTAGTTAGTGCAATGAGAGATAGTCTATATGTAAATCAAAATAAATAAAAAAAAAAAAAAAAATTCAATTAATGTTAGGCAAAAATAATTTTTGACGGAATACTAAAGTTTAAGAAAACGTTTAAGTTATATTTTTAAAGAAAAAATATTGTTTTTTGGGCCAAATATTTAAAATTGAGTTTTGTCATTTTTATAAATTTTGTGGTTATCTAAATCCAAAATACAGCTTTTTTAGTGGTTAGTCTCTGTGTGTGTGTGTGTGTCTGTTATCAGCTTATCTGAAGAACAAGTCGTAACAGGAAGTCTAAATTCGGTATAAAGTTATGCCGAGTCATATTTACTAAGTTAAATTTGTATCATACAGGTATGCTACATTAAATTTTTCATTAAGATCAAAAATATGGTTCGTGTACAGGGTCATTTAAGAAAATTCAGCACATTATGTCTATGGGCAAAATTTCTGGTCAGTATAGTTTAACATATATCGTCTGAACTAAAGAAAATGAAATAAACGTATACTTTTTATGTAAAATATATGGTATGAAAACCATTCACCATTTGTTTACAGGGCTACACCAAAGAAATAGAATGTAATGGGGCTATAATTAGAAATTGTTGGAAATACATTTCCGTTTGTGCTGTGTGTTATTAATATATGTAGGTTTATATTCAAGTTTACAATGTTCTGTGTACGTAACTTGTAGAAGACATACGGGCATAGCTGCCAATATTTTAATTTATTCCGGAGTACTTTTAGCCCCGCCTTTATTTCGCACCACTTTATTTATAGAAAAATGTTCTCCAATATATAACTTTGATAAAATAAGAGAAATTTACTTTAAAAATATAAGTGGTACGAAATAAAGGCAGGGCTTAAAGTACTCCGGAATAAATTAAAATATTGGCAGCTATGATGCGGAGCTTCCAATAATGAAGCGAAAACATTCTTTTCTATTGAATTTAATTGGTGGAAGTGCTTTATTATATTTTATTGTGTCTAGAAATATTGCTGGGACTGGAAATTAATTCCTCATACATAAACGGTAAATAAAGTACATTTTTAGCTAAATTGTCAACTCCTTTTTTGAGTAATTACATGTTTTGGGGTTTTTACATACTAAAGTCAAGTTTTTAACGATTGATCTTTGTATATGTCTGTTAACAGTATAACTTAAATAATTGTTGGCAATTTAAATGTTGTATTTTGAAGTCCATATGAGATTGTTACTTGAAAAGTTTGATCAAAATTAATACGTTTCAAAGAATGGTGTGGGTGAAGCTGCCTGGATAATTCAGAAAGAACTTTGAAATTAAAATACAGCCTTGAATTCTATATAAATGTAGGTATTATATGTAAACGAGGAGTTGAGGGGGTCGGCCCTCTTGACACAGAATTATTTGTCAAATAAAACTGTTCCTAAACCAAGTTTGAATTCTTCTTAATGCAGGTATATGTGCCATACTTGTTGTCCCCTTAATCTTCAATATGTTTTGATAGTATTGAAATGTAGGGTAAGAAGAAGACGCATGAATGCGACACCACATTATTTTAAATATTTCATTATTAAACCATCTTTCAAATAAAGATATTTTGAACTGAATACGTAATGTAGCGTAGGACTTAGTACAAATAGGTATTTTTACTAAATAAAAGCAATCAGAGGAACATTAGATGTAAAGCATAGTTAAGTTATTTATAGTTATCTCTTATTTATAGTTATCTCTATACTTATTTATAGTTGACCGTATTTTCATAATTAAATTTTAAGACAAATTATTACGGTGTTCCCTAATTCAGGACAAAAAAAAAAAAAAAATCTTAAATTGCAAAATTTTAGTAATTTGCATGCATGCAGTGAATGAAAACAGTTATTTCAGCTTATATACATCATAAATTGTTACAGTAAAATATTAATAACTTTATAAACGTCGTTCTCGAATACGCTCGAATTTTTTGGGGACAAAGAATTGATTTCATGAATTGCCCTCGGGATTTGAGGACCACATACTCAGATCTCTCTACTCTAATAACAAAAGTAATAGAATTTCCATCCATTTATATTTAGTAGGATAAAATACTGTCATCTCGGTAGCGAGAATTACACCTATAAACTTAAAATTTTTTATATTACCAGTTGTAGTAAATTATATTTACAGCATTCCAAATATTTTAGAAAGTCCTTTATCAATATGTAGTTAGTTTTATGAAACCTCATAGATTGACTTGTCGGTCACGAAAATGTTTCTGTTTTATATATAAACAATTGTTTTCATACATATAAAAAACTGTAATCTAATAAGGTAAATTCAAAACTGAAATTAACAACTAATTTCCGAAAGAGTATTTCTACACACACACACACACAAAAAAAAAAAAAAAAAAAAATAAAATAAAATAAATAATGATAATAATAATAATAATTTTTCATAATTAAAAAATACGAAAGGTTAGAGTTACCCAACCGTGGTATTAAAAACAGACATTTATATAGAAATGCTAGTTCCACTGGACTTCAACAATAACAACAACAAAATCTAAGTTTACCAAAAGAAATTCATAAGTTGGTTTGTTTCTAATAGATCTTTACTCACTTAAACTGAAAGAAATTGTGAAAAAGTTCCATTATGTAATCGTACTTTTAGTTTTATTCCACATCTGATCTTCTAATATTGATAATAAAAATTATATTTAGTGATTGTTTCTTACTTTAAAGAAATATTTAAGCGCAGGAATCTAAAATATAATACAAAATGCAAGTTGGAGGGGGGTAGGGGGGCGGCAGTGGAAGCGGTGAAAGCAATATTAAACATAATTAAATATTTATAATTTATGCATTTCATAATAAATTTTCTAGTTACATAGTGTTTGTATTGATTTGCTTTTAAATGATTTAACTACCTAAATAAATTATTCAATAACTTTATATAATATTGGTTTAATTAGCATTTTAACAATACAATTCATAAAACGGACATGCTCTTTTACCGAACGATACATACCTTTAGTTTGAAATATACGGCAGTGAATTGCTATTTAATTGGAATAATTTGAGTCAATACGGCATGTACTATATTATTCAGAAAATTATCCTTTCCTGAATTCAATGCTTAATTAAATATTGAACATGCAAATTAACGTCATAAATTTATATGCAATGCATTAAGGCGTATCTGTTTTCCATAACGTAATCCTTTAAACGGATGAATAGTATAATGAGATATTTATTAGATATTGGTTTTAATTCGGTGCGTAAATTTTTTACATATTTCTATACTTTTTTTTTTTTCCTCGAAATAAGAGTTGTTAAGAGAATGTGAACTGTTCTTAGAAAACATTTTAATATTTAATTCTTTTATAAATTCCGTTTATTTATTCTAAAATACTGTTGGGTTAGTTTGTAAAGAAATTTGCAAATATTATGAAACATTTGCACTTTATATGTTTTAATCATGTAGAAAGTAAAAGAAAGCCTATATCAAAGAAATGAAATTTAATTAAAAATTTTTATATTCGGTATTAAACAATGCATAAATAAATAAATAAATAAATAAATTTGAGGCGTCTTTTTATTATTATTATTATTTATTTAAATACGTTACTCGACTGATGAACAGATAACAGACATACGCTGATTTAAGATTGTAATATCAGATATTGAAGCAAATAGCTCCCTGAAAAGAATTACAAATACAATGTTTAAGAAAATTAGAATTTTGTATTTGTTTATTTGAATGGGTTTAACGTCGCATTGCAGCTATGCAGTGGGCTTTTTAAAAGGGTCTGGGACTCACCCCCTAGGTGCGTTCCGGAGACATGCCAACACAAATATAATCTTCTGCGGAAAGGATGGCTTCCCGTAGCTGTACCCCTTCGATAAGACCATACCATATTAATTTCGTAACATGGAAGATGATGGAGCCTCGACGGATTTTACATGCACCAAGTACCATTATTGTACACGACGCACTTCGGAAGACTACAATATTGAAATCGCAATCTTCCAGTTACGATGTCTATCCTCTACGTATTGCTTATATAATACAATATGAAGTATAAAATATAATATAGTTATATAATAGAAAAAACTTTATGAAATTTCTATTTTACCTCAATGCATTTACAAAAATAATGCTAAAATTTATTTTAAAATCATTTTTTGTGACTTCATTTCCTATTTACAAAATATAGCTTCCTTAGAGTAAGATATTGCTAAAAAGATATAAAATACACAGTTTAAAGAAACCTTTAGTTAAAAAAATAAAATAAAATAAATAAATAAAAATATTCAGTAAAAAAAAAGCGACAAAATAGTATACAACTAGTATTTTTTTTTTTTTTTTTTTTTACATTGCTTTAAAAACTACAGAAAAGTCAATGATAGTCTGATGAAATGACTTGGTGGTAGAATTTAAAAAATCAATATGTTTGCTTCTTCAAAATAATTTCATTAGCATAACAAAAGATTTGTTTGATATAAAAGATATACCGAAAAGAAATTCTTTCATTTTATAAAACCTGAAAAGAGAACAATTCATTATTATTTTTTCTTCATGTATGTCTATTTGACATAAAAGAAATAAGCCTTTTCCCTTTAGTAAAAATACTTAAAAGAAAAAAGTTTCTAATCTGATCAAAGGTTCTTTGGAAAACTAATTGCATTTTCATTTAATTTTGAGATAAAATTCTTAAAAAGGGGTTTAAATTTTATATTCAATCAAAATTTGCATTTTAAAAGATATTCCATTGCTTTTAATTCTTTTAAAATTTTATTATTATTACTTCAGCTTTTAAAATATTCCTGCTCGCATACTAAGAAAATAGAACTGAAGTATGATACATTCACTCGTATTCATTTTAATTGTGCCAAAATAAAACAATTTCTTAATTACATTTGTTTACTTAGGTATACTGTAACTAACCGGGCTCTGATGGGTGGAATGGGACCCTGATGCCTTCGGCAACATTGAGGTTTTTCTTTAACAATTAACCAAATCTAAAATTTAGGAATAATACTAATCAAAATAAAACAATATCATGATATACACAAGAGTTTAAAATGAATAAGAAAAAATATATACACAATAACTAGAAAATCTGCATGACCTAAAATATATATGCATGATACATACACTAACTAAAAAAACTAGAGCTACTTCAATCGATTTTCCGAGCATTTAATACTTCTCAGACGTCGTTTGAAAAAAATTTCGAAAGTTCGCGTATTTTTGCAATGGATCATAATGTATGAAAACTATTTTGTGCGTTCTTCTGACAGAAGTATAAATTATAAGCATACGAGAAAAGTGATTGCCTTAATATAATAGTGGAACAAATTTCAGATTTATATTTTATTTACAAAACAGGGGGAAGGGACAGAAAAATTCATAGAGCAGATTACAGAAGCTCATCAGGGAACAAATTGAAGAGGTGCATAAATAACAACAACATCAACAAAAAAAAAAAAATATATATAAATAAAAAATAGCCGATTGAATAATACAGAACTGATAAACTATTACTGATCAAAAAGTTTTTTTTTTTTTTCTTTACCATGTTTAGGAAAATCACTAAAATTTAAATTCATTATTTAGATTTTTTACGAGATTGGCTTCCCAGTACCACCATTTTTCACACAGGCGTGTGTAGTTATGCGTTCACTGTTCCAGAAACATTACTTTTTTTTTCGATTCTTTCCACCCTGCTCTTCTCTGAAATAAGTAAATCCATCGAAAACACTATCAAGGTCACATTTAAGATCATTCCAAAGCCTTGGGACTCGTTTTACTGGTAGCAGCGCAACACAATGAACCGTACTTCGGAAGAGCATATATACGCCCGGGGTAGTTAACACATCGACGACTTGAGACGAATATATATGTCCGGGGCATTCAAGGGGATAAAAAAAAAAGAAAAAAGTCATGGAACATGTTCCAGAAGCACACAGACAACAAGAAACTGATAAAGTGTTTATACCTAACTAGCAGGCTACGCCCGCTTCGCTGGTCACTATTTTAAAATGAATCATTGTAGTTAATGAATTCTCAATATTGCATTAATTTTTATCATGTGAAAAAAAGGAGACAAAGAAAAATCTGATTGGAAAAAATGTCACATAATGGTCCCCACTGCCTTCGGCAGCGCAGGCATTTGTGTGGTGCGCGCGTGCATTTATGTTGGACACTCTTAATGTATGACTATATTATCGTAAGGGAAAAACATATATATATATATAAATCTTCTCCCATTGTTGAATAATCGGTCCGAGCCCCCACTTCCTGCGCACCGCCTATAGTCCTTCATCTACCGTTCCCGCCCCTCCAAATTATTTTAGACTTTAAAAATACTCGCAATTGTTCTTTCGGTCTTTTAAACCTAATAATACTAATTTCTAACATTCTATCTGAATTTCTTTTTTTTTTACCCCTGCTTCCGTCCCCCTTCCTGCCCCTCGTAATAATTCTGTACTTCCGAAAATATCAGCAATATATTTATCCGGCCTCAAAACCTAACAACACTAATTTTCAACGCTCTAGCCGTTATTTATATATTTTTGCTCCTTACACCCCTTCCCGTCTATCCTAATAATTTTGTAAATTTGAAAATATTCGCAATCGATTTGTAGGTATCAAAAACCTCCATGTACCAATTTTGAGCAACCTAACTCTATTTTTACTTTTTGTCCCTCCACCCTCCCCTTCCACCCACTCCTAATAACTTTACAAATTCGAAAATATCGGCAATCGATTTTTAAGTAAGCATCAAAAACCCCTATGTACCAATTTTGAACGGTCTAACAGTCTAACTCATATTTTATTTTTTTGTCCCTTCGCCCCCTCCCCCTTTCTGACCCTCCTAATAACTTTACACTTTCGAAAATTTCCTCATTCGACTTCCAGGCCTGTAAAGCCTATCTGTACTAATTTTGAACATTCTAACTGTATTTCTTTTCTTTTCTTTTCTTTTTTTTTTTGCCCCATAGCCCCCTTTCCCGCCCCACCTGGGATGAATTTCTAAAATTAAAGAAATTAATTTTTATGTATTTGTGAGAGCTGTATTTTAGAGCGAAAATCTCACATATATCTTTTTTTCTGTTTGCAATATAAAGGGTTATTTCAAATCACATTTTGCCCCCTATCTCTCCCCCTCTTGGGGGCTAAATTTCTAAAATTCCAGAAATTAGTTTTTAGGTATTTGTATTAGCTATATATTAGAGTAAATGTTTCACGTATATCTTTTTTTTGTTTGTTTGTTTGAGATATATAGGAGTTAGTGAAACCCCGTTTTGAGCATGTGAAATCACGTTTTGCCCCCTTTCTCCCCTTGGGGACCGAATTTCTAAAATTCCAGAAATTGGTTTTTAGATATTTGTAGTAGCTATATTTTAAAGCAAAAATTTTACGGATATCTGTTTTTTTCTTTGAGATATGGAGGTTTTTGTGACATTACATTTTGCCCCCTACTCCCCCTTGGGGGATGAATTTCGTAAAATCGCTTCTTAGGGGGTGCTTACACTATATGTTCTATAATCTGACCCAGTTTCGAGTCAGTGGCTCCAGTAGATTTTGCTGTGCGTTGAGGAGTCAGTGAGTGAGTGGAAGTACTCTTTTATATGTATAGATACCAGTAACGTATTTTTAAAAATGCTTAATGTACAAAATACAGGATGTAGATCACTAAGAATTTATTATCCAAAAAAAAATACTAATAATAAATTAATAAAAAGTATTGAGGAAATAATCCGGAAGCTGATCGTATAGAAGTGGATAAGTAATAAAACACTGTTAGCTTTAAAGCAAAACTTTCTAACCTCCCTCTCTCTCTTTTTAAAACAAACAAAAACAAGAAAACGGGGAAAAAAAATAAATAAAGCAAAACTGAAATAGTATGTTATGGCCACCACATATTTAAATTGCGATTACATTGAACAACACTATACAGATTATACCTAGTATACTATCGAGTAATTTCTTACATTCTTTTTAATTTTCCAGGTCGACCAGGGATTTCTTTTCAAATACAGTGCTACAATATGTTATAAAGTTTAATTTGATGTCAAAATGAGAGGTGGGGGGGGGGGAATCGATCTTTTAGCAAACGCACTATTGGAATTTAAAAAAAGTGTATTTTATAGCATTTTATAGCGCACTGAATGAAGAACCAGCATTCAAGTAAGAAAAAGTTCAAATAACCGGTTTTTCAACTCTGTGGAAGAAAGGAAACGCCTCGCGGCGGGAAACTTCGCAAAATGAAGTTCACCCGGTTCTTCAGCTTTTCACCATGGAAGTGTGAAAGGCAAGGAACGGAGCCATAGTGAAAAGGGAGGTCTTCTGAAAACCTCGATAGTTTAATTAATAAATTGTCTTCTTGTAAAAAAAATTAAAATTTGGTTTCGAGGTGCACACTGAGGCATTCCAGACTATGTGTGTAAGTGCAGCAGATTTTTCTGGAGACATTTGACAGAGGAACAGACAGACGTTATTACGGTTTATTTATAAGCATTTAAAATAACTTAAATATGCATTCACATTAGAGAACAGCTATCACTGCTAAAAATACGTGTAGATTTTACTACAAAATCCTGTAAAATTCAAAGGAAAAAGCTGTAAATGAAAAGTACAGTTTAAAACCGTAAAATTGACTTGAATAATATAATTGACTTGAATTCCTGTAAATCAAACAGTATCATCCTGTAAATCAAAACTTTATCGTCAAGGTCTTTATTTATGCAACTGTGACAGTCATTTTTATTCATTGCCAAAACGAAAAATATATTAAATGTCACCAAGGGATTCCTGTACTAAAGCTGTAACCACATTAATTTGTGAAAGATAAAATCAAGAAAAAAATATATACAAGACTATTCGATTAAATGAAATTAATATTTTAAATATAGATAATATATAACAATTTTTAAAATGTTATGTTAATGTCAGTTTTATCGAAATTTTTGATAGTCAAGTTTAATTTTCCATTTTCCATTTTCCATTTTCCATTTTTTTTTTTTTTTTTCTTTTCACGTGTACAGAAATGTTTCTTTTTCTGTCAAAAAAATAAATAAATAAAAAATAAATGAATTAAATGAAATAAAAAGTTATGAATGTTTTCTAGTTCCCCATCACACTATAGGTATGGGAAACTTAGGTAATCGTGAAATTTTTTAGTTTCCCATCATAATATAGGTATGGGGAACTTAGGTAATCGTGAAAATTTTCGACCTCGGATTTTTTTAAAACTTTTTTACACGTTTTCAGGTGTGAGGAATCCGAAAAATGACAAAATTTGTATGGTGTCTGTCTGTATGGTGTCTATTAGTGTGTTAGTCCTTTAGTTTGTTAGTCTGTTTACACGATATCTCACGAATAAATGATCGCAGAGAGGTCAGACCAGTTTTAAAATATTACTTTCGACACTGACAAAAACCTTATTCATTTATAACATTCGAATTAAAAAACTTCGTAAGTTATTAGAAATTTGCGATTTTCTTAACATGGGGGAATAGGACAAAATTTCACTTAAACGTGCATTAAATGGAAACTTTTTACTGTAAAAATGTCAGACCAGTTTTAAAATATCAGTTTTGATGCCAGAATGAACATCACTAACTATAAATGTGCTACTTTGAAAATTTCGCAAGTTATTGGAAATTTACGTATTTTTTAACATGGCAGTAAAGGGCAAAATTTCCCATAAACGTCAATTTTTTTGAGAGATACTTTCATCGTAAGGATGTCAGACTACTTTTGAAATATTATTTAGTATACTGGCATTAATATCATTGACTATGAATTTTCCAATATTAAAATTTCGTAAGTTATTAGAAATTTACGAATTTCTTAACATGGCAGAATAGGGCAAAATTTTACACAAGCGTCAATCTTAGGGATATTTTCATCGTAAAGGTGTCAAACCACTTTTGAAATATTGTTTAGGATGAAGTTACCAAAGAGTATGAATTTTCTAATTTAAGAAATTCGTAAGTTATTTGGAATTTACGATCCTTTTAAAATGGCAGAAGGATACAAAATTGAGCATAAACGGCCATTTTCAGGATCATAAATATATCAGACAACTTCAAAATAACTATTATGATACTTGTATGAACATGACTAATTACAAATATTTTAATAGGAAAATTTCGTAAGCTATTCGTTATTTAGGATTTTATCAACATAACAAAATTGAAAATTTTCCATATAAATATGCATTTTGAGGATTGTTGCATTGGAAATAGTAGCATGGAAACTAAACTACGAAATTTACCCTAATAAAATTAATTAATAGATTAGAATAAGATAAATATATCGAAGTGAATGGTGGATAGCCTATTAGGCGGGGATTTCATTCTGTCACTGTGTCAAGCGTTTTTTCAAATTCATTTCTGTTAACATGATAACTATATTACGAGAATGTCCTGTTCTAGAAATTTACGAATATATATATTTATGATGGGGAACTGAGCAGAGTCCACCTATGCCAACTAGTTTTTTTTACTTTACTTTATTTATATTTATTTATTTATATTTATTTATTTATATTTATATTTATTTATCTATTTATTTTGCAACGGGCTGAAATTTGAGGAGTTACAAACTGTAAAAGTGCAAACAATAACAAAACATTAAAAACGATGGGGAAAAAATAATTAGGGAACAGATTTCAGACACGCATAAATTTTTAAATAACTTATGCGTAACAGAAAATAAAGTAAAAAAGAATGCAAACAATTAAAAAAAAAGTACAAAGAATGTAAACACGACCTGCTATGCTGAAAAGTTTAAGTAACAAAAAATTTATTGTAAACACGGCTTACTATAATAAGAAATATTCAAGTATACGAAATCTATCACTGATTATAAAAACTTCAGACTTCAGCAGTGTCTTCACGAAGGTTATGGCGAATTATTGAATGGTTTTAAATAGCAATGTACGCAAAATGAAAAATAAAAATGCAAACAGACTTTATTATTCATGCAAAAAAACTGAAAAGCATAAATACTCACATAACGAACAACAGGCAATAATAATCGCGAAATTCAAACAGTCGAAGTTGTGTATAGAGACAGTACGTTTTAATTCTAGTACGCGTTTGTAGAGTATCGATCAAGAAATAAAATTCCACATAACTAATACCATACAGAAAACATAAATATTTAGTAATACAGGGTATTTTTCTTTTTAATTTAAATTAATTTATATATATACGTGTGTATAAAGTCTCTATACATTTTTGAGAAATGTGTTTTAATTCCAATTTCTTTGCAGGTGATCTAAAAGAATGCTGTTTACAGAGGAAAGAATCGCCTTGTGCTATTGTTGTGTAATTATCTTAATGAAACTTTTCCTGATAGGTGAATTGGTCTTTGCTCTCAACGACTTTGTGCTCCACAATCACCAAACTTAGCTCCCCTAGACTTTTTTCGTATGGGGGTTTGTCAAATCCAAAGTGTGCCAAGTGGAGATTCGCAGCATTGAACAATTAAAACAGCGAATTATGGTGCAGCAGCTGAAATTACACCATGAACCTTACATAAGTTGTTCCGGAGTATAGTGGAACGGTGGCAATCGTGCCTAGACACTCAGAGAGGGGGCCACATTGAATTGGGCTAATTTATTGTTTTATTACTTTGCGTTTTCATGTAAATAACTTACATTTCAGAATAAAGCCCGTTTAAGCAAAAATGATAATTTATAAACACACTGCGTCTAAAAATCGATAAATTTTAAATACGTAAAATTTTTCAACATACTTTCTATTTTAATTTTTCAAAAAATTACATTGATTGAATCAATTTGTTCGAATGTGACTGTCTTGTACTTTCAAAATTTCTATTTGAAAATTCTCTGAAACAATAAAAATTCGAAACAATTTCCAGGTAGATAATGTTTTTATTTTTCAATCATTTTTCCAGCAATATAATTTCCATCGTGGTTTCTGAAAACAATTTTATATCAAATTTTATGAATAAAGGTTATATATATATATATAACCGTTTCTACAGAATTAGGAAGGATTAGCTTGCTTCAATTTTTTAGTGCTTCGCGCAACAGTAAATATATTAATAATAACCTCTTTTATTAATCAAATAAAATTTAAAATATCTAATGAAGCTTTATTATGTTTGCGTAAAGTTTTAATGGAAAATGAAAGATTTGTTTCAATTAAAACTGCAGACGAATATTCTGGATATTCAAGGGACTTGAATCTTGTACTTTTGTCTTGGTATCACTGAAGGTTTCATATAAAAGCTTATATTTCTCGTTAATATTTATAAATTGAACTATGTTATATTTGTTCAATAACATATATATTCAGGCAACAATTCTTATGGTTTTTGATACATTTTTTGCAGATTAGAAATCTTTAAATTGAGTTTAATCAGTCTGCATTTTTTTATGAATTCATGATCTTCAAAATGCGTAAACTTCTACAGATATTCATGAAGAGACTTAATTTTTGTTTTCGGTGTTTATTAGAAACTACTTAAAAGAATTAGGGATAGATTGTGCAATATCTATTAAAAATATATATTAAAAATTAAAATGCAACAAAAATCATGCTTATATATATATATATATATATATATATATATATATATTTATATATATATATTTATATATATATATTAGTTTTTTTTTTCAATAATAATTTTTACATAGATATGTCCTTTTATATTTCTTTCTTCTACTCAAAAAACTGAATCTACATTTTACTGAAAAAAAACCTAATATAGTTCAATTTATAAATATTAAGTGGAAATATGAGCTTTTATATGAAACCGTCAATAATGTGAAGTCGAAGGTGCCAGTCCCCTTAAAACAGTAATATTTTTATTGTAGCAAAGCATCAAAATAGTAATATTTTTTGGCTTATAAGTTTACACAAATTAGCAAGGAAACGTTATTTTATTATTTTTAAAACTTGACATGACAAACAATCAAAAATAATTTCGTCATTTTTTGTTCCAGTCAATATAATAACTCATATTTACAGGGATATTTTTTCCTCAAGTAATATATTCTTTTCCCATGAAATTACACATTTCTTTCACTGTGCATTATTATTATTATTATTATTATTAAAACAAATAAAGAAAAAAAAGAGAGAGAGAGAGAAATACAGTTTTTTTTTTTTTTTTTTTTTTTTAGAAATAGTTCACCACGGCTAATTACAGAATCTCTCATTGGCAAATGAACAGCTTAGAGTACAATGAAAATCATTCGAGTATAGATTGCATGTTTATTCCCTTTGGAAAAATTAATGGGAAGAAACGGTAAATTATACCAAAATGATTAACTCAGTTAAAATTGAGAAAGGGTTTCTGGCTATCCTGAAACAGTATTTGCCGCAAACTTTTATCACTAATCTCGCTAAGCCGCAAATTAGGTCTTGGATTTTTGGTCTGTGCATCAAATTTGGCGACTTGGAGACTGAATTTGGCGAAAAACTGTAGATTAGTTATACCAAAGTTTGGAAGAATTGATTTATAGCATAGTACTAAATTGTTTGAAAGTTTTATAAATGATTCAAATTACTATAAAAAATAAATAAATAAATAAATAAATAAGAAAGAAAAAGAAAAGAGTAATTGTTGATGACTGTAGACTAGAACTTGTTTATATCTCTACGTGCTACATTTTATACTGTATTACAGTAAAAGTGGAAATAGGTGAAAGTTTTTTCATTTCCACGAAGGCGGGCTGTGATTTAGCGTTAAATTAGACATTCAAATGTGGCTAAAAATTGTAGTAAATGATTCATAAAATTTGCAAACTCTAATCTTAATAGGAGTCTAGTTCTCGAAATTGTGTAATGATGCATTGGTCTGACAACAGTCTCGATGAATTCAAATTCGATTCCGAATCCGAAATATTCGATTATTTCTGATTTAGAGAAATTTGTACTATGTAGTATATTTAAGAATATTTATATCATTTCTGTAGTATACATGACCATTTCATAGGATTGTTTCAAGAATATTAATTTTTGTAGCACAAAAGAAACATTTATTCAACTATTTACTGAATATTAATTAAATAAAGTGCATTCGTCGACTAGAACTTGTTTATTTCTTTAAGAGAATTACTTTCTACACGCTAAAATATCGGCAATGTGTTTTATTATTATTACTATAGGCTCTATCTAGTAGCTGCATATTCATTAAATCACGTGCATTGTTTGACTAGAACCTGCTTATGTATTTAAGATTTATTTTCTGCACACAAAAATGTCACCAACTTTCATAACAATACCCTTACAACCTCTAACTACAGGCTGAGTATTCATTAAATGGAGTGCATTTGTCGACTAGAACCTACTTCTATCTTAAAGAATCAATTTCTACACGCTAAAATGTCGACATCTTTCGTAACAATAATATTACGGACATTATCTGCGAGCTGAATATTCATTAAATAAAATGCATTCGTCGACAAGAATCTGATTATGTCTTTAAGAATTTACTTTTCATTCGTAAAAATGTCGACAACTTTCATAACACTACAGTTGGTAGCAAAAATTCTTATATGAATAAAAGTACATATATTACTGTTTTATTAAATAAATCCTTGTCGAATCGTGTTTTAGACTGATTAAGAACATGATTCGACAAGGATTTATTTAACAAAACTGTATTAAGTGAACATTTTTTATATAGGAATTTTTGCTATCGCTCGAATAATTTTGCTGCCGGCAGTATCATTATAGACAATATTTAAGGGCTGAATATTCATTAAATAAAACGTATTTGTCGACTGGAACCTGCTTATATATTTAAGCATAACTTTCTACACACAAAAATGTCGTCAACTTTTTTAACAATATCATTACTGGTTCTAGCATTAGCTTCTTTTGAAATCTCTGTGATGGTAGGTCATATATAATGGCTAAAACATTTGTAATTTTGGTCATTATGAATATAATTTTACTAAATACCTCTAAAACAGAATATCATGGAAAGTAAAAAAAAAGAGGTACACAACTAGATGTTATAATAAACCTATATACCAATTTGCAACATTCTACGTCCAACCGTTTTTGGGTTATGCGAGATACATAAGCACATACATACATACGTCACGAAAATTCGTGTAAAGTCGTTGATATCTCTGAAACGGTACAGTCGGTAAAAAAGTGTCCGAACGATAGCAAAAATTCCTATGTAAAAAAGGTCCACTTCATACGGTTTTGTTAAATAAATCCTTGTCGAATCCTGTTCTTAGTCAGTGTAAGAACATGATTCGATAAGGTTTTATTTATCAAAACCGTATGAAGTGTACTTTTTTTACATAGGAATTTTTGCTAGTGTTCAGACACTTATGCTACCGACTGCAGCTCGTTTCATGACCAACGGTAGCTTGTGTCAAGTTGCAGGTTTACAACTAGTTATCATGACAATCACACATATAAATTTGCAACATTCTATGTTCATTCGTTTTTGAGCTATGCGACGGATAATATCCATTTTGCAAATCGGGATTACTATACTTCCTTATACTTTGTGTAAGGAAGTAAAAATGAATGTTTACTAGCATTCACCTTTCTACAGGCAAACAACCAATCCCCCACAATTTATATATATAATTCTGATAAATATTTTTCATTGAATTAGACGTAGCCGTTTACTTTCTCAGATGTGTTTTCACCGAGCAATGAACGAATTACCGGTAATTCCTTATTTTTCTAAAAAGAAAAATAAATAAAATATATTAAAAAAAAAATATATATATATATATATCTGCCATTCTTTACCAAAACCGTTTGAGCTGTTTACAAGAAAACAAGTTTTCTGCGATATTTGGTCCAGGTTGAGTACTGTTTATCAGTAAACTTTCCTAAAGATGCGAGAAATTGCTATCACAAAAAAAAAAAAAAAAAAAAAAAAAATCTATCTTTATTTTTTTTAAGTTAAAAATGTCAGAGCTACTTTTTAGAAAAACAGGTTATTACTGCATATTTATCGGGGAAAAGCACGGGTTAGCAAAGAACACAATTTTTCCAGGCAATAAAGATAAATCAGATCAATTTGTCATCTCATAAATTGTTCTAAGAACTACAAATAAAAGCATGTTTTTACATTATTTCACTACTAACTGAACACGGGTTACCAGTGAACGCTACGTTTTCAGAAGATGAAGGCAGTTGAGCTTGAATTACCATTTCAATCATTTTCCTGTTCATTTTCTTGAAAAGGAAGATAGCTCAGATCAGTTACTAATCTCAAAAACCCCTAACCCTATTTTTTTTTTAAATCATTTCAGCAGTTTCGAAGAAAACCAAGGTCTGCTGTATATTCCCAGGGTGAATTGTGAGTTTATAGTGATAAGTTGAACTATCTAACTATCCTGAAAATGAAAAAAAGAAATCAGGTCAAATTGTCATCTTCAACGCATACTAACTCAAAATTTTTATCAAAGTCATTCATAAACTGTCGAAGAAAACGAATCTAAGGTCATATTTTCCGGAGTAAAGTGTAGGTTACTGATGAACGCTGATTTTACATCCAGAGCGAAATGTAAAAACGGTAAGACCGTAACTCTACATTTTTAACAAAAACATTCAAGCAGTTTCTGAGAAAAATCAAGTACAACTTATGATGAATTTCAAATTTCATTTTTTATAATAAATACTATATGCAGTTAAATTGCGATAGAGAAAGAAGAAAATATTCGATTTTTAAACAACCAATTTTCAAGTACTCAACAAATTCATATATCGATAAAATTTTCCGGATAGTAAAAGGAAAAAAAAATCTTTAGAATGAATAATTTATCATCTAATTTAAAAGTGCATATTTCACATCAAAGAAATTTGTTCTTACCTAAAAATGCATAAAAGATTAAATTACCAAACTCATCAAAGATTCTTTTATTCTCTAACTTCATTTTCATTTAATTTTGAAACATTTCAGTAAATTTTCTGAATTTTTTAAAATGAAGTTAAATTTGCGTTAATATAATTTGTTCTTATGTTTTAAACTTTTAAAAATTTAAGACCATTATAACTTAAAAATTCACTTACATATCTAAATTTGTTTTTGTTAGTAGAGTAAGTTTTTCACAGTAAATCTGTAGTTTCATAACAACAAACAAAAATTTAATAGCAATGATCAGTTAAAAGACAGTATACATATGAAATTGCTTTCAGAAATTCGCAATTATTAGTTTTTTCTATTCATTTAATGACGATCTTCATAATCAAATATATTTTTATACAGAAGAGTTTTTGAAAATCTTCTGATTGGGATTCGGTAAACTTCCTGTTATTTAGAGTTCCCTTATCCCTTATTCTCTCTTAACCACAAGGATTATCACCCCTATTTTAACACTGGACACGTTCAGTTTAAACTTGAGGTGAATCTTCCATGATCGAAAGAAAGGTGGTTGGTGAATATATATGTGTATTTTAAGAATATAATACTCGAATTTGATTAAATATTTATTAGCTATTCGTTGTAGTCCCATTCTGGAATGAAAAAGCTAAAAGAATGTTTATCCAGCAGAAATAAAGGGAAATTAGGATTTTTATATTGTAGTTTATTGAAGGAAAAAAGAGTAGAAGGAAGAGATGATGCGTTATGGCATACAGACAAATTTCTAGATGTTTGTTCTTATAAGTTATGGCAATAGAGAGTGAATTCACCAAGATTTGATTAATATCTCGCCAAATTGGGATGAGGGATACCAAACACATATGTATTAAATGCTGAAAGAGCAAGCTAACAATGTAGGATTTTCATTTGTCGTAATCTTTTCTCATGAGGATTATTATGTTTAACGAGATATCTGGTGGCGTATTTTATTCCTAGAAAAATGCATTATTTTTTTTATTTTTTTTTATTTTTTTTTTTTTAATACAGGGTTGGTCTGCAACCATTCTAAAGAGTCTATAAGCTAACTGAAACTTATGCACCATTAATAGTATTCCAGAGATCAAATTATGACTCATTTACCTAATAAAAGAATAACTTACCAACGAACATTTACGTCTTGTGAGAACATTCGCTAAACAAATTCATGTTTTAATTATAATTGCAGATAATCGGTACTTAAAAAGAATATTCCGTAAATAAATTTAACACATTTATTTTAATGAAAGACTTTGAAACTGTTAAAAAAGAAATTATTAATTAGGCGAATTGTTAATATAAAATCAAAATTATTGAGAAAATTTAATTTATTAAAATTATTTACTTCGATTTTTATAGGAATAAGATATATTATATACCTTTATCATTATGTTGGCGTGGGAAGTATTACTATTTAAAGAATATCATAACTATATCAGTAGGGGACCCTTAAAAAATAATTTCAGACGATTTCTTGTGTAGGGTTCTTATTTTTTGAGTCTGTGAACAAAACCAGAGTTCCTTACCTCAATTCAAGCTCCCTTTATAATTCATAGGAATTAATTGTAACACACGTGAAGATCATAAAATATGCCAAACAAAAACAGTAAGAGCAGTCTATAAAGATCTTTCATAAACAAAAACTGCTATATGTACCGTGTAGTGCCATGTAGTGAAATTAAAGTGAGTTACATACGTGAGTTAAATACCTTTGTTAGGGTAGTTTAACGTAATAGAAATTTAAACGTTCAAAATGTTTTTGTTTCTTAGCAGGATTCGAACGGATCCGCCATTTGTCCCTGAATCTTCCACTATTCAGCGTAAATATCAGGAGGACTTTAGAAAGAGACAGCGGAGGGCACATCATCATAGAGTAATAAATTATGTTAATCAATAATCTGCATTTAGTTAAACTGAATAAACTACTGACATATGTCAAAAAATGTGCAGGAATTTCTCATATATATATTACAATTTACTAATATATTAAAAATTGTGCTTATATTATTATTTATTTAACGAACGCTTTAATTTGTATTGATACAAAATACTCGAAAGATACTACTTTATTAGTTTTATTATTGTTATTATTGTTGCGTACTTGGGGGTTCGTGAGTTGTCTGAGAATGAAAGGCCAAACGTACAAAAATTCAGTAATTTATTCACAGAAAGTTCCAGAAAAATACAGGTCAATAAACCAATTATCAGCTTCAATTCAAGCAGTAACCACAGCTTAAACAACAGCTGTCAATAGCAAATCCACAGTACAAACTGTATACCAATAACACTTGAAGCAAGTCTCTCTCAAAGAGGCTTAAGAGCAATGCAATCACTAGCGACGCTGGCTGAGATCTGAACTGAACTGACTGCCCTTGGCGAGGAAGCGCTCCTTATATGCTGTTCCATGGAGCCCAGATTTTTCGAGAAAACTCTAGAAAGTGGTCAACCAATCAACTTACAGCTTCCATATTTGGTATATCCCATATAAGGATTTTCTCGCCAAGGTCGCCAAAAAAATCGCCAAGGTGGGAAAAAGTCGCCAAATTTGGCGCCAAATCCATTACGTGCATTACTGGGGCTTTTTAATGCGTTTTTAAGGGAAAATAAGGCTATTTCAACGCTAAAACGACTAGAAATGCACAAAATTAGCACTTTATCAACTTACTAAGCCTCTTTGAAAGAATTTATACAAAAATAAACACAATTATTTACAATTTCGTAACACTGCCCCCCTCCCAAGGACTGCACGTCCCGGGCAGTGCAACCCTTGGTCAAGAGGCGAAACTAAACAAATTTACACAATCTAAAACACAAAAACTAAGTTGCACATAAAGATAACATAGAAATATAAATTAAGTGGGAAATATTTACAAAATTCACAAATATGTACAAATATTTATATACAAATATTTACAGTGCGCATGCGCAAATTTTACAAGTATTTACATTTTAAATTTTAATTTTACCGTTACTTGTGGTACTTGGCTAGCCTATTATAGTGCACCACCTTCGGTTTTGATGAAGGTGTTTTAGTGATCCGCACCACTACATCATTCAGCCTTTTTAAGACTGTGTATGGTCCGTCCCAGTTGCACTGTAGCTTGGGAGAGAGTCCTTTGCGTCGAACAGGATTCCACAACCAGACCTTCTCTCCTTCCTGAAACTCATATTGTGTAGCCTTTAGATCGTACCTTGTCTTCATTTTCTCCGTTGCCATGTTAATCCGCTCCCGAGCGAAGTTGTGTACGTCCTCAAATCGTGCCTGGAGATCTTGGATGTACTCCTCGGGTGATGAAGGCGCATCGGGTGGACAACCAAACAGGAGATCACAAGGGAGACGAAGTTCACGTCCAAACAGCATCTGGGCTGGAGTATAGCCGGTGGTTTCATGGACAGCACTTCGATAAGCCAGCAGGAACAATGGCAACTTCAAGTCCCAATCTTGCTGGTTCCTTGATACTAGAAGTGAGAGGTTATTCAGGATGGTACGATTGAACCTCTCGACCATGCCGTCCGACTGGGGATGTAAGGGTGTTGTCCGGGTTTTGTCTATGCCGAGTAGTTGACACAGTCCTTTGAAAACATCAGAGGTAAAGTTCCTACCTTGGTCGGTATGAAGTTGTAGGGGCGTGCCGTACCTTGACACCCATTGCTGCACTAGGACTTCTGCGACTGTGCATGCCTCTTGATTGGGAATGGGATATGCCTCAGGCCACTTGGTGAAATAGTCCATCACGACGAGGATGTATTTATTTCCACTGGAGGTCCGTGGCAAAGGACCCAAGATGTCGATTGCAATCCGTTCAAATGGTGCTCCCACGTTATACCGTTGCAGTCTTCCTCGACTTCGTTTCTGCGGGCCTTTACGTGCCGCACAAGCATCACAGGATTTACACCATTTCTCCACATCCTCCTTTGCCTTGCACCAGTAAAAGCGTTCCCGAAGTTTCTGCAGAGTCTTCATTACCCCAAAATGGCCTCCGGTAGAGCTACTATGCAGTTGTTCTAAAACAACTGGTATTTTTGATCTTGGTAATAAAATCTGCCATCTGAAGCTTTTCCCATCATCAGATTCCCACTTTCTGTATAATACGCCGTTTCTGATATGAAGAGAGTCCCAAAGTGCCCAATAACTTTTCGTAATGGGACTAAATCTGGAAATGTCCTGCCAGATAGGTCTGTTGCTGGTCGTCTCCTTCAGCTGTAATATTGGCTTTATGTCAGGATCTTCCAACTGGGCTTTTCTAAGTTCTTCGTCACTCCATGGATCGGGATCTTGATCTGATGGTGTTGAGGCAGTAACTTGGCAGGCAACCGGATTTATCGGCAGGTATTTCTGTTCGGCTCTAGAGCAGTACTTGCAGCTTTCCGAGCAGGGCTTCCGTGACAAGGCATCTGCATTACCATGTAGAGTCCCTTTACGATGACGTATCTCGAAGTCATATTCCTGCAGGCGTTGTATCCACCTGGCAATCTGTCCTTCCGGGTTCTTGAACTGGAGCAACCACGTCAAAGATGCATGGTCAGTCCGGAGCAGGAATCTTCTGCCATAGAGGTAATGATGGAAATGTTCTATGGCTTTTACGATGGCGAGTAGCTCTTTCCTGGTGGTACAGTAATTTCGCTCCGGTTTAGACAGGCATTTACTCCAATAGGCAATGACATGTTCTTGACCATCAATTTCCTGCGACAGAACAGCACCGACACTCTCATGGCTGGCATCTGTATCAAGAATGAACTGTCTGTCGGGCTGTGGATATGTCAAGATAGGCGATGATGTTAAGGCCTCTAAGTCGCTTAAACGCTTTTTCACATTCATCTGTCCACAGGAACTTCTGTTTGGCTTCCGTCAGCTTGTGCAGTGGTCTGGCAATATTTGAGAAACCCTTGACAAACTTCCTGTAGTAAGTGCATAACCCCAGGAAACTTCGTAGTTGGTGTACATTTTCAGGGTGACTCCAGTTCTCGACTGCAGAGATCTTCTCAGGATCAGTTCTCACACCTTCGGCAGAGATGATATGGCCGAGGTAGCTCACTTCACGACGGAACAAGTTACACTTGCCAGGATTCAATTTGAGGTTAGCCATTCTGAGTTTCTCCAGCACCTTTCGGATGTTTCGTAGATGGTCTTCAAAGGTGCGCCCCACAATGATAATATCATCCAAATACACCAGACAGGCTTCATAGGAAAGTCCTTTTAGCACTGTCTCCATCAGGCGTTCAAAGGTGGCAGGAGCATTACATAATCCGAACGGCATAACTTTAAATTGCCACAGTCCTTGTCCCGTGGTGAATGCAGTCTTCTCACGATCATCAGGATGTAATTCTACCTGCCAATAACCGCTCTTCAGATCCAAAGTCGAGAACCATTTATTGCCAGCAAGTGTGTCTAATGTGTCGTCAATTCTGGGAAGAGGGTAACTGTCTTTCTTCGTGATGTCATTCAAACGACGATAATCCACACAAAATCTTGTTGAACCATCCTTTTTCCGCACCAGTACTATGGGAGAGGCCCAAGGACTCGTTGATGGCTCGATGACATCATTGTGCTGCATTTCACTTAGAAGTTCAGTGACCTCTTCCTGTTTAGCAAAGGGAAGTCTTCTTGGACGTTGTTTGATTGGAGGATGATTTCCTGTATCAATTCGGTGCTGGGTGATGTTCGTTCTCCCGACGTCTTCAGGTGTTCGAGAAAAAAGGTCTTTAAATTCTTGGAGTAGCTTCTCCGCAGCACATCTCTGTTCCTTTCCTAACTCTGCATTCTTGAGTAATTCCGTTATTAATTGTTCAGAAGACTTGGATTCAGTTGATTGCGTGGGGCGGTTGATGCATGTTACAGAAGTGCAGGCTGCTAACACCTCATCCTTCTTCACTGTTCGGACCTTATCGCTGATGTTTGCGACTCTCACAGGAATAGTACTCTTTGAGAGATCAACTAGAGATGAAGCTACCAGAACTCCTCTTGGGCTATTGTCTGTATTCGGGTATTCAATCAGTCCATAGCGGAAGTATTGCTTTGTAGGTGGTGTTCCTGAAACTATTGTCTCTGTGTGTGGAGGGATGGAAATTTCAGACTTGGCTGTTATCTGGCAAATTGTCTGAATGTCTTGATTTTTAGTGTTGAACACAGCGATGTCTTCCGAACTCGAATGCAGTTCATTATTCTTGAAGTCCAATTGAAAGTTAAATTTTCTCAGGAAATCAATTCCAATGATTAAAGGATCTCTTATATCAGCCACATATGCCATATGATGGTAACTGGCATTCCCAAAATTGATAGTCAAGTTCATTTTCCCATATATTTTGATCTCGTCTCCGGTCACAGTCTGGAGTTTAACACAGGGCGGCGTCCAGATGATCTTCTCTTTTAGTTCTTGAGCCAAATCCGTTCTAATGATGGTCACGTTGGCTCCCGTGTCCAGAATCATCCGGCAGGTGGCGTTGTTGACTTGGCCATAGACGTGAAGTCCATTATCGCCGCCACTCATCGATGAAACATGAAATACTGTAAATTGGGGCTCTTTAATTTTAGGCAACCTCCGCCCCGCGAGATGGCCTCCTCTTAGTTTCCCTGCAGTGATGGTGAAGCCGGGTGATTTCCTACAGTTGGTCGTACAAGGCAGTTCCTCTTCACGTGACCATCCCTTCCACAGCCCCAGCACTTTATCTTCCGGTCCTTTATTTCCTTTTTATTCTCCAGGCTGCGCAATCTCTTTAAGATCTCTTCGATACTTCTCTTCATTTCATTTTCACCAGCAGGCGTATCGTTTAATGAGACTGCTCTTATGGTATGGCGGTCTTTACGGGAGGCTTGTTGGGCTGCCTCTATCCTAAGTGCATAGCCTAAAGCTGATTCTACGTCTCTGATGTTGGAGAGTCTCAGCGCTTTTTGAATTTCTGGATCACGAACAGCATCGATAAAGTACTGAAGAGCTAAGTCGTTTCGAGTGTCAGCATGACAGTCTGAGAATGCTAGGTGTGACAGTCTCTGGATGTCTGCTGCCAGCTCTTGCAAACTTTCGCCCGTTTTCTGGTAACGGGACTTTAGCTGGAGGCGACTATAGTCCTTAGAACACTTCTCTCCGAACCGTAGCTCCAGTGCTCTAGTCAAGGCCTCGAAGTCGTTCCTTTCTTCTTTAGAAACATTTCTCAGGATTTCGGCTGCATCTCCCCGTAATGCTGCTGCTAAGTGGACTGCCTTGGCGGTAGAGTCCCAGCCGTTAGCTTCAGCAACGATGGAAAACTGCGTCTTATATACATGCCAGGAGGAACTGCCGTCGTAGGTGGATAGCTTAATAAATTCCTGATTCTGGATTCTTTTATCTCTCTTTTCAGTTTCCTGAGGCATGAATTCTAACTTTTCTTCGAGATTCCGAATCTTGCTCTGCAGTTCATTCCCTATTACTTCTCTGTTCCACTCTTCTTTCATTTTTCTTTCAAGATCTTCCTCCATTCTCTTAAACTTGCTTTCTATCTCTGAAAACCTTCCTTTCAGTGCTTGATCAAAGTTTTCTTTAAATTTCTCCTCTACACTCCGTTCTATCCTCGTAACACTCTCTTCAACCTTCGTAACATTTTCTTCTATCTTCATAGCTTTCTCTTCAACCTTCATAACATTTCCTTCTATCTTCATAGCTTTCTCTTCAAAACTTTCTTCTATTTTCAAAACTTTCTCTTCAAAATTTTCTTCTATCTTTATAACTTTCTCTTCTATTCCATCCATTCTATTTTCCATCATCGTTAATTTACCCTCTATTGATTCTTTCGCCGTTGAAAGCTCTCTCTTCATCTCATCTTGATTAGATTTAATTTCTTCGGTCAAACTGGCTTCCATCTTTTCCTGAACTGCTTTCATTTCCTTCATTTCTTCAGTCAAACCGTCTTTCAATTCCTTCTGTCCGGCTTTCATTTCATTCATCTCTTGACTCAGACTTTCTTTCATCTCTCTTTGCGATGCTTCCATTTTCTCCTGTACTGCTTTCATTTCTTCAGTTAAGCCGTCTTTCAATTCTCTTTGTCCTTCCTTCATTTCATTCATCTGGGTAGCTAAGCTTTCTAGAAGTTTCTTCATCTGTTCCTCCATAGCTCTAGTTATAACCATTCACAGACAAAATCCCACTTCTGACACCAGAAATGTTGCGTACTTGGGGGTTCGTGAGTTGTCTGAGAATGAAAGGCCAAACGTACAAAAATTCAGTAATTTATTCACAGAAAGTTCCAGAAAAATACAGGTCAATAAACCAATTATCAGCTTCAATTCAAGCAGTAACCACAGCTTAAACAACAGCTGTCAATAGCAAATCCACAGTACAAACTGTATACCAATAACACTTGAAGCAAGTCTCTCTCAAAGAGGCTTAAGAGCAATGCAATCACTAGCGACGCTGGCTGAGATCTGAACTGAACTGACTGCCCTTGGCGAGGAAGCGCTCCTTATATGCTGTTCCATGGAGCCCAGATTTTTCGAGAAAACTCTAGAAAGTGGTCAACCAATCAACTTACAGCTTCCATATTTGGTATATCCCATATAAGGATTTTCTCGCCAAGGTCGCCAAAAAAATCGCCAAGGTGGGAAAAAGTCGCCAAATTTGGCGCCAAATCCATTACGTGCATTACTGGGGCTTTTTAATGCGTTTTTAAGGGAAAATAAGGCTATTTCAACGCTAAAACGACTAGAAATGCACAAAATTAGCACTTTATCAACTTACTAAGCCTCTTTGAAAGAATTTATACAAAAATAAACACAATTATTTACAATTTCGTAACACTATTATTATTATTTATTGAACAAAAAACAAACAAATTACAATATTGTTTACCAAGAGGCTTGCAAAGCCTTTCCAGGTAAGCCTAATATATATATATATATATATATATATATATATATATATAAATAAATAAAAAAAAAACACAAAATGCATATATATATATATACATATATTATATAAAGTAACATAAACATACATCATAAAAAAATAAACAAGTGGCTAACAACGCACAAATCGCAACAAAAAATAATTTATGGGCTTAATTTAATACAGAATTCCCCATAAAATAATAGATAAGAAGTATTTAATTTTCTTTATTTATTATGCAGTTTATGTTCGGAGTAATAAAAACGTTTCATATATTGTTTCAACATTTTCAACCAAAGATTTTCAATCAAATATGGTGTATTAAGATTTTATTATTATTATTATTATTATTATTTTTTAACAAGGAAACAAAAGAAGAGATGACGTTGGGTGGGGGGGGAGGAGAGAGAAATTCGAAATTTTCAAGTGACAGAATTTGAAAAATCACCAGTTTGAATCACCAGTATATACATTTACTGAAATTGAAAAAATGCGTAATATACTCTTTTTAATAAAGACTATAAAACGTGAAAAATGTTTTGAAAATGAAATTAAACAAGGAAATTCAGCAATTTTTCAAGTAACTGAAACCTTTAAAATAAAAAAGAGTTGATTATTATTTTATAAACATAAAACACTTAGAATAAAAAAAAGAAACATGCAAGAATGTCTATAAAGGAATCATTTTTTTTTTCAACTACAAATATAAAATAAATAAATAAATAAAAGATTTTCGTAAAATGGTTATTGAACAGAAATCTACACACAGGCTACCTGTAATTGCAATTTCGCAAAATGTTTCTAGAACGGAAATCTGCACAAAGATTTTCTTAATTCGTTCTTAGCATAATTTTCTAATAGTTTTCAAATTTATAATTTACAGACCATTTCGAAACTTCATTTTCCAAAGTGCAGTTTTACTTCAAACTTTACAATTTCAATATTTTACTGAAAGTTTAACCATAGTCATAAACAATTTCTTAAAATGAAGTTTTGTAAAAGATTAAGAATACCAATGAATATGTCAAGAACTATATTAATACATGAAATAATTTGGAAGAAGAGATTTAACTTTAAGTCGTATTTGTGTGTTTCTTAAATTCTTACAAATAAATCTTAAAATATGTCTTACATGTTACTCAGGTACACGTAAAAGATATTTAAAGATATAAGAACAAAAGTATGCTAAACAACCTTCGCAAAATATGTTATCTTTGAAATAAATAAATTGATGAAAACCGCTGTGCTCCTAAAGGACGAAAAATTAATTTTCCATTATATTTTCAGGTTACGTCGAGCACTAAATATATATATTGAAAATATTTCATATACAGGGAGTTCTAAAACATTTGAAACGAGGTTTTATCCCTTGTCCATTAGAAATAAGCAGGCAATTTAAATTCAGAGTTGTTCAAAATGTGGTAGGAAATAAGAAAATACTCATAATTTTTTTTTTCCATTAATATTAAAAAAGTTATTTTATTTATTTATTTTTTTTTTTGTACGCTCCCTCTGCACAAATTCGGTGAATTCAAAAGTTTTTATTTTTAATGCTAGAATATCCTTGCGAAAATCTCATAACTCTATCATTAGAATTAAGGGAGTTATACTTAATTGAAATTTGAATGCTGACAGAAGGGCCATATATCAAAATCGAAATGTAAATATATAATATACTACAAAAATATAATATGCATGATAGTAGTTACGCAATTAAAAAACTAAAAATGTAAAATAATTGCTATATGCAAATGTTTATTTATTTATTTTTTCATTTTTTCATTTATTTATTTAAAAAAAAAAAAAAAAAAACAATGTATTAACAAGTGAATTCTCAGACGATTTTTTAGTTTCATTTATCTATATACGATAGAAAAGTGTTATCTTGATGCAAAATTTTCGAAGACAAGTTTTTGCTATGCTTAAATGCTTTGAGACTCGATGTATCCGAAAAACAGCGTTTTGTGGTTGTCTGTATGTCTGTCTTTGTGTGTGAGTCTTGCATAAGAGAATAGGGATATGTTAGCGCTGTATTTCAAGTTATGTTGTGTATTTATCCTATTGGGCTAATATTAAGTAAAGTGTGTGTTAAGTATAATTTATAGACATTTTTCTAGGGATATTCAGCGTTCTTTTATGTTGAACGTAATTGACAAAACTGCTCTACAACATTTTACCAAGTCCTGGAAAACTGCTTGGCAATATTATTACTATTTTTTTTTATTATCTCACAGCAGACAAAGTATTGCTTGATGTCCAATTTCCAGTGTTCAAATTTTTGTCTTAATAATGAGTTTTGAAGTTCCCTAAATACAAATGTAAAATTGTTATTAAGAATTTGAAAGCCATATTAGACTACCGCTTCAATTGTGTGATCAATAAATCTAAGTTTCAAGATGGAGAGAGGGTGAAATTTATCTGCATAATGTGCAACAAGCTAGTTTTAGGCTGAATAATGTTGAATTTATAAACGGCCTTAAATTCTTTACAAACTTAGAATAGTATGTTTAACAGAGGGGTTGAAGAGGGCTTCAATCTCCAATACACAAAAATACTTGGCAAAACAAAAATTATTTTTACTCTGTTTCAATGTATTTATATAGACATTACTTATAAAAACAGTAATAAAACATACTTTCAGCATATCATATAATTTAAAATATCTTTATTCCGACGTTTCGGTTAATATTCCATTTTTAACCATCTTCAGGGAAATGGTGTTCATAAACTATGAACATAAACAATTTAAGCCATTCTTGTATACTACAAATACAATTCACAAAACAATTAATATGTGATTACATAAATTATATAAAAAACACTCTATATACATTTAAAATGAGTTAAAAACACCTAAATAAAACACAATCATGTACATTACAAGAAAATTAAAACTCTTTAATAAAATGGAGTCAAAGTATCTCACTGCTCCATTTTATTAAAGAGTTTTAATTTTCTTGTAATGTACATGATTGTGTTTTATTTAGGTGTTTTTAACCCTCCATTTGGCTTCGTTTCTTAAACTTAAAATAATTTAAGGTAACACTGCTATTGTTTGTTCTGGCAACCCTGCAGCGTGATACTTTGACTCCATTTTATTAAAGAGTTTTAATTTTCTTGTAATGTACATGATTGTGTTTTATTTAGGTGTTTTTAACTCATTTTAAATGTATATAGAGTGTTTTTTATATAATTTATGTAATCACATATTAATTTTTTTTGTGAAATGTAGTATGCAAGAATGGCTTAAATTGTTTATGTATATAGTTTATGAACATCATTTTCCTGAAGATGGTTAAAAATGGAATATTAACCGAAACGTCGGAATAAAGATATTTTAAATTATATGATATGCTGAAAGTATGTTTTATTACTATTTTTACAATTATTAACAACATATATAAGTGGAATATATTTCTTTATATACATTACTTGTTATCTTTTCCTTTATTCTGTAATATGTTGTTATAATATTTAACTGCGGGGCAAGAGAAGGGTTTGTGAGTGCCACACCAGATTATCTCTTTCAATAACTGTAATTTAGCCGTTTAAAATATTCATTTTAAAATAATATTAGAACACTGAATAGTGATTAAATTTTCAAAAAATGTTGATTTAATAGGTTAATAAAAGATGCTAAATTCGAAAGACATTTAAAGTTTTAAGTGTTTAAATTTTTACTGTATCAGATTATAAATGAAATTGCTATTTCTCTTTAAAATGCATTTTATAAAGTCTCCCGCAGTTTCCATTGTCACACCACCATTAAAACTTTTTTTTTTTTTTTTTGAGTCATATGATTTTTTTTTTCTTTTCTTTCTTTCTTTTTTAAAATCTTATCTTAAATCTAAAATTTTTTATTGTAAAATAGTATATGAGACCTGTTTTCGCCGTAGAAACAATCATTTGAAAGATACGGAAAAGTGGTATAAGCTTCATTTTTCTCTGTACCATCAGTCAGTTGGCTTTAAAAAATACAGATATGTGGCTTTTTCTATTGATTTTCCTGGATGGAAAATAACTTTCTAACTGATAAAATTTGCCTAGAGAAGTTGTATAAAATTCTAAAAATGTAACTTTTTGAAAATTAACGGGAAGAAATAGTTAGAATGATTTCTTACTTCTACCCTATTTTGCCATTTAGATTGCCCATTTATTTCTTATAGATAAAAAATAAAATCATGTTTCAATCATTTTGGAACACCCTGTTTATATACACATACAATAAAATGAGTTAATTTGCAAAAATTTAGAACATATGTAGGTTATGTTGTTTATAAACTGACACAAAGGTTACCAATATATAAGTTTCATTAAGAAAAGAAGATATTTTCAAACTGAAAATAACTCACACAAATTTTGGCAAATTAACTTCTTTTATTCTGTTATATACATGGATTTAGCTACTTTTACGCATTGTCTATTTGTATGCTCTTATTTAATTAAAATAATTTTATTAACTTAATACTTTTTTGTAACCATTATATGTCATTATTTTATTATAATGTGATGATGCTGGGTTGCCCTGTCCACGATTTTTAATAAGCCTCTATTTCAAAAATTACTCTTTATGTGTGTCAACTCTTTATATAATATCAATGTCTAAGAAACAAATCAAATTAATCTTTTCGATATATTTTGCTTTCTACAAAGCATCATTTTCATTGGTAATTATTCATTGACTAATTCAATTTTTCCTTCCTGGTGTTTAATCCTTGCAATGGTGAATTATTATTTTTATCATGTATTACAAAAAATAGTTCATATCTTATGCACGATTTTTAACTAACATTCGCTCATTCAACTCAAGCAAATCCAAACCACATAAAATCATAAATTAAACTTTCAATCTTTACACAACTTAAGATTTTTGCAGTTGCTTGTAAAAATATTCAGATTCGGTTAAATCGAAAGAAAATTAATCTTCCCTTTGGTCTGTTGCCGCTTTTGAAGAACAAATCATGCTAAAAACTTTACGGAAAACGTCAACTAGGAACAAGTACTTATAATCTAAAATGAGGCATAAATATTATTCAAAAAAAAAAAAAAAGTATTGATGAATAACGTTACATTTCTTGCTGCTAAAATGTAAAATATTTTTACTTGCTCTTACACATATACATGGTAGAGTATTGTTTTGGGGTCGAATTTTCGAATTTTTTTTTTTTTTTTTATTTACCCGTTTTAAGGTCCTCTGAATCCGAAAATAATGTTTTTAGCGGTTGGTCTGTGCGTTTGTCTGTAAGTGTGTCTGTATGTCTGTGTGTATGTCTGTGAGCGTGTACGTATGTCTGTTATCAGAATATCTCAAGAACAAGTAGCAGTTGAAAGCTCACACTTGGTATTCTAAATCTGTATCATATAGGTATGCTGCACTAAACTTCGTTGAGATCAAGCTAATGGTTCGTGTACAGGGACATCCAAGAAAATTCAAACACATTACGTCTGTGGGCGAAATTACAGGTAATTTGATTTTAACATTCATAAGCAGCACTAAACCAAATGAAATTAATATACATTTTTTATAGGCATAAAAGCATGTTTATATAAAATATGGTATAAAAACTGTTCACTATTCGTTTACAGGACTACACAAAAGAACTAGAATATAGTGGGGCAGCACTTGGAAATTCATGGATGTGCTTTTCAGGCTGTGCTATGTGTTACTAATATAGGATTTTATTTAAGTGTACAATGTGGTGTGTACATAATTTTTAGAAGATATATAAAGCTGTGAATAATTAAGCGTAAACGTTCTTTTTTATTCAGTGTAATTATTGGAAGTGTCTTGCTGCAAAATTTTATAATTTTGAGGAAAAAAAGTTCAGAAATTAAAATTAATTACTCATGCAAATACGGTAAAAAAAGCATTTTTTAAACTAAATATTTAGCGTTTTTTTTTTTTTTATATATATATATTTACACGTTTTCAGGTTAAAGGAATACTGCAGTCATGTTTTTTACGTTTAGTCTTTGCCTTTTTTCAGAATAACTTAAAAACAAGTAATTTCAGGCAGTTCAAATGTGGTATTTTGAAGTAAATATAAGGTTGTTACTTAAAGAACTTTATCAATAATGATAATTTTCAAAGATTGGTGTAAGTGCATACCTTCCAATATTTCAATTTATTCCGGAGCCCCGCCTTTATTTCGTACCACTTATTTTTTTAAGTAATTTTCGTCTTATTTTATCGAAGTTATATATTGGAGAAATTTTTTTATAAATAAAGTGATGCGAAATAAAGCCGGGGTTAAAAATACAGTCGGTAACAAAAGTGTGCGAACGGTAGCAAAAATTCCTATATAAAAAAAGTAGAGTTAATACTGTTTTGTTAAATAAATACTTGTCGAATCCAGTTCTTAGCCAATCTAAGAATAGGATTCGACAAGGATTTATTTATCAAAACTGTATTAAGCGTATTTTTTTTATATAGGAATTTTTGCTAGTGTTCGGACACCTTTGTTACCGACTGTACTCTGGAATAAATTAAAATATTGGCAGCTATGCAAGTGATAGCTGTCTGAATAATTTGGAATGAACTTTTAAATTTAATAACAGCTTTTGAATTATCTCTAAATGTAAGTACAATATTGCAACGGGTGTTTGAGGGGGTAGTAATTTCCTCATATATCCAATTACTTGTCAAATGAAGCTTTATCGAAGCCTATTAAAAAAATAAAAAATAAAAGTTAAGGAAGGTTTAGATAACAGTACTCGTAACCTTATCACTTAATGACCAATGTGTCTTTATTGTATTAAATTTCAGTGAAAAATATTTTTTTTTTTTTTTTTTTTTTTTTTTCATTTTACTTTAAATACTTGGTATCTATCGAATTGATTTTTAAATATACAATACATAACCACACGCGTCAACATTTTAATTAAAATTCAGTAGTATTATTAATACTCGTCTCTTTTTCCACACCATTTTATCTGTTGAGTCACTTTCTGCAAATGTAATTCGATTAAATAAGAAAAAAATTATGTACAGGGGTGGGAATTTAGCGCAGAACTCATACTACTAGTCATGAACGAAAAATTTCTTCTTCTTAACCAACGATTTTATTGAGACCCTTTTTTTTACTTTCTTCTATATGTAATACTAGCAGGCTTTGCCCGCTTCGCTGGACATTAAACTTAAATGAGTTGTCAAAATCCCATATCTTTATTAATAACCTAAGTTCTCGTTGTGATTGGTACAGGTTTTCTCGCTCGCAAAGTGATGAGTCTGGGTCTCCACTGTCTTCGGCACAACTTACCCACTTCTTACTTCCCCTTCCTCAGCGGGTGAGTTCGAAGTTTTGCAAAATCACTCTAATGTACATAATGCGTACACTTAATCAATATCCGCACACCAACATTCGCCATTCTAAGATAATTCAAAGCGAATTCAAATGGAAAGACATGTTTTTACACATGTTTATTGGGAACAACTTCAGTATAACCCCACAACGATATTTGGTGATTTTTTTGTTGGCGATTATGGCTAAATCATAAATCTAAAAATCATAAATCATAAATCATATATGATAAGTGATAAAATCATAATCTAAATCAGAAATCATAAAACATAACATCATAAATCCAAAATAAACAACATATTAGGCTGCCATATTATATCGCAAACAGTCTAGAACAACATCGTTATCCTTGAAAACTGCGCCAAAGAAAAATCGCCAAATTCAGCTGTGGGGTTATACTGAAGTTATACCGTTTATTGCCCTCCGACTCCGAGAAGGGGGGGGGGGAATTCGAATTTCGTGAAATCCACTTACAATAAGTGCCGGATGCAAACAAACAATTTACGCACCAAATTTCGTGACCACAGAAGTCTTTAATAGAAAATATTATAAATAAATAAATACAAAACGCACAGGCTATCTCAATTGTGGCAATATTGGCTATCTCAATTGTGCAATTAAAGATCTTGGCGAGAAACGTCCAAGCTACTTCGGTTCCGAATTTCAAATTGTGCCAAAGGGATCCAATACTAAAGCTGTTCCATACACAACATAAATAAATAAATAAAATAAAATGATAAAATAAAATAAAAACTTTTTTCTGATATTTACAAAATAAAAATAAAAAATCTTGATAAAATCCAAATTATAATCATTTACAATTAAGAGGAGAACATAAAAAAAACCTCATAAGGTACATAATAACAAAAAAAAAATTTTGTTTTACTGCAGGAAAGAAAAGTACTGCTTAATTAAATAAAAATATTAAACTAATGCCAAATATCTCCATGAAAATATTTATCCACGTGCAAATTCCTCATTAAAAAAAAAAAAAAAAAAAAAAATCACCAAATTTTGTAGGTATTTTTCTCACTAATTTTTATTATTCACGTGAAATTAAAAATATTTCATTTTTTTTTTTTTTGGAAAATAAAAAAAATATATAAATGCCTATATATAAATATAAAACCTTTTACTGAATCTGGGTTAAAAACGGAAAAAGGGTAAAATAAATTAGAAAAAATATCAGACCTATATTTATAAATTTGATACCAAATGAAAGGGGCGATTTTTCTCAATCCAGGGGTGCAAACAGTTTTTCGATGCGACAATTAGATTTTTAAAAAATAACTAAAGTATAAAATTTAAGTGGCAACGGAAAAACGTAAAAAGGGAAAAATAAATTAGAAGTATCAGACCTATCGTTACAAATTCAGTACCAAACGGAAGTGGTGATTTTTCTGAATCTTAGGGTGTAAACAGTTTTTCGATACGACAATTAGATGTTTTAAAATTAACTAAAGTATGAAACTCAGATGGCAAAACTTCATATCAATTTTTTCATAATTTGTAGTGCGAATCACGCGAATAAAAAATCTCTTTATCTTAAAAATTGATTTTTGCGTTTTATTTTTCCATTCAAAGCCTTTTAGTGAAAAAATATTTATGGCGCATGCGCAGGCGTTTTTTACCCACAATTTAAACACTAATCAGAATTTTGAAAATTTCTATAGATATAATTTTAAGTTGGGTGAAGACCTAAGTTTCTGCCAAGCGCCGTTGAATTCCGTCCAGCCGTTCTCGAGTGATGCCCGGACAAACGTGTTTTAGTCTTTTACCCCCCAGGGGGTAACGGGGGGGAATTTCTGAAAAGTTGATAGATATAATTTTAAGTTGGGTGAAGACCTAAATCCCTGCCAAGCGCCGTTGAATTCCGTCCTGCCGTTCTCAAGTGATGCCCGGACAAAAAAAGCGACATACGGACACGATGACACACACACACACACACACAGGCAAAATTTTCTGAAGTCATTTTCGGCTTTCATGGGGTGTAAAACGTGAAGATATCGCAAAATTTTTCGATTCCGACAAATTTACAGACAAAAGTCTGATTTTATTAATATAGATAGAGAAAGTATTGGATTCGCGAAAATTTTCGACCTCCGTTTTTTGACGGATCTACACGTTTTGGGATGTCCTGAACACGAATTGATAGTTTTTAAAAAATGTCTGTCTGTGTGTCTGTCTGTATCATTTTTTTGTGGACGCTGTATCTCACGAACCAATGAATGAAATTTAACCAAACTTGGTATTTAGTTGCACCCTGACATGAACTGGTGCCCATTAGATTTGGGAATCAATAGCTCAACAGGTGGCGCTGTAATCGCATTTTATGCAAATTTTTAACATGGCAGCATAGGACAAAATTCTGTATAAATGGGCATAATGAGAGTTATTTTAAACTTGTGATTGTAAAATTAATATAAATTATCGATAATAGTAGTACTTAACTAGGGAAAAAAATTGTGCATGGGGGGGGGGCATCGGTTCCCCCCCCTGTGGTGATGTACCCCTCCGGGGGTGTTAAATTTTGAAGATGGGTATCATTCGAAAGATCTCGTCAATACCTTTAAAACGAATGGTTGAACCATAAATCTGTGATAATTTAAAACAAAGTTATCGATTTTTTTTTACTTTTAACAAAAAAAAAAAAAAAAAAAAAAAAAACTTAGAAAAAAGTTCGCATTTTTTTTTTTTTTTTTTTAATATTGTTAGTGATTGAATATGCATTAATTTTTACAAAAAAAAAATCGTTTTTTTTTTTTTTTTTTTTTTTTTAACGAAATTTTACCAAACTTGGTATTTAGTTGGTCCCCGACATAAACTGGTGCTGATTATATTTGGGGATCAATAGCTCAACAGGAGGCGCTGTGATAGCATTTTATCTAAATTTTTAACATGGCTGAATAGGACAAAAATTCGTATAAATGTGCATAATAAGAGTTATTTTACACTTGTGATTGTAAAATTAATATGAATTATTGATAATAGTAGTAGTTAACTAGGAAAAAAAATTGTGCATGGGGGGCATCGGTTCCCCCCCTGGGGGGGAAGTACCCTCGGGGGGGTTAAATTTTGAAGATGGGTATCATTCGACAGATCTCGTCAATACCTTTAAAACGAATGGTTGAACTATAATTCTGTGATAATTTAAAACAAAGTTATCGATTTTTTTTACTTTTAACCAAAAAAAAAAAAAAAAAAAAAACAGAAAAAAGTTCGCATTTTTTCTTTTTTTTTTAAATATTGTTAGTGATTGAATATGTATTAATTTTTACGAAAAAAAAAAAAAAAAAAAAAAACCTTAGGAAAAAAAATCGTTTTTTTTTTTTTTAAATATTGTTACTGATTGAATATGTATAGGAAAATATAGAAGAAAGTCTTGTGATGGCCACAACATACTAGTTTTAACAGATACTATATGAGTTCTGTGCCAATTTCCCATACCTGCTGGTGTAAAAACAAAAAAGAAAAGAAAAGAAAAGAAAGAGGACTACGAAATGTTAATTTAAATGTTGGAATGTAATATCTTACACGCAATCTTTATTTGAGATTCCCTTACTTAATTCAAGCAGTTTCAAAGCCTATTAAAGCATAAATTAAACGTTTACTCTTCATGCGTTTCAATAAAAATGTGGTTGCTGAAAAAATTACTCACAAGGAAACATTCAAAAGCTGTCATCTTCAAAAAGTATTGAAAAAAATATATGTGATTCTACTCTTCATAAAACACCAGAAAATGAAAAAAATATCGGCTGAAATTAATTACAGCGATCACAAAAAATTATCAAAATTAAGCATATTTGGCGATTTCACACTGCTAGGCGATTGAGTTTGAGTACTTGGCGGAAAAGCAAAACACGGTTCTGTTCGTACACGGCAATCTCGGTGCTAGCAAACGTATCGCCTAAGAGCGCTAAATCGCCAAATATGCTTAATTTTGATAATTTTTTGTGGTCGCTGTAATTCATTTCAGCTGATATTTTTTTCATTTTCTGGTGTTTTAGGAAGAGTAGAATCACATATATTTTTTTTCAATACTTTTTGAAGATGACACCTTTTGAATGTTTCCTTGTCAGATTCACTTAAATAAAAAGAATATGAAATTTTCCCCGAGGTCTTTTTCCGAGTTTAATGAAGTCTTTTTATCATTTGTCAAATTATATAATCCTTAAGACAAGTGTCGTCATTATTCATTAATTTTTGCTTCTGAGAAAGATAAAATGAAGAAAAAGAACTTATTTTAATGATATCCGAAAGCTTCCTGGCATGCTAGAACTTCTAAAATGAAAAAAAAAAAAAAAAAGATAATATAAAATTTTAAAGTAATCGATCAATTTAAAGTAAAATCTGTGAAGACTGCAGTGTATATCATTAGAAAATATTAATATCGGAAAAATATTTAAAAAATAAATGTTTTGAAGTAGAACAAAAGGCACAGGAAAAGTGCATGAATGAGGATTTTTTTTTCTAAAGAAGCATCAATATAAATAATATTAAAACTACATTTACTAGTAATATATTTAAATTTTATGTAGTAGATCTAGGAATTTATATAATATGCATGCAGTTTAAAATAAAGAAAAAATTATAAAAAGTATTATTAAATTATTTTTAGAATAATAATAATAATAATAATAAAAGATTGGAGTGATTCCACTCGACTTTTTTGAGCAACAACTGTTGGTTAAATAAATTAAAGCAAGAGAAATCAGTAAAAAAAAAAAAAATAAAAAAAAAAAAACGAAAGTAAGAAAGAAAGAGAAAATTATAATAGTGTGTTTGAGTATTTTCACCCAACTAGCATGTTTGCTTAATTTTTGGTCATAATGATTATTAAGAAAAAAAAAAATCTTTGCATCTCTGTAAATTCTATGAATGATAGGTTCTCCAAAATTTATGCAGATCGTACAACGGTGGCCTATAACATGTATATAAATTCAAAGCTCAATTTAGATTCCATCGCACTTCAAAATAATTTCAGCTCATAGGCCTAGGCTATAATCAAAAAGAAGTTTTCGTTGGGTCCCTGTAAAAAAAAAAAAAAAAAGGAAGACTGTAAATGCTAGATATCTCAAAATACTTACAGTTCTTTCTTCTTTTGGTAGTTGATAACGCCTATACAAACTACTATTCGGCTTTCATGGGGTGTAAAACGTGAAGATATCGCAAAATTTTTCGATTCCGACAAATTTACAGACAAAAGTCTGATTTTATTAATATACATAGAGAAAGTATTGGATTCGCGAAAATTTTCGACCTCCGTTTTTTGACGGATCTACACGTTTTGGGATGTCCTGAACACGAATTGATAGTTTTTAAAAAATGTCTGTCTGTGTGTCTGTCTGTGTGTCTGTCTGTCTGTATCATTTTTTTGTGGACGCTGTATCTCACGAACCAATGAATGAAATTTAACCAAACTTGGTATTTAGTTGCACCCTGACATGAACTGGTGCCCATTAGATTTGGGAATCAATAGCTCAACAGGTGGCGCTGTAATCGCATTTTATGCAAATTCTTAACATGGCAGAATAGGACAAAATTCTGTATAAATGGGCATAATGAGAGTTATTTTAAACTTGCGATTGTAAAATTAATATAAATTATCGATAATAGTAGTAGTTAACTAGGAAAAAAAATTGTGCATGGGGGGGGGGGCATCGGTTCCCCCCCCTGTGGTGAAGTACCCCTCCGGGGGGGTTAAATTTTGAAGATGGGTATCATTCGAAAGATCTCGTCAATACCTTTAAAACGAATGGTTGAACCATAAATCTGTGATAATTTAAAACAAAGTTATCGATTTTTTTTTACTTTTAACAAAAAAAAAAAAAAAAAAAAAACTTAGAAAAAAGTTCGCATTTTTTTTTTTTTTTTTAATATTGTTAGTGATTGAATATGCATTAATTTTTACAAAAAAAAAATCGTTTTTTTTTTTTTTTTTTTAACGAAATTTTACCAAACTTGGTATTTAGTTGGTCCCCGACATAAACCGGTGCTGATTATATTTGGGGATCAATAGCTCAACAGGAGGCGCTGTGATAGCATTTTATCTAAATTTTTAACATGGCTGAATAGGACAAAAATTCGTATAAATGTGCATAATAAGAGTTATTTTACACTTGTGATTGTAAAATTAATATGAATTATTGATAATAGTAGTAGTTAACTAGGAAAAAAATTGTGCATGGGGGGCATCGGTTCCCCCCCTGGGGGGGGAAGTACCCTCGGGGGGGTTAAATTTTGAAGATGGGTATCATTCGACAGATCTCGTCAATACCTTTAAAACGAATGGTTGAACTATAATTCTGTGATAATTTAAAACAAAGTTATCGATTTTTTTTACTTTTAACCAAAAAAAAAAAAAAAAAAAAAAAAAAAAACAGAAAAAAGTTCGCATTTTTTCTTTTTTTTTAAAATATTGTTAGTGATTGAATATGTATTAATTTTTACGAAAAAAAAAAAAAAAAAAAAAACCTTAGGAAAAAAAATCGTTTTTTTTTTTTTTAAATATTGTTACTGATTGAATATGTATAGGAAAATATAGAAGAAAGTCTTGTGATGGCCACAACATACTAGTTTTAACAGATACTATATGAGTTCTGTGCCAATTTCCCATACCTGCTGGTGTAAAAACAAAAAAGAAAAGAAAAGAAAAGAAAGAGGACTACGAAATGTTAATTTAAATGTTGGAATGTAATATCTTACACGCAATCTTTATTTGAGATTCCCTTACTTAATTCAAGCAGTTTCAAAGCCTATTAAAGCATAAATTAAACGTTTACTCTTCATGCGTTTCAATAAAAATGTGGTTGCTGAAAAAATTACTCACAAGGAAACATTCAAAAGCTGTCATCTTCAAAAAGTATTGAAAAAAATATATGTGATTCTACTCTTCATAAAACACCAGAAAATGAAAAAAATATCGGCTGAAATTAATTACAGCGATCACAAAAAATTATCAAAATTAAGCATATTTGGCGATTTCACACTGCTAGGCGATTGAGTTTGAGTACTTGGCGGAAAAGCAAAACACGGTTCTGTTCGTACACGGCAATCTCGGTGCTAGCAAACGTATCGCCTAAGAGCGCTAAATCGCCAAATATGCTTAATTTTGATAATTTTTTGTGGTCGCTGTAATTCATTTCAGCTGATATTTTTTTCATTTTCTGGTGTTTTAGGAAGAGTAGAATCACATATATTTTTTTTCAATACTTTTTGAAGATGACACCTTTTGAATGTTTCCTTGTCAGATTCACTTAAATAAAAAGAATATGAAATTTTCCCCGAGGTCTTTTTCCGAGTTTAATGAAGTCTTTTTATCATTTGTCAAATTATATAATCCTTAAGACAAGTGTCGTCATTATTCATTAATTTTTGCTTCTGAGAAAGATAAAATGAAGAAAAAGAACTTATTTTAATGATATCCGAAAGCTTCCTGGCATGCTAGAACTTCTAAAATGAAAAAAAAAAAAAAAAAAGATAATATAAAATTTTAAAGTAATCGATCAATTTAAAGTAAAATCTGTGAAGACTGCAGTGTATATCATTAGAAAATATTAATATCGGAAAAATATTTAAAAAATAAATGTTTTGAAGTAGAACAAAAGGCACAGGAAAAGTGCATGAATGAGGATTTTTTTTTCTAAAGAAGCATCAATATAAATAATATTAAAACTACATTTACTAGTAATATATTTAAATTTTATGTAGTAGATCTAGGAATTTATATAATATGCATGCAGTTTAAAATAAAGAAAAAATTATAAAAAGTATTATTAAATTATTTTTAGAATAATAATAATAATAATAATAAAAGATTGGAGTGATTCCACTCGACTTTTTTGAGCAACAACTGTTGGTTAAATAAATTAAAGCAAGAGAAATCAGTAAAAAAAAAAAAAATAAAAAAAAAAAAACGAAAGTAAGAAAGAAAGAGAAAATTATAATAGTGTGTTTGAGTATTTTCACCCAACTAGCATGTTTGCTTAATTTTTGGTCATAATGATTATTAAGAAAAAAAAAAATCTTTGCATCTCTGTAAATTCTATGAATGATAGGTTCTCCAAAATTTATGCAGATCGTACAACGGTGGCCTATAACATGTATATAAATTCAAAGCTCAATTTAGATTCCATCGCACTTCAAAATAATTTCAGCTCATAGGCCTAGGCTATAATCAAAAAGAAGTTTTCGTTGGGTCCCTGTAAAAAAAAAAAAAAAAAAGGAAGACTGTAAATGCTAGATATCTCAAAATACTTACAGTTCTTTCTTCTTTTGGTAGTTGATAACGCCTATACAAACTACTATTCGGCTTTCATGGGGTGTAAAACGTGAAGATATCGCAAAATTTTTCGATTCCGACAAATTTACAGACAAAAGTCTGATTTTATTAATATACATAGAGAAAGTATTGGATTCGCGAAAATTTTCGACCTCCGTTTTTTGACGGATCTACACGTTTTGGGATGTCCTGAACACGAATTGATAGTTTTTAAAAAATGTCTGTCTGTGTGTCTGTCTGTGTGTCTGTCTGTCTGTATCATTTTTTTGTGGACGCTGTATCTCACGAACCAATGAATGAAATTTAACCAAACTTGGTATTTAGTTGCACCCTGACATGAACTGGTGCCCATTAGATTTGGGAATCAATAGCTCAACAGGTGGCGCTGTAATCGCATTTTATGCAAATTCTTAACATGGCAGAATAGGACAAAATTCTGTATAAATGGGCATAATGAGAGTTATTTTAAACTTGTGATTGTAAAATTAATATAAATTATCGATAATAGTAGTAGTTAACTAGGAAAAAAAATTGTGCATGGGGGGGGGCATCGGTTCCCCCCCCTGTGGTGAAGTGCCCCTCCGGGGGGGTTAAATTTTGAAGATGGGTATCATTCGAAAGATCTCGTCAATACCTTTAAAACGAATGGTTGAACCATAAATCTATGATAATTTAAAACAAAGTTATCGATTTTTTTTTACTTTTAACAAAAAAAAAAAAAAAAAAAAACTTAGAAAAAAGTTCGCATTTTTTTTTTTTTTTTTAATATTGTTAGTGATTGAATATGCATTAATTTTTACAAAAAAAAAATCGTTTTTTTTTTTTTTTTTAACGAAATTTTACCAAACTTGGTATTTAGTTGGTCCCCGACATAAACCGGTGCTGATTATATTTGGGGATCAATAGCTCAACAGGAGGCGCTGTGATAGCATTTTATCTAAATTTTTAACATGGCTGAATAGGACAAAAATTCGTATAAATGTGCATAATAAGAGTTATTTTACACTTGTGATTGTAAAATTAATATGAATTATTGATAATAGTAGTAGTTAACCAGGAAAAAAAATTGTGCATGGGGGGCATCGGTTCCCCCCTGGGGGGGGAAGTACCCTCGGGGGGGGTTAAATTTTGAAGATGGGTATCATTCGACAGATCTCGTCAATACCTTTAAAACGAATGGTTGAACTATAATTCTGTGATAATTTAAAACAAAGTTATCGATTTTTTTTACTTTTAACCAAAAAAAAAAAAAAACAGAAAAAAGTTCGCATTTTTTCTTTTTTTTTTTAAATATTGTTAGTGATTGAATATGTATTAATTTTTACGAAAAAAAAAAAAAAAAAAAAAAAAAAAACCTTAGGAAAAAAAATCGTTTTTTTTTTTTTTTTTTTTTTAAATATTGTTACTGATTGAATATGTATAGGAAAATATAGAAGAAAGTCTTGTGATGGCCACAACATACTAGTTTTAACAGATACTATATGAGTTCTGTGCCAATTTCCCATACCTGCTGGTGTAAAAACAAAAAAGAAAAGAAAAGAAAAGAAAGAGGACTACGAAATGTTAATTTAAATGTTGGAATGTAATATCTTACACGCAATCTTTATTTGAGATTCCCTTACTTAATTCAAGCAGTTTCAAAGCCTATTAAAGCATAAATTAAACGTTTACTCTTCATGCGTTTCAATAAAAATGTGGTTGCTGAAAAAATTACTCACAAGGAAACATTCAAAAGCTGTCATCTTCAAAAAGTATTGAAAAAAATATATGTGATTCTACTCTTCATAAAACACCAGAAAATGAAAAAAATATCGGCTGAAATTAATTACAGCGATCACAAAAAATTATCAAAATTAAGCATATTTGGCGATTTCACACTGCTAGGCGATTGAGTTTGAGTACTTGGCGGAAAAGCAAAACACGGTTCTGTTCGTACACGGCAATCTCGGTGCTAGCAAACGTATCGCCTAAGAGCGCTAAATCGCCAAATATGATTAATTTTGATAATTTTTTGTGGTCGCTGTAATTCATTTCAGCTGATATTTTTTTCATTTTCTGGTGTTTTAGGAAGAGTAGAATCACATATATTTTTTTTCAATACTTTTTGAAGATGACACCTTTTGAATGTTTCCTTGTCAGATTCACTTAAATAAAAAGAATATGAAATTTTCCCCGAGGTCTTTTTCCGAGTTTAATGAAGTCTTTTTATCATTTGTCAAATTATATAATCCTTAAGACAAGTGTCGTCATTATTCATTAATTTTTGCTTCTGAGAAAGATAAAATGAAGAAAAAGAACTTATTTTAATGATATCCGAAAGCTTCCTGGCATGCTAGAACTTCTAAAATGAAAAAAAAAAAAAAAAAAAAGATAATATAAAATTTTAAAGTAATCGATCAATTTAAAGTAAAATCTGTGAAGACTGCATTGTATATCATTAGAAAATATTAATATCGGAAAAATATTTAAAAAATAAATGTTTTGAAGTAGAACAAAAGGCACAGGAAAAGTGCATGAATGAGGATTTTTTTTTCTAAAGAAGCATCAATATAAATAATATTAAAACTACATTTACTAGTAATATATTTAAATTTTATGTAGTAGATCTAGGAATTTATATAATATGCATGCAGTTTAAAATAAAGAAAAAATTATAAAAAGTATTATTAAATTATTTTTAGAATAATAATAATAATAATAATAATAAAAGATTGGAGTGATTCCACTCGACTTTTTTGAGCAACAACTGTTGGTTAAATAAATTAAAGCAAGAGAAATCAGTAAAAAAAAAAAAAAATAAAAAAATAAAACGAAAGTAAGAAAGAAAGAGAAAATTATAATAGTGTGTTTGAGTATTTTCACCCAACTAGCATGTTTGCTTAATTTTTGGTCATAATGATTATTAAGAAAAAAAAAATCTTTGCATCTCTGTAAATTCTATGAATGATAGGTTCTCCAAAATTTATGCAGATCGTACAACGGTGGCCTATAACATGTATATAAATTCAAAGCTCAATTTAGATTCCATCGCACTTCAAAATAATTTCAGCTCATAGGCCTAGGCTATAATCAAAAAGAAGTTTTCGTTGGGTCCCTGTAAAAAAAAAAAAAAAAAAGGAAGACTGTAAATGCTAGATATCTCAAAATACTTACAGTTCTTTCTTCTTTTGGTAGTTGATAACGCCTATACAAACTACTATTCGGCTTTCATGGGGTGTAAAACGTGAAGATATCGCAAAATTTTTCGATTCCGACAAATTTACAGACAAAAGTCTGATTTTATTAATATAGATAGAGAAAGTATTGGATTCGCGAAAATTTTCGACCTCCGTTTTTTGACGGATCTACACGTTTTGGGATGTCCTGAACACGAATTGATAGTTTTTAAAAAATGTCTGTCTGTGTGTCTGTCTGTCTGTATCATTTTTTTGTGGACGCTGTATCTCACGAACCAATGAATGAAATTTAACCAAACTTGGTATTTAGTTGCACCCTGACATGAACTGGTGCCCATTAGATTTGGGAATCAATAGCTCAACAGGTGGCGCTGTAATCGCATTTTATGCAAATTCTTAACATGGCAGAATAGGACAAAATTCTGTATAAATGGGCATAATGAGAGTTATTTTAAACTTGTGATTGTAAAATTAATATAAATTATCGATAATAGTAGTAGTTAACTAGGAAAAAAAATTGTGCATGGGGGGGGGCATCGGTTCCCCCCCTGTGGTGAAGTGCCCCTCCGGGGGGGTTAAATTTTGAAGATGGGTATCATTCGAAAGGTCTCGTCAATACCTTTAAAACGAATGGTTGAACCATAAATCTGTGATAATTTAAAACAAAGTTATCGATTTTTTTTTACTTTTAACAAAAAAAAAAAAAAAAAAACAGAAAAAAGTTCGCATTTTTTTTTTTTTTTTTTTTTTTTTTTAACGAAATTTTACCAAACTTGGTATTTAGTTGGTCCCCGACATAAACTGATGCTGATTATATTTGGGGATCAATAGCTCAACAGGAGGCGCTGTGATAGCATTTTATCTAAATTTTTAACATGGCAGAATAGGACAAAAATTCGTATAAATGTGCATAATAAGAGTTATTTTACACTTGTTATTGTAAAATTAATATGAATTATTGATAATAGTAGTAGTTAACTAGGAAAAAAAATTGTGCATGGGGGGCATCGGTTCCCCCCCTGGGGTGGGAAGTACCCCCGGGGGGGGGGTTAAATTTTGAAGATGGGTATCATTCGACAGATCTCGTCAATACCTTTAAAACGAATGGTTGAACTATAATTCTGTGATAATTTAAAACAAAGTTATCGATTTTTTTTACTTTTAACCAAAAAAAAAACAGAAAAAAGTTCGCATTTTTTCTTTTTTTTTTTTTAAATATTGTTAGTGATTGAATATGTATTAATTTTTACAAAAAAAAAAAAAAAAAAAAAACCTTAGAAAAAAAAATCTTTTTTTTTTTTTTTTTTTTTTTTTTAATATTGTTACTGATTGAATATGTATAGGAAAATATAGAAGAAAGTCTTGTGATGGCCACAACATACTAGTTTTAACAGATACTATATGAGTTCTGTGCCAATTTCCCATACCTGCTGGTGTAAAAAAAAAAAAAAAAAAAAAGAAAAGAAAAGAAAGAGGACTACGAAATGTTAATTTAAATGTTGGAATGTAATATCTTACACGCAATCTTTATTTGAGATTCCCTTACTTAATTCAAGCAGTTTCAAAGCCTATTAAAGCATAAATTAAACGTTTACTCTTCATGCGTTTCAATAAAAATGTGGTTGCTGAAAAAATTACTCAGATTCACTTAAATAAAAAGAATATGAAATTTTCCCCGAGGTCTTTTTCCGAGTTTAATGAAGTCTTTTTATCATTTGTCAAATTATATAATCCTTAAGACAAGTGTCGTCATTATTCATTAATTTTTGCTTCTGAGAAAGATAAAATGAATAAAAAGAACTTATTTTAATGATATCCGAAAGCTTCCTGGCATGCTAGAACTTCTAAAATTAAAAAAAAAAAAAAAAAAAAAAAAAAGATAATATAAAATTTTAAAGTAATCGATCAATTTAAAGTAAAATCTGTGAAGACTGCAGTGTATATCATTAGAAAATATTAATATCGGAAAAATATTTAAAAAATAAATGTTTTGAAGTAGAACAAAAGGCACAGGAAAAGTGCATGAATGAGGATTTTTTTTTCTAAAGAAGCATCAATATAAATAATATTAAAACTACATTTACTTGTAATATATTTAAATTTTATGTAATAGATCTAGGAATTTATATAATATGCATGCAGTTTAAAATAAAGAAAAAATTATAAAAAGTATTATTAAATTATTTTTAGAATAATAATAATAATAATAATAAAAGATTAGAGTGATTCCACTCGACTTTTTGAGCAACAACTGTTGGTTAAATAAATTAAAGCAAGAGAAATCAGTAAAAAAAAAAAATAAAATAAAAAAAAAAAACGAAAGAAAGAAAGAAAGAGAAAATTATAATAGTGTGTTTGAGTATTTTCACCCAACTAGCATGTTTGCTTAATTTTTGGTCATAATGATTATTAAGAAAAAAAAATCTTTGCATCTCTGTAAATTCTATGAATGATAGGTTCTCCAAAATTTATGCAGATCGTACAACGGTGGCCTATAACATGTATATAAATTCAAAGCTCAATTTAGATTCCATCGCACTTCAAAATAATTTCAGCTCATAGGCCTAGGCTATAATCAAAAAGAAGTTTTCGTTGGGTCCCTGTAAAAAAAAAAAAAAAAGGAAGACTGTAAATGCTAGATATCTCAAAATCCTTACAGTTCTTTCTTCTTTTGGTAGTTGATAACGCCTATACAAACTACTATTCGGCTTTCATGGGGTGTAAAACGTGAAGATATCGCAAAATTTTTCGATTCCGACAAATTTACAGACAAAAGTCTGATTTTATTAATATAGATAGAGAAAGTATTGGATTCGCGAAAATTTTCGACCTCCGTTTTTTGACGGATATACACGTTTTGGGATGTCCTGAACACGAATTGATAGTTTTTAAAAAATGTCTGTCTGTGTGTCTGTCTGTCTGTATCATTTTTTTGTGAACGCTGTATCTCACGAACCAATGAATGAAATTTAACCAAACTTGGTATTTAGTTGCACCCTGACATGAACAGGCGCCCATTAGATTTGGGAATCAATAGCTCAACAGGTGGCGCTGTAATCGCATTTTATGCAAATTTTTAACATGGCAGCATAGGACAAAATTCTGTATAAATGGGCATAATGAGAGTTATTTTAAACTTGTGATTGTAAAATTAATATGAATTATTGATAATAGTAGTAGTTAACTAGGAAAAAAAATTGTGCATGGGGGGCATCGTTTCCCCCCCTGGGGAGGGAAGTACCCTCGGGGGGGTTAAATTTTGAAGATGGGTATCATTCGACAGATCTCGTCAATACCTTTAAAACGAATGGTTGAACTATAATTCTGTGATAATTTAAAACAAAGTTATCGATTTTTTTTACTTTTAACCAAAAAAAAAAAAAAAAAACAGAAAAAAGTTCGCATTTTTTCTTTTTTTTTTAAATATTGTTAGTGATTGAATATGTATTAATTTTTACGAAAAAAAAAAAAAAAAAACCTTAGGAAAAAAAATCGTTTTTTTTTTTTTTTTTTTTTTTTTTTTTTAATATTGTTACTGATTGAATATGAATAGGAAAATATAGAAGAAAGTCTTGTGATGGCCACAACATACTAGTTTTAACAGATACTATATGAGTTCTGTGCCAATTTCCCATACCTGCTGGTGTAAAAACAAAAAAGAAAAGAAAAGAAAAGAAAGAGGACTACGAAATGTTAATTTAAATGTTGGAATGTAATATCTTACACGCAATCTTTATTTGAGATTCCCTTACTTAATTCAAGCAGTTTCAAAGCCTATTAAAGCATAAATTAAACGTTTACTCTTCATGCGTTTCAATAAAAATGTGGTTGCTGAAAAAATTACTCACAAGGAAACATTCAAAAGCTGTCATCTTCAAAAAGTATTGAAAAAAATATATGTGATTCTACTCTTCATAAAACACCAGAAAATGAAAAAAATATCGGCTGAAATTAATTACAGCGATGACAAAAAATTATCAAAATTAAGCATATTTGGCGATTTCACACTGCTAGGCGATTGAGTTTGAGTACTTGGCGGAAAAGCAAAACACGGTTCTGTTCGTACACGGCAATCTCGGTGCTAGCAAACGTATCGCCTAAGAGCGCTAAATCGCCAAATATGCTTAATTTTGATAATTTTTTGTGGTCGCTGTAATTCATTTCAGCCGATATTTTTTTCATTTTCTGGTGTTTTAGGAAGAGTAGAATCACATATATTTTTTTTTCAATACTTTTTGAAGATGACACCTTTTGAATGTTTCCTTGTCAGATTCACTTAAATAAAAAGAATATGAAATTTTCCCCGAGGTCTTTTTCCGAGTTTAATGAAGTCTTTTTATTATTTGTCAAATTATATAATCCTTAAGACAAGTGTCGTCATTATTCATTAATTTTTGCTTCTGAGAAAGATAAAATGAAGAAAAAGAACTTATTTTAATGATATCCGAAAGCTTCCTGGCATGCTAGAACTTCTAAAATGAAAAAAAAAAAAAAAAAAGATAATATAAAATTTTAAAGTAATCGATCAATTTAAAGTAAAATCTGTGAAGACTGCAGTGTATATCATTAGAAAATATTAATATCGGAAAAATATTTAAAAAATAAATGTTTTGAAGTAGAACAAAAGGCACAGCAAAAGTGCATGAATGAGGATTTTTTTTTCTAAAGAAGCATCAATATAAATAATATTAAAACTACATTTACTAGTAATATATTTAAATTTTATGTAGTAGATCTAGGAATTTATATAATATGCATGCAGTTTAAAATAAAGAAAAAATTATAAAAAGTATTATTAAATTATTTTTAGAATAATAATAATAATAATAATAATAAAAGATTGGAGTGATTCCACTCGACTTTTTTGAGCAACAACTGTTGGTTAAATAAATTAAAGCAAGAGAAATCAGTAAAAAAAAAAAATAAAAAAAAAAAAACGAAAGTAAGAAAGAAAGAGAAAATTATAATAGTGTGTTTGAGTATTTTCACCCAACTAGCATGTTTGCTTAATTTTTGGTCATAATGATTATTAAGAAAAAAAAAATCTTTGCATCTCTGTAAATTCTATGAATGATAGGTTCTCCAAAATTTATGCAGATCGTACAACGGTGGCCTATAACATGTATATAAATTCAAAGCTCAATTTAGATTCCATCGCACTTCAAAATAATTTCAGCTCATAGGCCTAGGCTATAATCAAAAAGAAGTTTTCGTTGGGTCCCTGTAAAAAAAAAAAAAAGGAAGACTGTAAATGCTAGATATCTCAAAATACTTACAGTTCTTTCTTCTTTTGGTAGTTGATAACGCCTATACAAACTACTATTCGGCTTTCATGGGGTGTAAAACGTGAAGATATCGCAAAATTTTACAAATTTACAGACAAAAGTCTGATTTTATTAATATAGATAGAGAAAGTATTGGATTCGCGAAAATTTTCGACCTCCGTTTTTTGACGGATCTACACGTTTTGGGATGTCCTGAACACGAATTGATAGTTTTTAAAAAATGTCTGTCTGTGTGTCTGTCTGTGTGTCTGTCTGTCTGTATCATTTTTTTGTGGACGCTGTATCTCACGAACCAATGAATGAAATTTAACCAAACTTGGTATTTAGTTGCACCCTGACATGAACTGGTGCCCATTAGATTTGGGAATCAATAGCTCAACATGTGGCGCTGTAATCGCATTTTATGCAAATTCTTAACATGGCAGAATAGGACAAAATTCTGTATAAATGGGCATAATGAGAGTTATTTTAAACTTGTGATTGTAAAATTAATATAAATTATCGATAATAGTAGTAGTTAACTAGGAAAAAAAATTGTGCATGGGGGGGGGGGCATCGGTTCCCCCCCTGTGGTGAAGTACCCCTCCGGGGGGGTTAAATTTTGAAGATGGGTATCATTCGAAAGATCTCGTCAATACCTTTAAAACGAATGGTTGAACCATAAATCTGTGATAATTTAAAACAAAGTTATCGATTTTTTTTTACTTTTAACAAAAAAAAAAAAAAAAAAAAAAAAACTTAGAAAAAAGTTCGCATTTTTTTTTTTTTTTTTTTTTTTTTTTTTAACGAAATTTTACCAAACTTGGTATTTAGTTGGTCCCCGACATAAACTGATGCTGATTATATTTGGGGATCAATAGCTCAACAGGAGGCGCTGTGATAGCATTTTATCTAAATTTTTAACATGGCAGAATAGGACAAAAATTCGTATAAATGTGCATAATAAGAGTTATTTTACACTTGTTATTGTAAAATTAATATGAATTATTGATAATAGTAGTAGTTAACTAGGAAAAAAAATTGTGCATGGGGGGCATCGGTTCCCCCCCTGGGGAGGGAAGTACCCCCGAGGGGGGTTAAATTTTGAAGATGGGTATCATTCGACAGATCTCGTCAATACCTTTAAAACGAATGGTTGAACTATAATTCTGTGATAATTTAAAACAAAGTTATCGATTTTTTTTACTTTTAACCAAAAAAAAAAAAAAAACAGAAAAAGTTCGCATTTTTTCTTTTTTTTTTTTAAATATTGTTAGTGATTGAATATGTATTAATTTTTACAAAAAAAAAAAAAAAAAAAAAAAAAAAAAAAAAAAAAAAACCTTAGAAAAAAAAATCTTTTTTTTTTTTTTTTTTTTTTTTTTTTAATATTGTTACTGATTGAATATGTATAGGAAAATATAGAAGAAAGTCTTGTGATGGCCACAACATACTAGTTTTAACAGATACTATATGAGTTCTGTGCCAATTTCCCATACCTGCTGGTGTAAAAAAAAAAAAAAAAAAAAAGAAAAGAAAAGAAAGAGGACTACGAAATGTTAATTTAAATGTTGGAATGTAATATCTTTCACGCAATCTTTATTTGAGATTCCCTTACTTAATTCAAGCTGTTTCAAAGCCTATTAAAGCATAAATTAAACGTTTACTCTTCATGCGTTTCAATAAAAATGTGGTTGCTGAAAAAATTACTCAGATTCATTTAAATAAAAAGAATATGAAATTTTCCCCGAGGTCTTTTTCCGAGTTTAATGAAGTCTTTTTATCATTTGTCAAATTATATAATCCTTAAGACAAGTGTCGTCATTATTCATTAATTTTTGCTTCTGAGAAAGATAAAATGAATAAAAAGAACTTATTTTAATGATATCCGAAAGCTTCCTGGCATGCTAGAACTTCTAAAATGAAAAAAAAAAAAAAAAAAAAAAAAAAAAAAGATAATATAAAATTTTAAAGTAATCGATCAATTTAAAGTAAAATCTGTGAAGACTGCAGTGTATATCATTAGAAAATATTAATATCGGAAAAATATTTAAAAAATAAATGTTTTGAAGTAGAACAAAAGGCACAGGAAAAGTGCATGAATGAGGATTTTTTTTTCTAAAGAAGCATCAATATAAATAATATTAAAACTACATTTACTTGTAATATATTTAAATTTTATGTAATAGATCTAGGAATTTATATAATATGCATGCAGTTTAAAATAAAGAAAAAATTATAAAAAGTATTATTAAATTATTTTTAGAATAATAATAATAATAATAATAAAAGATTAGAGTGATTCCACTCGACTTTTTGAGCAACAACTGTTGGTTAAATAAATTAAAGCAAGAGAAATCAGTAAAAAAAAAATAAAATAAAAAAAAAAAAAAAAAACGAAAGAAAGAAAGAAAGAGAAAATTATAATAGTGTGTTTGAGTATTTTCACCCAACTAGCATGTTTGCTTAATTTTTGGTCATAATGATTATTAAGAAAAAAAAATCTTTGCATCTCTGTAAATTCTATGAATGATAGGTTCTCCAAAATTTATGCAGATCGTACAACGGTGGCCTATAACATGTATATAAATTCAAAGCTCAATTTAGATTCCATCGCACTTCAAAATAATTTCAGCTCATAGGCCTAGGCTATAATCAAAAAGAAGTTTTCGTTGGGTCCCTGTAAAAAAAAAAAAAAAGGAAGACTGTAAATGCTAGATATCTCAAAATACTTACAGTTCTTTCTTCTTTTGGTAGTTGATAACGCCTATACAAACTACTATTCGGCTTTCATGGGGTGTAAAACGTGAAGATATCGCAAAATTTTTCGATTCCGACAAATTTACAGACAAAAGTCTGATTTTATTAATATAGATAGAGAAAGTATTGGATTCGCGAAAATTTTCGACCTCCGTTTTTTGACGGATCTACACGTTTTGGGATGTCCTGAACACGAATTGATAGTTTTTAAAAAATGTCTGTCTGTGTGTCTGTCTGTGTGTCTGTCTGTCTGTATCATTTTTTTGTGGACGCTGTATCTCACGAACCAATGAATGAAATTTAACCAAACTTGGTATTTAGTTGCACCCTGACATGAACTGGTGCCCATTAGATTTGGGAATCAATAGCTCAACAGGTGGCGCTGTAATCGCATTTTATGCAAATTTTTAACATGGCAGAATAGGACAAAATTCTGTATAAATGGGCATAATGAGAGTTATTTTAAACTTGTGATTGTAAAATTAATATAAATTATCGATAATAGTAGTAGTTAACTAGGAAAAAAAATTGTGCATGGGGGGGGGCATCGGTTCTCCCCCTGTGGTGAAGTACCCCTCCGGGGGGGTTAAATTTTGAAGATGGGTATCATTCGAAAGATCTCGTCAATACCTTTAAAACGAATGGTTGAACCATAAATCTGTGATAATTTAAAACAAAGTTATCGATTTTTTTTACTTTTAACCAAAAAAAAAAAAAAAAACAGAAAAAAAGTTCGCATTTTTTTTTTTTTTTTTTTTTTTTTTTTTAAATATTGTTACTGATTGAATATGTATAGGAAAATATAGAAGAAAGTCTTGTGATGGCCACAACATACTAGTTTTAACAGATACTATATGAGTTCTGTGCCAATTTCCCATACCTGCTGGTGTAAAAAAAAAAAAAAAAAAGAAAAGAAAAGAAAGAGGACTACGAAATGTTAATTTAAATGTTGGAATGTAATATCTTACACGCAATCTTTATTTGAGATTCCCTTACTTAATTCAAGCAGTTTCAAAGCCTATTAAAGTATAAATTAAACGTTTACTCTTCATGCGTTTCAATAAAAATGTGGTTGCTGAAAAAATTACTCAGAATCACTTAAATAAAAAGAATATGAAATTTTCCCCGAGGTCTTTTTCCGAGTTTAATGAAGTCTTTTTATCATTTGTCAAATTATATAATCCTTAAGACAAGTGTCGTCATTATTCATTAATTTTTGCTTCTGAGAAAGATAAAATGAATAAAAAGAACTTATTTTAATGATATCCGAAAGCTTCCTGGCATGCTAGAACTTCTAAAATGAAAAAAAAAAAAAAAAAAAAAAAAAAAAAGATAATATAAAATTTTAAAGTAATCGATCAATTTAAAGTAAAATCTGTGAAGACTGCAGTGTATATCATTAGAAAATATTAATATCGGAAAAATATTTAAAAAATAAATGTTTTGAAGTAGAACAAAAGGCACAGGAAAAGTGCACGAATGAGGATTTTTTTTTTTCTAAAGAAGCATCAATATAAATAATATTAAAACTACATTTACTTGTAATATATTTAAATTTTATGTATTAGATCTAGGAATTTATATAATATGCATGCAGTTTAAAATAAAGAAAAAATTATAAAAAGTATTATTAAATTATTTTTAGAATAATAATAATAATAATAATAAAAGATTAGAGTGATTCCACTCGACTTTTTGAGCAACAACTGTTGGTTAAATAAATTAAAGCAAGAGAAATCAGTAAAAAAAAAAAAAATAATAAAAAAAAAAAAAACGAAAGAAAGAAAGAAAGAGAAAATTATAATAGTGTGTTTGAGTATTTTCACCCAACTAGCATGTTTGCTTAATTTTTGGTCATAATGATTATTAAGAAAAAAAAATCTTTGCATCTCTGTAAATTCTATGAATGATAGGTTCTCCAAAATTTATGCAGATCGTACAACGGTGGCCTATCACATGTATATAAATTCAAAGCTCAATTTAGATTCCATCGCACTTCAAAATAATTTCAGCTCATAGGCCTAGGCTATAATCAAAAAGAAGTTTTCGTTGGGTCCCTGTAAAAAAAAAAAAAAAAGGAAGACTGTAAATGCTAGATATCTCAAAATCCTTACAGTTCTTTCTTCTTTTGGTAGTTGATAACGCCTATACAAACTACTATTCGGCTTTCATGGGGTGTAAAACGTGAAGATATCGCAAAATTTTTCGATTCCGACAAATTTACAGACAAAAGTCTGATTTTATTAATATAGATAGAGAAAGTATTGGATTCGCGAAAATTTTCGACCTCCGTTTTTTGACGGATCTACACGTTTTGGGATGTCCTGAACACGAATTGATAGTTTTTAAAAAATGTCTGTCTGTGTGTCTGTCTGTGTGTCTGTCTGTCTGTATCATTTTTTTGTGGACGCTGTATCTCACGAACCAATGAATGAAATTTAACCAAACTTGGTATTTAGTTGCACCCTGACATGAACAGGTGCCCATTAGATTTGGGAATCAATAGCTCAACAGGTGGCGCTGTAATCGCATTTTATGCAAATTTTTAACATGGCAGAATAGGACAAAATTCTGTATAAATGGGCATAATGAGAGTTATTTTAAACTTGTGATTGTAAAATTAATATAAATTATCGATAATAGTAGTAGTTAACTAGGAAAAAAAATTGTGCATGGGGGGGGGGGGGCATCGGTTCCCCCCCTGTGGTGAAGTACCCCTCCGGGGGGGTTAAATTTTGAAGATGGGTATCATTCGAAAGATCTCGTCAGTACCTTTAAAACGAAGGGTAGAACCATAAATCTGTGATAATTTAAAACAAAGTTATCGATTTTTTTTTACTTTTAACAAAAAAAAAAAAAAAAAACTTAGAAAAAAGTTCGCATTTTTTTTTTTTTTTTTTTTTTTTTTTTTTTTAATATTGTTAGTGATTGAATATGCATTAATTTTTACAAAAAAAAAAAAAAATCGTTTTTTTTTTTTTTTTTTTTTTTTAACGAAATTTTACCAAACTTGGTATTTAGTTGGTCCCCGACATAAACTGGTGCTGATTATATTTGGGGATCAATAGCTCAACAGGAGGCGCTGTGATAGCATTTTATCTAAATTTTTAACATGGCAGAATAGGACAAAAATTCGTATAAATGTGCATAATAAGAGTTATTTTACACTTGTGATTGTAAAATTAATATGAATTATTGATAATAGTAGTAGTTAACTAGGAAAAAAAATTGTGCATGGGGGCATCGGTTCCCCCCCTGGGGAGGGAAGTACCCCCGGGGGGGGTTAAATTTTGAAGATGGGTATCATTCGACAGATCTCGTCAATACCTTTAAAACGAATGGTTGAACTATAATTCTGTGATAATTTAAAACAAAGTTATCGATTTTTTTTACTTTTAACCAAAAAAAAAAAAAAACTTAGAAAAAAGTTCGCATTTTTTCTTTTTTTTAAAAAATATTGTTAGTGATTGAATATGTATTAATTTTTACAAAAAAAAAAAAAAAAAAAAAAAAAAAAACCCTTAGAAAAAAAAAATCGCTTTTTTTTTTTTTTTTTTTTTTTTTTTTTAATATTGTTACTGATTGAATATGTATAGGAAAATATAGAAGAAAGTCTTGTGATGGCCACAACATACTAGTTTTAACAGATACTATATGAGTTCTGTGCCAATTTCCCATACCTGCTGGTGTTAAAAAAAAAAAAAAAAAAAAAAAAAAAAAAAAAGAAAAGAAAAGAAAGAGGACTACGAAATGTTAATTTAAATGTTGGAATGTAATATCTTACACGCAATCTTTATTTGAGATTCCCTTACTTAATTCAAGCAGTTTCAAAGCCTATTAAAGCATAAATTAAACGTTTACTCTTCATGCGTTTCAATAAAAATGTGGTTGCTGAAAAAATTACTCAGATTCACTTAAATAAAAAGAATATGAAATTTTCCCCGAGGTCTTTTTCCGAGTTTAATGAAGTCTTTTTATCATTTGTCAAATTATATAATCCTTAAGACAAGTGTCGTCATTATTCATTAATTTTTGCTTCTGAGAAAGATAAAATGAATAAAAAGAACTTATTTTAATGATATCCGAAAGCTTCCTGGCATGCTAGAACTTCTAAAATGAAAAAAAAAAAAAAAAAAAAAAGATAATATAAAATTTTAAAGTAATCGATCAATTTAAAGTAAAATCTGTGAAGACTGCAGTGTATATCATTAGAAAATATTAATATCGGAAAAATATTTAAAAAATAAATGTTTTGAAGTAGAACAAAAGGCACAGGAAAAGTGCATGAATGAGGATTTTTTTTTTCTAAAGAAGCATCAATATAAATAATATTAAAACTACATTTACTTGTAATATATATAATAATATAATTGTAATATATATAATAATAATTATTGTGTTACTTGTAACTTACTTAATTAACTTGTAATATATATAATAATAATTATTTTATGTAATAGATCTAGGAATTTATATAATATGCATGCAGTTTAAAATAAAGAAAAAATTATAAAAAGTATTATTAAATTATTTTTAGAATAATAATAATAATAACAATAAAAGATTAGAGTGATTCCACTCGACTTTTTGAGCAACAACTGTTGGTTAAATAAATTAAAGCAAGAGAAATCAGTAAAAAAAAAAAAAAAAAAAAAAAAAAAAAAAACGAAAGAAAGAGAAAATTATAATAGTGTGTTTGAGTATTTTCACCCAACTAGCATGTTTGCTTAATTTTTGGTCATAATGATTATTAAGAAAAAAAAATCTTTGCATCTCTGTAAATTCTATGAATGATAGGTTCTCCAAAATTTATGCAGATCGTACAACGGTGGCCTATAACATGTATATAAATTCAAAGCTCAATTTAGATTCCATCGCACTTCAAAATAATTTCAGCTCATAGGCCTAGGCTATAATCAAAAAGAAGTTTTCGTTGGGTCCCTGTAAAAAAAAAAAAAAAAAAAAAAAAGGAAGACTGTAAATGCTAGATATCTCAAAATCCTTACAGTTCTTTCTTCTTTTGGTAGTTGATAACGCCTATACAAACTACTATTCGGCTTTCATGGGGTGTAAAACGTGAAGATATCGCAAAATTTTTCGATTCCGACAAATTTACAGACAAAAGTCTGATTTTATTAATATAGATAGAGAAAGTATTGGATTCGCGAAAATTTTCGACCTCCGTTTTTTGACGGATCTACACGTTTTGGGATGTCCTGAACACGAATTGATAGTTTTTAAAAAATGTCTGTCTGTGTGTCTGTCAGTGTGTCAGTCTGTCTGTATCATTTTTTGTGAACGCTGTATCTCACGAACCAATGAATGAAATTTAACCAAACTTGGTATTTAGTTGCACCCTGACATGAACTGGTGCCCATTAGATTTGGGAATCAATAGCTCAACAGGTGGCGCTGTAATCGCATTTTATGCAAATTTTTAACATGGCAGCATAGGACAAAATTCTGTATAAATGGGCATAATGAGAGTTATTTTAAACTTGTGATTGTAAAATTAATATAAATTATCGATAATAGTAGTAGTTAACTAGGAAAAAAAATTGTGCATGGGGGGGGGCATCGGTTCCCCCCCTGTGGTGAAGTACCCCTCGGGGGTGTTAAATTTTGAAGATGGGTATCATTCGAAAGATCTCGTCAATACCTTTAAAACGAATGGTTGAACCATAAATCTGTGATAATTTAAAACAAAGTTATCTATTTTTTTTTACTTTTAACAAAAAAAAAAAAAAAAAAAAAAAAAAAAAAAACTTAGAAAAAAGTTCGCATTTTTTTTTTTTTTTTTTTTTATATTGTTAGTGATTGAATATGCATTAATTTTTACAAAAAAAAAAAATCGTTTTTCTTTTTTTTTTTTTTTTTTTTTTTTAACGAAATTTTACCAAACTTGGTATTTAGTTGGTCCCCGACATAAACTGGTGCTGATTATATTTGGGGATCAATAGCTCAACAGGAGGCGCTGTGATAGCATTTTATCTAAATTTTTAACTTGGCAGAATAGGACAAAAATTCGTATAAATGTGCATAATAAGAGTTATTTTACACTTGTGATTGTAAAATTAATATGAATTATTGATAATAGTAGTAGTTAACTAGGAAAAAAAAATGTGCATGGGGGGAACCGGGGGGGGGTTAAATTTTGAAGATGGGTATCATTCGACAGATCTCGTCAATACCTTTAAAACGAATGGTTGAACTATAATTCTGTGATAATTTAAAACAAAGTTATCGATTTTTTTTACTTTTAACCAAAAAAAAAAAAACTTAGAAAAAAGTTCGCATTTTTTCTTTTTTTTTTTAAATATTGTTAGTGATTGAATATGTATTAATTTTTCCAAAAAAAAAAAAAAAAAAAAAAAAAAAACCTTAGAAAAAAAAAATCGTTTTTTTTTTTTTTTTTTTTTTTTTTTTTTTTAAAATATTGTTACTGATTGAATATGTATAGGAAAATATAGAAGAAAGTCTTGTGATGGCCACAACATACTAGTTTTAACAGGTACTATATGAGTTCTGTGCCAATTTCCCATACCTGCTGGTGTAAAAAAAAAAAAAAAAAAAAAAAGAAAAGAAAAGAAAGAGGACTACGAAATGTTAATTTAAATGTTGGAATGTAATATCTTACACGCAATTTTTATTTGAGATTCCCTTACTTAATTCAAGCAGTTTCAAAGCCTATTAAAGCATAAATTAAACGTTTACTCTTCATGCGTTTCAATAAAAATGTGGTTGCTGAAAAAATTACTCAGATTCACTTAAATAAAAAGAATATGAAATTTTCCCCGAGGTCTTTTTCCGAGTTTAATGAAGTCTTTTTATCATTTGTCAAATTATATAATCCTTAAGACAAGTGTCGTCATTATTCATTAATTTTTGCTTCTGAGAAAGATAAAATGAATAAAAAGAACTTATTTTAATGATATCCGAAAGCTTCCTGGCATGCTAGAACTTCTAAAAGGAAAAAAAAAAAAAAAAAAAAAAAAAGATAATATAAAATTTTAAAGTAATCGATCAATTTAAAGTAAAATCTGTGAAGACTGCAGTGTATATCATTAGAAAATATTAATATCGGAAAAATATTTAAAAAATAAATGTTTTGAAGTAGAACAAAAGGCACAGGAAAAGTGCATGAATGAGGATTTTTTTTTTCTAAAGAAGCATCAATATAAATAATATTAAAACTACATTTACTTGTAATATATTTAAATTTTATGTAGTAGATCTAGGAATTTATATAATATGCATGCAGTTTAAAATAAAGAAAAAATTATAAAAAGTATTATTAAATTATTTTTAGAATAATAATAATAATAATAATAAAAGATTGGAGTGACTCCACTCGACTTTTTGAGCAACAACTGTTGGTTAAATAAATTAAAGCAAGAGAAATCAGTAAAAAAAAAAAAAAAAAAAAAAAAAAACGAAAGAAAGAAAGAAAGAGAAAATTATAATAGTGTGTTTGAGTATTTTCACCCAACTAGCATGTTTGCTTAATTTTTTAGTCATAATGATTATTAAGAAAAAAAAAATATTGCATCTCTGTAAATTCTATGAATGATAGGTTCTCCAAAATTTATGCAGATCGTACAACGGTGGCCTATAACATGTATATAAATTCAAAGCTCAATTTAGATTCCATCGCACTTCAAAATAATTTCAGCTCATAGGCCTAGGAAGTTTTCAAAAGGAAGTTTTCGTTGGGTCCCTGTAAAAAAAAAAAAAAAAAGGAAGACTGTAAATGCTAGATATCTCAAAATCCTTACAGTTCTTTCTTCTTTTGGTAGTTGATAACGCCTATACAAATTTGCAGTCCATTCGAATATGGCGTTTAAACGCTATCGCACTTTCAAAAATTTGAACCCATTTGAGTGATATAGAATTAATTTTTCTTTGTGTCTCTGAAAAAAAAAAAAAAAAAAAAAAAAAAAAAAAACTTACTTTTATATATTTATTTACACGATACGATTGGGACTTAGGTTATAGGGATAAAGAATTAATTTTTCTTCCTGTCTTTGCAGAATATATATATATATATATATATATATATATATATATTACATACTTACACATATCTATACTCTTTGTATGACTGTAATTAAAACATTTATATATAAATTTTCAGCATAATCAAATGAGGCATTTAGACACTCTGATGCTTTAAATAATTCGTACCCGTAGGCCGTATTGATAAAGATGTTTTATTTGTGCCCATGTATATATGTATATATATAAACTTTAAATTCACCAAAATCTATATAGTTCGAGCTATGGTGCTTTAACACATACGTACAAACTTTCAGATCATTCGAACAATGCTTTTAGACGCTATCGTGTTCACTCACTCAAACATTTACACTCATGCATACACACAAACACATACATACATTATCGTAAAAATAAATAAATAAATAAATAACCTCAGGGAATCTTAAAAAGTGTAGATACTCAGAATCCAAATTTTGTCTTGATTACAATACTTTATTTAGTACATATGTATGTTCGGAAAGTTTATAAAAATAAATTTACAAAATCAGTCAAGATAATAAAATTCGTTTTCCAAACAAAATACTTCTTTATTATATATGACAAGGATTTTTAAATATGTATATAGTACCATAAATGTTATATGTATTTCATAACTTCTATTTAACATTTGGTATTTATTACATAAAGAATGAGCGATTTGAAACACATTATCATAATTTTTTATAACCCCTAAAATATTTCCAAAAAAAAAAAAAAAAAGAAAAGAAAAAAGAAAGTAAGAAAAGTAATTTGAAAATACATGTATTTATAAAATTGTCTGAAAAACAATAGTATAATTCACTCATTTTTTTCTTCGTATATGCAGTCCTAACGAGAAAAAAAATATAAAGTGAAAAGAAAGAGAAAAAAGTAGAAGCTTTTCTAGTTAATTCTACTCTAAGTTAAAGTGTGGTTTTATTAATCGAGTGGGACTAATCTCTTTAAATAAATGATTACACAAATTATCCTCTGTAGTGCATGTTAAAAAGAAATTCAAAATGAAAATTTAGACTTTTATAATTATTTTGTAAAATAAAATTGGTAAAGCAGTTTAATTACGTTTAAATTTATATATATTTTACACATGAAAAATATTTAAACATGCACGTAATATATTTATTCTTTTTAATTTAAAAATAAAAATTGATTGATATTGAATTTTTGTTGGCAAATAATAATGCACTACTGATTTTTTTTTATATTGAATCACTGTAAATAGAAGCGTCCTAAATTTAGACAGAAATGTGTCTAAAATACAAATTTAGACACATAATTGTCTGAAACACTTACGCATGCAAAATTTCAGGCGCATGTGCTGTCTTAAATTAAGACACATAGGTGTCTTTTTTTATAAATGAGCTGAGATAAGTGTCTTAATAAGGTTGATATGTCTGAAATCAAGACATATTACAGTTTATTAGACACATAAAAAATCAGACATTTTACAATTTAGGTACTTAGAAATTCACACATTTCGAATTTCAGACACTTAGAAATTCAGACATTTGAATTATTTAACAAAATTTCCATTGGGAATCTACTTTAAGCAGTATTCATATCCTGCTTTAAAAAATTTTTAACAAATAAATTTAATATTACTTTATATATTATAAGTAGTTAACTCATTTAAAATACTTAGACGGTAAACTTATTCGGTTAAAAATCAAAAAACAAAGTTAATTTTTGTTTAAAGTTCTCACATGTAGTAAAACAAAAAATATTAAGATAAACGAAGCATGTAACTTGTAGCTAAGAAAGCAAATTTGTATCTAAACAAACTTAAACAATTGGTGCATAATTGATTTTTCTCCTCTGTTTTAAAAATTATTTTCTTTCACAATGTTTGCCTACACTTCAAAATGTAAAAGAACAAATTTTTGATTTTCATATGTACGTAGTTTTTTTTCTTGAAAATACCAGTTTAAAGAAAATCGTTTAAAATCCATAGTCTACTACTTTTTCATGTACATTGCGCATTTTACAAAAAACTCTAAACCTCTGTACATAAAATTTAAGATAATAATATATATTAAGCTTTAGTTATTATGGATAGTTTTATTGCAAAGACACAAAACTACGATTTGTTTCAAGTATACTAAAATATATTTTATTAATTTATACAAGGAACGTACAGCGTGTGTCCCGCTACCTTGGTTGGGAAGACGCTCGCCTTTGAAACTGTTGGTTGTCGATTCGATTCCCAGCAAGCGCAATGGATTTTTTTTTTTTTTTTTTTAATGCTCTAGGAAATACTACAATCTATTTTTCACAGATAAACAGTATAACATGCAACTTTTTATGTATTTACTTATGAAAAATATTCATTGTAGACAGGATCAAAAAGGACGAAATTTCAGACACTTCAAGTGTGTGAAACGGTGTGCCTTTTAAGATACTTCAAGTGTCTGAAATAAATAAGACATTTTTAGCATCTTAAAATTGAACACCGCACTTCAGACACTTGCATTTACAGTGATTACGTTCAGTGACTGGCACAAAGTGTTCCAGTCACTTATTGTAAAAATAAATTCATGACCGTAAATGTCATGATTTTTTCTTGAAGAAGAGAAGTGACATCTAATTAACTGTCAATATTATGAACTTCACAGCTATTTATTACAAATACAGAAGCTGAAATGTTTTCTTTAAGAAAGCAAGAAAGACATATGATTTAACGGTTAACTCTCCGAATTTTCTTAAAGTATCTCAGAATATGATTTATATTATTAAGAATATTCAATTAAAGCAATATATTTTACTTCCATTACCCGACTACCGTAGGTAATAGAAGTACTGTATTCGGTCTAAAAATTCGATATCGAGATTTCACCTGATTATCAGGTTTTAAAGTCTCCTGAGTCGAAAAAAGTGGTTTTTGGCAATTGGTCAGTGTGTCTGTGTCTGTGTGTAAGTACGTATGTGGGGAATCTTCTGACTGTAATATCTCGGAAACTAATAAAGATTGATCTACGAAACTTTAGAATTGAAACAAGTCTGGTGTGCAGATAAATTTCTCTAATTTTGGTAAAAATTGGAAAACCGTAAGTGGGACATCTGAAACCGGAAGTTCATATCTCAAAAACAGCTTTAACGATTTTCTTCAAATTTGCTATATAAACATTCTATTAGATGTCCTTTTGAATGATATAGTTGGTTAGTTCAGTAAAATTGATAGGCGTTCTGTATAAACAGCTTAATTTCAGGTCTCGCAAGTGTGCTACTTTGAAAACGGCTGTACGAGTTTTTTTTTTCAATCTCGTCATATTAAATGATTCATTTAAATACTGTGACCAATAATCGGCAAAGTCAGCTGTTAGTATATAAATAAATCACAAGACTAGATAATTTATGTTTATTATTAATAAAATGCTTTTTTGACATCAACAGAATAGGACTTTTTCTAAAAGCGAAATAAAAATTTAATTAATATGTAATCAAACTTTCAAATTTAATCTACTTATTATTTTTATTTTTCTTGTTTCGAATATTTAAAGTTAGTTTCAACCATTTACAAAGGAAAATTAAATTCGTCCTTTTTCATTTTATAAACATTGTAGGTGTATGTAAAATATCAAGCAACATAATTAAGTTGGATAAAAGAAAACACAATCATTAATAAATGTATTTTTGTTTGAAATTATATTTAAAAGCCAATTTTTTTTTTTAAGTTTTGGTTATTATATTAAAAATAAATATTTAAACATAAAAAAAACAAAACTTTCAAATTATTAAACGAAAATGTTAATGACTTTTTTTTTTATATGTAATTATGATTGTAATAAAAAAAAAAAGAAGAAAAAAAAAAAGAAAAAAAGAAAAAATGTGAAGTAACTTTTCATATAATCACCTGAAGCTACCTGTAACAAAAATATTTTGTATCTTAAGTCAAAAATTAATGCACAAGGAACATTTTGAAATTTAACGATTAATGAATAATTTTAATTAATATCTCAATTAACTATATTATGAACGTTAATTTTAATATGGCTTTTCTCATCTCTAAATAAGACTACATGAAACATCAATGGATGGTGCGTGTACATGTTAAGTTTCGCAACAATTTCTCAATGTTTTTACCATCCATAGTTATACACACTTAAGGATAAGGCTCCTATATATACGAGTTGGCGCATCAGACATTTTGTAGCCATAGGGTTGCCACATGTACCCAGCGTTTTCCGTAGATAAACAAATGGCAGTCGTTATTTGTATCGTTTTGTATTACTTTGGTTTTACTTTTTTAATCATTTTCATAATTATAGCTCGGTAAATTATCATATGGGAAATTGTTTAGTGAGAAATTGCTATAATCCCTCAAGAAAAGAACATAAAATGGTCAGATTTGCATAAGATAATGTAGGAAGAATGAAATAATATAACTTTTATTTACTTATATTTTTCTCTGTGTTTTTCACATGTTCAAACGTAAAAATACAAAGCATGTGCTATTTTAATCATAATATTTATATTAATAACCATAAATTAATTAAAGAAGACCTTTTATTACTCTGCGTTTGAGCTTTGGTGATATTTTCTGAGGTCGCCAAAGTTGTTTCATTTCCGAGTCGTAATTAAAATTTATTTTAAGTTCTTATTGCTCCTGACCGATCGTAGCTTCAGATCAAGATTTCTAAAAATCGCTAGTCAAGCGATAAGAACGACAAGCGGGAATGCTGCCCTCATCCGAGGCAAAAAAAAAAAATAAAACATGGCGGCGATGCGTCGGCCTATATATTTTATTTAAGAGCTCTACTTAAGGACGCTGTTCAACATCATTGTAGTTGGAATGCAGCCATAATGGTTTAAAATTTCGTTTGTGTGCGGAGAGCATGTAACAGTTTTTGAACGCTGAAATGAGAAGTTTTATCTTAAGTTTGGTGCATATCATCTGTATACGAACTGTGCTAGTGTAAAGTATCGCTATTTAACCCTCTGACTGCCTTTGAAAAGAATAAAATTGTAATATTGATTTCACAGTGCAGATTTTTCCTCATACTAAAATAATGCATATTTCAACTTGAGATTGAAAATTTAACTACGCATACGATTATAATACTCATGAATATTTTTAAGACCTTCAAGGTTAAAAATCAGACAACGATTCATAAATATATAGTTTCAAATTATAAGTGTGTTGAAGAAAAGAGAACAAGTCAGTGACCGGATATATCTGTCAGCGGCGGTCAGATGTTGAGCTTTTCGATCCATTGTTTCTCCTCTTTGTTTACACTACAGCGACTATTGTTTGAAATTCCAGTTGCATGATTCCGTATTGTTTTTATGTTTTTATGCTTCCAATAATAATAATAATAATAATTTTCTTATAAGGATCAAACACCAGGACGGAAGACGAATTAATCAATGAACAATTACATATGGCCTTATTCAAAGCAAAATATATTCAAAAAGTCAATCATGTCTGATTCAATGATTTATGATATATTTAACAACAAGTAATATAAAAAAAAATAAAATAATAATTAAGTCAATTCCTACTTACAAACACTATCGATTTTTTTTTTTTTTTTTTAATTAGGAAATAAAACGCGCGTGAAAAATGAAATAAAAATAATTATAAAATAAGAAAATCTTTTTATATACCATGTTTTAAATTTTCTAATGAATCACAGAGCTCTTATCAATGTGCATAAAATTTTTTAAATGATAATGACGTTAATTTTTGTGCGATGCATAATTTAACTTTTTATAATTTTTTAATGTTCACGTGCTATTAAATGTATTTATTTTTATGTCGAAAGAAAATGAGCTCGTTTTTTTTTTTTTAGGCAATAATTAAATTATAGCTAATATTTTAATGGCTATAATAATAACGCTATTAGAATGTTGATATTTTCATATTTTAATTAATTATAAGAAAACTAATAAAAAATTCGAAAATCGGACTTTCAAGTATTGTGTTGTCACAGTGTTCTGAGCAATCCTGAAAGTTTCAAATTTCTAGCTAGTCCGGAAATTACTTAAAAATCGATTGCAAGATTTGTACAAGATATAGGGAGAGTGTGGACTAATATTAGGAATTTAAAAAATGAACATCTTAAAGGAGTATAGGCCACTACAGCTTAAGATAATTGGAGAGGGTTAAACTAGTTTGTCGGGTGCTCAACATTCTCAAAAATCCCCTGGAACAATATATGATAACAAAGAAGAAATTTTAAATGAAGATAAAAATTATTTCAAATAAAATAAAAAACTAAAATAATTAACATAGTATTTCTATGGTCGAAATGTAGAAAACGTGGGTATTTTAACTAAAAATGAGATTTGAGAGAATGCAGTAGTTTTAAGGATATCAATAACTGTGTTAGGTAATATTTCATAATATTTAAAGATACTAAAGTTAATTCAGTTTGACATAATAATTTAACTTTTACCTTAAAATCCTTTATAGATAACCTCACTTAAAAAAAAAAAAAAAAAAAAAAAAAAAACACAATTATGAGCTAAATTTTGGAAAATTAAATCATTATATTGGATAGGTGCTCCAGTGATTGACATGCTCCAGTAATTGACACCTGCCCCGAAATAATTAATGAATAAGTAAAAAATAAAAGCATATTTTGACATATAAGATTTTTAACATTTTATGTCAAGCGCTGGAACATAGGGTACCAATAACAGGTAAATGTCAAATACTGGAATATTGAGTGGTTGTAAAATAAAAATTCATAAAAAAAAAAATAATTATCAAATGTATATATTTTAGCATATATGTAGTTCTGAAAGCCTTTCATGGCATATATATTAACTTAAGATTTCCAAAAATAGTTTCTGACAACTAAAACATTAAAAACATCAGAAATTGCTCTAAAAGAGTCAATCACTGGAGCACTTACCGTATATGGAATAACACGATTCATATACAAGCATGAATTCATATCTGTACGTGTTATGAAAATTGATAAATATTCTCCATTGTAAGTAGGGTACGATTGTTTATATATATATATATATGTATATATATATATTCTTGTGATTATTTCTTATCAGTTAAAATCATTTATAATTTAACAATGTAAATATTTTTCAGTTCATTCTTTTAAAGTATCGAAAAACATATGTGAAAGTTTGATGTGCTGATAATTTTCTATAAATCTCATAGCAATAGACCTAAACTGAATTTTACATTTTTAAACTTAAAAAAAAAAATATATATATATAAAATATTCAAATTTATATTCACTTTCTTCATTCTAAAATTTCGACCCATACAAAAAGAAATTTTAAAAGATGTTCATTTTTTTTATAAAAATAGAAATAACACTTTACATAGTTAAAAGTATTTTTTCTACTTACACCTAATGATATATATATTTTGAAGTATAAAAAATTAATTACTTTTACTAATTGTTTTTAATTATAAGAAAGATTTTATGAAATCGTTTTGAAGAGAAAAGAAAATGTTATTTTTTAATTATTATGTCAAAGAAAATAATTTCTAATTTTACGGCAATTTCACAAATAAGTAATGTGAAATAGAGATTCCTAGAAATGACATGAAATTTAATTAATTTCATGAATAATACGTAATAAAGAAATAAAATTATACTAACAGTAAAAAATTATTTGGGTAATGTTTAAGATTTAATTTGGAATATTTTTTTTTTCTTTCTTTCTTTCTTTTTTTCCCCCTCCCCCCTTTATTTTATTTTTATTTATTTATTTATTCTTTAATAGTTCATTCTTTTTGCATTTTTATCAGCCTAAAACATATCATACATGTAAATGAAACACTCAAACGTTCAAGAATTATAATTTTAGAAACCATTTGCAGTTTATCTATAAGCAAGAGATGTTGAAAAATTGCTATATGAAATCAGTATTCATAATATATTACAAGTTTAAAGCTTAACTTTTGTAAAATCCAATGGTAAAACAACTTTTATAATGTGGATTGATGATTTTTACTTTCTGAACATACATATGCAAGTAAAGAATTGTAATAATGACAAAAATTCAAATTTGAGATTTTTTTTTTTTTTAATATCTATACTTTTTTTTTTTTTAAAGGTCATCTGAGTTCATTTTTAACACGCTTTTATTCGCTTCACCTGTATGTATGTATGTTTGTAACCGCTCTGGGAGCAAACAAAAAATTTATATTGTAAAAAAAGACTTTTCCTACGTGAGCTCCGTGGCTGTGAGGTAAGACGCCGCGCTGCGAACCTAAAGGTCAAGCGTTAGATCCCCGTCAGGGGAGACTTTTTAAAAAAGGTTTTTGTTTAATTCTAAATTGTTTAAATTAAAGATTTAAATGTATGTAAATATTATGGTGTGTCACTCACACAATTTTATCTTACCCTGCATTTTAATAGTAAGCTAGATATTTTGTGCTTTTTAGTTCACATTTCTATAAAAGCGTGTTCTTTAATTTTTTAAAACTATAATACTATTGTTATTTTTATGGTGATATGTGCATATGTGTGTGTATGTGTGTGTGTGTGAACGAATACTGTAGAACTAAATGCTTTTTTCAACTAAACTGAATGTTAGTGCGTATGTTATAGGTCATCATAAAATGAAGTTTATTTATTTTGTAGAATCTAGCACTTATATATATATATATATATATTTTTTTTTTAAAGGGGCACAAATATTTTTTTTTTATCATTATAGCCTAAGGGGTTTAAATTTTTAAAAAAGCAATAGTATATATATAAACTATTATTATTTGGCATATATGGCTGTTTCGAGATATTGTAAAATGGTTAAAAAAAATTTTAATAGGATTACATACGTCAGTATAATTCAATGCAAGCACACTACGCGATTCGATTCCAATTTTGCCACGTATTGTCTAACATTTCGACTGTCACATTAGAAATAATATCTGTGACCCTAACTTTGAGTATATCAGTACTAATAAACTCAAAATTAGAAATCACGCACGCCATGTTAAATACTTTACAAAAGTTTTTATGTTATTAAAATAATTATGTGCAAAATTGTAAAAGTATCTTAGAAAAGTACAAACTTTTTGTTCTTGTTTTTGAAATTAGAGAAAGAATTTGTTACCACCATACATTTTCCTTTACAATGATATTCATAATTTCGATTTATTTAAAACATTTAAAAAATAAAATACAAATATTCAAAATTCTGAACAAATTCTTTAGGGCAATTAACTTTTATGTACTTTTGAATATGAATTTATTAGGAATAATATTATTCGTAAACCTTTAATTAAAATACAAATAATTATACTTTTTGTACTAACTCCTTAAAAATAAATACTTTTAAAATACCAATTTCTTTTCGAATTTTAATGAAATAATATCTGGAAATAAGAAATACTTAATATTCAAAATCTTATAGAATTTGAAGGAAGAAAGGATTCTTTTTTTTTTTCTTTTTTACTTTTGAAGTTGTTAAAAAAGTGACTCGTTAACCGCAAAATTTTGATATCAAAAGTTAAAAAAACTTTGAAACCCTCTCATTAAAGAAGCTAGGAAAACTTAGGAACCTTCAGATAAAAGATGAAGAATCTATCATTATTCTTAATTTGAATTTGAAAATCACTCATTTTCTGAGATTATTACGAAAGCTTTTTAGAATGGAATTTAGTTATGTATATTTTTAAATTTGACTGAATAATATATGGGCGGATCATTGTAAAAGTGGTGTAACTCCATATTTTTTAAATATATATATATTTTCCTAATCGTATCACATTTTGTCACCTCTTGCATTATAAAAAAGGAAAAATTCAAATAATTGCATTAAAACCCCATTAATGGGATTATAACGCAATACATGTTTTTCACATTTAGGGGAGACCGGGGCACAGTGAACCTATGAACACAGTTGACCCCCCTATATAATTATATTAATATTCAACTATTTTAGTTCTTTTGGATACTCATGTATGGCAGCATGGTACTAGTTGTATGTAGCAAAAAAAAAAAAAAAAAAAAAAAAAAAACTACATGGGACAGAGTAAGGTAACCATTTTGAGCAGTTTTTATGTTTTGAGCTGCTCAAAGTAATTTTTCTATATTGAAGATTTTAAAATTTTATAAAGATTGAACTAGTGCCAATAAATACTATATAACTGTTAAAGAAAGGCAAGATATTGCTGTTTTTAAATTCCTAAAAACTATTATCATATTTATAATCTGTATATTATTTTATTATCATTATTTGTTTTACTCTGCTACGGGGCACAGTGGAACGCCTCTACATGGAACACAGTGGACCACCTTCGAATGTGCCTAAAAATACAAATTAGATTTATTACTTATATTTGTTTCAGTTAAGTATATAGATACAAATATAATGTAAAGTATTAATATCTCAAAATAATAAATATCTTAATGTTATAATAAAATATATAATAATAATAATAATAATAAATTTCTGAAAAAAAAAGTTTGAATAGTAATATAATATCTATTAATATCTAAATTTAATAACTATTTGAATTATATAGCATTAATAAAAGAAAAAATAATATCTAGTTTAACAAATAGTAGGAAATAGTTATTATTATTGTTGTTTTTAGAGATTACATGTGAAAAGCAAAAGAAGTAGCTCAATACATTAATTAAATTTATCCTACAAATAAAATGTAAATTATATCTTAAAATAATTTTAATAAATATTAAATACTTGGATAATAGTATAATATTTATTAATACATGTACTAAAAAAATATTTGATTTATATAATATTAATAAAAGAATAAAAAACAATTAACTATTTTAACTTAATAAATTTTCTTACTGAGATTTGATTTCTCATTTGTTTAACTTAATTTAATTTAATTTAGTTTAGTTTAGTTTATGAAAATACTTGAATTATGTTGTTTAGACTGGAATAGTATAAGAAACTAATTTTAGAAAGAGACAGAGAAAAAAAAAAGTAATTCATATTAATTTATTACAAACAAAAGAGGCTGGTCCACTGTACCCTGGTATGGGACACAGTGGATTATTAATACAATGCAGAATGCAAGAAATCCCAAATCTAAAAGTTTAGTCTTTAAATATGCATACAGACTATTAGTTCCTGATTTAACTTGTAAAGTGTACTTGCAGCAATTTAACGCTGAACCCTTTTTGGTTACCAAATAGATTGAAATTTTAAATTCAAAACATCATTTTAAAAAAAAAATTAATGTTCGTAGTTAATATTTTGCTGGAGTTCCTTTTATAATTTTGTTAAATACAAGCATAATGATTCGTGCACTTTTTTCATCCATATTATATTGTAGAAAGTTTCAATTACAGTCGGTAACAAAAGTGTCCGAACACTAGCGAAAATTCCCATGTAAAAAAAGTACACTTCTTACGGTTTTGTTAAATAAATTCTTGTCGAATCCTGTTTTAGTCAGTGTAAGAACATCTTTCGATAAGGATTTATTTAGCAAAACCGACTGTACAGGTATTTATTTATCTCTATTTGAAGCAGCTTTAGTTCATTAAAGTGCAGTACAAAGAGTTATTTGCTGTAGACCGTTATCTAAATCAAATTATTTTATGTGGCACCACTACAAGAGAATTATAAATGATATATATATATATATATATATATATATGCTATTTTTTTAATAAGAAAGTGGCGGCGCCAACAACTAAGACCGCATGAAAAAAAAAAAAAAAAAAAAAAAAAAAAAAAAATTAAGGGATCTCCTACCCAAAAAATAAATAAATAAACAAATAATAATAATAATAACGCATTACATTTTTTAATATTTCACATTCAGCAGCTAGTTAATACTATATGGGAAATCCTTTTGTAATTTTGTTAAATATAAGAATAATGACACAAATTCAAATGTTTCTGTTTCAGATTTTGTTAAATATAAGCACACTATATATTTGTGCATTTTTCACCTTTCCGTAGGGCCAAATCTGAAAAGAGGGCGTCATTTAATGATTTTCTTTTAAAAATGTTATTCTATATTTCATTTTAAAATACTTCATTTTCTTACTTTTTTCCTCTTTTTTTTTTTTTTTTTTTTTTTTTTTTTTTGCAAATTTACATTCTGGTGATATACAGATTTTATTATTGTCCAAATGTTACTTTGAAATGCTGAAATGCTTCTGTTTATCTTTTAGTTGCGTGAGTTGAATCATTTGTAAACAAAGCTGTTTTATCTCTAAAGTTTACACAAAAATAAATATATAGTTACTATAAACACGAGGTTATTCTTTTGTTATATAATAAGCGAGGTATTTAAGCTCTTGTCGTATTGATATCTTTAAAGGGTGCCAGACTATTTCATCATTTTTATGTTTTCTTTTGCCTTAAAAATGTTGATGTAGAATAAAAGTACAACAAATAATAAACACCAAAAATTCAAAAACATTTAACGTTTTTTTTTTTTTTTTTTTTTCGAGTCTATATAATTAAGTAAGATTCTTCATCAGGTAATAAAAAGTGGGCCCAATTGCAGCTTGAAAGTTACACTGCGCAAGGCGTACTTTAAAAATTCTTATTTCAGTTTTGTGCAAGATTACAGTATTTTTTTTTTAATTATTGTTAGTTAAGCATAGCTTGCAAACATTATAATTTTTTTTTATATAATTTGTAGCGGGTTGGGGACAAAATCTCGCGAGACAAAATCTCGTGTGGACAAAATCTCGCCTAAATAAATGAATGGAAAGCAAAAAGGAGTTGGTAATTATTAATAATGTTGTATAAAATTTCATGCCGGCACATACCTTAGTCAGAGCACTGGCATACAAACAAACCCACCACAAAAATCGTTATGAATTTTGTTTAAAAGAGCTTAAAGACTATATTTGTTAACATTTTTTTAAGATTAGTCATAAAGAATTCAATCGTGCTTACCTATTTTAAAATTTTTAATTAAGGTTTGTTAACAGTGTTCATCTTTGATGTCAGCAGTAATGTACAATATTTTTAAAATGTATTTTGAATGGTGAAAAGCACATGATAAAATAACTTAAAATTAAATATAGATAAAATAATAAAATTCCATTCTATAATGTATTTATTTATTTATTTATTTTAATTAATTAATATTAATTTATAAGGCCCTATGGCCTTCACACAGAGATCACACGTGACAGAAATACAGATTTTCAAATAGATTATAGTATTTTTTTTTTTGACGCGATATTTTATTCCGCGATATTATGTCCGATCCCATTGTAGCAGTTTTCTGAGAGTAAACAACGTCTTGATGAAAGTGAGTTATTAAAAACATAACGTTTTATTATTAATATTTTGAGTAGGGAATTCCTTAAAATAATTTGCTGTAGGGAACCCAAGTTGTTTGCACTACCACTCAAATAGAACCTTCCTACTTAAAATGGTATATATATATCATTTAAAACTCTTTTGTAGTGGTGCCACATAATTAAAAAAAAAATACATAACGATCTACAGTCAGTAAGTCTTTGAATTGTACTTCAATAAACTAAAACTGCTAAAAAAAGAAAGGAATTTATACATGTAATTGAAACTTACTGCAATATAATATGCGTGAAAAAAATATATGCACCATTAAGAACATAATTAACATAATTATAAAAAGGACTTCCAGCACAATATGGACTAAGAACGTTAAGTGGTTTTTTACTTTCTTTTACTCATAAGGTAGAGAAAGTATTGTTTTTGGGTCAAATTTTCGAATGCGAGATTTTGTTATATTTACACGTTTTGAGGTCCCCTGAATACGAAAATCATGTTTTTAGCAAATGGTCTGTGTCTATGTCTGTGTGTGTGTGTGTGTCTGTTATCAGCATATCTCAAAAACAAATTATCGCAGAAACTTCAAACTTGGTATTCTAAATGTGTATCATATAGGGATGCTACAATAGGCTTTTCGTTAAGATCAAGCAAATGGTTCGTGTACAGGGACAATCAAGAGAATTCTAATACATTACGTCTATGGGGGAAATTGCAGGTAAGTAGAGTTTAACGTCTATAGACTGCACTAAACCAAATGAAACGAATATATATTTTTTGTAATAGAGATAGTTAACTGGGGAAAAAATTTTGTGTATGTAGGAGCCTCGCCTCCCCCCGTGGGGGGGGGAAGTCCCCCCTCGAGGGGAGTAAATTTTCATGATGGGTATCTTTCAAAAGAGCTCGCCAATACCTTTAAAACGAATGGTTGAATCATCGATCTGCGATAATTTAAAACAAAGTTATCGATTTTTCATTACTTTTAAGATTTTTTTTTTTTTTTTTTTTTTTTTAATATTGAGAATAAAATGGGCTTTTTTTAGATATTTGGTGTTATACTACTTCTCTAATATGGAAATAGTCTGCATTATCATAAAAGATATTTTTTTAAAAATTATAATATTAATAAATTATTTTTTAAAAACAGAATTATTTTTTAATAACCGAATTAAATTCTACATAAATGTAGGTGCATTAATGAAACGGGGGGTTGAGGGGGGCGGCAGCCCCCCTCACACAGAACTAATTATCATATAAAACTCTTCGGAAGCCTAAAATGAATTGTTTAACGCAGGTTTACATAGCAGTACTCGTTATCTTACCTTTTAATCTGCAACCTGTATTTATAGTATTAAATTTCAGGGTAAGAGAAAGTCGTGTGGGTGACACACCAGATTATATTTTTTTTTTTTTTTGTAAATGATTTTTTAGATTTAAAATTTTTCATAATTGCATACTAAATGCATACTATTCAGTTTTTATTTTCTTCTGGAGCAAAGCAAATCTATTCAGTATCCAAGGGCTTGTTGTTAAATTATTTTAAGTAGTTTTTATAAGTTACTGTTTGCAAATTTAGAGAATAAACATTTAAATTAGGGATTTCTTATATTCTTCATTGTATTATTAATTTCCCGTCATTTATTTCTGGGACACAAAATAAAATTATTTTCCTGAAATATTTTCCAATCAAGCCATTTTTAACCGACTTCAAAAAAGAAGGAAGGTTCTCAATTCAAACCGTATGTTTTTTTTTATGTTTGTTAGCTCATAACTTCTGAACGGATGCTCCGATTTTGATACTTTTTGTTTTGTTGAAAAGGTCTTTTTCTGAAATAGGTCCCATTGTAATATCTTTATGATCTAATGAAATTACAGGGTGCCCAAAAAAATCAGTTCCAACCCTTTTAACTACTAAACGGCTGTAGCTATAGTGATAAAAATGTAATATGTAAGTATAGCAAAATGGCCATACAGTGCAAGGTTAAAACGCTTGTAGCGCCACCTGGCGGAAAATAACGGAGTTAGTGTTCCTATCTTGAAAACGGTTCTAGAGAAAAAAGTGAATTAAAAAAAAGTGAAAATAGTTAAGAAAGTTGAAGAGTATCATCGATTTAGTACAAAAAGATAGTTTAGACAATCATGCTAGCGTTCCTATCTTGGACACGGTTCAGGACAGGGGAAAAAAGTGAATTATAAAATTGCAGAGCATCATCGATTTAGTACGAAAAGATAGTTTAGACATTGATGCTAAAAATACAATCCTGAAAACATGCATTTGTTTATTCGCAATTTCTTACACTATGCACACTTGAGCTACATTGTACACGTTGAAGCGTAGCTGGTGAGACATACGCTATATAGTTCAAAATACGGTTACTTGATAATTTTTGTTTTGTTGTAAAGATCTTGGTCTGAAGAAAGTCCCATTGTAATATCTTTACAATCTAAAGAAAATAAAACGCCATCTGGCGAAAAACAGCGTAATTAGCGCTCCTATCTCAAAAATGGTTCAAGATGGGAGAAAAGTTAATTACGAAGTTGTAGAGCATCATCGATTTACTACAAAAAGACAGTATTTAGACATTATTGCTAAAAATAGAAAGCTTAAAACTTGCAGTTGTTTGTTCGCAATTTCCTACACTGTGCACTCTTGAACTACGTTGCACACTTTGCAGCGTAGCGGATGACACGTATACTCTGTGGTTCAAAGTACTGTTACTGTAAGCGGTCACATCGATTAGAGCAAAGTCGTTTTCAACCAACTTCAGAAAGGAGGGTGTTCTTAATTCGAGCTATGTGTTGTTGGTGTTTCTAAGCTTATAATATCGTAAGATATGCTCTAATTAACCTACTTCAAAAAGGAGGCGGTTCTCAATTCAAAGCGTATGTTTTTTTGTTTTTGTTTGTTAGCTCATAACTTCTAAACGGATGACGGAAGTTTGATACTTTTTGTTTTATTGTAAAAGTCTTGGTCTGAAATACGTTCCATTGTAATATCTTTACGATCAAAAGGAAATACAGGGTGCCCAAAAAAGTCAGTCCCGACTCCTTTAACTGCTGAACAGCTGCTGCCTAGTCATAAAAGTGGTATGTAGGTATAGTAAAGTGGAGATGTGTTACGTGATTCAACCGCCTACAGCGCCAGCTGGTGGAAAACAGTGGAATTAGCGTTCCTATCCCGGAAGCGGTTCAAAACAGGGGAAAAAATGAATTATAAAATTACAGAGCATCATCGATTTAGTACGAAAAGATAGTTTAGACATTAATGCTAAAAACAGAACGCTTAAAACGTGCATTTGTTTGTTCACAATTTCCTATTTTGTGCACACTTGAACGACATTGCATATGTTGTAGCGTAGCGGGTGACATTTATGCTATGTAAAATTCAATATATGGTTATTGTAAGCGGTCACATCGATTAACGCATAGACGTTTTAAACCGACTTCGTAAAGGAAGAGGCTCACAATACAAAACATGCATCTCATTGTTGTTGTTGATGAAATTTGTTAGCTTTTAACTTCGTAAGATATGATTAAATTTTAATACTTTTTTTGTTGTAATGATCTTGGCCTGAAATAGGTTTCATTATGATTTCATTAAGATATAAATAAATTACAGGATACCTAGCAGAATTTTTGGTTACGAATACAGCGTATCCGTTCTTTTCACTTCTAAAGACTTTTTAACTTAACGTATGTTCATTCAATATATAGTTTTTTGCTCATATCTGACAAGGGCAAGAAAAGTGACACAACTTAAAAATGCAGCATTTCTGGAAAATCAACTTAAATATAACTGGACTAGAATAAAACTGGATAACTTTCTATATGGAGATGTAACTTTTTTGTTCACACTGGGGGCATTTCATGTAATATTCAGTGACATAAACTATTTTTGGAGTTATGTCACTTTTCTTGGAAGTTGTGATTTGTGAAGCTGTCGTCGAACGTTTTTTGATGTTCTGCTATATGAATAAGTTTTCACTGAAAAGAGAAAAATAAAATCTTTTTGTAAAAAAAAAATAGAAACGACAAAAGCAACTACTATACAACTACTAAAAGCAACTACTAAAAAAAAAATTTTTTTTAAATGGCATGAAATGAAACTGCGCCTAAAAGTATAAAATAATTTCCTTCGTCAAACAACCTATAACACTACAATTAATCATAACTTTTGAAGTCGGCGCAAAATTAAATACAAATTTATAACTTCATTCAATACAAAAACCAAATCCTATTCAATATACACATCTCACATTGTCACCTGCAAAACGCAGCCGAAAACTACTTTGATTTAAGAAAACAAATAAGATTTCGTAAGCAGCAAAAGTTGGCGAAGATGCTGGTATCTGACGTCCTTGGTGAAAGAAAAATCGCAAAATTATCTGGCAAACATATTTAATTTCTGTGGGATATCATGATTGTTTTGATAAGGTATATTAATCCGTTAGTAGTCGCTAGTTGGTCGATTTGCCGCCCATCCTTCAGTTTTGCCATATTTTTTTATTCAACAGCCACCAAAAATTTTTAGAAGTAGCATTTGATATATATAAAACGCGAATAAAATCGAAGAAACGTTGATCACATAACTTTTTAAAATTATTGGTGCGAGTTAAATAAAAATTTCGCAATTTGTAATAGGTGGCGCTGTCTATAGCGACTACTAACGGGTTAAGAGAGTAATCAAGATTATGAAACAATACATCGTACAATATATATTATGAAAATATACATCTTGCGTGTATATTTTTGCATTACGTTTTGATCGTCAAATCCAAAAGCCACCAAGGATGATAGTTATCAAAGTTACACCAAATTTGCAAAGGAAACTCTAACTTCGTAGAAACAAAAATACCGCATTGTAAAGAATGTTCACTGTTCTATGTAGATGCTACTAATGGACCAATTGTATATAGCAATAAAATAATAAAGGAAACATGAAAATGGATCATTCGAGACAACAGCATTTGTTGCTACCGATCTAAAAACAAACCTTTAAAAACTAATTAAATTTTATTTAATTTTGCGCAGACTTCAAAAGTTATGATTAATTGTAGTGTTATAGGTTGTTTGGCGAAGGAAATTATTTTATACTTTTAGGTGCAGTTTCATTTCATGCCATTTTTTTTTATTTTTTTTTAGTAGTTGCTTTTAGTAGTTGTATAGTAGTTGCTTTTTCGAGTCGGTTCTATTTTTTTTACAAAAAGATTTTATCTATTAAGTGGTAATAATAACTTAAATAATTAGGACTTTGACCTAATGAACACAGCAAAGTGCTTAGAACAGAAAAAGTACCCCTTTTCTTTGATATAAATTTTTATCTAAAAAAATAAAAAAATAAAATAAAAAATTTCAATGTGCGAATGAATGTTTGAAAAATCAACACCTATGTTTGTGCATGCTAACAGCTATTATAAAAAATGATATAAAAAAAAGTTTTGTAATGGCTATAATATATTATGTTTATATATATATGTACAGTCGGTAACAAAAGTGTCCGAAAACTAGCAAAAATTCCTAAGTAAAAAAAGTTCACTTTATACGGTTTTGTTAAATAAATCCTTGTCGAATCATGTTCTTACACTAAGAACAGGATTCGACAAGGATTTATTTAACAAAACCTTATGAAGTGTACTTTTTTTTACATAGGAATTTTTGCTAGTATTTGGACACTTTTGTTATCGACTGTATGTATGGATATATATATATATAATTTTCTTTTTTACTTTTGAACAATTAGTAAAGCTCGTTAATAATTTGACCTATAAGATATAAATGTGAAGTTTCGAAAATTTCCTAATTTACTTCCACAGACGTTTTTTCCAGAGGACTTTTTCCGGGGGGACTTTGTTTTCGAGGGATGTTTTTGCCAGAGATATTCTTTCCAGGTGACTTTTTTTTTTTTTTTTTTTTTTTTTTTTTTTCACGGGGACTTTTTGTGGGAGACATTTTACCCTGATACTGTGACAGTTTGATGGCGTTATTATACAGATTGATAAAGAAGAAAACTTTTTACTATCAACAATATACTAGTTTTACAAAGATTTTCTTCATTTCATGACCATTTAACACCATCTTTTAGATGTATTTTTCCACAGTATCATTTATGGAGAATAATATGCCAAAGGTTACTGAAGATCATCGAAAAAAAAAAAATTCAGTGAAATGATACCAAATGGGAAAGGCTGAAATTTAAAAAGTGAAAAGTTCATTATAAATTATAACATTGAATGAATCACGATGTAAGTACCATTCTTCTTCATTTAATGTCAGAAAAATATTTCCTTTTCGAGAAACTTTCAGAAATGTATAAGGAACAATACTTAATCACAATTAAATGATGAAATATTTTTTTTAAAGATCTGATTGATTTTCTTCTTGAAATTTGACCTTCTTTTTAATATTAATTTAAAGTGAAGAAGAGAAACGATGTGCAGTCCTTGACATAGCATTATTAATTTAAATCAATTTTATAACAAAGCACTGACTTTTAAGAAAATTCGTTATACTGGATTTTTTTTTTAATATCCATTTATTCTCAAAATCTTAGTACCAAAACATTTCTAAAGGAATAGTATTTTACGTAGAATTCTGAATAAAAATTAAGAATTGCTATAAATGCCTATTTTCCTTACGTTAATGCAATGACAGGTGTGCTTTATTAAAATAAATAAATTAAAAATTTACAGTTAACCATTGGTCAAAAAGTATTTTAACGAAACAATGAAGTTTGAGAAAATACATTGCATTGAATTTTTTTTAATACCCATTTTTTTCGCAGTATCTGACTGCAAAATATTTTTAAAATAATAGTTTTTTGCGTATAATACTGAATGTAAATTAAGTATTCCTGCAAAATATACGCGTACTTTGTTTATATAGATTAAATATGTATGCACCGTGTGTCTGATCCTAGCTTCCTAAACCAGATGCTTTCCGCATGACTCGGAAACTTGGCAGTAGTCCAAGCGGTAGGTAGCGCCACCTGGTACAAATTGCGCGACATTTTATTCAAATGTCACCAATAATTTTAAGAAGTCATATATGATATATATAATCGACGTTTCTTCGATTCTATTCGCCTTTTATGTATATCAAATCTCACTTTTAAAAGTTTTTGGTCTCTGTAGAATAAAAAAGTCGCGCAATCTGTACCAGGTGGCGCTATCTACCGCCTGAACTCTTGCCAAGTTTCCGAGCCACGCAGAATGCATCTAGTTTAGGAGGCTATGGTCTGATAATTGACTGACCCATTGTAAACGTAAATAAATAAACACATTTTGAAATAAAAATTCGCCGCTTACTAAATTGTAATTAGAAAAGCCAGAAATTTTGAAAAAATATTTTTCGTCAAAATTACTTACAAATTTAGTCACAAGGTGGCGCTGTTTATTGAAAATCTAAATAACTCACTTTTTATTAGACTTTTCATTTTATACGTTCTTTCACTTATTTTAGTGCAAACACACCTTTTATCAAAACCTGCTCATCATCACCTGCTTAAAAATAAAAAGAATTGGGAATGGGGAAGAGAAAGAGAGGGAGAGAAAGAGAGAGAGATCAAAATGGAATAAATACAAAAGAAAGAAAAAATTGTAACGTACTAATCGTAATAGTTTTAACAATTGGTGCATGAAAATATAGAACAATATAATTACATAATATATTAATAAAAAATATACATAGTATATAAAAAAAATTGGTGTTTATTAGGACATACCTGCTGCGACCTTAATAGGACATACCTGCTGCGACATTGTTAATAATTATCCCAAAGAAATAGCTATTACATTGACATTTTTAAGCTAGATATTTTATTTTGTGAAAAGAAGTGCATCATTTAAGGCAGATCTTTTAATGTAAACGACTTATGCACAAACATTAAAGTATAATGTAATCGGTATTTAAAAATATAATGATAACATATATCCATATCAACAATGTAATAAGTGTATATTTCCAGTACTTACCATGATTTCAAAAAACAAAGTAATCTTCTGAAAATTTCTTTCACAATATGTTTAATTTTTTTTTTTCATTTGTTAGTATCTGTAAAGAATTAAAAAAAAAAAAAAAATGGTATTAGAAACCTTGTCTATCTATCACTAGATTATACTAGATTATAAATTTAGATTCCTATAAATTTATACATATATATATACGTATATACATTTAATATTACCCTTTGAAATTTTTAACTATCCTACTAATTCGTATCTGAAATTTATTATATTCTAATATAATTTGTTAATCTTAAATATATTTCTATGCCAATAAATTACTTTATAATATTTTCATTTTTTCTAATTTTAATAAAAATTTAATAGTTTAAAAGCCCCAATGACGTATTAAACTAAGTTCAGTTATTTACTTTAAAATCATGATCAAAATTCAGAATTTTTTAGTCACTTTTTTATTTTATTTTATTTTATTTTTTTAAGAAATACGTTTTTTATAAACATTAAGCTAACAGAGGATAAATTACAAATTAAAATTTTCCTTTTACTTGCAGTTCGGAATTAAGGATTTTATAGAAAACTTTTGAAATTTTATCAATATTTTTTTCACAAATTCCGATCAAGTGAATTATCTGTATAAAATTTAATTAAATACATTTATGGATTTCATAATAAGTTTTAAAATTAAATGACTTTGTACAGTAACCGCCCCTTAATAAATCAAATGAATATAAACACTTTTAAACCGCCGCTGAATCAAATCAGCATCGCCGGTTAAAAAATTCAGAAAATATCTTCATTAAAAAAAAAAAAAAAAAAAATTAAGCAAACTAAACATTTTTTTATTTACGCTGTGATTTTTCTTTCTTTCTTTCTTTTCTTTTCTTTTTTTAATTGAAAATAAATTAAAACACAACGTTCCTCCGTTATCCCTGTTTGTCAAGAAATTTACATTTGCAGCATAGTTACAAATCAAACATGTAATAGCAGAAGACTTGGCGTTGGAATATTAAAACAGGAATAAACTACTACGTCAGAAACGCCAATGAAAAAATATTGAGGTGTATACAGCTGTTTCGGTAGCCTAAAGCATACCGTCATCAGTGCAAAAAGAATCTTTTCAAAAGAATTCTTTTTCAGTGCAAAAAGAATTCTTTTTGCACTGATGACGGTATGCTTTAGGCTACCGAAACAGCTGTATACACCTCAATATTTTTTCATTGGCGTTTCTGACGTAGTAGTTTATTCCTGTTTTAAAATCAAACATGTGTCATCACTTGCTTCAGTAACAATTTCAAGGAACGTATTCTTCAAAGCATGGTAATACGTTACAAATTTCATTTGATTCGCAAGTAATTTTTTCTTTAGTTATTCTAGGGGGCTCCCTGCTCGCTCCATTTAAAATTCCCCGAGGGAGGCTTCGCCTCCCCCCGACTAAATTTACTTATTAATTCATGAAGAGCTTTAGCCCGACTATTCCATGCTTTGTTTTTCACTGAATAGTACTGTTAATGGTACATAACACAAGACAAAAGCAGAAAAATATTATAAAAATCCGCATATCCAATGTCAAATTGAAATACATAACATTTAATACTAACTTATTTATTTTTTTTTTAATTATGCTGAAAATCAGTAATTGATTTTGGAATAGAAAGAAATTCGTAATATCTAGACTATTTTGCATTACAGCTTTATTATATGACCCTTTTTATTTCTTTTTTAAAACCGTGGATCCAGGCCGCCATACTCCAGTCGGTAAAGCGCCAAGCTCGTAACTGGAAGATTGCAGATCCGATACTTGAGCCGGTCAAAGACCGTCGTGTACACTAATGGTGGCTGCTGCATATAAAATCCGTCGTGTACAGAAAGTCATCCATGTTCCCATCAAAAATTATACCTCTGGGAGTTACCGAAGCGGGAGAGCCATCCTTTCCGTGGAGGATCAAAATTGTGATGGCATGTCTCCGGAACATCCCTAGGGGTGCGTCTCAGTTCGTCGCCAATTACCCATAGCGAAGTACTGGTGTGACGTTAAATCCAAACTTCCTACCTATCTACAACCATGGATCCTATTTTAATTTTCCTGTGTAAAATGACTTCATGAAAGGAGATCAACGTCACTGGGAGAAACTTTTTTCAAGGTGGCAAATAGAGTACCTTCATAAAGTTTTTAGTTAATAACTTCTTTAATTAAAATGATAGGAATTTCTAAGCAACTGAAATGTCTGCCTTGGAGTATTCGGAACACATTGATACCTCTCATGACGCGAAGATCCCTGCCCTCCGAGAGAAGATGAGGTCGGAGACAAAAATATTTGACGCCAGCGACAGTAACTTTTTTTTTAATATATAGAGAGAAGGCAATTTCTAATTCTTATTCTTTAAAAACTATGAAGCAAGAAGTTTAAACGGAAATTTTTTTTAATTTAAAAGGAAACCGTTAACTTTTGACAATGTAATGAGGATTTTTCTCAAAGGAAAGTGAATCGGAACTTGGAATGTGTTTAATTATTTTGAAAGAACAATTAACTAATTAATTATCAAAAATTAATTAATGTTTTTATTAATTCTATTTCTTGTTATCGGTTGAATTTTTTTTTTTCAAACTCAGAGAAGTAATACCTTTTTCTTGAGTGCAGGAACATTCACTGGATATAAAAACCAGTCGCTTAATAAATTCACTTTGACACAGTACGAATCTGATTTTCATAAGTGCTGAATATCTAAGCTGTCTAAATGTCCACATTTTCTAAGGACAAAGGGGGACATCTGTTGACTTAATTTATTTTGAAGGCATTTTTATAAGTTTTAAAAAATTGCAGAAATTAAATTATTTATCAATAATACTTAATTTTTAGTCCTTATTTATTAGGAATGAAAAAATACGCCCGTAATTGGATAATTGTAGCAATTTTTAACGCTTCCCTATTATAAAAGTACTTTGATCTGATCAGCCTTTGAATATCGTATTGATTTCTTTTAAATTATTTAACCTTCTATATGTAATAGTCAGCCATTTAATATAATATTGGCTAAATTAGCATTTTAACAACATAAGCCACCAATCTGAGAAGTTATTTCACCTAATGGTACATACCTTTAGTTAGAAATACATGGCACTGTATTGTTATCAAATCGGAATATTTTGCATCGATACGACACATTATTTGCAGAATTATCCTTTCCTGAATTCAGTGCTTAATTAAATATTTGGCATGCAAATTAGCACAATAAAACTATATGCACAAAAGCATATCTGTTCTCCATAATGCAATCATTTAAAGGGGAAATAATATCAGGGACAAGTTTATTAAATATTGCTTTCGAATATGTATTGTACGTAAATTTCTTTTACATTTATATTCTTAATATTTAAGAAGTTAGAATATTAGAATTGTTCTTTGAGATTCTAAGATTTAATTATTTTGTAAATTTTATTTATTTATCGTAAGGTGTTACTGTGTTAGCTTGTAAAGCAAATTTCCAATTGTTATAAAATGCACTTTATATATTATAACCATTCATAGAGTAAAGAAAAGCTTATATCTGAGAAATTAAACTTAATCAAAATTTCTATATTCGGTTACAAACCAAATTATTGCAATAAAATCAAGCTTATATATATATATATATATAAATTACTTGATTGATAAACAGATAAATGGAATACATTTATTTATGAATGTAATATGCGTCTTTGACATAGAAAGCTCAATTAAAAGAATTATGAATGAAAACTAACATATATATATATATATATACTGAGGAGAAAAAAAACTTGTATATCTGACTAAAATCCTGTATGCTCCCAAGCATTCAGAAATGCCGCAACACGACGTGACATGGCTTCAACTAATGCTAATGGTGTGCTAGATGTAATTCACACCATAAATCCTGCAGACAAATCAACAAATCTGTAGGAGTGCGGGAAGGAGACAACATCGCCTGTAAACAGAACGTTGCAGGACTTCCCAGATATGCTGAAAGATATTCATGTCTGAGGATTTAGATGGCTAATCGGCAAGTGTAAAGTCAGAGGATGCTCCTGGAGCCACTTGGTAGCAACTTTTGACGTGTGGGGTAGCACATTTTCCCGGAAATTATCCAAGTCCGTGCTAATGCCCAATGGACATGAATGGGTACAGGTGATCGGACAAGATGCTTACGTAACTGTCACTTGTCAGAGCCGTATCTAGATGCATTAGGGATCACATATCACACCAACTGCACACGCCCGATGACATGACAGAGCCTCCATCAGCTTCAACTGTCTCCCGTTGACATGTAAATTTATGAATTTATGTGATTTTCTCCATACTGATATATATCCATCCGACTGATATGATTGGAAACGAGCCTCGTCAAGCCAGGCACAGTGTTTCCAGTCATCAGCAGTCCAATGGCGATATTGGCGGACCCAGGCGAGTCAAAAAGCTTTGTTTCTCTCAGTCAACTACAGTACACGAGTGAGCTTTTGGCTCCAAAAGCACCTACCAGTGGTGGTCTTTTGAATAGTTCACACGCTTGCATCTGTTGATGCCCCAGCATTAAAATCTGCATCAATTTGAGGAAGGGTTGCAAGCATGTCACGTTTATTGATTCTCGTCTGTCGTCATAGGTCCCTTTCTTTCATGATCTTCTTCCGACACACAGTGTTCGGCGCGTTTTTAGACGTAAGTACCGCGGAAATACCTTCAGAGGGAGCCACTGAATGAAACTGTGAGGTGGAAAATTTATTCTATCTACATATTTCTAAGTGTAGGCTGGCGGAAAACGTGACAATTTTTTCTTTTAATGCATTTTAACAGTTAAACAAATAGTGTTTCTCGGAAAATTTCGCCACAACAACATTCAACAAAATATGGCCGACAATTGTGGAGGTTAGTAGATAATATTTATGCTGTATTTTTTTTCATCAAGTGATCTCCTGAGCGGCTTTTTGAAGTTAACCTGAATTATAACATAACCAAAAGTTTCAAAGTATGGAAACTTTTTTAACTCGCAAGATCCCGCATTGATTCAAAGTGGAGAGTGTTAAGGGATGTCCATTTTATTCAGCCGTTAAAGAATTGGGTGCCCCCGCCTGCCCCTGTATGTGTAAAAGCGTTTTAACTTTTTAATTTAATTTTTTAATTTTTTGGACTTTGGTCTGCCATATTGGATCCGCCATCTTGTTTTTGAGTGCAAGATCACTTTTTTTATAAAAACTGATATCAAATTTGAATTTAGCGCCCTCAAAAACCCTTAAATTTGAAAATTATCCTTCATCTATCAATTTTTTGATTTTTGATCCGCCATATTGGATCCGCCATCTTGTTTTTGAGTGTAATATCACTTTTTTATGAAAACTAACCTCAAATTTGAATTCAGTGCCCTCAAAAACCCCTTAATGTAAGAATTATCCATCTTATATTAATTTTTTAATTTTTTGTCTGCCATATTGGATCCGCCATCTTGTTTTTGAGTTTGCCTTTGAAGTTTTCAAGAAACCAATATCAGATTCGGATTCAGCGACCTCGAAAACATATATATACATCACAATTTCACTTGTTTTCTTTAATTTCTACTTTTGGCCAGCTTTTTTGAAATTCCGAACACTGTGCGACAGCAGGAATGTCGAAATTTTGATGTTTTACCGGATACCTGACATTCACGGTACATTCGTGAAATGGTCGTACTCGAAAATACAAATTTCATCGCTACCTCGAAGATGGTATCACCCCTTTCTCGTGCACCAATTATAATGTCATGTACAAAGTCGCTTTAATTTTGATAACCTGCCACTGTAGAATCAGGAATCGGTATAACAACTTTAACAGACACCTGTTAACTGATAAAAGCACTGGCGAAGTCATCACATTACTCTGATTGTTTCCGTACCTGAGTTATTTATTGGGTGTAAGGGAATGTTCTGTAGTTGTGTGGCACCCAAATAGAGAGTTTCAACACGAAACCAAGCCTTTTAATGTGATTCAAAGCACTAGTCTGTTGAACTTTACGCTTGAAGCCACCCCTTCTGTGAAAGTTAACGTGGGATTTGTCCCGATCATACTGTAGCACTTCGTCATTGACACCTGATGACCTTCCTGATCTGGGTTCATCTTTCAAAGAAAAATCCCCCAAAACGAAATTTCGCAAACCATTTTTGGCATGTTCGAGCTGTTACTGCGTCCTCTCCAAACACGTTACACAAGTTTTTTCTTGCCTCCATCGCGTTATTCCCTTTTTGGAACTCGTACAAAATACAATGTCTTAAGCGAACTTTTTCTTCACCCATGGTGGCAGTTCTACAAAAATGAAAATCGATAGCGCATAAGCGTGCACGTGTTCAAAAACGACAGAACTTTCCCTTACACCTAGTACATATGTACTCTTGTATCAATCTTTGGTAACTTCAGTGTGCGTGTGTATATGTATATATATATATATATATATAAGAAGGGTGTAGTTGAGTTGACTGCATTAACATTGCGCTATATCTAAGCACTGGCGAATTGTCACCGGTCTAAAAATCATCCTTAGTTGTGGTCCTGGAAGCATGTTTCCAGAACATGCATTGTTTCGAAACCCCTTTGGCGCTACTTTAATTTAGCGAAAAAAGAACTCTTCGATGAAATGAATACAGGTCACCTCTGTTTCATTGTATTAAAAAATGGGGTAAGATACTTGTGACTCGCCCCGCCCGAAGGCACCCGAGTAACAAACTGTCTCGTCGAAACGACAGCATCCCCACAGCAGGAGCCGACACAGGCTCAGACACCCCGACGCCCCAAACACCACAACGACACCAGCGCGCGCCAGCCGGAGCAACCCAAGAAGCCGAGCGAAGGGCCGCCCCTCCCCCAGCAGGTGCGAGGCACGAGCACCAAACTCCGCAGAACACCCAGGCAAAGCCCAGCCGCAGCCGCAGCCAGCAGCACCGCACCACAACCCACCAAGAACCCCGCCCCGACAAAAAGGCAACAGAAGAAAAGCAACGAAAGACAAATATAAACTAAACTAAAATTAAAACTAAAAATAACAAATGTATATAAACTTTACAGACAGTAGGGGAAGGGGCAGGAGCAAGGCTAAAACTAAATAATAAAGCCAGGTCAGGGGCACGAACAACCTGTTCATCAAAACGAAGAAGAGAAACCTAACACCCCACCAAAAATAAAACAGAACAAGATACAATATTTATTGGCATCAGATAAAAGTGCTTAAAACTTATAAGCACAAACAAAACAAATAAACAAATCAAAACACAATAATCACAAACTAGCAAATAAGATGTTACAATAGTATTTCACAATCTGCAGTCATCCAAATCTGGTTCTTTGGTTCGCAAGCAGAACGTACAAGCGAATAATCCTTGGGAAAATGCTCAAGTCTGATGCTGTCGACCAGGGAGCAGCGAAAAGCAACGTGGTTGATATCCCTGATCCCCGAATTGCAGGAACAAAGAAAACTCTTGTTGAAAAAACGATTTTGATACGTTCCAAAGAACCTGTGATTGGTGATGATCTGGTTGAGGTAGAAGTTTCTCAAAGTTCTTCTAGGGCCAATCTTCGGAATTAAACTGTAAGTGTGTCGTCCTTTGTCTGAGTTATCCCACTCTAGTTGCCAATCTCTAATTTTTAACTCTTTAAATTTTTGGTTGATGATGTTCTTCTTTTTAGGTAAAGCAATACTTATGTCTTCCCGGAGGGTGGCATCCTTAGCCAACCCATCCACCACCTCGTCGAATTCGTAACCTGCATGGGCTTTGATCCAGCACAACCTGATGTCCACTTCAAATAACTCTTTCGTGATGTCTTTGATTTCGCTGATAATCTTGTTTTTCGTGAGGAAGCCTTCGAGAGACATCAGTGTTGATCTGGAATCCGAAATAATAATAACTTTATCAAGTCGATGTCGCTGGGGTAAAACTAAACTACAAAAAATGGGGTAAAACTACTAAAAAATGGGGTAAATCTAAACTACAGAATAATCAAAGATACAAATAAAAAGCTTTAAAGATTTTCAAATGATATTTATCATTTATGTGTGTTATAAAAAGAAACTTGTTACATCATAGAATGAGATGGTTTTTAACAATAATATCGTAGCTAAAATTTATTACAACTGTTTCTGAAAGAGTGCAGAAAAGAATTATTTTTCTTCATAAAGTTACGTCACGATTTTAAATTAGTTTATTGATAGTTATTTCATACTTCCTATAATGATAGTTTTAAAAGTGTATAAATATTAATTGTAATTTGAATCGAGTAAGATAAATACATTTTAAAATAATAATAAATACTACGATCGCTGCTAATATTCAAAACAATATTTTATTTCATTATATACATATACATATATATTGGGTTTCAATAGCATAAAATCGTCTCTTAGTTTCATTCTACTGAGTCTTAAATTATTATTTTATAATTTAATTTATATATATATATATATATATGGGGGGGGCGTGTGTGTATGTGTGTTGATTCGTATTATGCAATATACTTTTTAATTTCATTTTTTGAATTAAAAAAATTAAAAAATAATAGATATATTAATATTTTTAGAAAAATAATAGTTTTTTACTGAAAAAAAATTAAAAAAAAAATTAAAAATTATAATTGTTTTATAATTCTATCCTTTTTACTGTTATATATATATTGGAAGAAAATAATGGATTAGTGAATATTTTTTACTTCCGAATTTTAATGGATTTATTGGATTTATATGTTTTGAGTCTACTTGAACTTAGTTTTATGTTTTCTTTTTTGTTTTTTTAATAAAATAAATAAATAAATTAATCTGTTTGCCTCTTGTTAATCTTTACTAAGTGGCTCTTTTAAAATCCTATAGTGAAACGTGATAACTACTGTTACAGTCCCTCTCTAAAAGTTATTAAAATTTTGTGGGCGATGTATCTGGCGAAATAATGACGAAATTTCACAAAACTTTGTGTTTGGTTTGGCCTTTATTGCTAATTAAAATTCGGTATAAATCTCCCTGCAGATGGCGCTGCCATGTTGCAATTATAAAAAATGTCCATTATAAAAAACTGTTGATTCAGTATGAATGGATATTGGCCGACAGGCGACGCTATTATGCAGAAAAATTCCTCATTTACAAGAAGACAATATCTCCTCTTATTCTGTTGTGTATACACAAAAATTTGTTAAGAGAGATGGTTATTGGGAAAGACTGCACTGATTTAATTTATGTGCATGTCGACTGACAGATGGAGCAGCTCTACTGAAATTTTCTACATTAAAGGGGAGATTATGCTTCAGATCCTGTTGTGTATAAGTGCACTAACTTTAGATATAAGATGGCTATCCAGAAAAACTATATTAATTCAGTTTAAAGGCATATGGACAATATTCCTGTTACGTCACAGTAGGTAAAATCGCCGAACACGTGGCCGATATTTTGTAAACAAATTAGATTCAAGATGCCATTTTATTGTTACGCATAACATTTTCCTAGATATTTCTCCAGTGAAACTTAATAATCAGATAGCTGTTCAAGCAAGAACAAAAGAGAAATGTAAGCAACTGAATCGAATGATAAAGTTAAGACTATTCCATATCGTAAAATTGCAGAACATTTTATGTATACACACACACACATACATACATATATATATATATATATATATATATATAATGAATAAAATATTAATAAGAACATTTTATACACACACACACACACACATATATATATATATATATAATATATATATATATATATATATAGACATCAAAGCTTAAATAATTATAATTTCAATCACCTTAATAAAGGAATTTATTAAATGGAACATCCATTTAAATTTGTTAACATCGCCACAGTTCACATGGCAACTTTTAATATTACATATGTTGATTAATATTAAAGTATATTACTAAAACTGGATTAAAAACAAAACAAAGGTATCACTATATCATTCTTACTTCAATTTCATATAATCTGTAACTCTTATAAATAATATTGCAAGATAAAAATTTGCAAGCCACAATGTTTTGTTATGGTAGAGTTGAGGATTGTTTGCCTAACCAGCTGATATTCTTGTAGCCTCGAACCCAAAGTGGGAATATGGTCCATTGGCCGGGAAAAGGCGCTGCTGTAGTTCACTTTTACCTGTTTATAGAAATTCTATCCTATAGCGTATGAATCCACTATAGTTAATACGTGAGGTGAATGTAATGGAAAATTGTGCTGATTTAATTTAACTGAAAGATAATAAAGGAATGAAAACTCGTAAAATATTTATGAAGTAACTGTGAACCCTCATTCTACTTAAAGAAAAGAAAAAAAAATATTATTTTTTATTATTTTTATTAAAATCTCGAATGTGTAACAGTTGCGTAGCCAAAATTCTGCACTTACATGTAATATGTTTAATTTCAGAACGTACTTTATTTAAAATCTTACACCCTGAAACTAAGAACAAAATTCGCTTTACCTATTAATAAGATAAAAATAATGTATTCAAATGCATAAAAAAAAATAATATTTAAGAAAGAATTTTGAAAATATTTTTTATATTAAAACATTATAATAACATTTAAATAATTACTTTACTGTATATACTGCATATATGTTTGATGCAGATGCCATTAACACTTTTTGTATAATAAAATTTGATAAGAGAAATCTTTTATAAATTTCTGAAGCCGTTTTCACTGATTAAATGAAATAAAAATTTCTACACAATTAAAATGGCATTAAAAAGAGTAAAAAATGGCAACTATAATTAAATTAAGTTGTCAAAATGCTGGACATTTACAATTATTTTTCTTAGTATTATTGTTTGTGTTACAACTCTCTGGCTTTTTTCTTTTTGTTGTAATCAATGAATGTGCACACATAATCATTTTTAAAATAAAAAGTAGCTATTTTACAAATGCATTCTAAAAATAATTAGATTTGGCAGTTAATCGTATTTAATAAAAACTATTGTAATGCTAAAAACTTAAAAATGCGCGTACTTGCAAATAAGTTTTTTTTTTTTTTTTTCTTGGATTTTGATGATCGTACAAGTCAGCTTGTTTTGGTTTCTGTACTGTATTCGTATGTTTATATCATTTATTCTTTTCAGAGAAGATAGAATATCGACATAATCATCATCCTTTGTAACAATAATATACAAAAAACTATCCAGCAAAGCAATATCTTTTAACTGAAGCACAAACATCTTGTTCAACTGCGTTAGCGTTCACGGGTTCACGAGACACGGGGGTGCAAATTTATCCCTTCCAAGAGAAAAAAAAAACACCAAAGTGGCTTCGATACAATGCTTGTACTCGAAATACGTGTCCTCTGACATACCATAACAGTTTTGATTCTCTGTAGAGTGGATGGCTTCCTGGCTTTAGCATCCTTCAGAGGTATTTATTTTAGATCATGGATGATATTGCAGATACGATGGATTTCTCTCGTGTGCACTGGCCTCTATTACTGCACATAACATAGATATAGTAATAAGACATAGATTGGTCATGGAGGGGAGAAAAAGTCATTCCTTTTTACTCGGGAAAAGTGACTCTAATGACTGTCTTTCCCTGAATAAATTACACACAGGGATACACACGGATAATTTAGTAAATAAAATTTATGAATAATTTATATTCTAAAGGGGAAGGAAAAACTTCAGATACAGTTTGAAATTCAATTTTCTTTTTTTTTTTTTTTTTTTTTTTTTCAATACTTTCTAATGGCTGATTTTAGAACTTTTTTTCGGCATCAAAAACTTTTGCTCGATATCATGGGGATGATAGACCTATATATATATTACTATATCTATGGCACATGACGCTCTTCGGCTGCTGGAGCTACTATATTTTGTGACTTTTTTATTCAATAATCATCATTAATTTTGAGGAGTAATATTTGATATACATTATTGATGGTTAATTTTTGAAGTGATTAGACAACTGTTAGAATTAAAATTTAGTGGTAGATATTGATTTGAAAAATCTCTAAATTCGGCAACACTATCGTCTGCCTCGAATCAGGAACCTGCAATCTTTTAATTACGAGCTTGGTGCTCAAACAGTTATTTTAGGAGTTAAATAATAAAAAAAAGATATTACGAAACTTGTATTTTAAATTAATAAATTTTCAAAAATAATACTACACAAATAATTATAAATGCATGTCATTTTTTGTGATTTCATTTCGTTATTATTATTTTTTTTTCAATATATAATCGCCCTTAAAAAAGACATCGTTAAGGTGAGATAAAGTACATAATTTAAAGGAACTTTTAGTTAAATAAAAGTCCATAAAACAAAGCGACAAATTAAGATATACTATTTTTTTTAATTAAAAAAAATAGAATAGTTTTTAAAACTACACGAAATATAACGGCAGGATGATAAAACAACTTGTTGATAGAAGTCTAAATAATCAATATGTTTGCTTCTTTAAAATAATTTCATTTGCATAACAAAAGATTTCTTTCAGTACAAAAGATATACGAAAATGGAGTTCTTTCATATTTAAAATCAGAATATCGAACAATTTACTTTTTCTTTTTCTTTAAAGATGTCTTTTTAACATCAAAGAAATATGCCTTTTCTTTTAATGTACATAAAGGAAATTCTTTTAATCTGATCAAAGGCTCTTTTCAAAACTAATTGCATTTTCATTCAATTTTGAGATAAAAATGCTTAAGAAGGATTTTAAAATTTATATTCAATCAAAATTTGTATTTTGAAAGATGAAGCATATTTTTAATTTTAAAACACTATTAAGTATAGCATACTATATATATATATATATATATATATATACACTATATACGCGTGTGTATTTATATACTACACGTGCAATATTTAAAATTCTTGTTTCAAAAATTGGAAATTAAATATGGTTAAACCAATATTTCTTTTTGTAGAAAGTTTCTAATAAATGGTTTATTTTTAGAATTATTATTTAAATATTTACGCATATATTTTAATTTAATACTCGTTCAAGTTAATTACGAATTGCTAAAATGCATGCTATAACGAAATTCGACGTACCATAATAATGTTATCTAAATAGAAAGAAAATCGATAGGTATGCTGTACATACATTAGAAACGAAATGATAACAAATTGTATGAGTGTTCGCTGTGCTAAAAATCTACTGGGCCGATTTACGCGCAGTTATTTGCAAAAGGATCAACATTGTCCGGAGAAGGTTAAAATATATTGAAATCCTCTTTATGACAAATAGAAAGAAATTTACGGAGCTAATAATATAACATTTTATGGTTTCGTCATCATTTAAATAGCATTAAACAGTTACTCTTGATATTAAATCTACTAATAATGCCCGCTTGTATTGCGTGTATTTAATGAAATTAATATTAATTAAAACTGAAGTAAAAGGAAATGCTAAAACAAAATTAAATTGAAATTAATTAATTAAATTCAAGTATTTAATTTGTACTCTATAAAATAAAATTAAAATTAAAAAATAAATAAATAAACATGTTTTCACGAGCGAAACGTTACTGATAAAACAGTCGTCATATTGCTCTAAAAGTACTAAATATGTAGCACTTGAGCTTATTTATTCACTGTTAAAAATGTTGTCCTAGCTTGGTAAGGTAGGGAAATCTTTTACCATAATATGGTGCTTTTACTCAACAAGAAGCACCAAACCATTGTAGAAGGTTTCACCATCGCATGGTTGCAGCTTCGATAGTACAAAGTTTTAGTTCAACCTAGCAAATTGAAGCTACCAAATTCTTGTTAAACCTTGAACTGAAATTTTTAACAGTGTTACTGACCGCTACGAATGTGCGTAGCATTTTTTACAGTAGAGCGCCGATTATTAACCGAACTTCCAATTATCCGAACGGCTTATTTCAGTATTTATTTTTCTTTATCCGAACTTCCAATTATCTGAAGAGCTTATTTCTCCCCCTAAAAAAAATTCCTAACCGAAATTCTAATTATCCTAATTCCCGATTCCCTTATCCTAATTCCGTTCCCAACATACGAAAACTTCTTGTTAAACCTTGAACTGAAATTTTTAACAGTGTTACTGACCGCTACGAATGTGCGTAGCATTTTTTACAGTAGAGCGCCGATTATTAACCGAACTTCCAATTATCCGAACAGCTTATTTCAGTATTTATTTTTCTTTATCCGAACTTCCAATTATCTGAAGAGCTTATTTCTCCCCCTAAAAAAAATTCCTAACCGAAATTCTAATTATCCTAATTCCCGATTCCCTTATCCTAATTCCGTTCCCAACATACGAAAACTAATTTGAAAGATTGATGCATTATGGCTGCTGATTCTGGGAATCTAGAAAAATTTTCAACATTAAAAAAGGCTTGGAATACAATTTTAAATAAAGAAAAAAAATGATAGTGGATTAGAAGAATCTAGTAAAGAAAATGAGGAATGTAAAACAATAAAGGAGATGGGAAGAATCCTATGTTATGAAGAAAATGAAATTAACGAATGGTTAAATAGTGACGTTCATGACACTGGATAACAGATTTTAAATGATGATGAGATTGTGGATAAGATTCAAGGTGAAAAAGAAAAATGAAGAAAATGAAAACGAATGGGCTTTGAAAATGACCCAGGGCCATCACATTATCTTTGAATGTTTGGAAACAGCCATGGTTCGAACGGCAGAATGACGCAGATCCTCTTCAATTAACCTGTCTAAGAAGAATTCGAGATGTGGCAGCATTGAAAGAATGTCTTCTTTGAAGCAAGCATCAATCAAAAGCTTTTTTGTGATGATTTTTCTATTGTCACAATATCCCTTAAATTGTCTGTCCAATTATCCGAACTTTTGCTTATCCGAACTAGGGTATGTCCCGACGTGTTCGGATAATCGGCGCTCTACTGTACTTCGAGGTATTCTATATGTTACGCATTTGGACACTTCATACTTGAATTTTAATTTATCAGAATGTCTATAAATTTTATTTATATTTTCTACGACCACCGCTGCATGCATGCTATATTTAATTACCGACTCTGAAATGCAATGCAATCAAGTTTAACTAATTGATTTAATCAATTCATTTGAATACGTAGTTGACTATTCCCAAGTTGTCTATTTCTACACAAAATGATAAAGATTGCCTTAGTTTATTAACGAAACTCGAGTAAAAATTTTGTACAAAAAATAAAGACTTTAAACTATATATTGTGTACACTTCTTGCACAGATTTGAAATATGATTATAAAATAAACAAATATCATAAACTGCATTTTCTTTTAATTCCTAAAAAGTTTAGAAAACATAATACAAACATCTTCTCGTAATAGATCTTTTTTCTTTGTTAAAAAAAAAAGCCACTATACCGCTATCGAAAAAGAAAGTAACTTGACTTACCTCCGTTTCAATAAAACTTTAAGAAATATTTATTTGATTTTTGATTTTTAATTTTAATTAATTTTTTTCTCTTATTATTATTTTATTATTGAGAGAACGTTTTTATTGTTCATTTTAAATTATGTCCTTCGTATGATTTTGAAGATTTAATATTTTAATGCATAAAATGCACACTTGCTAAATATAAAAATTTTTAATGATACGAAATAAATTCGTACATTTTATACATATGAATCTAGAACTTTTATGTAGATTATATATTCCTATTTCAAAAACATTTATCATTTACATATTAGACATTATTATTATTCTGCATATTCTTTATTATCAATATAAAAAACACTATATACATATATGAAACAATTCTAAATATAATATACCTAAACATTTATTATTTATAATACTGTATATAATTGTTTTATTATTTTTGTTTTTTAAATATTGCATAATAGTATGTTGAATTGCTAATTTTCCGTACTGCTGCTTTTATATTTTCTTTCCTTTGTTGTTCACAAATTTTTATAATAGCATTTTTCTAACTAGTTTTTTTTCTTTTTTTCAATTAATATAACATTTGTTGAGATTCAAATCTATTAAAATATATATGGACTGTCATGAACTATTACGCGTTCATGTAGTATCTACAGCTATACTACCTGTACATAAGTCCTTTATAAAAACTTGTTTTAGCCACTATCGTAACGTTATTGGATATTTTAAATTACTTTGCATTTTTAATATACCCTATAAACACAGAAGAATCGTCATACAGAAGAACCGACAACATTTAATACAGTTAAAGTAACTTGAAAAACTAATTCCAAATTCGTTCAGAAGTTTTTATTGACAAAAGTCTCGCGAAAGAACTCTTTAAAGTGAATAATTTATTGTCTTCCTTTTAAATGCTTCTTTTTCAGTCAAATAAATGCATATTTAACTGCAAATGCGTAAAAGAATGGCTTGTTGCATCGGCCAAAGATTCTTTCTTCCTGTAATTGCATTTTCATCTAGTGGGATGTTTAAAATATTCTCAGATTTTTTTTTTTTTTTTTTTTTTAACAAATAAAATTTGCTTTAAAAACTGTTTTCCTATTTTGTTGCCTTAAAAGAATGATAATGATTAAGTTTTAAAATTATATACTAAATAATGTATAATAATTAACAAGATAAAAAAAGGAATTGCTTAGTTGAAAAGTGGTCAGTAGAAAAATGAACAATTTATGTATGAAAATATATTTTAATTTTCACTCTTACAACATATTTATCCTTATATAATTGCTCTGTATAAGCTTTTCATTTTTTATTTTCATTTTAATTTTTAAATTTTTTTTTGTTTCGTTTTAAACTGCATCTACAATAATATGCCCAAAAAGTCGGGATGCTGATAACTCTTTGTGGTTGGCAAGTTGTGAGTCGACTCCAGTATGCAGTGATGTGAAACGTTCTGTTGATTCAGTGCAACGTTGGCTTTTACATTTAAACCGTCTATATGACGCTTACGAGTCAGTTTGATATTCCGCATTACTAGCAATATTCATTAAACCCTATATCAACATTTATGTATGGTGAAGCTGCTCTCTCCATATTCTCTTGCATTCAAGCTCCATGCTTTTTTCATTCTGAAAAAGTTCTCAAAAAACTGTGAATATTTTTAATTAATATATTACGCATAAAAAGCATTTTTATTACGCATAAAAAGCATTTTTATTTTAAGATTTATATTATAGTGGTCGTTTCAAATGATAAAATAGATCATTAACATGGTAATTAAAAAAATATATATGCAGTATTAAAAAAAAAAAAAAAAAGGAAAACTCAAACGGAACATATGTTCCATTTGAGTTTTCATATACTTAATAAAAAATCTTGTATGTAATCGCAGAAAAATACGTATTTCTCTAATATGCTGAATAAAGTTATTTTCTAAGCATAAAAACTGAAAAGGTAATTAGATAAAGTATATTTTAAATAACCTTTTAATTTTAGGAATCCAAACCATTACTAAAATAAGTAAAACATTTTATTTAGATTGGTTAAAAAGGGTGTTATCCAACTGCACTCGAAATATACCAACTGCACTCGCTAGTCTTAACCCCCCTTTCACTTATTCTCTTACGAGTTTCTATTTTACTAACCCTTCGCTCTGAATAGGAAAAACCCAAAGTTTGTTGGTGGAACTATCCCAACTACTTTATGTGGAAGTTTTTTGTTATCAAGAAAGTGGATCTTACATTAAGGAATTAATAAGAAGGTACTTACCTATTATCCCTATGCCAGCGAATAATTGCCGAAGATCGCCAAATTTGCATTAATATAAATATAAATGATACAAGAAATTTAAATTAATCATTGTTTATAATATATTTTTTCATTTTTATAATCTGTATATCAATTGTGCTTACTGATAATACGTAAGTATCGTAATTCCGTGCACTTTTGCGATTCATACGCATCGAGGCATGTAAAACGAAGGTATCTATTTATCAAATTATTTATTTATTTAATTTTAATTTTAATTTTATTTATTTATTTATTTTTTTTTTTTTTTTTGGGAGGGGGGATGTGCGAAATGCTGATTGCAGCGAAAACGAGTTACAAGCGTTCTCAGATTCATGCACAGCGGGGTACACACAGAAAAATGAAAAATCGAAACTTGTCAAGAAACGTGTTATCTTTGTCATAGTACACGTTTTCCTAGTATATTGACAAATTTGCACAAAATTACGCAACATTTTAAACAATCAAAACACTACCTGACAATCCCATTTAGTCATGAGACACAAAAATCGTTTTATTTTACCATGTATCTTTAATGTGTTTCGTCTGTTGATCCGTTTTGGCTCTAAAACTTGTCAGATGACTAATTTCCCAGGTACAGTTTTCATTTTCCTCAAATTGGACCGGTTAGTCAGATGAGAGAATAAAAATAAATTATTCCTATTTTGTCAATTGACTAAGAAAAATTTGTTTGGCTAGTCCAAAAGCTCAGCATTATTATTTTTTTTTCTTTAATCTTTTTTTTTTATTTGTTTATTTATTTTTTGTCTCCTGACAACTTGAGTTAGTCAACCGAAATCGAAAAATAAACCCATCGAATTTCGCGGTATAGTGTCAGTTTCATTAATTCTGAAAAAGAAAATTGCGCTTAAAGTTATTTGGGAAACGCATATTTTTTATAAGAACTTTGTGCCATACTAATCCCAGTTTTTGTATTTTTAAATCTAATAAATAATTTTCTAAGTATGACATGAAACGATAGCAAAGGAGCACGGCAATTTTTAATAACAGATAGAAAAAGAGGTATTTTTTTTTTCTTTTCTTTTTTTTTTTTTTTTTTTTGAAAACAGACATTTAATTTTTTACCCCAACTAAAATTAAAAAGACTGAAATCTGTATTCCCTGCACGTAAACTTAAATAGAAATATCTTTCCACTGAGAAATGACACTAAGCAGCAAAATTTGTTCCAATGTATTTAAAAAAAAAAAAAAAAAAAAAAATCTTTTTAAAAATCACACAAAGTTCAAGGAAACTAACATTAAAATATTTTAAAACTAATATGTAGAAGAAAAAAAAAAAGAGAAAAAAAAATCTATACTCAAGTGCATTCGAAACATCGAAAGAGATTGCATCATGTAGTAGACGGACATCTGTCGCCAGGATGACTCAGAGAACTATTCTTTTTTTTTTTTTTTAATTATGTGCTGCGCGCGTGTATTCCTTCACCACCCTTATGATTTCTCAAAATTCCATGTTATTACTCATGAACTTTTATTCTTGAAAAAAAAAAAAAAAAAAAAAATCATTTCTGATCGGGTAAAAACTTACACCGGGTCCCCTCTGCATTCGCCCGCTAGTGGGTCAGTATTTTTAAATGAACCACTCTAATGAAAGAATTCTCAAAATTGAATATTATTACTCATTAATATTACTCTTAAAAAAAGGAAAAAGAAAAAAAAATCATTTGTGATCGGATGAAAACTCACACTGGGTCCCCACTGCTTTTGGCAGCGAAGATCCGTGCGCTGTGCGTGCGTATTCCTTCACCATCCTTATGATTTCACAAAATTCCACGTTATTACTCACAAACTTTCATTCTTAAGAAAAGGAATTTTAGAAAGATCTTTAATCATCGGGTAAAAGTTCGCATTGGGTCCCCACTGCCTTCGCCAGAGCAGACCCATGCGCACACGTGTGAAGATATACGTGCGCTGCACGCTCATATTCCTTCTGAAATCAAACTGTTATTCTTAAGAAAAAAAAAAATTTAAAAATCATTTTTCATCGGATAAAAAGTTGGACCGGGTCCCCACTGCCTTCGGCACCGCAGTCCCGTGAGCGCTGCGCGCGCCTATTCCTTCCCCGCTCTTCCATCCCCTCCTAATTAACCTACATATACCGATTTTGAAAAGTCTAACTCAATTAGCTGAGATGCAAAAGAAAACCTAATCAAGACACCTTAAAACGTGTAAATCAAGTGAAATCTCGAATTCCCCTTTCGATAATATTAAAGACCTTTAAAATATCTTTCGAATGATGAATTAAAAACAATTTAATCAGAATTCGAATTTAAATATTGAAATTTTAAAATATTACAGGGCCATCAGGCGGTAGAAATTTCTGTAATCTTCTGTTCGATTCCAAATCAACAAAGCTTTCAAATGGTGTATTACTTATGAAATTATTTTAATTAGTAGCTGAGATACAAAAGAAAATCTGAACAGAATACCTCGAAACGTGTAAATCGGGTGAAAACTCTAATTCCACTTTCGATAATATAAAAGTACTTTAAAATATCTTTCGAATGATGTATTAAAAATAATTTAATCATAATTAGAATTCGAAATATTGAAATTTTAAAATATTACAGCGCCATCTGGCGGTAGAAATTTCTGTAATCTACTGTTCAATTCCAAATCAACAAAGCTTTTAAATAATATATTACTTATAAAGTTATTTTAATTATTAGTTGAGATAGAAAAGAAAACCTAATCAGGACACCTTAAAACATGTAAATCACGTGAAATCTCGAATTCCATTACCTACGGTAGTCGGTTAATGGAAGACGACAGAGATTTGTGGCGTCTACTCTTGAAATTCAATTTAAATAAGTTTTAAAATGACATATTACTTTTGAAATTATGCTAATTAGAAGCTGAGATACAAAAATGATATAAACACTATTATAAAACGATTTATGTCTGACTTTTTCGTGGTTTTCTCCGAAACTTGCGTAATTCCGGACTAAATACTGTTAAAAATCCATAGTATGAAATGTGAACGGAATATCAGAATTCGAAACTCTGCAAAATATAAAAGAATAAAAGCGTTCTGTGTTTTCCCTCGTTTTCTCCGAAACAACCGTTCCCTTTATACATTTTTGCCCCTCCCCCCCCCTTTCCGTCCCTTCTAATAATTTTACACTTGAAAATATCCGCAATTGATTTATCTTGCCTTAAAACCTAATAATACCAATTTCAAACGCTGTAACTCTTTTTTTTTTCTGCCCCCCTCCCCCTCATGCCTTTCCTAATAATTCTACACTTTCAAAAATATTCACAATCGGATTATCGGCCGTTAAAACCAAATATTACGAAATTTCAACGGCATATCTCAATTTAAAATACTGCAAAATATTAAACAAAACTTAATCTTACATTGTATTTTGGTCACATGAGTCGTGATAAATATAATTCCCAATAAAAATGTAATTTTTTTGTTTATTCACATAATTTCATGAAAATTGAATAGTAGCTTTATAGTATGCTGTCTAGGCCGAATATTAACTCAAATGTAACGTGAATGAAAATTTGAAAAAAATTGAAAATTGCAATTCCCCCCCCCCCCCCCACTATAAAACACGTGACATCTTAATCGGTTACAATCATTTCCTTTTTTCATCTCAGACAATAGTCTGGCATTTGAAATGATGTTGCCACAAAAAATTCACACTTTAGTTAATTTTTAAAAAAATCTAATTGTTGTACAGATAAGCCGCTTGCACTCTTAGATTCAGAAAAATTGTCCCTTTCATTTGGTACCAAATTCGTAACGATTAGACTAATATTTCTAATTTATTTTACACTTTTTCTGCTTTTAACTCCGTTAATATATCTATTTTTATGCAATCGCGGTGAATTCTCAGTCATTGAGATCGCTTTCTGATTAGACATGAGTCGACATTTTAATTAATATCTCCAGAACTAATTAAAATTTTTAAATTCTGTTTTGAAGAGGACCTCGGAAAGGCTCCAGAGCATCCGTATGTCAATTCTTGTACTTCTGCGTTCAATAGGGGCAGGGGCTGAACGTATAGAAGAACAGACAGACAGACAAACCTTTCTTTTTATTATTATAGAAAATAGATTCTTTGATGATATAGAATCCTAAGTGGATTTATAATATGTTTTTTGGACCTATGTGGTCATTAATGTAAATATTTGTACATAGTTATTTTTTATTAAACTTTAATTAATTTGATAATTAATTAGTAAAAGCTCTTTCTATGCTTCTTTTTACATTACATATATAGACAGATTATGTAAATTTGAATATCACTTTGTTCTCAGAGTTAAATTTTCTGAATAACCTCTATTAAAAGGCCACCTCCGTAAAAGGCTAATTTCATGTACCACGGTGTATGGACCTCTTAGAAAAATTTTATTGTATAATCTTTAAAGTATTGCTAACTGTGTGGCTTTTGAGACTATTTTCGTCAGCTTCATCATGTTAGGGACATACGAACATAGATTTAGAAACATCTAATTTTTTGGAAACAATGGTACACGTTTTGTTTTTTTATTAGACCCCAAGACCCCCTCCCCTCCACACACACACCAATGGCCGAGCGGTTCTGCGCTCAAAGTTGATAGAAGGGGAGTGCCGGATTCAATACTATGTCGTGCTTATCGACTTAGCCGTTCGAAGTTTTCTGTGGCTTTCTCAGAAACTCGCGTAAATACGAGTTAAGACCGCTTAGAATGACCCCCCCCTCACGGAGGGTACTCCCATCAGGCCTAAGACCCCGGTTCGATTACCCAATCAATAGGCCTAGGATCCTCGAAAAGTCAATCGGCCTAAATACCCAACATCAACATACCACTGGTCTCTGAGCTTTCACGAACATGTATGGGAGATAAATGCATGTGATAATGATGAAAAGAAGAATGTTTAAACCAGTGAATTCTTTGTTTCACTGGGAAAGAAGTGTTGGTCAAGGTTTAGTTTCGGTGTAGTTCGAATTTGATTTTTGTTTCTGTTCTTATAATTACTTTAGGGTCTTTCCAGCACTCACAAATTTAAAATAAATAGATAAATAAGTGCTTATTTTTGAGATAACTGAAGTGTACATTTGTTTAGTAATGCATATATTTTAAAAAATATCCCTATCGATTATATCCAACAGAAAATAATGGATTTGACTTCTTCTAACTAAGCCTTGCACGTGGTCCTGTATATTGTATATATACTGTACAAAGCACTAAAAAAAAAAAAAAAATAATATATATAAATAAATAAAAATGACGTAATACAATTAAATATGCATTTTCAAGCTTATCATTCGTAACCTGTAATGCATCTGAATTCTTCGAGTAACCCTGAACACAAAACACTAATGCTATACCTCCAATTTTATACAGAAGACAAGCTTTTGTGCAACTCAAAAGCATATGTTAATTTTATTATCTTTAATTCAAATAAACAAATGAGGTTAATAATGTACTCTTAGAAATTCTATACATAGACTACAATGTATAGGAATTATTTTTCGTTCCTGAATATGAACATCCAGTTCTACACATCAGTTTAATATAACTTTTAATGAGGAATAACCGTAAAACCCTACCCCATCCACTCTAGTCAATTTAATATGACTTCATCCTTTAAAATCATTTTTCTGGATTTGGAAGACCTTCATCTGAACTTTGCAATAGAGATTTGTTTACTTAGCTTAGAATAAAATCAATTTACGTGTTTTGTTGCATTAATATGCACGACTTTATAAAACGAGTAAGCTTATTTTAACATAGGACCAAAAGGAATCACTCTGAATAAATTAATGTGTAAATTGCACCTAAAGAAGTTTTCACTTCGTAATTTTTACATCGCATTATGCTTTTCAACAAATTATTTTAGAAGTAAAATTAATATGATTATATATATTATATGTTTTTTAATTACTCATATATATGTAATATAATTAAAAGCTCCCTTAAAATTAAAGCCTCATTTTACACACTTAAATGATTCTATCTCCCACTAATCCACCGACAGCTCCCTAATTAATTTTTAATTAATTAATTTTCTAAATGTTTCACTAATTCCAAATTTATTAACTTGTTCTCAGTTCTTAAACTTATTTTATTATCGCATGAAGCGAACTGTTATTTATTACATTATACAGTTCCAAAGTAGTAATTTCAATCTAGAACCTTCTAACCACTCCTCCCCGTAGTTGTATGACATCCCCCCCCCCCCCTCAAGCCACTCCGGTAGCTTTGATAACGTAACTGTCCCGCTTGGGAATGTAAACAGAATTTTCCAGTCAGTTGCTCGTCTGAAACTGAAATTGGGTTTCAAGATATGAGGTTCGGGTCGGGTAACACGATTTTACCCGTCGGGTCGGGTTGACAAAATTATCTGTCTTGCTGGTCGCGCTCGGGTTTAGTTTTCAACAAGTCTGATCGACTTGAGAACATCTTTCAAAATATTTCTTATAATTATAAACATAAAGTTGTAGGCATATTTATAACTATATAAAAGATTTAAACATACTGTGTATCGGAGCTCCGTATATATTCGTATCCGTATCCGCGGATATCCACCAGAAAAATTTATCCGTATTTATATCTGGATCCGTTTTCTTTTCTTTAACGAAACTAATTCGTATCTTTTGTACAAACTGTACGAAAATTAGAAAATTCTAAATCTTTCTCGACTATTTTTAAATATATAAATGAAAGAAATACTGTACAACTTCGCATTTACGTTCTAGAAAATAAAAAAAATTCACAATTTACTTTTCTTTTTTTCTTTAATTTTCTTCTATATTCAATAGAAGAAAGTATTCGATTCGTAAAAATTTTCGACTTTCGGTTTTTGATAGATTTACACATTTTGAGAGCTCCAGAACTAGATTTGATTATTTTTAGAAAATATCAGTCTGTCTCTGTGTGTGTGTGACGAAAATTTTGTGGCAACTGTATATCTGGAACTACCGTCCATAATTGCATATAAATGTATATGTAAATGCACTTTGACCAAAATTAGTGCTTATCGACTTTTGGTGTCCATCGCTCCACAGATGGCGTTGATATACAGCGATTTCTACAATTTAAAGGAAGGCTGTATATCCCAGGAATTACTGCACAAATTTGCACATAAATTTATATATGGATGTACCTTGACATAACTTGTCTGTCCACTTTTGGTGCCAATAACTGAACATGTGGCGCTGCTATACAGAAATTTTCACAGTTTAAGTGAAAGGGATATCTCCGGTTCTATTGGGTATAATAAAACAAAATTTGATACGTGAAAAGACAGTTATGAAACATTATGCTGATTCAATTTGGATGCATATCGGCCAATAGGTGGCGCTGCTATACTGCCATTTTCCCCGAGAACGGGAAAGTTGTATCTCGACTTCTATGGTGTATAATTGTACAAAACTTGATAGCTGAGATAGCCATTATGAAAACTCATTTTATAACATAATATTTATAGAGAATAAAACTGTCTTTGTATATTTTGTGTCAGTTTTAGATGAAAATCGCCTGTATTCATTATGGTAGATAATTTTAATAAATAATAGTTTTAATAAATTATTTGTAGTGAATGAATTTGTATTAGAAAACAAAGAAGAAAGTCTTATGGTAGCCACAACATACTTGTTTACATATATATATATATATATATATATATATATATATATATGTAGGATATTTATCTATTAGAATATTCATGTAAATGTGTTTTATTACATTTCTTCTGAGTGAATGGCAACGATGTAAAAGGAAAAAGGGTCATGTGACTCGTGACCATGCTCGTGACCAATAAGTTGCTTGCTTTGCTAAAGAGTTCTGTTTGCAGAACCTTGTGTTTGCTGTTCGTTCGAAGCGTGTTGGCGTCGCATCATTGCTATTGTTTAAAATGTAAAATGTAAATTTAATATGTGTGTGCGTTCGTGATTGTTTAAATAAATGTATGTCAGTCTTCGAAAATAATGGCTCGTTTATCATTCATATCCCTAGACGCCACTGTCGCATAGATAATTTGGGGGATCTGGCCACGATGAACTGGTCGGCCAATTTCGATTTTATTATTTTTGTTTTACCAGCCATGCTTGAAAAGCGAATGTGTTCTCCCGCTGTGGAAATCGTCCTTGCTCAGCATCTTTAATAGAATCTCTCGGATTCTGACTTGATTTAGGAGCCACCCTGGTTCTGAGCTGTGTTTAGAACACTTTCAAGAACATTTCTTTTTAATTTCTTCGGTATCTGTATAAGTAAGTTATTTATTGTTTTTAATAGTAGGATAAGGAAAATTATAAACTAATAAATATTGTGTTTATTTATTTTGTCTTTGTCATATTTCTGATAAAACTTAACTATAATATATTCTCAAGTTTAGAATATTTAAGAATTTTTATCTGAATGTTTTAAAGTAAATATACTTGTTTTCTGAGGTTAAATCTTTGAACTAAATTATCGTCGTTCATTTATTTTTTAAGTGCACATACACTTGACCTTCGGAAAAAATAAAAAAAATTGTTCTTTTTTTAAAAATTATTGAATATTTTATATAGAATCAAGTGTTTTCTAAAAATTTTGAATTGTTTTTAGGAGTTGAAATTTCTTATGGAATATTTATTCTAGTATTAAATGAGTAATTTTGTTCTTAATAATTAATTCTATTCAAATATACTTTCATTTTAAAAGAGTATAAGATTATTTATCCTTATTAATTATAATTTAAAACATATCCTTGGAAAAGTATTATTTTAATAACAGAAATTATGTTTCCTTAAAATAGCAAAAAATACTTTCGATTTAAAGTAACTGACGTTTATTTTGTATATGTTTCTGTGTTCTCCCAAATAATTAATCTGACGATCGCCTGAGTGTACTGCTACGAGTAAGGGAAAAAAGAAGAGAATGATTATTTCTGTTATCATATCCTAAATTTTATTCTTGTTTATCTTAAATATATACTTATTACTTTACAACTTATTACTTTACAGTAAAGCATTTATTTATTTATTTATTTTTCTGTCTTGAAATCTGTTTGGTGAAATTTTCTTGAGAGAGAGACATGTATTTATTTGTTCTTTATTTTTTATCGATTGCATTGCCGATTTTTACTTTCTCTTACCCATAAGGAAGAGAAAGTATTATTTTTGGGTCAAATTTTCGAACACGAGATTTTGTTATATTTACACACATATTGTTTATATCTATAGTATATTGTTTATATCATATATGTATCACACATATTGTTTTGAGGTCCCCTGAACACGAATGTCATGTTTTTAGCAAATGGTCTGTGTGTGTGTCTGTCTGTTATCAGCATATCTAAAACAAATTATGGCAGAAAGTTCAAACTTGGTATTCTAAATGTGTATTATATAGGGATGCTACAGTAGGCTTTTCGTTAAGATCAAGCAACTGGTTCGTGTACAGGGACAATCAAGAGAATTCTAATACATTACGTCTCTATGGGGGAAATTGCAAGTGAGTTTAACGTCTATAGACTGCACTAAACCAAATGAAACGAATATATATTTTTTGTAATAGAGACAGTTAACTGGGAAAAAAAAAATTGTGTATGTAAGAGCCTACCCACCCTCTGGGGGGGGGAGTCCCCCATCGAGGGGAGTGAATTTTCATGATGGGTATCTTTCAAAAGAGCTCGCCAATAGCAATACCTTTAAAACGAATGGTTGAACCATCGATCTGCGATAATTTAAAACAAAGTTATCGATTTTTTTTTTTTTTTTACTTTTAACGAAAAAAAAAAATTTTTTTTTATTTTTTTTATTGAGAATAAAATGGACTTTTTTTTTTTTATATTTGGTGTTATACTACTTCTCTAATATGGAAATCGTCTGCATTATCATAAAATATATTTTTTTAAAATAATAATTTTAATAAATTATTTTTAAAAACAGAATTATTTTTTAATAACCGAATTAAATTCTATATAAATGTAGGTGCATTAATGAAACGGGGGGGTTGAGGGGGACGGTAGCCCCCCTCACACAGAACTAATTATATAAAACTTTTCAGAAGCCTAATATGAATTGTTTAACACAGGTTTACATAACAGTTCTCGTTATCTTACCTTTTATTCTGCAACCTGTATTTATAGTATTAAATTTCAGGGTAAGCGAAAGTCGTGCGAGTGACACACCAGATTATTATTTTTTTTTTTTTTTTTGCTTTTGATGATTAAAATAATTTCCTATTCCTAACACATTTTTAATCATTCTGTTATAGATATAATATTTTCTTTTTCAGTAAAGATTTACTAAGGTATGCGAAGCATAAATTAAATATTGTTCTCGTTTAAAATATATATATAAACTGATTATTATGAATCTATATGCGTGTGTATGAGATATATTTTAAAATACTTTCTTTTTTTTTTTTTTTAAATCAATGCTGTTTTATGTTTAAGAGTTAAACGCATTTATTTATTTGTGTTTTCATACTCAATTATGTTACGCAGAGGTAGTTTAGTTTATTTTTCTAGTAATTTGATTTATTTAGAATTTTTCGTTTAAGCAGTCGGTGTATATTATTGATATCGATTTTAGGGAAGGTATAATTAATTTCCTTTAATAATTTGGCTTAATACAGATATTAAAAGAAAATTAATAATAGTAACTTAAATTATTTTTTTCTCGTTTAAATAATAATTTTTCTCAAAAAAATATTTTAAAATGGTATATTTAGCGAGGGCTATTAAAGAGGATTTAAAAATATTAGCTGACGACCTAGGTATAGCGGCTCAGCCAGATTTCAGAATAATTTATTTTAAAAATGCTATTCTCAAAGGCAAAGACTACGATGAGAAATTTTGTAAAGAAAGGTTAAATACAATTATGAATGCTAGGAAAGAAGTAATTGAAGAACAGAAAAGGAGCAATTCAATTTGAACTTGAAAGAATGAAGTCGAGACCGAACTAGGGTTGAGAAATAGACAAACTAGGGTTGAAGATAGCGAAACGAGAAATCCAAGTAAAGAATTCCGAAATTTCATGCAAAAGTATTACATGAAAGAAGATATAAATCTTTATTTAATTCTTTTCGAAAGACAAGCCCGTCGTGTTTCTTTACCTGAAGAAGAGTGGATTACGCATCTTCTTGCACTTTTACCTTATGAAATAAATTAATTAATTGCGCGAGAACCGGAAGATAAGGTATACAAATATAAATATGTTAACGGCCCTCTTCACTTACCGTCACCGGAAGCCCGAGCTAATGTTATTCTATGGGGAAATATTCTTTACAAATAACTTACTAACTAATACATATTTTTAAATTCTGTTTTCACATTCAGAAAATTCCCAACTGTGTAATTGACAGATCTTTTTTAAAAATGTATTTTTTAATTTTTCATATTTTATTTTGAAATTGCAAAATGAAAAAAATTCACATATTGAAAATTCGTACTTTGCAGCTTCAAAATAAAATGTAAAAAATTAAAAAAATAATTTTTTAAAAAAGGTCCGTCAATTTAACAGCTGGAAATTTTCTGAATGTGAAAACAGAATTTTAAAATATGTATTAGTTAATAAGTTATTTGTAAAGAAAAATTTTCCATTAATAACATTAGCTTCGGCTTCCGGCAGCGGTGAGTGAAGAGGGGCCCTTAAGGAATTGTTGCTGAGGCGATTTAAATTAACTCCAGAGAAATTTCGTCAACTTTTTGCTTCGCACCAAAAGGTACAAGCTAGCACTTGGGGAGACTTTTATCACGAATTGTTTACATATTTTGAGGGTTGGAAAAGTTAACGAAAATGTATTAACTTGAATTCACAGTACATATATCTCAATATCACTGCTGTAAAACTGATAAGTTTTTATATACAGGGGTTGATCCAGGTTTTAATTTTTGGGGCCCATTTTTGTGAAAAACCAAAATGTTTTTGTAAAAAAAAAAAAAAAAAAAAAAAGGGAATTGTCGCTAGAAACCTTTCATCTTAGCAGTTACTCTGTCTAATGTTTAATATCAAGTTAGTAGCATTTTATTAAACAAGTATAGACACTCATTAAAAATAATACTGTAAACATGGAAAAAATTTTACAAAAGTATTACTTTTATAAATCTAAATTTTGTGAAGGAACCCATTTTCTGGATTTGAATTTTGTGAAGGGACCCATTTTATGGATTTGAATTTTGTGAAGGGGCCCATTTTATGGATTTGAATTTTGTGAAGGGGCAGCAGGGTCCTAATTTTTGCCTGGATCGACCCCCGATATATATATATATATATATAAATATTGGCATAAAAATGAGTTATCATAATTATTAATACTTTGTTTTTTCTTTTTTACTAGAGAGAAGGTGTTGCGGTACCGCATATGGTTATTTATAGTGGACGCACAGATGAACCACATACTTCTTAAAGTGGCCAATAGCAGATGAATTTTATTCTTCAACCCAAGTTACATGCATGAAATCCCAATTGTTATAACAATTTTGAAACATTTATAAACAATTAGTATCAGAGCCAAAAAAAAAAAAAAAAATCATGAGGGAAAAAAAAAAAAAAAAAAAAATCATAGAAATGTTTGCAAAATCCAAGTGAAAGGATTTTATTCTCAGGTCCAAAATTAAACTTTATATATGTTTATTTATTTTCATTTATTATTACTATTATTTATAGTTTAAAATTCTAATTAAGAATGTTTTTTATTTTGTAGAAATAATTTATTAAATGAACAAATATATAGGTAAAGTGTTTATATGAAAGTGTTTATTCATGTTTATCACTACTATTTATGGAATTATTTTTTACCATTTTTATACATATATTAAAGTGTTCCGAATTATGGAAAAACCCCTTATCCAGAATATCCCAGGTCCCAAGCTTTCTGGATAATGGATCCTATATTGTAGTATAAAATTCTGTTACAATTAACAGCAAAATAATTATGTTATTTTGGGAATTTGCAGCAAAATAAAAATTAAAAGAATTAAAGCAGTAATTTTTGATTTTTCAGCAAAATAATCAGCTTTGGGAAGTTAAAATAGTTTGTAACCCCTCCCCCCCCCTCCCAATAAATTTTGGTTATACATATTTGTAAATATAAAAGAATACTACTAAATTTAATGGGGGGGGGGACTTAAATTTCAACAAAATAACAGATTTCTTTCTTAACAGTCACTGAAAAATAAACTGAAAAAAATCTTGATATCAGAAAATATATAGACAAAAAATTCTGCACACAATCACTCCTGATTTAAAAACTGCATGATTTTTCTGTATGGTCTCTTCCTGCAGCAAAATCTGTTTGGAAAACCATATAGAAGTTCGAATGCTGCAATGGTGCCCGTTTTTTGATAGTAGTGCATATTAAAAATGTCATGAAGGGCCATACATGCAGGGACAGCAATATTAATTTTAACATGTCTGGAAACAATGTTGCCCTCTGCAACAACATCTTCTACAAAATATTTTTCTGTTATTAGTGTTTAATAACTATTAAAAAATACCATAAAAATTCATTTCCCAATCTAAATTTGCAAAATTTTAAGTAATTATTTGTACAATTATGTGCTCACCATATTTCCTCAGAGTAACACCGTTGCATTAAATATAGTATAATTCTGACCGCTGCTATTGTATAACTTTTATTCTTAAATTTTATGATAATTAAAAATTTTGGTAGTTGGTATTTTACATTCTGGTTTTGGGAGCATTCTGGATTACGAATTCTATACTGTATTTTCAAAGTTGGTTCCACAAATAAAAGATTATTATAGTGTAAAATAAAACTTGCTTTTTTGGTAGCAAATTTTTTTGATTGGGGGATTTTGGGTTTATTTCACTACTCTTAAAAAGAAAAAAAAAGGAATTACGTTTATTATAAATGCTGAAGTTAGGGATAATTTTTGCTGTCAGTTTCCAAAATAATCAATATTTTGACTCTACCTGATTTTTTTTTTTTTTTTTTTTTTTTTTGTTTTAATGTGTGCGTGTGAAATATGTAATTATTTCATTAAAATTTCTGTTTTTTTTTTTTTTTTTTTTTTTTTAAATGTATGTTTAACAAACATGCAAAAGTTGATGATTCTTTTCTTTTTCCTGCCTTCATTGTATGCACTAATTAACTAATTAGTTTATTGTAAATTAACAGTTGTACATTTTTGTGTCTTTATTTACAAAATATATATTTTTGCATTTTATTGTGATAAATCTGTATTGTGCACAAGTCCAAACTTTTTAGTTGTTGCACTTTTGCAGTATCTAAATGTAAATATAATGGTAAATCTTCTGTTTGTAAAAATTATAACTCAAAATAAAACTCATTTTTTATGTAAATTGTTTCGTTATATATAAATGAAAAAAAAAATGTGTTTCAATTGCTTAGTATTTTTTTTTTTTTTTTTTTTTTTTTTTCGTATAAAATTTAAAAAAAAAAACCCAAAGTGGGCAAAATTGTGGATATTTTCAAATGTTTTTATTATTATAAAAAAAAAAAAAAAAAAAAAAAAAAAAAAAAAAAAAAACTGGGGCCCAACCCTGCAATCAGCCCTGTTAAATTCAGAAAATAAATAGTTTTGAACAAGTACTGATTTAGTTACTACTTTTGAATTAGTACTTCAACATGTAAATATATTTAATTAAAATTTATATATTTTTTATTTTTTTCAATGTGTTTATTGCATCACTTCTGAAAAATCTATTAGACTGATTCTTAAAAGGACTCGATCCCTATCGTTTCCAGAAGATATGTTATTAGAGAAATTTATGGGTAGAATTACTCATTATTTAATGTATTTTTTAAGTTTGGTTGCACATTTTAACAGTTCACAACCTTTAAATTGGTACTGTTTTTTTCTAAAAAATTAATTTTTTTAAATTAAAATTAAATAAGTAAAAAAATTAATGAGTTTTTTTAGTAGTCTGCTGTAAAATGAAATATAAAAATTTTAAATAATATTTTTTTAAAAACTGAGTACCAATTTAATTGTGAATTTTTCGAATCAAAAAACTCAGATTATAAAAATTTCGATAATGATAGTTCTGGGAATCTGAAGATTAGAAACAAAAAAATTGTGAGACAGAGAGAGTAGCCTGTTGATGAACTTCTATTTTTTGTGCATAAACTCTGAAAATAAATATATAAATAGAGTGACTTCATTAAACATATTTCTTTAAAAATCTGTTCTGCAAGCTGTTTCCCGAAACTATTAATCTCTTTACAGTTCTAGGATCTAAACAGAAAGTGTTTTTATGCTACCTTAAATCCTTGTTGTTACAATACCCGGGCAGTGTTGCCAGACTATGCGACTTTTTTATTCAATAGTCACCAAAAATTTTGAAAAGTGATATTTGATATACATAAAAGACGAACCGAATTCAAGAATCGTCTATTATGTATATCAAATATCACTTCTCAAAATTATTGGTGACTATTGAATTAAAAAGTCGCAAAGTTTGGAAACAATGTATCTGGGCTCGGAGTTCCAAGTGGCATAAGTAACAATAACAACAAAAATTAATTAAGTCTATCATGTTTGAAGGGATAAAATATTGAACGTTTTTATTTCTTCATCTTAAAATTAAGTCTGAGTATTCAGTAACTTACATTCTCCAAAAATTAGCTGAGGACTATAGTTTCACATCTTAAGATTTTAAGATTAAAATTATCAATCATTAATGGTACAAATAATCTACTAAACTGGAATCATCAAATATAATAAAGAACCTAATGGTGCAACACATACAGCTTTCTACAATAGTTCTGAAATATTTCTTGAAATAGTGCTGCTTGCTATTTAACTGCCTTTTGTGTTCAAAATATTTTTTTTTTTTTTTTCAAGATGTGCAAAATTCTTCGTATATGCATAAATTATTTTTTACAACTCTATCTTGGCGCAGAACTAATTGCAATCATGTATGAATTAAATAGTAGAAATAATAATTAAATAAGGGGGAAGAAACAAAGATTGCATTGTTTTAGGGTGAAATATAGTAAAATTTAGTTAAGTAAGTTGCACATTCAGAAAATTGTTTCTGTAAGGAATATTGAAACAACTTGAAGTATTTAACAAAGAACAGTATTTTTATTGCCCTATGAATAAAGATTATCACCGCAAAGAAATTTTACAAGCCAATAGGGTAAAACTTTTTGTAAATATAACAAAGCTAATAATTTCTATCTATTCAGTCTCGTGATTAGCATCAAAAAATGCAAATTCTGAGAAAACAAAAAGTATTAAAATTGCTGACGAACAAAAAAAAAAAATAGCAAAGACTATTTTTGACTTTATTACTAGTCTCAATTTTAATTATTGAGCTAAAAATCCTGATGTTCTTCACAAAACATGCTGTAAAGTATTTGTGTATTTAGAATGAAATCGTAGCAATTTTAATACTTGTGTACACAAAAAAAAAAAAGTGTTTCACAGCATATTAAATACACGAAAAAAAATTTTTGGACTAAAAACAAATACTTTATACATTTAGTGGTCCACTGAAATTTTCATTGATTTAAAATTTGCTTATTAAGTGTTTACAAAGAAATTGTGAAGAGATGGGCTATTTACTATACCAGTATTTAAATTACCATATAAACTATAAAAAGCAATTGTGAAGCTTTAAACTATTATTATTAAAGATTTACTTTGTTTGTTTGAAGCCGTTTCTGGTATTATTTTTGACACACATATCTCGATGAAAGATAGCTTGTCAGGATATGACAGGCTGATTGCAACTGCATATTCTAGTTATGCTTTTTTATAAGCCAAATTTTCAGTTAAAACATACCATGGGTGCAATAATTTCAGAACATTTATTTAAGCTTTGGAAATTTTTTTCACTAACACTAAATTGAGCTTTAGATACCTTTAGATAAATATAGCCATTGCAGTCTTCACTTGGGTAGAGTTCTTTTACCGATGTACCATATGTTTGTTAATTTTCCACTATTCATTGCTGCAAACTTTTTAAATTTATTTTGTACGAGTAATTTTCTTCACATTTAATTGTAATTGCATGCTTAAAAAAAATAATAATATAGAAATAATATGTAGTAATAAAAAAAAAAAAAAAAAAAAAAAAAAAAGGGTAAATGTTAAAAACATTGCAGAATAAATTGAAAAAGTTGGCAGCTATATTTATTTTATTCCAAATAATGAACAAGTAGTTTTTCAGAAAAGTTTTTAAAATGCTTTTTTGAGGTTGAACACCATGAAGGGAGGTGGGGGAAGGAAGAAACTTTTAAAAATTACAAAACTAATCAGGTTAAGTCTGATAACAATGCTTTTTAAAAGGCCCCCTGCAAACAAGCATGGAATCTCTTCATCATGAAATATGGGGGATTTTAATAAAAATTTAGATTAATCTGGCTCAAATATTATGAGACAGGTTAGTCATATATATATATATATGCAGTTGAATCTTGAAAACCCGGAAATCTCTAAAATCCGGACATTTTTCCGGTTGTACTTTTTATTTTTAAAATAAGATTTTGATGTACCTTATTTCCACATTTCTTGTGGAATCCAAAAAATCTTTTTTATTGAACACTGAATACATAGTCATAATTTTACATATTTTTATACTACTTGATTGTTAATTAAAGAATTTATTTTTTGAAAATAGGTAAGTTAAAAACGGAATAATAATTAAAAAAAAAAAAATCACATTACCTTTAAATTGCAAAAAATCAGCTTTAAATTGCTGAAATGTTAAAAAAAAAAAAAAAAAAAAAAAAAAAACACAAATTACTTTGTTTTTTATAGTTTTATTTGAGTATTTTTTAATAAATAAATAGTTTATTGTCTATAACATTTTTAGTTTAATGTGTTTATATTTTAATTCTAAATTAAATCTATTGTATTTCTATTTTGTAATTTAATTCTCTAATTCGATCGTCGTTTATTTTCACTAGCGTAAAAATTGCATTTTTTATGTAATTATGTCGTAAAAATTAATTTTTAATAAATCTTTAAAATCCGGAATCACCGCGGTCCCGCCGATTCCGGATTTTCGAGGTTCAACTGTACATATATATTGGATTAATCTTCCTCTTCAAGTATTATTAGACAGCTTTGTCAAATAAAGACTAGTTTCCCTCTTCATATGTTATCAGACATGCTAGTCAGGCAAATAGTCTTGATTAACTTGCCTCTTCAAATATTCATTAAAAACTGACTCGCTTGCTTAGTCAGATACCTGGTGGCTGCTGACTAACCTTCTGAATCAAGTGTAGATTCTGACTAACTTGCCTTGTCTGATAAATGCAATTGATGACTAACTTGCCTTGTCTGGTAAAGTGGTTGATGACTAATCTTACTGGTCAGATAGTTTTGATTGTGGACTAGCCATCTTTGTTTGATAATATTAACCTTCCTAGTCTGGAGTAGTGTTTTGATGACTAGTTCAGCAAGTACACTTTTCAGTTTTGGTGACTAGTTCAGCAAGTACACTTTTTAGTTTTAGAGACTAGTTCAACAAGTACACTTTTCAGATTTGGTGACTAGTTCAGCAAGTACACTTTTTAGTTTTGAAGACTAGTTCAGCAAGTACACTTTTCAGTTTTGGAGACTAGTTCAGCAAGTACACTTTTTGGCTAGTCAGCGATTTTGGTTAGTCAATTCTGTATTGTCAGTTGAGCATTTTGCCAGGTCACTGTGACCAACTTATTTTTCTGTGTGTAGGGGTGTCCAGTGATGTTTCTTTTGGTTTCCATGTGCACGAAGCGTACATACGTGCATGATACTGACTGCTGCGAAAACGAATTACATGCGTTCTCAGATTCATGCACAGCGAGGTAGGGATGTCCAGTGATTTTTATTTATTTTTACTTTTTTCATGTGCGCGAAGCGTACATACGTGCGTGATACAACACAAGCTTTCATGTTTTCCCATTACATCTTTCATTTTCTATTTCATTACTTTCAGTGGAAGAATCTAAATTCGTAACGGGAGTTTCAGGTAGTTTGCATGTCGGAGGGCAGCTGGTACTTTTTAAAGTAGGAAAAAAATAAGCGACTGCAGTTGGTAGTCGACCATTAAAAATTATAAGCATAAATCTATATATTAATTTGAAACATGTTTTTGTCTGCCTCCACTACATTGAGAGAACTACTTGGTGTAAAAATTTGGTTCAGGTGTCTTAAAAAAAAATCTTGGTCTGTAGATGTGCTATGAAAAGAGAAAAAAAAAAAAAAAAAAAGTAACGATTTCCCCCCCCCGGGGGGAAACGGGTTAAAAACACGTTTAGGAGCTTAACTAAGCTCCAAATTACTTCACGGTGAAGAAATTGTATATGGGGGGACTAGACTCGAATACTAAAAAATCAATATCTGCTATTTTGGAACTTTCGATTTTAAAGGGGGGGAAAAAGGGGGAAAGTAGATTTGGAGGGGGGGAAAGAGGGGAAATTAGATTGAGAGGGAAATCCGTTCTAGACCCGCACATGTAGCACCTCATTTTAAAGGTTTTGAAATTTCATGTCGATTGGGGATGTTTGTATACAATATAGTGCGCCCCTGGTGGTGAAAAATGGAACTAGGTGATTTTGCTGTAGACCCTATCATGTTACATCTTATTTTAAAGGTCTTAGTATTTCCTGACCATTGGTGATGTTCGTACAGAACACACTGCGCCCCCTGGTGATGGAAAGTGCAACTAAAGGATTTTGCAGTTGACACCACCATGTGACACCTTATTTAAAAGGTCTTGGAAATCCAAGGCGATTGGTGATAGATGTCTTGAAATTTCATGTTGATTGGGGATGTTTGTATACAATATAGTGTGGCTCTGGTGGTTAAAAGTGGAACTAGGTGATTTTGCAGTAGACCCTATCATGTTACAACTTATTTTAAAAGTTTTAATATTTCCTGACCGTTGGTGTTGTTCGTATAGAACACGCTGTGGCCCCTGGCGGTGGAAAGTGTAACTAAAGGATTTTGCAGTTGACACCACCATGTGACACCTTATTTGAAAGGTCTTGGAAATTCAAGGCGATTGGTGATGTTCGTATACAACATACTGCTCTCCCTGGTGGAGGAAAGTGGATTTTGCAGCGCGTGCGTAGCATGCCTGCTATACGGTGCCTCAGCCACAGAACGGGGTAACATGAGTCAGAGGTTTGTTCGGTTCAAGGTTAATTTTTGAGAATTTTTTCATGTTATTAGCGGCCGGCATATACGTGCCGCAGGCACTGGATCACGAACCCGAGTTCCGTTCTGTTTGAAGTAATATTTTTTGTTACAGATGATTTTATTGCAGATGTTTTCATTTAACAATAGAAATTCAAACGAAATTGAGTTAAAGATATAAAACCATACAAATGTAAGGTCCATTTATTTATGGTTATTATCATGGGCCCGGGCAATGCTGGGTGGGTTCATTCCGTTCCAATTAATTTTTTGGAATTATATCATGGTATTAGCGGCCCGCGTATGCGCTGCCGCGGGCACCGGGGTCACAAGGCAGAGTTTCGTTTGGTTCGAGGTAATTTTTTTTGTTACAGATGATTCTTTTTTTTTGTGATGTTTTTATTTAAAAATAGAAATTCAAACAAAATCGAGTTAAAGATATAAAATAATACAAATTTAAGGTTCATTTAAAGTTATTATCATGGGCCCGGGCATTGCCGGGCAGTTCCGTTCGGTTCCATGTTAATTTTTGGGATTTTTTTGTGTTGCTAGCTGCCCGTGTATGCGCTGCCGCAAGCACCGGGATCACAAAGCAGAGTTTCGTTCGGTTCGAGGTAATTGCTTTGTTACAGATGATTTTTTTTTTTTTTTTCGTGATGCTTTCATTTGAAAACAGAAATTCAAACAAAATCGAGTTAAAAGTACAAAATAATACAAATTTAAGGTTCATCTAAGGTATAATGGGCCCGGGCAACGCCGGACGGGGCAGCTAATACATAGTCGTAGTATTAAACGAAATAGAAAATAAAAGATAGCATCACAGTTTATTTGGAGTCAGTTTGACGTCACATTGACAGTACTTTGTAGAAAGTGATGTCATATACAGTATTTCTATTTATAAGCATTTTTCCGACTTTCTTTTTTTAAGTGAAATGTCGTAAATTATATTAGATGTTTTAACATAAAAAACATTTAAATAATGAAGCGAAACATTACGAACATTACATTTTTGAAACATTACGAACAATAAAGTGATCGTCGAATTCGATGCGTTCCAGCTAGTGGTTTTAATAAGTAGAAAGTCATAAAATAATTCGCCACAAAAATATCAATCCTTTTATATTGATATACATGTCGTCTGATTTTCAATCAAACCAAGATTTTTGTTTGTTATTTAATAAAACATACATGTTTTTACTTTAGGTTGTATTTAATATAATAAATTAAAACGAAATGTTAACTTTAGATGGTTATTTTGAAAAATAATCTGAATATTGCATACTCCATTCATAGGGTCAGCCACCATCACTCAGTATTTAGGTAGGAATATTTTATCAATAATAAAGGTATTTTAGCAACAGGTTTATCCGTCTAATCTAATTTGCCTAAGTTGCAACTTTTATAAAATTAAAGATGATAAAAGCCTATACAAAACATGTCACTATATACGTTCATACCTATTTTATTAGACGGGCAATACTCTGAAATATATTAACAGCCTATACGATGTTATGAATAGAATGACATGCCTTGCCAATATTTGTCTTAAACTTCACAACAATCAATAAGACTTTTCACAACATTTATGATCTCTTTCACAACATTCAATAGTCTGCTGAAAACACCATTAAATTATACACGTTCTGTTATAATAGAAAAATGTTTTTACCTTGTACAGATTTTTCTGGTTAAAAACTAATTTGAGAAATGGGCTCAAAAATTAAAATTGATTTTTTTTTTTTAATCCCTCAGATAATAGTTTGTTTATTAACATTTTAAGCACCTCCTATGAAAAATTTTAATTGAAACATATCTAATACATTTTGAAATTTTAGAAAACATTTAAAATTTTCTTCACTTTAGTAAAAATTAACTTTTGTTTGACCCAATATTATACTTTTATTAGTATGTTATTATACCTTTTTCTGATATTCTCCGTTTTTCAGAATCGTTATATATTAAAACATTTAAAAAAAAAATCTTATTTTAAAAATTATTGGAATTTTATTTTTATTTTAAAATATTAGTAAATTTAAATGTTGGGGATGTTTAAAATTTAGATACGGTATGAACTATAAAATACATTTAAAAGTTTTCAACTATTGAATTTTCAATTAGAAAAGAATATTAAATATTTTATGTGCTTCATTTTTTTTACGCTTTCGTGACGTTTCACACATTTATAGAAGAAAAATTTATTAAAATGCCTCTAATTGATTTTATTTTACTTTTTGAATTAATATTTAAAATCAAATACTGCATTGCTTTCTGAATATTATCCCTTCATATAAACTAATAATTATTTATATTACAGAAGTTGTCCATGTAATTCGAAGTAATGTATGGATTTTTCTCTTAATTAAACCTTGTGAAATGCAAATTTTGATTTACGTGAGAGATTCATTGATTTCCTTTTTACAATTTATTCGAAAGCACAAAGATTGCTCATATAAATGGAAAAAATATTGATAAAACCCCCATACTCATAAACGTTATCAAATTGACACGCTCTTGCGCTCAGATTTATGTATCTGTGATTGAAATATGCAGCAATGCATGATTATTTAATAAATTTAGCCGGTGTTTCGTATTTTTTATTAACGCATTCTAAACTGCATATATAAACTGTTTCAATAAATATTGAACATGCAAATGAGCCACGATAAAATTATTTGGATTGCAGAGTATTACTCTAAAAAGAAAAACGATATCGTGATTACATTCGCTGAAAGTTTTGATTAATTCAATCATACATATTTATTTTCTTTTTTGATGCTTATATTTAGACTGATAGAAAATATTTTTTAAACGCATTTCGCGGTTTAATTATTTTTAATAGCAACATTTTTTTTTCTTCTGTATTACTTTCTCTTACTCAAATAATAGTAGACAAATCATTGCTTTTGAGGCGAATTTTCGAAATTAAGATTTTGCTATGTATCGCTTTTTGAGGTCTTTAGGAAAACAAATTTTTAGAGGTTGGTCTATGTGTATGTGTGCCTGGTATTAGTATAACTAAAGAACGAATTGGCGAGAAGTCAAAATTTTATATTCTCAATATATATCATATGTTGGTGCCACTTGAAACCGTTAATAGAAATCAAACAAATAGTTTGCATAAAGGAACGTCCAGGCGAATTCAAATACCCTACCTACAGTCGGTAACAAAAGTGTTCGAACACTAGCAATAATTCCTATATAAAAAAGTAGAGTTAATACTGTTTTTTTTTTTTTTTTTTTTCTTTTTCCTTGTCGAATCTTATTTTTAGTCAATCTACGAGCATGATTCGACAAGGATTTATTGAACAAAACAGTATTAACTCTACTTTTTTCATATAGGAATTTTTGCTAGTGTTCCGACACTTTTGTTACCAACTGTATTTGGACGAACTTCCTCATAAATACAGTTAAAAGCCTTTAGATTGCATTAAACAATATAAGATGAACCTGTATCAGGTGACTACAATGAGATATTACAGCATTTTTCTCTTAAAATAACAGTTATAGAAACGAACTTTCATTTACTTAATTGGCTCTAATCATTAGTAGCATACAAATATCGTACAGTTGGTAACAAAAGTCTCCGAACACCAGCAAAAAATCATATGTAAAAAAAGTTCACCTAATACAGTTTTGTTATATAAATCCTTGTCGAATCCTGTTTCTAGACTGACTAAGAACAGGATTCGACAAGGATTTATTTAACAAAACTCTATTAACTGTACTTTGTTTTATATAGGAATTTTTGCTAGTATTAGGAGACTTTTGTTACCGACTGTATTTGTTTTGCAAGGGGCTATATATCTGTAAAATATGAAATTTAAATCCTTTTTTATCATTTATGTTTAGAAAATTATTACCTTTTGTTTAAGAAGGCTAATTCTGAGCATTGATGCAGTCATGAACATGGAATGCAACGAAAACTGGATACGCCATCTTCAACAGTATGGAAAATTATATAAAAATTTTTGAAGATTTCTCCTTTCAAAATTAGCTTACTCCATGAACAGATATGGAAATTTACTTCCCCCGCCTTTCTTTTGGTAAGATAGAAATCAAATATGGATATCACTGGAACATTAAATTAAGCGATGAAGGTACTTTTCTTATAACATTTTACGTGCAACAAATCTCTGGGTTTTTGGAAAATTTTACACGACAACATAAAGAGCACTTCTTGGAACTGAGTGTGCAAATTTTTAGAGCTATCTCTAAGGGTAATCATAAAACGTCCGGTTGTTTGACACGAATGTGAACCAAATGTGGTGCCATTAGCTGCAATAGGTTGTGAGGTTGAGACGTCAGAACGTCACCCCAGTTGTTTGAATTAAGCTGGGTCCAGCAAAGTAGAAAGTGGGGACGGTTAAAATCGCTTCGTCGCCAGTGACTCGGCGAAAGTTGAGGTAGAGTTAGTTTTGTGTCGACAGGGTGCTGCGATGAAAGAATTAGATTCTGAGTGTTAGATAAATTAGAAGTGATTTTAAAAGGATGGATTGAAATGAAGAGAAAGGAGGGTGTAGGAAGAAGTATAAAATGGAGATGGTTTTAGTAGATGGTGTGGATGTCGGAGCATATTATAGTGTGGATGTCGGAGCATATTATAGTGTGGATGTTGGAGTATATTATAGTGGATGTCGGAGCATATTATAGTGTGAATATTGGAGTATTATAGTGAATTGTGGAAAGTCTTATTTTGGCGAGTATTGAGTAGTGGAGATTTAGAGGAGTGAGGAATAAGTCGTGATGAGTGTTAGTACGAGTATTTGCTAGCGCTCGTGAAAGTGAATTTTGATCTGTAGGGAATCCTCTGATCGAAAGTGAAGTCGCAGCAGTGGAGTTACGAGTGCAACCGTCACTACACCTTCAATTGTATGCTGGGGGGAGATATTTAAGATTATCTAATTTAATTGTTGATACGTATATTTTGATTGAGAAATACGCTGACTGAGCTAGTTTGATTGGCAGGCCGCCCTCCCATTAATCTGCTCAAATAAACTATTAGTTATTGTTAATTGAAGTATTGTGTTCTCTTACTTATCCATTTAAGGATCTAATTAAGTTAAGATGGAGTTTGCATCAACGAAAACTTCACAGGGTTTCCAGTGATCTGACTCAAACCACCTCCTCTTTATTTATTGTCACCTTGTTTATTTTTCGAAGACATATTTATGCCTTTTTCAAGTTTGTATCCAACATATGGAGATTAAAATACTGATACAAAGTCTTATATAATAATACCTTCGAACTGAGCTCAGATCACAGAAATTTGGTTGGTAACATGCAGTCAACACTTCCTATAAAATCCATAAGATGGCAGTGATTGGATGAAATCGGCCGATCTTCTATGACGTAAAACTGATTTCAGAGGCTTTATTATAGGAAATGTTGACTGACGGTACTCAAAGGCCGTAATTTCGGTTGTATTGATTAACGACGATCACATCCGAATGACACTTCAAATTAAAGTTCTAGATTAGCGGTCGCCAGTCGCCAAATGACGACGATTACACTGAAAATGGCTACCAAAAAATCAAACTATGGTCCACAAAGATGGCGACCGTGTAACATTTTACTTGTTTAAAAAAAAAAAAAAAAAAAAAAAAAAGTTTGAATTCTACGAAGTATTATCTTTTACTCGGCGCATGAAATAGCCGGAGGCTGTTTCCCAAATCCTACTGGATTTCAAGTATGCAGAAAAATCCATCCAATTACATTGATTCACGCTTAGGAGACCTCCCATTTATAGTGGGATTAAAAAGAACTTTCTCCTCCCACATCCCAATTGATACTGGAGTAAGTATACACAATCACACAAAGAAAAAAAATCTGGAGTGACTCCACTCGACTTTCCGAACATTGAGTAACTAACAGTTTTGTAGATAAAATAAAGAAAGAGGAGTTGCTTAACAAACAAAAAAGAGAAAACCATAACAGAGTGTTTGAGTATTTTTCTCCATATATCACACGAGGTTTTATTTAACGCTACTGAACTTTGAGCCCTTAGATCATAATGATAAAGAATTTTCGTTGTGTCCCTGTAAAAATCTATAAATGCTAGATTCACCAAAATGCTTATAGTTAGTGCAACAGTGATTTATAATATTCATACAAATTTTCAGCTCAATTGAATAAGGCGTTTAGATGCTATCGCTGGTCTCATAGGCCATAAAGATAAAGAATTTTTCTTTGTGTCCCTGTAAAAAAACTGTAAGTGCTAGATTCACCAAAATCTATACAGTTGGTTCAAATGTGACCCATAACATGTGTACAAACTCTTTGCTGAGATTAATAAGGCGTTTAGACGCTATCACACTTTTAAAAATTTGGCAAAGAATTTTTCTTTGTGTCCCTGTAAAAAAACCATAAGTGCTAGATTCTCCAAAATCTATACAGATTGAGTATCTGTGACCTATAATATGTGTATAAAGTTTTTGCTCAATTGAATAAGGCGTTTAGATGCTACCGCACTTTTAAGATTTTGGTCCCTTGGCCATAATGATAAAGAATTTTTCTTTGTGTCCCTGTAAAAAAACTATAAGTGCTAGATTCACCGAAATCTATAGGGTTCGTACTATGGTGACTTACAATATACGTACCAACTTTCAGCTTATTCGAACAAAGCGTTTAGACGCTAGCGTGTTCACTCACAGACATACACACATACATACACACATACATACACACATACATACACACACACATACATACATCATTGTAAAAATAGTGAAAACGGACTCGTTGGACCTCGAAACGTATAGAAACATCAAAATCTCGAATTCAGATTTTTGACATGATTACAATACTTTCCTCACTATAGTGTTCGGAAAGTAAAAATCCAACTGCCATTTTCAGACATAAAAATCAATATTGTAAAAGATGCTACTAAATTAAAGGAATGGTGTATCTTAATATCAGTAACATTTTATTTCTTGAATTTCGATGAAATGATGAAAAAAATTATATATATTTATGTATAAAAACTCGATTGCGAATTGGAAATATTTCTGTCAAGCAAGCAGATTCTAGTAGATCATGATTATTAAATAAGAAGATGAAAAATAAATATGTTTTCATTATTAGTATTATTTCTTTTATTTCTTTATCTATATGATAAAATATAGTATATGCTTCAATTTTTCACGATCTTAAAAATTTTAAAAAAGGCGTTACTCTTTTATAATTCATTCCTCAAAACTTCATACAATTTCTGATGTCTTCCTTAAAGAAAATATTTATTTACTATATTTTCAAAGGAAAAATAAAAAAAATGTTAAACGATAACAATTACCACAGTTTTTAATAATTTCCAAGATGCAAACGGAAATTTTTCAGAATGTAAACATAAAAATTTTACATAATTTGTAAACATATAAAATTTTTGTACTTTCCATTTTAGAAGTCAAATGAGAAGGGAGTTTGATATTTTTACTTTCTTCTATATGTAATATAGAGAAAGTATTGGATTCGCGAAAATTTTCGACCTCCGTTTTTTGATGGATTTACATGTTTTGGGATGTCTAGATTACGAATTAATAGTTTTTAGAAAATGTCTGTCTGTCTGTATGTCTGTATCATTTTTTTGTGGACGCTGTATCTCACAAACCATTGAATGAAATTTCACCAAACTTGGTATTTAGTTGCACCCTGACATGAACTGGTGCTGATTAGATTTGGGGATCAATAGCTCAACAGGTGGCGCTGTGATCGCATTTTATGCAAATTTTTAACATGGCAGCATAGGACAAAATTCCGTATAAATGGGCATAATGAGAGTTATTTTAAACTTGTGATTGTAAAATAATATGAATTATTGATAATAGTAGTATGTAACTAGGAAAAAAAAATTGTGCATGGGGGGGGGGCATCGCTTCCCTCCAGGGGGGTAAATTTTAAAGATGGGTATCATTCGAAAGATCTCGTCAATACCTTTAAAACGAATGGTTGAACTATAAATCTGTGATAATTTAAAACAAAGTTATCGATTTTTTTTTTACTTTTAACAAAAAAAAAAAAAAAAAAAAAAAAACTTTTTTTTTTAAATATTGTTACTGATTGAATATGTATAGGAAAATATAGAAGAAAGTCTTGTGGTGGCCACAACATACTAGTTTTGTTTTAGACAAGCTAAACTGCGATAATTCTGTTATGTTTGATTCTTTAAATTTAAATCAGAGTACTTATAAGCAATAAATATTTATGAAAATTTATTTGAATCAAATGATGATATTTTCTTTTGCAAAAGTACACCCTTTTTTATATTTCGATTTAAAAAATGATAATAAAAAAAGTAGCATTCATATTAAATACAGTAAGTGTAAAATTATTATGCTATATTTTATATTGAACCTATTAATTGTACATTCTTTAAAAATAATCATTATCTTAGTCATAAAATTTTATAGTTTAAGTGCACTATATAAAATATGCATAAGCATGAAAAAAATTACTTTAGTGAAATAGTTTTATTAGCAAAACGTGACATTTTTCTTTTTCTTTTCTTTTTTCTTTTTTTTTCCCCGATGGAAAACACTTATGAAAATTTTGTATGCATGCAGTCAAATATAATAATAACAAAAGAAATGTCTTATTCTTCATCAAAAGAAATTTTGTCAACGGGAAAACATGCTTCTTACGTAAATAAAAAAAAGTTTAAAGTTTTACGAATTACCTTCAGTTAAACTAATTGAATTTTTGCTTAAAATTGAAATACAAATGCTTCTTTATATATATATATATATATATATGATATATTCAATGAATATTTTGCTGATGAAAAATATCTTCTATGTTTCCTTACATTAAAAATTTTTTGTGAGTAGTTTAGTTAAATATATATATGTATACTTATTTATTTATTACGCTTTTGATAAAATGCTCTACAATGATGGGAATAATCAGACTTTAGTCTGTAAATTTGTCAGAATCAAAACATTTTGCGATACCTTCACGTTTCACTCACCATGAAAGGTAAAAATTACTTCAGAAAATTTTGTCTGTGTGTGTGTGTGTGTGTGTGATCGTATCTGTATGTCTGGAACGCTATTTATGTCCAGGTATTACGTGAGAACGACTGGATGGAATTCAACTGTTCTAGGTACAAATTTAGATCTGCACCCAACTTAAAATTATATCTATCAACTTTTTCAAAATTCCCCTCCCCCTGGGGTAGGGGGGGGTACAAAAGTAAAAAAAAAAAAAAAAAAAAAAAAAAAAAAAAAAAAAAACGTTTATAAGCATAACTCGGCTTTAAATTTCTTCTTAGTAAGGAAATTGCACATGGAAAGACTAAACATGAGACCAAATAAAAATATCTGCGATTGAGGAATTTTCGATTTTTAAGGGAAGGGAGGAAAAAAAACCGATTTTTTGCGGGAAATTTCGCTATTTCCGGATTTTTGAGTAGAACTCTAATTAAAATAAAACAAAGATTTTGAAAAATGCTATTCGACTGCCTTAGGATATTTCCAAAACACATTTTTGTTTTTTTGTGATTTCCCAATTTTTTATTTATTTATTTATTTATTTGTGTGTGTGGGGGGGGGAGGGTTAAGAGGGAAAAAATCGAGACACTCCTTTTAGCACTAAATTTGTCCTGAGAAATCTATGTGATCTGCGGTCACGAATTTTGGCGCTTGGAATTTTTTATATGTATCCGACACCTAAAGTAACGGGTTTTATCGAAATCACCCCCGTTCCAGCATAAGTTAAAATCATCTTTGTAAGCATAACTCTGCTCCAAATTATTTCACAGTGAATATATTGCACATGGGAAAACTATACATGAGTACAAATAAAGCAATATCTGCGATTTAGGAGAGTTCGAGTTTTAAGGAGGAGGGGGGGGGGGATCGATTTTTGCGGAAATTTCGCAAATTCCGGATTTTCAGTAGAACTATCCCAGAAATGGAACAAGCATTCAACAGCCATGTGTTTTCTTTATGATATTTCTAAAACACGTTTTTGATTTTTTGTAATCTGCCTTTTTTTTTTTTTTTTTTTTTTTGAATGGCAAATATGTTATGAAGGGGAAATTCGAGACACCCCTTTTAGCGCTCTAAATTTCTCCTGGGAAATTTATGAGAGCTGCGGTCACAAAATTTGGTGATTTGATTGTTTATATGTATTCGACAGCTGAAATAACTTGATTTACCGAAATTCCTCCCTTTAGGGGCAGGAACCAAAAAAAAAAAAAAAAAAAAAAAAATTGTAAGTATAATTCGATCCGAAATTACTTTACGGTGTCATTGTACATAAGGATACTAGACTTGAGTATAAATAAAAATTATGTACGATTTAGGAATTCTTGATTCTTACAGGAGGGAGGGGAAAAATTATTTTTCGGGAGGAAATTTCAGAAATACCGGATTTTTTATTTGAGCTCTGCTAAAAAGAGAACAAAGGTATTGAAAATAGCCATGTGTATTAGGATATTGCCAAAAACACATTTTCGTTTTTATTGTTATTTTTTATTTATGATTTTTTTAGGGGGGGGGTTACAAAGGAGCAAATTCTATACACACACACACAACATTTTAGCACTAAATTTTTCTTGAAAAATCTATGGGATCTGCGCTCACGAAATTTGGTGCATAAATTGTGTATATGTATCTGACACTTATTGTAACGTGATTTTACGAAATTCCCTCCTTACCCCTTTACCCCTCCCGGGATCAGGAGACAATAAACACGTCTAAAAATATGTTTTCCAGTTTGAAGTCGCTTTAAATTACCTAATAATTGCGATTTTTGGTGCGCGGATGTTCATTAAGTGCACGCATTATGTATTTTGGAGGGGTTTTGCAAAACTTCGAACTTACCCGCTGAGGTAAGTAAAAAGCGCGTAATTTGCTGCCGAAGGCAGTGTGGGCCCGGCCTTTTCACGTTGCGTGCGGGTACCCGTCTCTCCTCCTCAACCACCGAATACAGCGGGAACTTTAACTTATGTTATTAATAAAAGCCTGCTAGTAATAGTAATAATAATAATAAAATAATAAACAAAAATAAATTTTCGTATTTCAAATGTTATAAATTAAAGCATTTTGCAATTTTTGTATCGTTTTATAATTTAAATGGTAAGAATTGTCTTTGTGATACTAAAAGAATCCTATCAATAATGCTCTACATGAAATGATGCTTTAATATTTTCAATAATATTATTTTATTTAGACATATAAAGTTTAAATGTTTAAAAAGAAAAAAAAAAAACTTTTTATATTTTCATTTATTTGCAATTAGAACTTTTTTATTATTTATCCTTTTGATTTATATATAATCCTTTTCCTTCTAATTTAAACTTAATACTAGTAGAATACTATTGAAGCTCTTATCATGTTTACTTTACCCATTAGTACCCTGATATTACCACCCCATTATTTTATTATTATCCCCTATAAAACAAAATTACGATATATTTTAACCCTTTACCTTTCGACGGTTCTTTAAAGTACCGTTAATTTAGAAAGCGTAATAATAATAATAATAATAATAATAATAATAATAATTTATGTGAGAAATGCCAAAGATTGAGCATTATTTATAAAGATTGAGCTTACATACCTCATATTAATCTCACTAGAAGGCATTAGACGTTACTTATAGCCGTGTTTGTTCCAGAAAGGACTTTATACAGCGTTATTGCTGCTTTTGTTTGTCATTTTTTGCGATCTTCACGTGTGTTATTATCAGTTCCAATATTACCTCAAGAATCTTCCACCAATTTCAGAAAAAATATAATGAACACAAAAAGGAAATTGGTTTTTACGTTTTTTTTAAAGTCCAATTATCTTTTTCGGCATTTATGTACTAATTGTACACTAAATAACCAAAATACAAAATCCTATTTAATTACTGCACACCTGCTCAAAAGTTTAGGAAGATTTGCAAAGGATCAGTTTTTTCAATTTGAAAACCTATCTCTGAATGAAATGTTTTCAAACATTGGGGATTTAAAGATCTGGGTCTTCCTCGTGTTTTTCAGTGAAGATTGGTTTCAGTGAAGACAATATTTAGGGGGCCGGTAACAAATTCAGCAATATCAATAATGTTTGTGATCAACCTGTATCATTAATTGAACGATGATCTGCAACATTAGGATATGTTAATATAGACCCAGTACAATTCGCAGATGAATTTGTGTGATAGTAGCATGTTAAATAACGAGGATATAAGCATAGATTTTAAAACTCCAAAAAAAGTTAGCATGTTTTTTATTTATAATATAGATAGTTTTAAACAAAAATTATTATCACTCTCAGATAAATAAAAAAAAGAAAAAAAAAAAAAAGAAAGGAAACACTATATTTCAATCAGAGTACAAATACCTTAAATATTTCATGAAATCTGAGCGTTTATAAGAAAAACATTTTCACTGCGCATGCGCAAAAGATAGAAAAAATTGTATTACATAGGTTGAAAGCTAGATATTGGTCAACGTATGTCAAAAGTTCATTTGAATAGAGTAGAGATTAAGCAAATAATTGGCAAAAGAACGAGCTAGATTTTAGGTATTTTCCAAGAATTAAAATTTCATAAGTCTTTTTTTTTTTTCACATGCCGCGTAATTAATTTGAAAATTCATTTATTTCAACCACTTCCCACACAGTCACTTACATCCCTTACATCCATAAGCCATCTATAAACACGTATAAAAGTTAAAAAATGATCCATTAAATTTCTAAAAATAACCTACAGATATCTATCAGCACGACAAATGTCACTCTTTTTTACATCCATTAGACGTTTGCTACATATCCAATAAATCTCCAAATATCCAATAATTGGACCTTTTAGATTTTATAGATATTGAAAATATCTATATCTTGTTTTGATCTAACATGTTACATCTATTAGACATCGAAAAAGGCATGTATAAATTTCGTCTAAATTTAAACATCTAATAGATATATATAATTAGTACAAGACATCCAGGGACATACAATGAACCTGCCGATATTATCTCACTCTCGGGAATTCTTGGCTGTGACGTCAGTTCTGATAGTGCCAAAAAATGTGATACAACGAAGCTCACGGAAGAGTTTGCTTGCTTCTCGTTCTCGGAAACTTCTGCCGAGAGCTACTGGAAACAAGTTTCCGGTACCGAGACATAGGCAATGTGTCCGCAATTTTTAAAAAATAAAAAATGAATTATTAAAAAGTAAAAAATATGTACATATGTTATATTTTTTTAGAAAGAACTTTAAAGACTATTAATTTTTTATGTGGACACTATGTACATTTAATAATTAGTTTTTAAGATATCTGATTAGAAAGTTCACGAGTGACGAGAGATGTATCGCTTTTGTCAAGTGCATTATTAACAAAAACAGTCAAAAATTGCAGACTAAAGAGTAACTTTCTAAATTTAATCAATTTTGAAGTCCTCAGAGCTATAAATTCTAAGCTAAATTATGCAAATTCATCATTCATAATGAAATAAGATGCTAATTTAATGATAGTATAATACAATAACTTGGAAGCCTAACGTAACACCATCAGTAGCGTGGTCGCAGAGTTCTTGATTCCAGGCTAAGAGTACCCAGGTTCGATACCGCGAAAGGTTCAGTCATATATATATTTATATATTACTTTCCGAACATGCATATGTAAGGAAAGAATTGTAATTATGTCAAAAATCCGAATTCGAGATTTTGGTGTTTCTATACGTTCTGAGGTCCCCTGAGTCAGTTTTCACTATTTTTACGATGATGTATGTATGTGTGTGTGTATGTGTGTGAGTGAACACGCTAGCGTCTAAACGCCTTGCTCGAATGAGCTGTAAGTTGGTACGTCGTTGTTGGTACGTATATTGCAAGTCACCGTAGCACGAACCCAATTGATTTTGGTGAATCTAGACCTTATAGTTTTTTTTTTAGGGACACAAAGAAAAATTCTTTATCATTATGGCCTATGGGACCAAAATCTTAAAAGTGCAATAGCATCTAAACGCCTTATTCAGTTGAGCAAAAAAATTATACACATATTATAGGTAATAGTTGCATGAACTGCATAGATTTTGGTGAATCTGGCATTCCTAGTTTTTTTTTTTTTTTACCTGGGGCACAACGAATAATTCTGTATCTTTATGGCCTATGGGGTGAAATTCTTTAAAGTACGATAGCATATGTAAATCCGTTTGGAGGAAAATTTATATACGAGTTATAGGTCACCATCACAGAAACTGTACAGATTTTTGTGACTGTAGCACATAATGAGTTTTACAGGGACAGAAATAAAAATTCTTTATCATTAAGACCTATAGGCTCAAATTATTTAAAGTGCGACAACGACTAAATGCCTTATTCAAATAAACTGAAAATTTATATACATGTTATACGACACCGTCACACGAACTTTATGAACTTTAGAGAATCTAGCACTTATGATTCTTTTTCAGGGACAAAATTAAAATTACTTTATCATTGTGGCATATGGGATCGAACTTTATAGTGCGATAGCGTCTAAATGCCTTATCCGATGGAACTGAAAATTTATATAAATATCATAAGTCACTGTTGCACTAACTATAAGCATTTTGGTGAATCTAGCATTTGTAAGTTTTTACAGGGACACAAGGAAATATTCTTTATCATCATGATCTACGTGTTCGGTGAAATAGCGTTAAATTAAACATCGTGTACTATATAAAGAAAAATACTCAAACACCCTACTATAATTTTCTCTTTTGTTTATTTAACAACTCCTCTTACTTTAATTTATCTACAAAACCGTTAATTACTCAATGTTCGGAAAGTCGAGTGGAGTCACTCCGGATTTTTTTTTAATTAGGTAAACAATTGTTCTAAATAATTTTTCTTTTCTTTTCTTTCTTTCTTTTTTTAAGAAGAGTACTAAAAATATTAGAATTATCCTAATTTTTATATATTACTAACAAGAAAAAGTGAATATTTAATTTTTTAATTACAAAATAAATAAATATGCATATATATATATATATATATATATATATACTAGCAGGCTTTGCCCGCTTCGCTGGACATTAAACTTAAATGAGTTGTGAAAATGCCATATCTTTATTAATAACCTAAGTTCTCGCTGTAATTGGTAGAGGTTTTCTCGCTCCCAATGTGAGGAATATGGGTCCCCACTGTCTTCGGCACAACTTACCCACTTCTTACTTCCCCACCCTCAGCGGGTGAGTTCGAAGTTTTGCAAAATCCCACTAATGTACATAATGCGTACACTGTATCAATATCCACACACCAAAATTCGCCAATCTAAGATAATTCAAAGGGAATTCAAACGGAAAATCATGTTTTTACACATGTTTATTGCCCTCCGACTCCGAGAAGGGGGGGGGGGGAATTCGAATTTCGTGAAATGCAGTTACAATAAGTGCCGGATGCATACAAATAATTTACACACCAAATTTCGTGACCACAGAAGTCTTTAATAGACAGTATTATAAATAAATAAATACAAAAAGCACAGCTTAAGTATCGCAACCCTTTGGTGACTTTAAATATTTTAAGCAATTTTTGCGATGAACTGAATTGGCTATGTCAATTGTGCAATTAAAGATCTTGGCGAGAAACGTCCGAGCTACTTCGGTGCCGAATTTCAAATTTTGCCAAAGGGATCCAATACTAAAGCTGCTCCACATCGAATCTGGGTTGAAAACGGAAAAAGGGTAAAATAAATTAGAAATATCAGACCTATATTTATAAATTTGATACCAAATGAAAGGGCCGATTTTTCTGAATCCAGGGGGGCAAACAGAGTTTCGATGCGACAATTAGATTTTTAAAAAATAACTAAAGTATGGAATTTAAGTGGCAACGGAAAAACGGAAAAGGGGAAAAATAAATTAGAAATATTAGACCTATCGTTACAAATTTAGTACCAAATGAAAGGGGTGATTTTTCTGAATTCTGGGGTGTAAACAGGTTTTCGATACGACAATTAGATTTTTTAAAATTAACTAAAGTACGAAACTTAGATGGCAACACTTCATTTCAATCTTTTCATAATTTGTAGTGCGAATCACGCGAATAAAAAAGTCTTTAACTTAAGAATTTATTTTTATATTTTATTTTTCCATTCAAAGCGTTTTAGCGAAAAAATATTTATGCGCATGCGCAGGCGTTTTTTACCCACAATTTAATCACTAATCATAATTTTGAAAATTTATATAGATATAATTTTAAGTTGGGTGAAGACCTAAGTTTCTGCCAAGCGCCGTTGAATTCCGTCCTGCCGTTCTTGAGTGATGCCCGGACAAACGTGTTTTAGTCTTTTACCTCCCAGGGGGGAACGGGGTGGAATTTCTGAAAAGTTGATAGATATAATTTTAAGTTGGGTGAAGACCTCAGTTTCTGCCAAGCGCCGTTGAATTCCATCCAGCCGTTCTCGAGTGATGCCCGGACAAAAAAAGCGACGGACACGATAACACACACACACACACACACACAGGCAAAATTTTCTGAAGTCATTTTCGGCTTCCATGGGGTGTGAAACGTGAAGATATCGCAAAATTTTTCGATTCCGACAAATTTACAGACAAAAATCTGATTTTATTAATATATATATATATATATATATATATATATATAATCAGAACGTACAGTAGAAATATAATATTTTCAGCACATACAGTTGGAATTTAATGAGGGTTTAATATCAGTATTTAAACAATTAAAATTATAAAAAAACAAAGACCACCCAAATCAAACCAAAAAAGAAATAAAGTTAAATCTAAATTAATTCTTACTAATTAAGTGATAAAAGTAGTCCGAAATGATCATGAAATTGCAAAACACTGAATGATAATAGTAATAATGATATTAATGATAATACTAATAATACAACATAAAATGCGCATATTGCAGCAATAAAATGATGTATTTAAAAAAAAAAAAAATAATAATAAATAAATAAATAAATAAAAAATTAAAAATCTGTTTAAGTAATAGCAAACATTGTGCATACACATTATGACATAAAAATTGTTTAGAAACAAAAACAAAAAGCTTCATTTGCGTAATAAGTAAAGCGCTATACTTTAATTAAAATAATTATTTTTCATTTTTATTCTTTGTTGATGAGTGCTTGCATAATTCTTAATTTGTTTTAATAATTATTTTTTCGTAAATTATTAATTAAATTCAACACACACACAAAAAGAGAAAAACAAGTTTCTCTTCAGTTGAAATAAAATAGTCAAAGCTCGCAAAAGCATATTTTTATTTTTATTTTTAAATATTTTTTTTTAAACACAGTATGCCCTAAAAATATATATGTAACACTTCCAAATTTTCTTTCTATATATATATATATATTTTTTTTTAAGCATTACTAACAAAGAGGATACGAATAATTAATCTGATAATTAGAAAAAATAAATAAGAACTTTTTTTTTTTTTTAATAAAATAGTTAGAAAATGAAATGCATTCACTTCGATAACATTTCTACTTTTCTAGTCATTATTATTCAGAAAATAAATTGCTTTTAAATTTTTTAACTTTAAAAATACAATTTCTTAAATTTCTTATTATTTCGTTTGTTTTGCTAAAATATTACAAAGAACATAATATAAATACATACATATATGCACACATGGATATACATGCATATATTTCGAGTTGATGCTAAATTATTTTTTGGTAAAATACTAATTAATTTTAATTACCCACCCTTAGAAAAAATAATAATTAAAAATTTTCGTCGAAATAATTTTTTTTATAAATGCTTGCTTGTTCTTCTTCTTTTAAATAAACAAAAATTATTAATCAAGGATTCATCATCATCATCATCACGTTACTTTAAGGAGTTCCTACGACGGTCAAAACCGTCGCCTACCTTCACATGAGAAGGAGAAGAACAATGGAGCTGAAGTTCATAGTCAAACACATCGGAACATTGAACTTGGGGAGTTCAAAGAACTCGGGCGTGATGATTAGATGACAGAACATGTCTGTGGACAGAGGCGTGAAACTTCTAGGAGTAGAGGAGAAAAAGAATGGAATTTGTACAAGACATATTCTGGCAAACCAACAAATACAAAATTCCTAACACATTTTTTTTTCTTTAAACCTGGCACTTAAACATAACTATCATTTTTTTTTTTTTCAATACATGAAACCAAAGCCGAACCAGACTGTTAGGCAATCAAAATTAGAGATAATTACCAAATAAAATTAAACAAGAAAATTAATTACAAGCTATGAACAAAAATCATTACAAAATTAAGTTTAAAAAAAAAAAAAAAAAAACTACGAGTAAGGTAACTGGTAGGAAGGTTGACCATACACGACTGGAGATAAAAAAAAAAAAAAAAAAAAAAAAAAACCAGCAAGGTTGCAGATGTCAGGGGGTAGCCAAAGGTAGCTGAAATATTAAATTTCAGTCTACGGAAAAGAAATTTTGAGTGAGAATTCTGCGTTATGTGACGCCAGAAGGATTTCGTCTTCTACGCTTGGAGACTGGGATGAACCCATCCTCCCTGTATAGAATGGCGAGAGGGCGTTTCTTTGCCCTTCCAATTCTTGGATCATACCTTCTGATAGCGTTTAACGCAGGATTCTGGACTTTTGGGATAGACCTGTGAAACTTCAACGCAAGTCTCATAATTTCAGAATAAATAGGCCTAATTTTCAGGTCTTTGTGAATGACATCATTGCGAACGTAGCGAAAAGCCTGAGCATACCTACGCAATTGCTTATTTTGGAAAACTTGAAGTCTTTCAAGCTGGGTCTTTGAGGCAGACCCGAACACCAAGGACCCGTAGGTCAAGATGGGCCGGATCATGGACTTGTACAGTAACAATTTATTTTTGAAAGACAGGCGGCAATTCCAAGCCAAAAGAGGAAAGAGAGGGGCGGTGGCATTTCGCGCTTTTTTCAGAATTTCTGAAAACTTTTAACATTAAAGATTTTTCTTCTATATAAATAAATTAATTACTACTAAATTATTTATTTTTTGTTCCTTGCCACTGAAAATCTGTGTAATTCCTGGTTTAATTTAGTAATTATTTTCTGTTTCATAATTAATTAAATTTAACTATTTTTTTTTTCAGTTAAATAAAAAGTACTTAAAAAATAAATATTTAAAAAATAAACATTTAAATTTTAATAAATTTATTTTAAGTAAATATTCTATGTTTTTTATAAGAAAAAGTAAAAAAGGACTAAGCGGGGATCGATTTGGGAACTCTCAGATAGCAGAAAGTTACTCTACCACTGCGCTACTGGCTATACCTATAGAGATGATTTCACCTCAGTCTTAAATCATTATGTTTTACAGTCCTTAAGTAGAATCTTCAAAATTCTTTCATTATAAACTATGAAATTACATAGTTTAGCTTAGAATTTATAGCTCTGAATACTTCAAATTTGAATATTTTTTTAGAAAATTAGTCTTTAGCCTTTAATTTTAGACTGTTTCTTTCGTTTAATAATGCAGTCTACAAAGTGATATGTACCTCTTGTCGCTCGTTGACTTTCTAATCGAATAATTTTAAAACTAATGATTAAATGTATATAGTGTTCACACAAAAAAGTAATAGTTTTGAAAGTTCTTTCCAAAAAGTATAACTTTGGTACATATTTTTTGCTTTTTTTTTCATCAGTTCTTATTTGAAAATGACAGACAACGTTGTGTATACTCGCTTTTGACCACTTAATCACTGTGATTGGTCAGTTAGTATCCGATGCCGACATTTTGCTCAGTCTCGACTTTCGGTTTCCGATATGAGCTTCCGTTACGTTCATTGTAGGACAAAATATGAGTCTCGAAAACGTGAGTGCTGCGATCTTAGAAATTCGGTATTGGGAAGTTTCCTCCACGAAAACATCTCGGTATGTACGTTGTAGGTCCCCAGAACTTTTAATGGACATTCTTTAGATATTTTGTACTTTTCATGGATCATTAAATGTAAGTTAGATGTCTAATTGATATCAATCGCAGTATGGGTTTGCAAAAGCTCTTTTTTGTGAAAAACCTCTTATGATCTCGCAAATCTCATTAAATAAAGAGTTACGAGCCGATAAGGGATTTTTCACAAAAAGGTACTTCTGGAGAGGGGTTGAAATAGTTGAATTTTCAAATTAATTACGCAGCATGTGAAAAACCCTTTATAAAATTTCAACTCTTGGAAAATACCTAAAATCTAGCTCATTCATTCGCTGAAAGTTTTCTTAAATTTAGCCTATTTAAATGAACTTTTCACGAAGGTTGCCCAAAATTCCTATATTTCAACCTGTGTGATAAAAAAATTTCTATTTTTCGCGCATGTGTAGTGAAAACGTTTTTCATAAAAATGTTCATGTTTCATGAGATATTTAAACTACTTGTATTCCGATTGCAGTATATTGTTTCAGAAATGTTTTCTCTCTCTCTCTTTTTTTTTTCTTGAGTTTTAAAATAAATGCTTATATCTCCATTATTTAACATGCTATCATCACGTCATACAAATTCATCCACAAATTCTACTGGGTCTATTTTAACATATCCTAAGGTTACAGGTTATTTCGTTCATTTAATGAAACAGGGTGATTCCAAACATTATTGATTCTGCTCAATTTGTTACTAGCCCTCTAAATGTTGTCTTAAACCAATCTTCATTGAAAAACTTGAAGAAGACCCAGTTCTTTAAATACCCAATGTTTGAAAACATTTCATCGAGAGATAAGTTTTTAAATTGAGAAAAATTGTGGTGCCTGCTTTTTCGCACCTGGTTCTTTTCTTTCGGTAAATTCATTTCGAGACACATCAAGACACTGATCCCACTTGGTTTACTTTTAAACGTATATTTACTTACGGCACAAACATAAAATACATAACGAATACAGAAATTAACATCAAGTAAAGTATTTTCTAAAAAACATGTAGAATGGAACGTTAGTCCATCTTGATTCACATACGCACACTGTTGCCACACTTTCGTACAAAACTTTTTAGTTCTTGTTTTTTAATACTCTCAAAATCAGAGGTGCGGCGTTCACACCTTCCCTCCAGTTTCACTTGAGGGACAATGGCCTTCACAGTGAAACTACTAACAAAAATTTGTGGATAATTTATATAACTGTCCATGAAAGTCTAATTGTCCTTTTAAATTCTTAATTATTGTTTCATCTTTAAATAAATGTTCATGAAAGTCTAATTGTCCTTTTAAATTCTTAATTATTGTCTCATCTTTGACCTAATATGCGTTGTTCCATCAAGAGCAATAACATTTATATTTCACTTAATATCTAAATATTTTCTATGGTATAAAATAAGTAACATTTAAACACATAATAGAAATAAAATATATATATAATATATATGAATAAACATTTATCCTGACATGGATTTTCTTATGCACTTTAAATAATCTTAATGAATTAATATACTTGAATATAAGAGACAAAATAAACACACACATATATATATATGTAATAACAAATACAATATTAAACTAACTTATGACTTTATTCATGAATGCGTGATAAAGCATCTGCAATAGTATTACTGCTTCCTGGCTTATGAGCAATAGTCACTTGATAGCGAGATAGAGCCAATGCCCATCTTTGTAATCTGGCGTTCTTAGGAACTGTTTCTGTCAAATATTTTAAAGGGTTATGGTCCGTGTGTAAGATAATAGTGGCTCCATAAGTCCACATTTCGAATTTACCTAATGCCCATATTACAGCATAAGCTTCCCTTTCAATAGTGCTCCACTTTGATTGAGCAGGGGTCAGTTTTTGGCTTGCAAAAGTTATTGGTTTCAGTTTATTCTGCTCATCTCTCTGCATTAGACATGCTCCAATTCCGGTCACTGAAGCATCAGTATCGATTTCAAAAGGTTTCGACATATCAGGTGTATACAGAGAGGTTATAGAGCACAAACAATTCTTTAACGAATTAAATGCGCTTTCGGCTTCTTCTGACCATGGAAGGTCGTTTGGCACGGTTTTTCGAGTTAAGTCCGTTAAAGGTTTTGCTATATTAGCATACCGAGGCACATAGTCTCTGTAATAGTTAAATAATCCTAGGAGTCACTTCAATGTTTTCTTAGTTTTAGGGGCTTTCAAATCTTTAATAACTGATATCTTGTCCGGATCTGGGCCGTGCTCTCCTGAGCCTACGACATGTCCCAAATATTTTACTTTCGACATCGCAAAAGAGCATTTCTTTAAATTTGCCGAAAAATTCAATTTTTTCAGAGTTTCTAAAATGGATTTAATATGATTAAGATGATCTTCCCAGTTTGAAGAAAATATGATAATATCATCAAGAAAACTTTCGGCGTAGTCACTATGAGGTCGTAATACTTGATTCATTATTCTTTGGAATGTTGCTGGTGCTCCAGATAACCCAAATGGCATCACTTTCCACTGATACTGACCCTTTGGAGATACAAAACTGGTTAATTCTCGGCTTTGCTCTGCTAAGGGTATTTCCCAATATCCCTTAAGGATATCTAAAGTTGTCAAGTAACGAGCTCCACCAGCTTTAAATCTAAGATTTTCTGAATTCTGCATAGGAAAAGGTGGAATTTTACTAACTGAGTTCAGCTCTCTGTAGTCCACGCAAAGTCGGACAGTTCCATCTTTCTTGGCTACACATACCAATGGATATGCTATTTCTGCTGAAGAGGGTTCTATTAGGTCTTTTTCCAATAATTCTGCTATCTGTTTTTCTATATTAGATCTTAATGTTTCTGGAAGTTTATAAAGATGAGGTTGTTTCCTCTCTACTCCAGACTTTAACTGGATAACATGTGGCGGAACTTTGGCTTTCTTTAATTCCCCATCAAATATTGTTAGATATTGTTTAATTAGATTCAACAGCTGTTTATGTTGCTTTGCTGATATCGGATTTGATTTTATACCAGCTTTTAGTTCTTCATCTGTTACTTGCCGTGATTCTACGGGCGCATGTTGTATATCTCCAAACTCTTCATCGGTTTCGTAAATAATTCCTACAACTCTGACAGGTTGAATATATTTACGCAATTTATTTTGATGAAGATGTCGAACACTTCCATCAGGTAGTTTGACATAAAAAGAATGTGGAGACTTCTTTTCTACTATTTCTCCTGGTCCTTTCCATTTTGAACAAAGACGATTTGTTGAATCAGGGATTAACAATACAACTTCATCCCCAACAGAAAATTCGGTGGTATCTTTTGACCGTAAATTATGATAATGTACATATTTCTGCTGCTGTTCTTGAGCTATGCTATTCGCATACTGTGCCGCGTCTTCTAAACGGTTCCGGAGTTTCAACAGGTAGTCAGCTACAGATTCTCCAATCCCTTGAGGAAGTACGACTTCATCTTCCCAACTTGATTTGAGGATGGCTAGAGGTCCTACAGGTGGTCGCCCATGAACTAGTAGGAATGGGGCAACACCCGTTGTAGCGTTAGGCACTTCTCTGTATGCCCATAACAAGAATGGCAACTGTTTATCCCAGCCTCGACCTTGTGAATTAATTGCATGATGTAGCATGGATTTCATAGTTCCTATCCATCTTTCAACCAAACCATTCGATTGTGGATAACCTGGAGTGGAAAATTTAGGAACACATCCTAATCGTTTTAAAAATTCTTTTGTCAGCTGTGCGGCAAAATTTCTTCCGTTATCCATTGCAATTACTCGAGGAATTCCAGTTCGTACAAATATTTCTATAAATGCATCATAGGCTGCCTTTGCTGTTAAAGACTTCAGAGGTATTGCTTCCGGCCAACGACTATGCTGGTCCATAACGCACAGTACATACTGATGGCCACGTGATGACTTTGGCTCTATTGGGCCTAAAATATCGGCATTGACCACTTGAAATGGGAGTTCTGGCCTTCCAACAGACTCGATAGGTGTTCTATCGTTTACTTTTCCTTTCCTGCGCATTTGACAATCATGACACGAAGCACATAATTGTTTGACTTCTTTTGGCATTCCTTCCCACCAGAAAGACATTGCAATTCTGTCTCTGGTCTTCTTAGCTGCCAGATGTCCACCAGTAGGAGTTTCATGAGCTAATTTCAAAATGTCCTTTCTTCTGCTTGCCGGTACGACCAATTGAATATATTTCTGTCCGCCTACTTTACCCATATGATATAATAAACCTCTTTCAATCCAGTAACCTTTTTTATGTTGTCTAGCTTCTTCGAAGCACCTTTTCAATGTAGGACAGGCTAACTGCTCATCCCTAAACACTTGTGCTTGTGGAACAGGGATATTTTCATTTCTTTCATCCTTACTATCGGTTTCGGTCAATGTCTGTTTAACTACTGAGTTATTAAAGACTTTGGTTTCTGGATGATGGGACTCGCTGTTGTTTAGCTTTGCCTTTCGAATAGTCTCGTGACTTTCTCCCTCCATACAGAACATACACTTTTCATTATCTTCTGTGAGTGGGGTACTAATTGCCTCATCCCCAAGATAATTGTCGTTTGAATTATTCTCAGGTACACTGAACAAGGATTGTTCACAGACTTCATTTATTGTGATTACTTCAACCTCTTCTTCTGAAGAATAGTTTCCGGGAGACCTTCCCTCCACTTTGAACAAGGACGGTTCATTGTTTTCTTCCACTGGGGTGATATTAACCTCAACCCCTGAATTTCCAGGATTTCTTCCTTTCACATGGAACAAGGATTGTTCATCGACTTCTTTCTTCGGGATATTCACTTTATCCCCTAAAGAAATGTTTTCGGGAGACCTTCCCTCCACACTGAACAAGGATTGTTCATCGACTTCGTTCTTCGGGATATTCATTTTATCCCCTAAAGAAATGTTTTCGGGAGACCTTCCCTCCACACTGAACAAGGATTGTTCATTAGCTTCTTTTACTGAAGTGATTCCTGTATCATCTCCCAAATAAGAACGCTTTTGTTCCTTCAACCATTCATATACCCTGGGAGTGATTAAAGCTTCCTCATGCAGCCCTTCTACTACTGCCGCATGCACTTGAACATATGGAATGATTTCTTCATCTGTATGAAGACTTAGCGGAACTGACACAAGTTGTGCTTCCACTGGATTACCTATAGCAGGTCTCAAAAGAATTTTCCCACTTGACTGTAAGTGTTCCTCAGGTACAACTGATTTTCGTAGTACGGTGATTTCTGCACCACTGTCCACGATGCCTTGAAATTTTTGACCTCCGATTCCTAAATCCACTTTCAGAAGCTCGCCATCTTTCTCGTTGACTGGAAATTCCCACTCGAAACAAGCGCTATTTAGATTAACACTGACCTTATTAAGGCCCTTACTTTCTTGACTCTTTTTGTTTGTTTTCACGTAAGATGTACTTGCTGAATTCAATTTGGGGCAGGATTTTTTCATATGGCCTTCCTTTCCACACAAATAGCAGGAGAATTTCGGACGAATGTCTCTTTGTTCTTGCTGTGGCTTAGTAAAAACCCTTTTCTCATCTCTATTGTTATTTCCGAAATTCGCCCCTTTGGATGGAAGATTCCAATTTTCTTTATGAGAAATTTCTCTCGGTTTTTTATTGAAAGTCATTTTGACATTTTCATAATCATCTAATTTACTGGAAATAATATCAGATGACTTAAACAAGGACCATTCATCGATGAAATGTTCTTTAATTTCTGGAGGTACTTTCCTTTTAATTTGATCTGTAATAATCAAATCATATAATTCTTCAAATGTGTTAACTTCTAATCCCCGAATCCATTCAGTAAAATAGTTTTTCAACTCGTAAGCAAAATCTCTCCATGTGATATCAGCTTTTTTAGTATGCTTAATGAAAAGTTGTCGAAATCTTTCAGGAGTAAGTTTATATCTCTTTAACAATAACTCTTTTACTTTTCCGTAATCATTCGTGATTTCTTCGTCTTCCCGAGCTATAACTTCCGCGATTTCGTATGGCAGTAGCCCAATGAGATGAGAAACCCAATCATCTCTTTTAATTTCGGCACGTTTTGCCTGCCGCTCAAAAAGAACTAAATACAGGCTAATTTCGCATGTTTTAGGATCAAATTTTTGTAAGATGTTATGTAATTTTACGCGCGTTTTCTCAGAAGTTTCATTTGTAATTCCTTTCTTCTCAAGTCCTATTCTTGCATTTTCCAACCGCATTTTTTCCAATTCTATTTCTTCTCTTCTTAGGCGTTCCTCCATCTCTTCTTTTCTGTTACGTTCCTCTATTTCTTCCCTTCTTATGCGTTCCTCCATCTCTTCTTTTCTCTTACGTTCCTCTATTTCTTCTCTTCTTAGGCGTTCCTCCATCTCTTCTTTTCTCTTACGTTCCTCTATTTCTTCCCTTCTTATGCGTTCCTCCATCTCTTCTTTCCTCTTCCGTGCTTCAAGTACGTTCGCTAATGTTTCTTTAACAAATTCTTCATCGTAATTCTTTGAAGCCAAAATAGCATCTCTTAACTCATATAACTTTAAATGTTGAGTTCCTTCCACTCCAAGCTCCGTAGCAACTTCTTGCAAATCTTTTTTATTCCCTTTACCCAAAAATGCCATCTTCGGATGGATGAAATCAAATCAAGTTCAAATTTTCCTTAAGAACGCCAGATTTGACATCTTATTTTTTATCTTAAACAACATTTTCCCCCAAATTAAATAAAATAATCATTAAGTCGGAATGCATACATAAAAGGAGAAAAAAAAAATAATATGTATCGAAATAACAAATAAAAAAAAAATGTTTACACAATCAACTCTTTCATTAAATAAATCAGAATATACTTTATTACATAACCAGCTTTCAATAAATTAGAAATAATGTTGCCATAGCAACACAATCAACTCTTTCATTAAATAAATCAGAATATACTTTATTGCATAACCAGCTTTCAATAAATTAGAAATAATGTTGCCATAGCAACCTTTAATCAAACTTACTTTTAAACAGAAAAAAAAAAAATTTCCGATTCATTCCTCAAAGTAAAAAAAATAAACAAAACCGGACATTCACAAGAATAATTCACTAGTTTTTTTTTTTTTTTACTGAGATATTTCATTAATATTCCAATAATAATAAAGATAAATAAATATAAATAATTATCAAGGTCTAACAAATACACAATCATTCAATAAAACAGAACAAATAAATCAAAACAGAACTCTCTCTTTTTTTTTTTTTTTTTTTTTTTTTTTTTATCTGCTTTAATGAAATCTTATTTATTCTAAATCACGTGATGAATAAAAAGAACACACAGAAATTAATCACAATTATCTTGAATAGCATAAAAACATATTCTTTTCATCATTCTTTTTACTATTTTCCGGCTTTTTAAATACAAATAAACAAATATATTTCTATTTTTCATTTTTCAAACACTAGAATTATTATTATTTCAACATTACGAAATATTCAATTTTCATTTACATACTCTTTACCTTGTTGGAATACAAAATCGGAACAAAATATCTAAATGCTTAATCCTAATTATTTAATTTAAAACTTATACAAAATATGACTCTTGATGGAACATAAAAAAAAAAAAAAACATACCCCCTTTTTTTTTTCATCACTATCATGACATATATCCATACGAGTACTATAGCTATTTCACATATCCTTGTCGACTTCGCCAATTGTGGTGCCTGCTTTTTCGCACCTGGTTCTTTTCTTTCGGTAAATTCATTTCGAGACACATCAAGACACTGATCCCACTTGGTTTACTTTTAAACGTATATTTACTTACGGCACAAACATAAAATACATAACGAATACAGAAATTAACATCAAGTAAAGTATTTTCTAAAAAACATGTAGAATGGAACGTTAGTCCATCTTGATTCACATACGCACACTGTTGCCACACTTTCGTACAAAACTTTTTAGTTCTTGTTTTTTAATACTCTCGAAATCAGAGGTGCGGCGTTCACAGTTGGCAAATCTTGCTAAACTTTTGAGCAGGAGTGTATGATGAGGTGATATTAATAATTTTTAATACATATATCTTTAAGAAAGAATCTTAAGTAACTAAAAAAAAGTGTTTCAAATGCTTTTATTGTCTGTTTCATAATCCCGTAGATAAAAATTTAAATATGGTTTATATATTAATTATGCAGTTAAATTGCAATAGAGCAGAACCAAAAGCTTCTTCTTCTAATTCTTCTTCTTCTTCTTCTTCCTCCTCTTCTTTTTTTTTTTTTTTGTTTTACGACCATATTCAAAGTAGTCGTCGAATAATTCGCATCGATAAAGCCTTTCTGATAAATCCTTAAAGTGAATAGTTTATTTTCTAACTTAAAAATGTATATTTCACATCAAACAAATGTCTCCTCGCCGAAAAATGCGAAAAAGAATAAATTACTATAAACTCATCAAAAGAGCTTTCATTCTCTAATCGCAATTTCATCTTAGTATGATTTTGAAATATTTCAGTGACATTTCTCAACTTCTTTATAAGGAATTGAGATTTGCATTAAAAAATTGATTTGCATATTTTATAATTTTAAAAGTTCAAGACCATTATAAAATAAATATTCATTGGAATAATCAATTCTGTTTTTGTGTTTAGGTAAAATAAGAATATTCATATATATATATATATAATTAAATTTCTAGTTTCATGACAACAATTAAAAATTCAAAAACAACAAACTGCTAAAAGCCATTTTAAATTTATGTTGGCTACATGTTAGCAGTTATTTTTCTATGTATAGTAGGGGGCTCTGCCTCCGGCTCGCTCTGCTCACTAAGTCCCGGGGAGAGTTTTCCTTTTATTTTATATATAAAGATTTGTAATGGTATTTTAAAGTCAGGTATATTTTTTGTATTGTATAATAGATTAGACTAAATAGCTTTTGGGGAATCTAGTCGACATAAGAGTGATACAGTTTAGTACTTATTTATATTATTGCATTTTCGATATGGCTCAAAGAAATACAGTAAATAAAAAAAAAAAATATTTTACATATATAAAAGGCAATGTCTGTTTGTGTGTCTGTGCAAAGACGGAAGCTCAGACAGTCACATGATTTGAGACGGAGATGCTCCTCTCCGAGAGGTCCTAGTGCACCTCAGAGCCTGATTTTCAAATTTTTGATTAGTTTTCTTTTAATTAATTAAAATGGGATAATAATTATTTCATAATAACTTTAAAATTAGCCATTTAAATATTAGCTTTAATTTAATTGTTGCCAAAGAAATTTATGATTTTTTTTTTTTTTTTTTTTTTTTTACATAAAAATAAATACATTTAATTAAACGTGAATAATAAAAAAAAAATAAAAAAATTATAATTATGGATCTCACAAAAATTGACGTCATTATCACTTTAAAAATTTTATACATATTGATAAAGCTCTAGTACAGTTTATGATGCTAATGTACGTTGTTGTAAAAGCATTTTTCATTGCAGAAAAAAAATTGGAAAACAAATAATAGTCACATATATTTTTATCTGAGTAAATATTTTTATGGGAAAATATGTAGTTTTAGAAATAGAAAATTTATTTCAACAAACACTGCTTTAAGCCTAAAATTCGTTAAAAAAAATATAAGAAAATATGGAGGATTCCTATAAATTAACGAGAAGGTGCAACCGATAAAAGAATCCGCAAAATAGGTACTCAAAAAACTCCCCCTTTTTATACAAGAAAGCATACAAAAAAATAAATAAATAAATAAAAAACCCATCGCCAGTATGGCGACGAGAATTGAAAAGCCACCAAGGGGGAGATATATTAAAGCTTTGTACCATAATAAGTTTTACCTATTTACTTATTTTTACTTTCCGAACATACATATTTAAGGAAAGTATTGTAATCATATCAAAAATCTGAGTTTGAGATTTTGGTGTTTCTACACGTTTCGAGGTTCAATGAATTCATATTTACTATTTTTTACGATGATATATATATGTGCGTATGTATGGAGTGAACACGATAGCGTCTAAATACTTTGTTCGAATTAGCTGGAAATTGGTATGTATGTCATTAATCACCATAGCCGAAACACTATTGATTTTGGTGAATCTAGCACTTATTATTATTATTATTATTTTACAGGGACACAAAGAAAAATTCTTTATCATTATGGTCTATGGGCACAAATTTTTAATGAGCGACAGCATGTAAATGCTTTATTCGACTGAGCTCAAAATTTATACGCAAGTTATGAACCACAGTCGTACGAACTGTATAAATTTACGTGTATATAGTTTTTTTACAGGGACACAAATAAAAACTCTTTATCATTGTAGTCTACATGGGCCCAAATGTTTTAAGCTGTGATAGAGTCTGAACGAATTATTTGATTGAGTTGAAACTTTATACACGTACCAATGCATGAAGTTCATAAATTTTTGTGAATCTGGCACGCATAGTTCTTTTACAGGGACAAAACGAAAAATTCTTTGTCATTATGTTCTATGGGCTAAAATTCTTTAAAGTGCGGTAGCGTCTAAACGCATATCGGATTGAGCTGAAAATTTTTATACACGTTATAGATCACCATCACGTTTAATATATGAATCCTGGATAATGTAGCACTTACACTGTTTTTTTTTTTTTTTTTTTTTTTTTTTTTTAGAGGAACACAAAAAAGAAAAAAAAAATGTGACTTAGGGACCCAAATTACACTGCCCGGCACAAAAATTGCCCTCAACACCATATTAGAAAATTTTTATGTAAAATGACCTCCTAAATCCGAATATGACGTCCATTTTCCCCTATCCTTTATCACTTTTCGGTAATAGTATGGCTATAAATTTGATTTTTAGTTGGGGAGTGGAGGGAGAATTATTTTTACTATTAAATATCTTCTGAGGGACTACAGAATTGAAAAATTTTAAACCATCAATATTTGCGGCAAGGGAAACATTTATGGGGGGGGGGAGATTTGCCACTAAATTATGTATTACATTTCTTACATTTTTTAAATCTATTATTAATGTTATTTATTATAAGCACTATACATATATATATATTTGTTTTTAAGTGTAAAATTAATTCTTTTTCATTCTCCAAATCAACCCAGCAAAGCCTCAGATAACGGCCAGCATGAGGCCAAGTGCTGGTTGCCAGCAGTAGCTGCAGCTGGCCCGTCGGTGGCAAAAGTTAACGTTGCCGCAGGGAATATGTTACGCCGGCCGTCAGTAGGCCATATTCAATCGATCCACTGTTGGCAGCCTGCAGTAAGTTAAAAATAAGTTAGTGGGCCAGTGAATGGATCGCTGCTGGCAGCTAGCAGTATGATGAAAATAGGTAATGGGCCACTGTTGGTAACCGACATTAGGTTGGAAATTGTTAGTGGGTCAGTGTTGGGCTACCTGGTCGCAAACATAATTTTTCTATGTTATTGCTGGAAGCCTGCAGTGGGCCAGTTGTGGCAAACATAAAAAATTGTATTACTGCCGGCAGTCTTCATTGGTCCTTTATATTTTCCCATTAAACGCCCGCTTCACTCATCGTCGCCGAAAGCCGAAGCCAATGTTATTCTATGGGAAATTTTCTTTACAAATAACTTATTAACTAATACATATTTTTGAATTCTGTTTTTCATATTCTGAAAATTCCCAACTGTTAAATTGACGGACCTTTTTAAAAAAAATTATTTTTTTATTTTTTTATATTTTATTTTGAAGCTGCAAAATACGAATTTTCAATGTGTGAAATTTTTCATTTTGCAAATTCAAAATAAAATATTAAAAATTTAAAAAATACACTTTAAAAAGGTCCGTCAATTTAACAGTTGGGAATTTTCTGAATGTGAAAACAGAATTTAAAAATATGTATTAGTTAATAAGTTATTTGTAAAGAAAATTTCCCATAGAATAACATTGCCTCGGACTTCCGGAGACGGTAAGTGAAGAGGGCCGTTAATAGGCCAGCAGTGATTTAGTTATAGCTAATATATTTATTTTATTGGTGATACCTTTAATTTTATTCGTGCTTTTTTTCTTTTTCTTTCTTTTGTTTTCCTCTCTCTTTTTTCTGATGAAGTAGCAGCCAGTTTTTTCTATGCATCCAATATTTAATTTGATTTTGTACATATTCATTTTTAAATACTATTTACAAGTATTTGATTCATACACTATGGTTGTAAATTCAGGATTTCTACTGCAGCATATAGGAAATAGTCAGTTGATCCATTTTCCTTACGATAAAAGTTTAATTTTTTGTTTTCAGTGCAAATATTTCTCTATATTACACTTTGTTACGCTATTTGATATAAGTAAATGTAACTTTACATGTGAAAATTATAAATTATTGAAACAAAAATTGTTATAAAGTGAGCATTGTAAAAAACACCATAAACTAAAAAAAATATAATAATAATAATAAATAAATAATAAAAAATTGCAGCAATTGTTTCCGGTTGAAATAGCACGAAGACCCTTCATCAGACGAAACAAAGTGGGCACGAGTGCAGCAAAAGTAATTTGCTGCAATCGTGCTTTTTGTTAAACTCACGAAGGGATGTGTTATTATTTCAACCTAAAAAAACTGATGCATTTTTTTTTTTTTTTTTTTTTTTTTTTTTTTTTTTGGGGGGGGGGGCAATGATTATGTTTATTTACAAATTTTTCTATTTATTACTACAGTACAAAATCTCAAATCCGGAATCGTCCGGACCGTGGCCTTTCCGGATTTCGGACTTTTCCGGATTTTAGGTCACTTTCTGATTTACGGCAATAAGAAAACGGACATCTCCATTCCGAACGTCCTTTTAGTTAATAACTAGCTTACGCCGCCCGAGGGTGCGATTTCTTAAGAAATTGGAGTATACTCTCAAGTAACATGTACAATACTTTGAATAAACACCATAAAATTTTGCAAACAAAACGCAGGCAGCAACGCTTGTGCTTTGCTCGTGCCTACTTCGTTCCTACTCCGCACTCGTGCCTACTTCGTTTGCCTGATGAAGGATCATGTTTTATTTCCATCCGAAACGATTGTTGCGAGCTCTTACATTTTATTGTGGTTACTCTTATTACTTTTAAACACCAATTCTGTGGTGCTTTTTTATTATAACTCTCAAGTATCCAGAAAATCTTGAATATTTTTATTTTCCCCTACATCAAATGGTACCCAGTCGATAACTTTTTCCCCTTCTTTTTAAAACAGCAGGGAGATGAATCAGCTTCCTTTTTTTCTCTCTGTGTTTATCTTCAAAGTCGCACATTTAAAACCACAGAAATTATCACTGAGAAATGCAATCGGCTATTTAGAATAATTATCACAGCTGTCACGATTAACCAGGCCGCCACAAAGAACTTTTTCGCGTTGTTGATAGTCCAATGGGATCTTTACTCTCTCCCCAACTTTCTTCAAGTCCTTGAGTGAATAATTTTCCGACACGTGCGATACCGAAAGATGATTTTGCAGTTTTATACAGATGATGTTATTTGAACTTTAAGCGAATATTCAGCATTTGACCTGTGCCAATTAATTTTCATTAGGTTTGGAAAGCAGATTCTTCATCTGAAAAAAAAAATCATATATATATCGTTCGGTTGAGTAAAGAGATAACGGAAAAGAGAAAAACGAGAGTGCGTTTGTCTTTGTAGCGGTAAATATTTGATAAAATTATCCGCGATTACCTATTTTAAAAATATTTTTAGAATTCCATAAAACTCATATATGTTATACAGGTTTTCGAGATTTCTTTTTGGACGCTTGTCATAAAAAGTTGTACAGGTAACCCAAATGGTTTCAGTATAAAAATTCATAAAATAATTTGGATACATTACAGTCAAAGAGACATTTCTTATCAGCGCACGTAAAAATCTTTATACAACGCTAAAATACAGATCAACATAAATTTTATAGATGCAATAAGAAATAGTTCCGATCAAAAATGATAAAATAAATATTTGTGGTTCATTTAATAGTGATGCTCAAAAATATTCTTATACGTTACGGAATTTCAGTTTCGTAAAAGTGAAAATATTTTTCTCACTTGCATTTAAAAAATAATAATCAATAAATAAATAAAATAAAACAAATTGTTATGGCTACCACTTTTTTTTTTTTTTTTTTTTTCGTTTCCTATAATAGTTTATAGAAATAATTACACATGAAAATTATTATTTATGAAAATTATTTTCTGTGATGGAGGGTTTTGAGATTCCTGAACACGATTTGACCATTTTTAGAAAGTTTCACTCTGTAAGTGTGTATAAAAAAAATTGTGGACGCTGTATCTCACGAACCAATGGACGAAATTTAACCAAATTTGTTATTTAACCAAACTTGATTAAAATCGTTCCCGATTACATTTGTGGATCATTCACTCAACACATGGCTCTATATTTCTACTTCTTCGTAATTTTCAATATGACACAGTATAAGAAGATATTTTACATAAATGATTTCAAATAAATGATAATTATTTTTTTAATTTTTATTATGGATTAAAAAAAAAAATATTTAAATAACTAACAACAAACTAGGAAATTTTTTTTGTATAAGTTGAAGAATCGCTCGCCCTTCCCCATGAGGGGATAAATTTTCAATGCTGGTATTTTTCAAAAGAAACTCATCAATAACTTTCAAGTAAATGACTGAATTAAATTTGTGGAAAATTAAAGCAAAGTTATAAATTATTAAAAAAAAAAAAAAAAAAAAAAAAAAAAACAAGAAGAAGAAGAAGAAGAAGAAAGCATTTTTTCAGAAGTTGGCACAAAATTGATTTTATTATTATTATTATTATTATTATTGAGAAACACTGTTCTAAAATGAAAATCGTTTGCATGCATTCAGGAAAATGATTTTAACAAATTATTTGCACTACGCGAATTTGCATAATAAAAAATATAGAAGAAAGTTTTGTGGTGCCACATCATACTAGTTTTTTGGTCAAAAATTAAAAAATCAATAAATAATAATAATAAATAATAATAACAATAACAAAATACTAGAAAGTTAGCGGCTATCATAATTTACTAAAACGGGTCAACTGGATATTTGTTATATATTTCTACAAATCCTTTTGTTACAACAATAGCTTTAGAGTCAAACATTTAAAAAAAATAGTATTTAAAAAATAATACAAAAACAAATTAATAATTGAATTACTTACTCATATATTCTTTTTACGAGATTTTCAATCTCGCACCCGCAGACAACAACAACGAACAAGAACTTCGTATGAAATGGCGGACAGCGAGGGAATTTCAAATCAACAGAAAAAGAATCACAGCGCCCTCTATGCATACAAATTGGTTATGGCCTAATAATTTGTGGCCACAACATGAAAAACATGATGTTGGCCGTGTGGTGATAGCCTGCATAAGGCCAACTGTGTTTATGCCACTTCTGGGCCACCGACCATTTTTCTTTAGGCTTCCATCACAGCTGGCAGCCACAAACGGCCCGCTGCTGGAGTTATATGGGGCAACCGGCAACTGATGGCAAGTGCAGGATGCCAGCAGTAAGCCATAACGAGCCCACCAGTATAAGTTTTGCTGGGAAATTCATGTCCATAAAATTACCGGACAGTGATAAAAATTGAGGGAGTGTCCAGAGAAAACGGTGGGTGACTGGGCATAATGGTAGTCATATTCGGATTCAGGAGTCCATTTTAGTTAAGAATCAGCAATAATGGTATCAGGAGTCGACTTTTTTGTTTTTTTCTTCTTTGCAGCGCAGTGTTATTTAAAATGCCATAGCGTCTAAATGCTTCATCCGTTTGAACTGAAAATTTATGTGCATGTTACAGGTCATCATCACATGAGCTGTATAAATTTTGGTGACTATAGCAGTTATAGATTTTTAAAGAGACACAACGAAAATTTCTTTATCATTATGATCTAATGGCTCAAATTATTTGAAGGACAATATCGCTAATTTAAACAACATATTATGTAGAGAAAAATACTCATATACTATAATATATATATATATATTTAACAACTTCTATTACTTTATTTAATGTTTGGAAATTCGAATGGTGTCACTTCAAATATTTTTATATATCAGTCATTACGCTAATTTAACATACAAATAAATAAGCTGTTATGTGCGACTGCACTGGCACCCTGTCGTGCACAAGTATTTGATATATTCTAATTAATATTTAAATAGATAAATAAAAATAAAAATAGGTTTAATGGGAAATATACATAACCACAAAAACATTGTTGTCTAAAATCCGGCTGAATTAGCGCTCGTAACATACTGTATTACGGGGTATATAGGCGGGAAATTGCTGTCATTTATGGTCTATGTCTATACGATACTTCAAATAAAATATAGGAAATAACATGACAATCTATGTATAGTACGTAATGTTTATATGTAATTAAAATTTAAATATAAAAGGACTTCTCTGATATTTTTCTATACTCTTACTTTCAAAGTGTCATCCGATAAGCACCCAAATTTAAGTCCACGTGTAAGCGTGTAAGGCGTTGTTACTGACAATAAGCACATGAGCCCGAGTCGTCGCTGTATAGAAAAGTTTGCCGAAGCGAAGTTTTCGAGTTATTTCAATGTATTTTATTTTTAGTTTTTATTTGTATAACGGTATAAAAAGAGTGATTCCTTTTTATTATTATTATTATTATTATTATTATTTTTATTATTATTATTCAAATGTAGTGACCAACGAAACGAGTAAAGCCTGCTAGTATATAAATAAAATAAACACTGAAATAAGATAAAAGCCTGAAATTTTCAAAACAAACATAATGAAATGTAAAAATTTGGAAGGATTTTTTCCCCTTTCTTCTCACCTCACGTATAAAGTAAGCTGTGCAACATTTATATTTAATGTGTACATTTGACCGTAAGGAAGTGAGGGGTATAACATAGGGAATGAGAAAAAAGAATCTTGCTTTGAAAATCGATAATACAATATTGAATATTGAACATAAACAGCTTTTTCAAAAAGAACAAATGACAATAATATATGTTAGTTAATATGTAATTCCAAAAGTGGATTTAAAGAAAGTGTATTTCAATTAATTTTCAGACACAAAAGTCCCTATTACTTTAAAAATAAATCTGACTTATGCTTTTAAAAAATGTATGTACGTTGAGAGGGATTTTTTTTTCTTTCTTTGAATTTGTAAGTTAGAAAAATCCCTTTGAATCTACCTATATAATAAAACTTAGCTTCTAAAAAATACTTACAGATATTCAATAACCCGATATCATGACAACAAAACTGCTTTTCGTCAAAGCGACAGTTCTTGATAGGTTTTATCTAAAAAACTATTTGAGACCTCCATTAAACCTATAGGCGTTATATTATTTTCGCATTTTCTTTTACTTTCAGAAAAAATAGTGTTATATTTTATCTATATTGCGTATAATATCGATATCTTATTTGTTATCCGTAAAAAATTTCTTCGACAAAAACGGGATTTTGATATGAGCAGAGAAAAAAAAAAAATAATAATAATAATAATAATAATAATAATAAATAAATGACCCTTTGTATAAGTGATTTTTTTCTGGAACAATTCGATATTTATTTATTTTATTTTATTTTATCATAAATATCAGCGCAGTAAAAAGAATATATAACTTTTTTTTATAGAGCAGTTACGTGAGTGAAAGAAATGCTAAATATCAGAAAATATAAGTTCATTATCTGTAATAATGGCATATGGAGAATTGCTCTTTTTTTTTGCAGTGATAATTTACTTTATATGAACTATGTTAAATGCGGTAAGAAAATGTTAAAAATTAGGTTTATAAACAGATTAGGTTTCGTTTTTAAGAGGTAAAACCACTGTAACAGACTTTAAAAAAAAAAAAAAAAAAAAAAAAAAAAAAAAACCTTTTTTTTTTAAATTAATATTTAGTTATTGAGCCCATATTTAAATATATTACAAAAAATTTAATCGGAAAATATTACAAAATAGCGAATCTGCAGCAATTCCTCCGTGTCACTATAACCGGTGTAAAATTTGGATATGCTGCACAGTGGCGTAGCGTAGGGGGGGGGGGGGGGGTGGCAAAGGGGGCACTTGCCCCGGGCGGCACTTCGCTGGGGGCGGTAAATTTTGATACCAGCCGAGTTTTTATCGGCTGAAATTTTTAATTTATAAAATTTTTAATATGTTTTCTTTTTTTTTTCTCCAAAATTTGCTAATTTTTTCCGCTTGCTCTTGTGTTAACCAGAAAACAAAAAAAGCGTATGTGTGTGGGGGGGGGGGGACAAAAACAATTCACTGAGACAAAAAATTGAAAAGAAACACCGATGGCTGTACAATTAATCTATTAAAGACATCTTTCCTGTCTTTTTTCTTGGTATTATTTAAGGAGGAAAATAATCAATAAGCATTTCCCCTATCTCCATTCCCCATCCACCCCACTCCATATACACGTGACGCAATCATACAAAGCAATATATATTTTAATATATATATATATATATATAAATGATAGATATCGCAATAAAATTCAACCTTAAAATTTAGCAATTAATAGATACAAAACAATATATATATATATATATATATTAATTTTTAATGCATCTTCGTCTTCCTGGATGCGTATTTACAGAACATACATTGTTTCGGAACCACCTTGGCGATCTTTTCTTTTGTCAGGGATAAAATCGCGCCATGGTGTCTCGCGAATGGCAACACAGTTGACCTGAAAGCATAGAAGATGGGCGTGTTCAATTAAAAGACGTTGATTTGCCAGACAGATGCATTATTGTTAAAACAGATGATGATTCTTCAAATTTAAAGAAATCAAAATATATATATATATATTCTTTATTTATACACATAGACAAATTGACTACTTATTATTTAGAAAACGGATTTATTACTGTATCTTCTATAAAAATGGATTTATTACGGTATGTATAAGAAGAAAGTATAAGATTCAGAAAAAAAAAATTATTTGTGTTTTTCGATGAATTTACACGTTTTGAGATTTCCTTGCATTTCAATTAACTGAAATAGACCAATTATTTTTTATAAAAGTGGATTTATTACTTAGATGCTGCATATATAAGAAAAAAGTAGGAGATAAGGGAAAAAATTCAATTTCCGGTTTTTGCTGAATTTACACGTTTTGAGATTTCCTTGCATTTCAATTAACTGAAATTGACTACTCGTTTAAAAAAAAAAAAAAAAAAAAAAGGATTTATTATTATTCTATCTTCTGCCTATATAAGAAGAAAGTATAAGATAAAAACAAAAAAAAATTAGATTTCTGGTTTTCGATGAAGTTACACGTTTTGAGATTTCCTGAACTCAATTTGACTATTTTTAGAACATGTCTGTCTTTTTGAGTTCGAACACTGTACTTCATGAACAAGTGGACTTAATTTCACCGAACTTGATATTTGGTTGGACCTTAGTTTGAATTGTTCCGATTAGCTTTTGAGCTATATCATCCAACAGGGAGCGCTTCCACGTTGCGATTTCCTCTCATTTCAGAGAAGGCTCAGCATCTACAGTGTACCAAACTTATAGGTATATATTAAATAAATCTCTGCTGATTCAGTTTGAGTGCATATAGGCCAACAAGTGGTGCTGTTAAATTGCAATTTAATCCCATTTTAGGAACAATAAGCTTCTATAGTGCATAAATGTACGAAACTTGCTGTAAGAGATGGTTATTAGGTAAAACTATGCTGATTCATTTTGGATGCATATCAGATGATAGGTGACGCTGCTATTCAGCAATATTTTCCGTTTACGGGAAAGTTATGTCTCAGCTTCTATCCTATATAATGTACCAAACTGGACGTGTGAGTACACATTATGAAAAAATATTTTTATTGTTAATATTTTAATGCGGTTTCTCCTTGCTATATCTCAACATCTGTTGATGAAAATTGCACTGAATTTTATGAGAAAATATATTCATTAATTTTTTTTTTCATGTTAATCGGTAGGTGGTGCTGTCATCTAAACTTGTACAGAAGAAAGTATTGGATTTGTGATTTTTAATTTTTTTATATTTCCGGTTTTCGATGAATTTGCACGTTTTAAAATGTCCCAAACGTGACTCGCTCATTTTTAGAAAATAATTATTTGTCTGTGTGTGTATGATATGTTAGGGAAATTTTACAGTATCTCGTGAATCAATAGGCGGAATTTAAACACGATTAACAATTGGTTAGACTTTGGTTTAAATTGGTGCTGATTAACTGTTGGAATGTATCACCCAAAGGGTGGTGTGCTATGTTGTGATTCATTCCATTTAAGTTAAGGCTATATCTCAACTTCTGTAGTGTATAAACGTACTAAACATGGTATATGATATGGACATTATGTAAAACTATTCTATTTTAATTTGGGTGCATATCGGCCGACAAATACACTGCTGTGTTGCAATTTAATTCTGTTTATGAGAAGATAATTACTTTGCTTTGAAAAAAAGTGGTCGAGTTTCGACCAATGAGTCAAAATATATTTTAGTAAAATTTCCTTTTCCAGTTTTTAAACATTTTAAGTTTTAGAAAAAAATATTACAAATTCGTAAATTTCTAATTTAATAACACCGGTAGTGGGCCAGTTGATAAAGCTCGGTTCAGTTTAGAACACCGAAAGCGAAGCAGCACACTGATCGCGGTTAGTGCTTCGGAGGGGAATTGCCTCTGTACTGGTCTACGAAAGAGACCGAGGGTAAGACGACGTCTGGTCCTTGTGAAACTAAGCTGCACCGTCAAGTGCTGGACTTCGTGCATAGGTTGTCGGGCTATTAAAACGCGAGTTCCATCCCTCAGTAGAGAATCAAAATCGTGATGCCATGTCGTCAATAGCCCAATGTTCAGTCTAGTGCGAAGTTAATCAATCAACCAATCTAATTTAATATTTTATCCGCTTTGGAAAATTTTATAATTATAAAAGTCGTATTTTCTCTGGGTGTAGAAAGGGGGCGGCAAATGTGGCATCTGCCCCGGGTGGAAGAAACCTATGCTACGCCGCTGATGCTGCATTTGAATCTGTATACAAAAAATACATACATATATATATATATATATATATATACGTATGTGTGTGTGTGTAATCTACATGCGTGTAGTTAGTGAACCGTGTAGGGTGTTTTAGAAATATTGATTTTTGTGTAATTTGCCAGTGTTTGAATACATTCGTTCAATTTGCACAAAAAATAATATGGTGTGCCACTCACACGGCTTTCTCTTACCCTGCATTTCAATATTATAATGATAGATTGCATATTAAATTTTAAGATCAATAGCATAAGGCAATAAAGTCCAATGCACAATGTTAAAGGATCGAGGTAAAGGATCGAGTTGGTGTATGTAGGCCGTTTCGGATTATCCGAGACTCTAGCGGAGAAGCTCAGAATGCATTTGAAAACTTATGTTAAATGGTTGCGAATTAAACATTTTATATGAAAACGTCATAAATTACAAAAACTCGCATCAACTAAGAAATAATAGCAGAACAATTCAACCGGCAAAACATACAGCATGTTGCAGCAGTTGCCACTTCCATGCTATTTTCATACCTTTTTTTACCATTTGATGAATATTTGTAGTATTATTTAAACTTGTGACAATTATTAACAAATTTTCTTTTTCAATAAGTGATGGTAATTCATTATTTTTATTTGTTTATTTTTATGTAGCTGCAATAATTTTACGCAAATTTTACAGCAATAATTATCACATTATATTTGTGTTAATGATTGTGCATACACTAATCTTGAAGATTTACATTCGAATTAAATATATTACATAACAGTACTTAATTCCTTTAAGAATATATGGAAATATAACCATTTTTACTTTTACACAAAAATTTTTACGGAATACAGTTTTTGAAGGACACACAAAATTTTGGCGTAAAACACTGTTATAATGTGACGTTTTTACGATGGCTGTCTATGTCTCGTTAGTGTAGCGTAGCTTTGTTGTATGTTAACATACCTGATAATGAGGTGATAGCTTATAAAACTGTATGTATAATTGATGTTTTTCTCGCTTTAGTTTTAACTATTTTCCTTCGTCTAAAATATTTTTTCTGCCAATCACTTTTAAATGGTTTTAATGCAGCATACTTAAAGTTGCTTCTTTAATAACAAATATATTTAAACTCGCATATGATTATTAAATTTAATTTATATATTCTTTAAAAAAATAATGTTTTGTACAAACTCTTAAAATAACCTTCGAAAAGTATTTTTAGCTTCATATTTTTACGCACATTTAATGAATTGAAAACATTTATTCTTAAAAGTATAAATTTTTAGTTAAAACCGTGTCTTATAAACCGAGTAGTTCTAAACAGAAAGTTCGAAATGTAGAATTTTGTTTCTTGTGAAAAGCTAACAATCATTATGAATTTACAAAGACAGTAAAATTTCCCAATAAATCAAAAATATAATAGAAAAAAAACTCAAAATCATTTTCCTTCTTTTATTTATTTATTTATTTTTAAGTAAAATTGTGTGCAAAACTTTAAAAGAACATATTTTAGCAATTTTTAAGTTTAAATTTTTATGCAGTTTTAGTAAACTAAAGATGTTCTTTCTCCAAAGTTTAAAATTTTTATTTACAACCGTATCTTTGAATATCCTAATATTTCCAACCAGAAAATTAAAAATGTAGAATTTTATCTCAAGTGAAAACATAAATTATATTACAATTTTACAAAGACAGTAAAAATCTCCAACAAATCAAAAATAATAGAAGACTTTAAAGTTAACATTATTCTTCATTAGAAACTACGAGGCATTTATTTTATGTTAAAGTTTTGGAAACATTTTAGAAAGGTAAAATTATTCATAATTAATTTCTAAAAGAAAAAGTTTATTGTTCGTGTAAAAAATTACTAAATCTTCATTATTTTTATCAACGAATACATTTGATATATTTTATTCATAAATATTAAAAATTTTTAAGTTCAGAAAATATTTAAACAAAGAATATTTTTAATTAGAAAATACTTAATATTTTACAAAAGTCAATGATTCTATAATTTTATTTCATTGAAAATTTCAATGTGATAATGTTCCTATGTATAAAATGTAAAACCGTGTCTTAGAACAAGACAGATACAGTAAAGTAAACAGATGACAACATTAAAAAATCGAAATATAGAACAAAATTTGCGTACTGTGCACTTTTCGTAACGTAACGTATACCGGCATCTGTGTAGAATAGCAAGACAGATTATTACTCTTATATCTAAACAGAGAAGCGGACTATTGCGCCAGATTTGAAGCCAATAGAACTGTGGGATTATGTAAGTGTTAACCAATAGGAAAATTGGAATAAATGCGCGATTTAAAGTATAGGTGAAAACAAAAAAAAAAAAGTATATATATATATACAATATTAGCAGGCTTTGTCCGCTTTGCTGTTCGTTATTTTTAAATGAATTTAAAAAAAAAATCCACTGAAATCTTTCAGAAACGTATTTTAGGTCCTCGCTTCCTTTTCCAGCGCCTTCCTCTCCTGCGACATTTCGTGTCCGCGTTCCAATTTCATGAGACAATCAACACCTTACCCGTTTGACAATAAACAAAAACAGCAATTGCACTCGAAATATAGTCTTGTAATATATTTTAAAGTTTGTTTTGATGTTAAATTGAAAGAAAAATTATCCATTATCCATTAGCACATTCACGATTGTGATTTATAAAAGGGCATTTTATAGCGTGTTTAACACGTTAGTAGTCGCATATCGGTCTTTTTGCCGCCCATCGCTAATACATTCCTCCTTCCGATCACCCCTTAAAAATAAAGTGGGGAAACTCTGTGTACCTGACCTTGGATGAATGGCCTCTAACATAGTATGTTTTCAAGTCATTCCTGCTATTTTTTGAGCAGTTAAAAACATTTTACTTCTCAAATCGGTCTATTTGACATCGACGCGACCACTAACGTTGATTCATTTCTCTGCCCATTTCCAGTTTTTCAGACAGGTTAGAGTTTTGCGGGAAAAACTTTGCGTGAATTAAAGGCACTTCATCTTTCTCTACTGGATTTCTTTCGGCTTTCCCCAACACTAAATAGCGGCGGCAAAAAGTCCGATACGCAACTACTAGCGTTATAAAAATTGACGCGACTACTCTCGGGTTAAAATTTAAATAGCAGATATTTCGGTTTTTACCCTCGGAAAGTGAAAGGGCACTTTTGCGGTGAAAAACTTCAAAAAAAAAAAAAAAAAAAAAAAAAAAAAAACTCGATCGTTGATCATATTTTAATTAGTACTTCTACTTAGTACTTCCCTGAGATATTTTCGACAGCTATTGTATCTAAAATTTACGAGTAATTGAATATATCAGTAACTGTATGAACTGTAAAATACTTTTAACTGCTTTCAATGATAGAACTCTCAAACAAAAAAGAATATTAATTTTTTTACGCGATTTATTTTTCAATACTTTTGTGACGTTTCACACATTTGTAGAAGAAACATTTATTGGAAAATGCATCTAATTAGTTTTTCTTTTTCAATTAAAATCTAAAATCAAACATTGCTTTGCTTTCTGAGTATTATTCCTTCGTGCCAACTAATAATTATTTATATTACGACGTTGTCCATATAATTCGAAGTAATATATGGATTTTTCCCTTAATTAAATATTGCAAAATGCAAATTTTGATTTACATGAAAGATTCATTGATTTCCTTTTTAGAATTTCATCGAAAGCACAAAGATTGTTTGAATAAATGGAAAAAATATCGATAAAACCCACATATTCATAAACGTTATCAAATTGACACACTCTTTCTCTCAGATTTATGTATTTGTGATTGAAATATGCGGCATTGGATCATTACGTAATAAATTTAGCTAGTGCTAAAAACTCTAAATTTAAACCATACACTTTCAAAAAATATTGAACATGCAAATGAGCCTATATAAAATTACTTGGATTACAGAGTATAAGTTTAAGAAGAAACATGATATCGTGATTAAATTTGCTGAAAGCTTTAATTAATTCAATTATACGTATTTATTTTGTTTTTTGTTTTTGGCCTTTAGAATGAGAGAAAATATTTTTAAGAGCAATATTTTTTCTTTAATAATTTCGCTTATCAATATAATAGTAAAGAAGTTATTGCTTTAAACGAAAATTTTCGAAATTAAGATTTTTCTATGCACACGATTGTTGAGGTCTTTTTAATCTGGAAAACAAACTTTTAGCGGTTGGTGTTTGTGTATGTGTGCCTGTTATTAGCATAACTGATGAAAAAAATTTAGCGGGAATGAAAACTCCATCATTAAGTATCGTATGGTGGTACAAATTTAAACCAATAAATAAAATCGAACAAATAGTTTCCGCAAAGGGAAAATCGAGATAATTCAAATACGCTAAGTATATAGGCGTAATTTCTCGTAAATACAGGTTAGAACCTTTAGACTGAAAAAAAAAAGAAAGAAAGAATGAATACGTACCGTGTGAGAGAAAAGCGATAAATTGATATTACTGTGTTTATCTTTTAAACTAACAGTCATAGAAGCATACTTTCAGTTACTAAATTGATTCTAATCATTAATAGCTTTCAGATATGGCAGTTTATTTATTTATTTTATTTTAATTTTGACGAAGGGCTAGATAGCATTAAAACATGAATTTTAACTTCGATATAGTGCCTCTTTTGTATTACATATATTTAGAAAAATATTACTTTTTATCTAAGAAAGCTAATTTTGAGGACTGATGCAATGATGCACATGAATACAGCGAAAACTTGATACGCCATCTTCATCAATGCGGAAAATTATACAAAAAATTGTGAAGATATTTCCTTGCTAAATTAGCTTACTGCACGAACAGATATGGAAATCTGTTTGCCTTACACCCCCCATTTTTTTTTTTTTTTTTTTTGGTCGGATAGATTTCGACTATGGATGTCATTAGAGAATTAAATTGAGTGATAAATGTACTTTTCTTACAACTGTTTACGTGAACAAAATCTGTGGCAGTTTGTTATTTTCAGCCGCAGAACATGCTATTCATAAAATAAACTTTTTGAAAGTGTTACTTAGCATAATATCGAACTTTTTTGTAATTGACTAGGCGCATTTTTAAAGTTCTTTTTTTTGCTTTTTAGGTGTACTTTCGGTTGTTTGAAACAAACGTGAACCAAATTTGATGCCATTAGCTGCAAAATGTATTCAGTGATCTGACTCAAACCACATATTTTTCGAAGATACATTTATACTTTTTAAAAGTTTATCATATCATAGTTTATCTGTCTATCATATCAGTCATATAAAAAACCCTTTGAACTGAGCTTTACGCCGCGTAAGATTGGCAGATTACATCGTATAATATATCATTAGGAGGATAATGATTGAACATAATCGGCAGATCTTCCATGATGCAAATCTCAGTTCGGAGGCATTATTATAGGAAGTGCTGACTGACGGTACTCAGAGACCGATAGCTTTGATTCTGTTGATGAGATCCGAATAAAACTTCAGATCCGAACAAATGTATTTCATATAGATATTATAAGTCTGCTGAATAATAATTTTATATTCCGACAACAGATAGGATTTTGCTCACAAAAACAGATGTGAATAAGTAAGATGGGAATGAAGTTTGATGTAAAAGTAGTTTGTGCCTTTGGAACAAATTCATGTGATTAGCCCACAATGACCATCCCACTGCACAATGGCAAAAGCCAATTCATTTTTATCTGCATTAATCAACAAAGCAAAAACTCTTGCATCAACAGCGCTGAGGCGTTAAATGTAACAGGCAACAAAATCAACAGTGCCAAGCAGCTGAAAAAATTTAAGTTTTTTTTTTTTTTTTTTTTTTTTTTTTTTACGTAAACCTTGGCCTCTATGATAACTTTAAATCACATTCGATGTATCATTTGCTTTCAATGAGCTATTTGTTTCTCTTTATTTCTATTTGTTACTATTAATTATTTGTTCTGTGACCAACAGTTTAATTTTAAACACCCCATATATTAGTCTGTATATTCTTAAATAAGTTCTAACCGTAAATACGTCAGAATGCGTTAAAATTGTAATGCAATTTCTCCGAGCCACCCTTATGAGTAAGTTCGAGATCTTCCCCAATTGCGCAATGATTAGTTGTAGAGCAATCTTGATTTAATCTTTCAAATAAAATAATGCATTAACAATAAAATAATAAAGTAAATAAATAATAAAATGAACTTTACAATAATGAAAGTAATAGTTTGATTTAAAAAGTAATGGAAATATTAAATTACTTTTTAATACAAATTTCGTTAATGTGCATTATAGACATTCTGTACAGATCTCGTGAAAGGTAAAGCAATTTTTGGTAGAAATGTATAATTTTACGTTCTGTAATTAAAAAAAAAAAAAAATCATAAAATAATTGATATTATTCGTTTTAATTGTGTCGAAATAAAAGAAATACGTAACTATATTTGTTTTGTTTGCTTAAATACACTGGCGGGAAAAAAATAAAAGCAAATATCTGGTCTTCCGTTTACTTCTTTTGCGCATAACTTTTTGGAATGAAAAATAAGTTTCATATTTCCAGATTTTATACAAGCTAAATAATAAGCAAGAATATTGTTGCGTTTATTTTCTTCATAAATTTCATGTTTTTTTTTTTTTTTTTTTTTAATTTAAATCTGAAATTATATAGGCAATATAATATTTAAAAGAAATTCTTTGTATTAAATGATATATTTTTCTTTTGAGTAATTTTATTGAAATACAGAAAATCTTAAATAGCATTAATATTAAATAACGTAAGTCTAAAATTATTTTACATTTTATACTGAACACATTAATTGAACATTCTTTAGAATTATGACCTTTTTTAGTCATAAAATTTTATAGTTTAAAAACACTATATAAATTATGGAAAAGCATGGAAAAAAATACCCTTGTAAAATAGTTTTATTAGCAGAACGTGACATTTTTTTCCTCTATAGAAAAAAATTGTAAAAAATCGTGTATGTACAAAATAAATAATAATAATAAATAAGTGTTTTATACTTCATCAAAAGAAATTTTGACATCAGAGAAACATGCTCATTACTTAATTAAGAAAATATAAAAGAAATATATATATATTAACTAGTAGAATTGTCTGCTAAACTAATGAATTTTTCTCTTAAAACTGAAATAAAAATGCTATTTTTTTTTTTTTCATACATATAATCAATCGATATTTTGCTATCGAAGAACCTTTTTTATTTTCCTTACAACGTTTGAAATTTATTATCAGTAGTTTAGTTTAAAATAAAAGTATCTACTTTATTACTGATAAAATTATATATAATATTACAATATTAAGAATGAAAAAATAATCACGCAAGAATAATCTTACCTATTTTAAATATCGTAAATTAAAAAGTCATGAAAAATTTTTATTTTATATAATTTTCAAAATAAGAATTGCGTTTCGTGATACCAGAAATACTAATATTTATTTCAATAATGATATGTATAAAGTAAATTTTAATAATTTTCAACTATGTTATTTTATTTACACATATACAGTTTAAAATCTTTTAAAATTAAAAAAAAAAAAAAAATTTCATTTATTTCCAATTAGAACTTTTCTATTATTTATCTTTTTGATTAAAATATAATCGTTTCCCTTTTAATTTATACTTAAAACTAGTAGAATACTATTGAAGCTATTATCATGTTTACTTTACCTGTTTGTCGCCCACTTCGCTTTAGTTGAAATGACATAGGCCGAGTTATCTATATGTAATTTATTCTTCTAAAAGCTACATCAGCCCAGACCATCTTTTAAAAAAAACTCCAGGATAAATATTAAATCTTTCCGCGATTATTCTATTCCTCAAAATCATAAAAAAAAAAAAAAAAAAAAAAAAAAAAATACGAAAAACCAAACCAAACCGTTTTTCTATCACCTTCTTTCTTTCTTTTCTTTTTTTCTTTTTTTTCATTTTCTCTTTCCTGCTCGTACGCGTGGTTTTTATTTTCTCAATTCAATATTATATTCATTTTAATAAACCATGGTATAACTTAATTTTTATTATATATTTTTTTTTCTATGCTTTTAATCTCTTCTTTTTATTTAAACTTTGTGATAATTCTAATTTAGATATTTAGCTAGTTTGGATAAGAAGTATCCCGCGGACTCTCTTGGCTATGAATTTTCCTCACGGGCGTGACACGCTCCCGCCAAATAATAAAAAAAATAATATATATATTTTTTTCTTTAATTTATCTTTTTCCATTTACCTAAGAAATAGCATAAAGAAATATGTAAAGTCACGTAACCTAAAGCCCTTTAAAAAAAGACAATTTTTCTATAACAAAATTTTGCCAACATTTCAAAGCATTAAGTTGTATAAAATATACATAACACACATGTGAATAATACATGTTCATAGTTCATGATATTCATAGGTTATAGTTCAGTTTGTATACTATCCAACAGTTCTGTTATTTTAGGCTCTTTGATCTGATGGTTCGATTTCTTTCTCAATTTTCAGTCGAGATAAACTATCAGCTGCAGCGTTCTGAGCTCCTTTACAGTAAGTAAAAGTGTGTCTCCACTTTTGTGAAGATAAAACCCATCTACTTAATCTGGCGGTTTTCGGTGTAGTCTCTAACAGGAATTTGAGTGGATTATGATCTGATATTATTTCCACTTTGCTGGCTATGATCCATTTATTAAACTTGTTTAGTCCAATTAAAATGGCCCACGCTTCTTTCTGTATAGTCGACCATTTCTGTTGGCTTAATGTTAGTCTCTGACTTGCAAAGGCTATCGGTTTCCAATTATTTTGTGTGTCTTTCTGAGAAAGACAACATCATACCGCAATATTCGACGCATCAGCATGTGACTGAAATGGTTTGCTAAAATCTGGCGTTGACAAGGATGTCGCTTGGCATAAGGCTTGTTTTAATTGTTCAAAGGCTTTTTGATGACGTGTTTCGCATAAAATTTTATGAGTTGGTGCAGCGTTTCTTGTTAGTTCCGTTAGTGGTATTGATGTTTGTGCAAAACCTGGTATGTAAGACCGGTAAAAATTCATTAAGCCTAATATTCTTCGGACATCTTTTTTCGTAGTAGGTGGTTGTAATTTAGCTATTGCTTTTGTTTTTTCTCCATCTGGTCCATGACTACCACCTCCAATTATGTGTCCTAAATACTTTAGAGTTTTAGCTGCAAATGTGCGTTTCGTAAGTTCCACTGATAACTCTACCTTTCCTAACTCAAATAGGACTTTAGCTAGGTGTGCTAAATGCTCTTCAAAAGTTTGTGACTGAATTATAATATCATCTATATAAGCTTGAGCATAGTCTTCGTGATCTTTTAGTACTTTATTCATCTCTCGCTGAAACGTTGCTGCTGCTCCTACTAATCCAAACGGCATTACTTTCCCATGGTAAGTACCATTGAGTTGCTAACGTTGTCAGTGTTTTGCTGCTTTCTTCCAAAGGTATCCGTCACTATCCTCGGAGTAAGTCTAAACTAGTCAAGCAGTTTGCTGCTCCGGCTACATATATCAGTCCATCCATGTCTTTCATCGGGAATGAAGTAGGTTTCGTTGCTGAGTTCAGCGCTCTATAGTCTACACATAATCGAATCGTTGCATGCTTTTTAGCAATACATACTATTGGGTATGCGATCTCTACTACTGATAGTTCCATCAGTCCAACATCTAGCAATTCTTTTATTTGGCGGTCAATTTCTTTACGGCAAATAACTGATATTGGATATCTATATGGTTGCTTACGAATTACTATTGGTATAATTTCAATCCTATGCTTTCCAACTTTCGCAGTTTTCATAGATGTCACAAATCTTTGTCTGTGTTTCCATAGTAAGTCTTTCAACTCTCGGATCCAATCTATTGTTAACCATTCTGGCTTGATTGTGTTTATTGCTTTCTGAAATTACTCATCTTCTTGATCAAATTATGGAGTTTCTTCTACGTTTCCAAATTCTGCATCGCCTTCTAATATTAGATTTACTGCCGACACTTTTGCTAAATATGGACGTATTTTATTCTGGTGTATGACTCTGATTGTACCATCTGCCAATTTCACTACAAATGAATGAGGACTTCTTTGTTTGACTATTTCAGCCGGAGCTTGTCATCTTTGATAGAGGTTATTGTGCGAATCAAGTATTAGCAGAATTACTTCATCTCCAACTACAAATTGTCTATTGGATAACCTTAAATTATGTGCCATTCTTGTTCACGTTTCTTCTTCTTGCAAAAATATTGCTGTGGGTTTAATGTCAAGTTGTAAAAATTTGTCTTCTGTTGTCCAGGAATCCTTTAAAATAGACAAAGGTCCTGTAGGTGTTCGGCCATACAGAAGCTGAAATGGTGCTACTCCCGTAGTACTGCTCGGTATCTCGCAGTATGCCCATAATATGAAGGGCATATATAGATGCCACTTTCTTCCTTGTTCCCTGATAGTGTGGTGTAGCATCTGCCTCAAAATATGATTAAATCTTTTCTCGATTATTCTATTCCTCAAAATCCTAATAAAAAGTATACCAAAACACAAAACCAAGCCAAAACGTTTTTCTATCACTTTTTTTTTTTTTTTTTTCATTTTCTTTTCCCTGCTCGTGCGCGTGTTTTTTATTTTTTCGATTCAATATTCTATTCAATTTAATAAACCATGGTATAACTTAATTTTTATTACATATCTTATTTTTTTTTCTATGCTTTTAATCTCTTCTTTTTATTTACTCTTTGTGATAATTCAAATTTAGATATTTAGCTATTTTGGCTAAGAAAGTATCCCGCGGACTCTCTTGGCTATGAATTTTCCTCACGGACGTGACACCGTTATTTCCCTTATTGTTACCCTAATATTATTTCCATGATATCTCCTTTTTATTTCTTACAAAACAAACTATGATAGATTTGTAAATATAATATGATATAGTAAAATAATATTGCTGTTAAATTTTGACAGGTTGCAAAAACATCGATTTCTTTTTTTTTTTTTTTTTTTTTTTACCAACCAATTTTAAAGTAGTCGACGAATTTATATCGACGAAATCTTTTAGAGAAATCCTTAGAATGAATAATTTAATATTTAATTTAAAAATGCATGTTTCACATTAAAGAAATATATTCTTACCAAAAAATGCGTAAAAGAATATATTACTAAGCTGAGCAAAGTTCCTTTCATTTTCTAATTGCATTTTCATCCAAGAATGATTTAAAAAGTATTTCTCAACTGGTGATCTTTCTCAACTTCTTCATAAGCAATTGACATTTACACTAAGAATATGATTTCTATGTTTTATAGTTTTTGAAGTTCAAGACTATTATAAAATAAAAATTCATCTGAAAATTTAATTTTATGTTTGTTAATAAGTAGAGTAAGTATTTTACAATAAATTTGTAGTTTCATATCAAAGAAGAAAATTTCAATAAAAACTAATAGCTAAAAACTATTTTAAATATAAGTTGGCTTTTAGCTATTCGTAGTTATAATTTTTTATATCGTTGATAGCGATACTTGAAAGTCAGATATATATTTTTTTTTTTTATTGCATGCATATTATATATTGAAGAACTTATAAGGAAAATAGTCGACATAAGAGTGGAAACAATTTAGTGCCTATTTTATTATTAAATTTTCAATATAATTCAAAACAATATTGTACGCTACAAACTTAAAAAATAAAAATAAAATAATAAAAATAAACATTGAAATATAATAAAGTTTTAAATTTTCTAAACAAATGTAATAAAACGCAAAGTAAGCAATGCAGCGTCAAGTATGTACGTATTGTGGATATTATTGGGCTTTTAAGGCGTAAAAGTCATATATAATATTTATATAATACCGGAAACATTTTAGAAAAAATTAGCACATCATAACATTTGCCTGGTTAAGCGCCATCTATTATTTTGGGGTTTTAAGATTTCTTTTACCTATATTCAATACAAATTTTCTGTTTGGCTCGAAACGAGTGCAAGGTAAGCGAAACAACGCAATGCTAAAAAAGTCCGCTTACAAAACAGCGCCAACTGCCTTTAGTGTCTGGTTGGTAAAGTACAATCAACGGTAAAGGATCACAAGTAAACAAGCACAACATTTACATTACAGAACAGAACAGGTTACAGAAATCCCAAAGTCCAAAATTATAAGTATTCGCTTAATTAAGAAAAGTAATTGTAGCGCACTTATTTTTTTTTTTAAATTCTTATGTGAAATAAATAGTTTTTATGATACTTGCTAACATAAATGAGCACCAATCGGGCGGACATATTATTTACAGACTTATTTTCTGCATGCTTTAAAACAATGCTACATTTTGTTTTTTAAAACTATAGAAATTAAAAAATATATATAGAGAAACAATGGTTTTTAAATGTATTACATAGGGATATAGTTACTATCTAAACAAATAGATGGTTCAATGTTTCAGTGATGTAATGGTGTTGGCGCTGGTGTATTTTGTGAGCACTTTGCTTTCTACAAAGCCCTTAGAAGTGTTACTACAAGTTTCAATGGAGAGCTAGAGGCTATTTTCATTGCCCCGAAACAAATTATAGTCTTAAAACGAAAATTCATTAACCTAGTTATCCTATCAGATTCCAAGGCTGTACTTCAGGCCATCTTCAATATTAAAGTTTGTAATTCTAAACGCGTTTTCGACTGTAGGTCTCTTTTAAAATCACTTGTTAATTTTGTGGTGTTGCAGTGTGATTCCCTCTCACTGTGGAGTGAAAGGTAATGAAAGAGCTAATTACCTCTCAAAGAAAGGTACTACTGTTTACTGTTTTGCAGAGACCAAATCTTCCCTTTGACATTTCATTCTGCTAAACTTCTAATCAAAATGGCATTTGAGAAAAGACCTAAATTGGATTTGACAAAGGAAAGGCCTGGGGACATCTCTGTGATATTGGAAGGTCTATTCCGGACCTCCCACGAAGTTCTATTGTTGCCACTTTCTATATTTTATCAGGGCACGATTGTCTTAATAACCATCTTTGTGGAGTTGGACTAAAGGACTCCCCGGTTTGTTGTCTGTGTGACTGTGGATCCTCAATGGACAGGTTACATATTAACGCGTGTTTTGCACTTTAAGGTTTTAACTGTATTGTTAAAAAATATTGGGAAGTCAGAAGGCAAATGACTTGATTGTTAAAGCCTGGCATTTGTAATAAATAAATAAACTATCCAAACAATTTATAATTACTTCCATACAGCTTCTTGAAAAATTATAGTACAGGATTCCGGTACTATTAAATTATTAGAAGCAAACAAATCTTCGAAATATATGACAACATCTTTATATCTGGAATTTAAATATTATCCATCACACTTTTTTCTTCGACCATTAATTGTTTTTATCTTTCTGTACTCGAAATAAAATTTCAGCTGCTCTTTAATGTTAACAGGTTAAAAGCGGTTTTATAAAATATATAGATTGAAACGGAAACACAAATACATTTAATTTTCATTTTATAATTATATGTTATTATTACGTTTATTATCTATAATTACTGCAAGTTTCAACATGATACAGCCATTTATTTGTCAAACGTACGTTATGTTAATATGGAAATACTGGTTGCATTTTAATTTATAACTCAGTATCCCATGGCCGTACCATAAAACTTACAGGAATTATAGATAATAAACGCAAAAATAACATATAATTTTTAAAAGAAAATTAAATATGTACTTTTTGAGATATGGAAGGTCAAAGGTTAAAATGTTTGACCTCAAAATGAAAAATTTAAAAAAAATATATACATGTGATATATCATTTAAAAGCCTGTATTATAAGCTTTCTAATGATACCAATTTTATATCTCTAAGTTAATTAGGGAACAAAATATGCGTAAACCTTACGTTATTAAAATATGAAAATACTGATAGAAGGTTGCATTTTAATTTATAATTCAGCATCCCATGGCCGTGTCATGTTTAAATTTACAATAATTATAGATTATAAAAGTAAAAATAATGTATAATTTTTAAATGAAAATTAAATATGTACTTTTTGAGATATTGAAGTTCAAAGGTCAAGATGTTTGACTTTAACATGAAATTTTTAATAAATATATGCATGTGATATTTTGCATTTTTTACCCATTTTTGTAGGATCATCATGTACATCAAAAACTAAAAGAGATAGGGACTAATTAATTGATATACATTCATTTCTCAACAGGACAAATAAATGAGCCCATTTTCATGAAAATCTGAGGAAGTCAGATTCAAAATGCTGTTTGTGTGTGTGTGTGTGTGTTGATTTGACATGGAATGACACTTTCATGTTGCTAAAATAAGTATATAGAATTCATTTATTGTGTTATTTTCTTATATTGTAATAATATGTATAACATTTTTATGGATTTCCATTATTGGTATAACAAGATGTTTATCGTTATTTATCCTTTTCAAATTAAATATATTTTAAAATGAAGGAATACATGAGTGTTTAAAGAGAGGAATTGGAGATTTTCTGTAAAATAAATAGAAATCATATAGCTCTACATCGTCATTTCTATATTTTTCATTTTATGTATTTATGGTAATAAATATTAAAATAATGTTGAATAAAAAACACTGAATAACAGAAAGGAATGAGGAAAATAATCCTGTTTTTAATATATATTAAATCAATAGTATTGTACATAAATAGATTCTTCAGAAAGAACAAATGAAAATAATGTATATTAGTTAATATTTTATTCAAACAGTGGATTTAAAAAATACGCATTCCAAAAACATTTTCAGGCACAAATATTTCTTTTTCTTTGAAAATAAATCTGACTTTTACTTTAAAAAAATGTATGTACATTGAACAATGCAAAAAAATAAAATATACATCTTCAATTTGTAAGTTGGAAAAATCACTTTGAACCTACCCATATAATAAAACTAAGTTTTTAAAAAATACTTACAGATATTCAATAACCCGATATCATGACAACAAAACTGCTTTCGTCAAAGCGACAGTTCTTGATAGGTTTTATCTAAAAAACGATTTGAGACCTCCATTAAACCTATAGGCGTTATATTATTTTCGCATTTTCTTTTACTTTCAGAAAAAAAAAAGCTATATTTTATCCATATTGCGTATGATATCGATATCTTATTTGTCATCCGTAAAAATTTACTTCGAGAAAAACGGGATTTTGATATGAGGAGAAAAAAATATAAATAAATAAATGACCCTTTGTATAAGTGAGTTTTTTGCTGGAACAATTCGATTATTATTTTTTTCTGAAATATAAGCTCAGTAAAAAGAATAAATAACTTTTTTTTTTCTTTTTTTCTTTTTTTATTCAAGAACACTTACGTCAGTGAAGAAATAGTTAAATACCAGAAAATATAAATTTCTTCTTGTGTAATAATGACACATAGAAAAATTATCTCTTTCTCAGTGAAAATTAACATTATATGCATGTTAAATGTAGTGAGAAAATGAGAAAACACAATGGTTATGAGCCGAAAGCGGTCTATTTTTCAATAATACACTAAAATTTAGTTCTAAAATATTGATTTTTTTTCTTGTTTTACTACAATTTTCTTTAAGCATTTTCTTTCATATAAAGTAGTTTTATATACAAATTAAAATGTTTCATAATTATATGATTTAGTGTACAGGTTGGTCATAATTAAACTGACAGTGCTCACAGTGTTCTATAGAGCAATCTAATTGCAAGAATACCACCAAACTTTGTTGGAAGATTAACAAGAGGGGCCAATGGATTCCGAAAAAAAAAAAAAATGTCCCAAAATTTACCACTAAGCGAATATGTGTCGCTTTTTTTCTAAGTAAAGCTTTTGTTGCAACTTATGATTTAAAATTCATCATTGTGCACGTTTTTTAAGCACTGTTTTTGTAGCCACTTATTATTATTATTATTATATTTTATTTTTAACTGGAAATATCACGCTAAATTCACAATTTTTCATGCCCTATTTTCAATTGCACAGCCTCAACTCTCGTATTCCCCTAATAATAAGTTTTGGATTTTTTTTTTTTTTTTTTAATTCTTTGTCTCTTATCTAATTTAATCTTCATAGAAACTTTGGTGCCATTTTTGCACTTACATCGCCCTACACTGAAAACATATATATATATATATATATATATAAACTAATTAATCTCCTGGCTGTCTAAATAAAGTTCTGTTCTTTGGTTACAGTGTTTTAATTAAGATAAAGTATATGATATGCATATATTTTTAATCGTGACCCGTCAAATAAGCCCGAGACAAAACGGCTCCGACAAAAAAACCCCGACAAAATAGCTCCGACAAATGAGCCCAAAGGACAAAAGAGCCCCGACAAAACAGCTCCGACAAAACAGCCCCGACAAAACGGCCCCGACAAAACAGCCCCAGACAAATTAGCCCCAGACAAAACAGCCCCAAGACAAAATAGCCCCGACAAAATAGCCCCGACAAAATAGCCCCGACAAAATAGCCCCCGACAAAAGAGCCCCGACAAAAGAGCCTCCGACAAAATAGCCCCCGACAAAACAGCTCCGACAAAACAGCCCCAGACAAAACAGCCCCAAGACAAAATAGACCCGACAAAATAGCCCCCGACAAAACAGCCCCGACAAAAGAGCCTCCGACAAAATAGCCCCAGACAAAACAGCCCCAAGACAAAATAGACCCCACAAAATAGCCCCGACAAAATAGCCCCCGACAAAAGAGCCCCGACAAAAGAGCCTCCGACAAAATAGCCCCAGACAAAATAGCCCCCCGACAAAACAGCTCCGACAAAAAAGCCCCGACAAAATATCCCCCGACAAAACAGCCCCGACAAAACAGCCCCGACAAAAAAGCCCCCGACAAAACAGCCCCGACAAAAGAGCCTCCGACAAAATAGCCCCAGACAAAATAGCCCCCCGACAAAACAGCCCAAAGGACAAAAGAGCCCCGACAAAACAGCTCCGACAAAACAGCCCCGACAAAACGGCCCCGACAAAACAGCCCCAGACAAATTAGCCCCAGACAAAACAGCCCCAAGACAAAATAGCCCCGACAAAATAGCCCCCGACAAAAGAGCCCCGACAAAAGAGCCTCCGACAAAATAGCTCCAGACAAAATAGCCTCCCTACAAAACAGCCCCGACAAAAAAGCCCCGACAAAATAGCCCCCGACAAAACAGCCCCGACAAAACAGCCCCAGACAAAACAGCCCCAAGACAAAATAGACCCGACAAAATAGCCCCGACAAAATAGCCCCCGACAAAACAGCCCCGACAAAAGAGCTTCCGACAAAATAGCCCCAGACAAAATAGCCCCCCGACAAAACAGCCCAAAGGACAAAAGAGCCCCGACAAAACAGCTCCGACAAAACAATCCCGACAAAACGGCCCCGACAAAACAGCCCCAGACATATTAGCCCCAGACAAAACAGCCCCAAGACAAAATAGACCCGACAAAATAGCCCCGACAAAATAGCCCCCGACAAAAGAGCCCCGACAAGATCCTCCGACAAAATAGCCCCAGACAAAATAGCCCCCCGACAAAACAGCTCCGACAAAAAAGCCCCGACAAAATAGCCCCCGACAAAACAGCCCCGACAAAACAGCCCCGACAAAACAGCCCCGACAAAAAAGCCCCCGACAAAACAGCCCCCGACAAAACAGCCCCCGACAAAACAGCCCCAACAAAATAGCAATTCACTATCATATCTCAAAAAAAAAAAAAAAAAAAAAAAAAACAAGAAAGAAAAATCATGCAATACATATTGATTAGTAACACTTTCCAACAATACGCAATTGTTGTATCGATTAAATTTTAATGCTATTTGTCTGCGTTACCACACAACAGACAGCAGGACTGAAAAATATACAGATAGAATAATTGATTTTAAAATTGCTCTTAGGCATTTTGGAAAGTGTTAAAAAGGCTTAACGAAAAAGAAAATGAAGACGTTAGATTATAATTACAGCTTTTAATCTCTCTGAATATTTTACAGTAGCCCTGTAAATCTGAAAGTTAATCAAATCATATTCTACACAAAAAAAAAAAAAAAATAAATAAATAAAAAAAAAAAAAATCTTTTAAATTTAAATTTTAAATTTTAATTTATGATGACCGCATTATAATGCTTATCCTTATAGTTGTGCTCTTTGGCATTATTGCTTGTAATTATGTCTTCTTAAAACTTAACACTTAATAATTTGACTTCAAAATAAAAATCTTAAAAATTATTTTAATCTTGCTGTTAATACTTCTAAATTATCTTAATCTTTCAGTCAATACATCTTATATAACTGACTTAATGTTATTATAGCTAACCGAAAGATGGCGCTTGTACTTAGTAGTCTTTAACCTTCATTCTTCAGTCCTTATCTTAAACGATTTAATTATTAATATTTTTGGTACGATTTAATTTAACTATACTAGTATTAATTTTAACATTATCATTTAATATTTACTCTGTGTATTTTATCTTTAATGTAATTGTTCTGAAGTATTTTCGATTAATCGATATCTGTCGAGCTATTATTTTAACTTCAATTTAGGTTTTGGCATCACCCTTTTTTCCAGTTTGTGTTAACTGTTTTCCATGTGGTTACTCTGCTTATTTCATGTTATTAATTTGGTTTCCTTTAAGATTTTAATTAATATTTATTTATCCTTTGTTTTAATTTAATTTTTCACTTTTTTCTCATTCTTTATGGTTTTTTTGCTGCATTGATCGGGGCGTGAGATGATATAAATTGCTATGATTAGCAATATCGTTTTACGAAATCATTGCAGCTTTCTCTGCTTTATGAAGTATGCGCCCCTTGATAAGTATATTTCTAATTTTAAGCATTTATATCCAATTGATTATGTGGTTTATTATCTTTTTTCTCTTTCACAAGTTTAATGGTCCTTTTTTATTATCCTTCAGGTCGGCGTAAGTATTTTAAGTTAATATGGTAACTCATTGGTTCCTTATCTAAATCGCAACTTTTTGTGTCATTCCTTCCTCTATGTTAAATTCAGTTCTATATTTTAGTGTGCTGTTATTGTTTTAGTTCTATTAATTGCTAAATTTTAAGATTAAATTTTATTACGTTATCTATTATTTATATATCTATCTATCTATCTATCTATAATGAAAATTTTGTCATCACGATAACTCACGAAATAATACTCGAAATCGAACCAAATTTGGACAGTGAACTAATCTTATAAATATCTTGGATGAGTTTGTTAACCAAGTTGCTCCGACTTTTTGTTTTCAAGTGGCAGCCACTTGAAAATTTCAAACCGACATTGTAAAAAGCATATTTAAAGCAAGATTTGCTAGAATTTTTTTGTAAATACAGGTCACATGAGGGTCTCAATGATGTTTATTAATGAAGTTTATCCGCCATTTTCAATAAAGTGGCAGATATTTTAAGTTAAGCGGGACCACTTGAAATCGGGCTACCACTTGAAAATTTAAAATCCCTATAACTTCCGAAATAATACTCCAAATCGAACCAAATTTGAACAGTGTCTTAACTTATCTTATAAATATCTTAGATGAGTTTGTTTACCAAATTGCTCCGCCATTTTGTTTTCAAGTGGAGACCACTTGAAAATTTCAAATTCAAATAGTAAAAAGCGTAGTCCGATTTTTTTTTTTTTTTTTTTTTTTTTTATGTATACATAGATTACACAAGTTTCTCAAATGACTTTATTAATGAACTTTATCCGCCATTTTCAATAAAGTGGCGGATATCTTAAGTTAAGCGGGACCACTTGAAAATAGGCCACCACTAGAAAATTTAAAACCATGATAACTTCCGAAATAATACTCCAAATGGAACCAAATATGAACAGTGTCTTAACTTATGTTGTAAATATCTTAGATGAGTTTGTTAACCAAGTTGCTCCGCCATTTTGTTTTCAAGTGGAGACCACTTGAAAATTTCAAATTTAAATTGTAAAAAGCGTATTCCGAAATTGTTTGAATTTTGATGTAAATACAGACCACATAAGGATCTCAATGAAGTTTATTAATAAACTATGTCCGCCATTTTTAATAAAGTGGCAGATATCTTATGTTAAGCGGGACCACTTGAAATCAGGCTACCACTTGAAAATTTTAAATCCCTATACCTTCCGAAACAATACTCCAAATCGAACCAAATTTGAATAGTGTCTTAACTTATCTTATAAATATCTTGCATGAGTTTGTTAACCAAGTTGCTCCGCCATTTTGTTTTCAAGTGGAGACCACTTGAAAATTTCAAATTCAAATTGTAAAAAGCGTATTCCGATTTTTTTTTTAATTTTGATGTATACATAGATTACACAAGTGTCTCAAATAACTTTATTAATGAACTTTATCCGCCATTTTTAATAAAGTGGTGCATATCTTAAGTTAAGCGGGATCGCTTGAAATCAGGCCACCACTTGAAAATTTAAAACCATGATAACTTCCGAAATAATACTCCAAATGGAACCAAATTTGAACAGTGTCTTAACTTATCTTATAAATATCTTACATGAGTTTGTTAACCAAGTTGCTCCGCCATTTTGTTTTCAAGTGGAGACAACTTGAAAATTTCAAATTTAAATTGTAAAAAGCGTATTCCGAAATTGTTTGAACTTTGATGTAAATACAGACCACATAAGGATCTCAATGAAGTTTTTTAATAAACTATATCCGCCATTTTTAATAAAGTGGCAGATATCTTAAGTTAAGCGCGGTCACTTGAAATCAGGCTCCCACTTGAAAATTTAAAATCTCGATAATTTTTGAAATAATACTTCAAATCGAACCAAATTTTGACAGTGATATTATCATATAATTATCTTGAATGTTTTCAGTAGGCAACTTGTCCCGACATAATGTGTCTAAGTTCCAGCCACTTGAAATCACACTGCCACTTGAAAATATGCCATCACGATAACTTTTAAAATACTAAACTGATTCAAATAAAAGCTGGTTAGTGAACTTTTGGTTCAAATATCTAGGATAAGTTCACTTGATGACTTGATCCGCAATTTTATTTTCAAGTGGCGGCCACTTGAAAATTTTTCATTATGGTAATTTTAGTAAGACAGAATCAATTCGCTTCAAATTTGGGTAGTGGATTTATCATTCAAATATCACAGATAAGTTCGCTAGGCATCTCACTCCACTTTCTTTTACAAGTGGTGCCACCTGAAAATTTCTTATGATTATAATTTTTGAAATTCTGATTTAATTTAAACTAGAACTGGACAATGAACTTATCGTACAAATATACTGGATGATTTCGATGGGCAAGTTGTTTTAATATTTTGTTTTACAAGTCGCAACCACTTAGACTGCCACTTGAAAATTTGCCATAATAATAACTTTTAAACACGGCACTGATTTAAAACCACAGTTGGACAGTAACCTATGCTTCAAATATCTTCGATGTGTTTGCTGGAACTTTAGAAATACTTAATCAATTCAAATCAAAGTTGAAAAATGGATTTATCATTCAAACAACAAAAATTTAGAAAATTCACGTAACTCATGAACCAATCACGTTATTGCGTCCATCTTTGATATATCGATAATAAGTATTTTCTCGCCAAAAGTCGCCAAAAAAGTCGCCATAGGGAAAAAGTCGCCAAATTTGTCGCCAAATCCATTACATGCGTTACTGGATCTTTTTAATGCGTTTTTAAGGTAAAATTAAACTATTTTAATGCTAAAACAAACTAGAAATGCAGGAAACTAACATTTTATCGACTTACTAAGCCTCTTTCAAAGAATTTCTACAAAAAAAAAAAAAAATATATATATATATATATATATATATATATTTTCAAATTTGCAACGATATCTTAGATGAGCAACTTTCTCTGCCATTTTTATCGAAGTGGCAGCCACTTAATTTTTCAACACAATGACTTTTGAGATTTTGAATTAATTCGATCTATGTGTGTACAGTAGACTTATCTCACAAATGCATTTCATATATTTGACAACTTAACCCACCATTTTTTTTCCTATCGCCGGCCACTTGAAAATTTTAAATTCACATAAAAGTGTATTTATGAACCAATTTGCTGAAAACTCCATATGTGCATAGCCTACATCAATATTTCTACCAAGTGCTTTAATAATTTGTAGCCGCCATTTTGAAACAAAATGACGGCTACTTGATTAGGAAAAAGAAATCAACCTACCCTTCCGAAAAAGCCGGAAGGTCTTTTTTTTTTTTTTTTTCGACACAAAAAACTTACGAAAATTTTGTATGCACGCAGTCAAATATAATAATAATAAAAGAAATGTTTTATTCTTCATCAAAAGAAATTTTGAGATCGGGAAAACATGCTCCTTACCTAAAGTAAAAAAAAAAAAAAAAAAAAAAATTTTTTTTTTTTTTTTTTACGAATTACCTTCCGCTAAACTAATTGAATTTTTGCTTAAAATTGAAATAAAAATGCTTCTTTATATATATATGTGTGGGTGGGTGGGTGGGTGTGTTATATTCAATTACTATTTTGCTGATGAAAAATATCTTCTATGTTCCCTTACATTTAAAATTTTTTATGAGTAGAGTAGCTAAATATATATATCGTATATATAATTATTTATTTGGATTTTGATAAAATGCTTTACAATGATGGGAATAATCTATATTAATAAAATAAGACTTTTGTCTGCAAATTTGTCAGAATCAAAACATTTTGCGATATCTTCACATTTCACACACCATGAAAAGCAAAAATTACTTCAGAAAATTTTGTGTGTGTGATCGTATCTGTACGTCTATAACGCTATATATGTCCAAGTATTACGTGAGAACGACTTGACGAAAATCAACGGTTCTTGGTACGAATTTAGATCTGTACCCAACCTAAAATTATATTTATCAAATGTTTTAAAATTCCCCTCCTTTCCAACCTGGGGGGGGGGGGCAAAATTAAAAAACACGTTTGTAAGCATAACTCGGCTCCAAATTTCTTCAAAGTAAAGAAATTGCTCATGGAGAGTCTATACTTGAGAACAAATAAAAATATCTGTGACTTAGGAATTTTCGATTTTTAAGAGAAGGGAGGGGAAAAAAACGATTTTTTTTGCGGGAAATTTCGCCATTTCCGGATTTTTGAGTAGAACTCTACCAAAAATGAAGCAAAGATTATATGAAAAATGCTATTCAGCTATAAATGCCTTAGGATATTTCCAAAACACATTTTTGTTTTTTTGTGATTTCCCACTTTTTGGGCGGGGATGGGGTTGGGGGTTGGGAAGGATTAAGATGGGGAAAATCGAGACACTCCTTTTAGCGTTAAATTTCTCCTTTGAAATCTATGTTATCTGCAGTCACGAATTTTGGTGCTTGGATTTTTTTATATGTATCCGACACCTAAAGTAACGGGATTTATTGAAATCACCCCCGTTCCAATAGAAGTTAAGAACATCTTTGTAAGCATAACTCGGCTCCAAATTATTTCACAGTGAAGAAATTACACATGGGGAAACTACATATGAGTACGGATAAAGCCATATCTGCGATTTAGGAAAGTTCGATTTTTAAGGAGAAGACGGGGGGGAGGGATCTATTTTTGTGGAAATTTCGCAAATTCGGATTTTCAGTAGAACTATACCAGAAATGGAACAAACATTCAACAGCCATGCGTTTTCTTTATAATATTTACAAAATGCATTTTTGATTTTTTGTAATTGATCATTTATTTTTATTTATTTATTTATTTTTTTATTTTTTTGAAGGACAAATGTTTTACGAAGGGCAAATTCGAGACACCCCTTTTAGGGCTCTAAATTTCTCCTGGGAAATTTATGAGAGCTGCGGTCAAAAAGTTTGGTGATTCGATTGTTTATATATATCGGACAGCTAAAATAACTTGATTTACCGAAATTCCCCCCCCCCCCCCCCCACCACCCCTTTAGCAGCAGGAACAACAACAAAAAAAAAGTTTTTAAGTAAAACTCGATTCCAAATTACTTCACGGTGTCATTGCACATGAGGATACTAGACTTGAATATAAATAAAAATTATGTGCGATTTAGGAATTCTTGATTCTTACAGGAGGGAGGAAAAAAATCGTTTTTCGGGGGGAAATTTCAGAAGTACTGGATTTTTTAACAGATCTCTGCTAAAAATGGTACAAAGGCATTGAAAATAGCCATGTATATTAGGATATTTCCAAAAACACATTTTTGTTTATATTGTGATTTTTGATTTTTGACTTTTTTTAGGGGTCGGGGGGGGGGGGGGTTACGAAGGGAAAAATTCGAGACACACACACACACACACACCCTTTTAGCACTAAATTTGCTTTGGGAAATCTATGGGATCTGCGTTTACGAAATTTGGTGCATAAATTGTTTATATGTATCTGACACTTATTGCACCGGGATTTTACGAAATTCCCCCCTTACCCCCTTACCCCTCCCGGGATCAGGAGACAATAAACACGTCTAAAAACATGTTTTCCCGTTTCAGTTCGCTTTAAATTACCTAAGAATGCCGAATTTCGGTGTGTGGATGTTGATTAAGTGTACGCATTATGTACTTTGGTGGGATTTTGCAAAACTTCGAACTTACTCACTGGGGAAGGGGAAGTAAAAAGCGGGTAATTTGTTGTCGAAGGCAGTGTGTGCCCAGACTTTTCACGTTCGAGCGGGGATCTCCCCCGCCTCCCACCACACCGAACATAACCGAGAACTTAGGTTATTAATAATGATATGGGGTTTTGACGACTCATTCAAGTACAGTGTCCAGCTAAATAAATTTTCGTATTTCAAATGTTATAAATTAAAGCGTTTGCAATTTTTGTATCGTTTTATAATTTAGATGGTAAGAATTGTCTTTGTGATACTAAAAGAATCCTATCAATATACTCTACATGAAATGATGTTTTAATATTTTCAATAATATTATTTTATTTAGACATATAAAGTTTAAATGTTTAAAAAAAAATTAAAAAAAAAAATCCATTTTTTTTATTTATTTCCAATTAGAACCTTTCTATTATTTATCCTTTTGATTCAAATATATTCTTTTTTCTTGTAATTTAAAGTTAATACTAGTAGAACACTATGAAAGTTATTATCATGTTTACTTTACACATTATTACCCTGATATTACCACCCCAATATATTATTATTATTCCCTATAAAACAAAATTATGATATATTTTAACCCTTTACCTTTTGACGGTTCTTTAAAGTACCGTTAATTTAGAAAGCGTAAAAAAAAAAAAAAAAAAAAAAAAAAAAAAAGAATTTATGTAAGAAATGCCAAAGGTATTTATAAAGATTCAGCTTAAATACTTCAGCTTACTCACTAGAAGGCATTAGACGTTACTTGTAGCCATGTTTGTTCCAGAAAGGATTTTATAGACTGTTATTGCCGCTTTTGCTTGTCATTTTTTTGCGATCCTCACGTGTGTTATTATCAGTTCCTATATTACCTCAAGAATCCTCCATCAATTTCAGAAAAAATTTAACGAACAGAAAAAGGAAATAGGTTTTTACACTCTTTTAAGGTCCAAGTATCTTTTTCCACATTTATGTACTAATTGTACTCTAAATAACCAAAATACAATATCCTTATTAATTATTGCACACCTGCTCAAAAGTTTAGCAAGGTTTGCAAACTATCAGTTTTTTTTCAATTTGAAAACTTATCTCTCAATAAAATGTTTTCAAACATTGGGCATTTAAAGAACTGGGTTTTCCACTTGTTTTTCAGTGAAGATTGGTTTAAGACAACATTTAGGGGGTCGGTAACAAATTCAGCAATATCAATAATGTTTGTGATCAACCTGTATCATTAATTGAACGAAATTATCTGTATCTTTAGGATATGCTAATATAGACCCAGTACAATTTGCGGATGAATTTGTGTGATGATAGCATGTTAAATAACGAGGATATAAGCATTGATTTTAAAACTCCAAAAAAAGTTAGCATGTTTTTTATTTATAATATAGATAGTTTTAAACAAAAATTATTATCACTCTCAGATAAATAAAAATAAAATAAAATAAACACTATATTTCAATCACAATACAAATATCTTAAATATTTCATCAAATCTGAGCGTTTATAAGAAAAACTTTTTCACTGCGCATGCGCATAAGATAGAAAAAATTGTATTACATAGGTTGAAAGCTAGATATTGGTCAACGTATGTCAAAAGTTCATTTGAATAGAGTAGTGATTAAGCAAATTATTGGCAAAAGAACGAGCTAAATTTTAGGTATTTTCCAAGAATTAAAATTTCATAAGTTTTTTTTTTTTTTTTTTTTTTCACATGCCGCGTAATTAATTTGAAAATTCATTTATTTCAACCACTTCCCACACGGTCACTTACATCCATAAGCCATCTATAAACACGTGTAAAAGTTAAAAAATGATCCATTAAATTTCTAAAAACAATCTACAGATATCTATTAGCATGTCACTCTTTTTTACATCCATTAGACGTTTGTTACATATCCAATAAATCTCCAAATATCCAATAATTGGACTTGTTAGATTTTATAGATATTGAAAATATCTATATCTTGTTTTGATCTAACATGTTACATATATTAGACATAGAAAAAGGCATGTATAAATTTCGTCTAAATTTAAACATCTACTAGATATCTATAATCAGTACAAGATATCCAGGGGCCCTTACAATGAACCTGCTGACTTTATCTCACTCACGGGAATTCTTGGCTGTGGCGCCAGTTCCGATAGTGCCAAAAAATGTGCTACAACGAAGATCACGGAAGCGCTTGCTTGCTTTACGCTTTCGGAAACTCCTGCCGAGAGCTAGTGGAAACAAGTTTCTGGTACCGAGACACGAGCATTGTGTCTGCAATTAAAAAAAAAAAAAAAAAAAAATGAATAATCAAAAAGTAAAAAATATGTAAATATGTTATATTTTTTAGAAAGAACTTTAAAAACTATTAATTTTGTGTGTGGACACTATGTACATTTATTCATTAGTTTTTAAGATATTTGATTAGAAAGTTCACGAGTGACGAGAAATGTATCGCTTTTGTCAAGTGCATTATTAACAGAAACAGTCTAAAATTGCAGACTAAAGAGGAATTTTCTAAATTTAATCAATTTTGAAGTCCTCAGAGCTATAAATTCTAAGCTAAATTATGCAAATTCATCATTCATAATGAAATAAGATGCTAATTTAATGACAGTATAATACAATAACTTAGAAGCCTAACATAACACCGTCAGTAGCTTGGTCGCAGTGTTCTTGATTCCAGGCTAAGAGTTCCCAGGTTCGATACCCCGGGAGGTTCAGTGATATATATATATATATAAATTACTTTCCGAACATACATATGTAAGGAAAGAATTGTAATCATGTCAAAAATCCGAATTCGAAATTTTGGTGTTTCCATACGTTTGAGGTCCCCTGAGTCTGTTTTCACTATTTTTACGATGATGTATGTATGTGTGTGAGTGAACACGCTAGCATCTAAACGATTTGTTCGAATGAGCTGTAAGTTGGTACGTATGTTGCAAGTCACCGTAGCCTGAACCCTATTGATTTTGCTGAATCTAGCACTTATAGTTTTTTTACAGGAACACAAAGAAAAATTCTTTATCATTATGACCTATGGGACCAAACTTTTAAAAGTGCGATAGCATCTAAACGCCTTATTCAATTGAGCAAAAAAATTATGTACATATTATAGGTAATAGTTGCTTGAACTGCATAGATTTTGGTGAATCTAGCACTGGTAGGTTTTTACAGGAACACAACGAAATATTCTTTTTCATTATGATCCACGTGTTCTGTAAAATAGCATTAAGTTAAACATCATGTACTATATAAAGAAAAATACTCAAACACACTATTATAATTTTCTCTTTTGTTTACTTAACAACTCCTCTTACTTTAATTTATCTACAAAACCGTTAATTACTCAATGTTCGGAAAGTCGAATAGAGTCACTCCAGATTTTTTTTTTTTTTTTTTTTTTTTTTTTTTAATTAGGCAAAAATTCGTTTTAAATAATTTTTCCTTTCTTTTCTTTCTTTCTTTCTTTCTTTTTTTAAGAAGAGTACTGAAAGTATTAGAATTTTCCTAATTTGTATATATTACTGACAAGAAAAGAATGAATATTTAATTTATTAATTATAAAATAAATAAATATGTGTATATATATATATATATATATATATATATATATATATATATATATAATCAGAACGTACAGTAGAAATATAATATTATCAGCACATACAGTTGGAATTTAAAGAGGATTTAATATCAGTATTTAAACAATTAAAATGATAAAAAAGCAAAGACCACCCAAATCAAACCAAAAAAGAAATAAAGTCAAATCTAAATGAAATCTTACTAATTAAGGAATAAAAGTAGTCCGAAATGATCATGAAATTTCAAAACACTGAACGATAAAAGTAATAATGATATTAATAATAATACTAATAATGCAACATAAAATGAGCATATTGCAGCAATAAAATGATGTATTTAAAATTTTTTTTTGAAATTTAAAAATCTGTTTAAGTAATAGCAAACATTGTGCATACACATTATGACATAAAAATAGTTTAGAAACAAAAACAAAAAGCTTCATTTCCAAGTAAAGCGCTATACTTTAATTAAAATAATTATTTTTCATTTTTATTCTTTGTTGATGAGTGCTTGCATAATTCTTAATTTGTTTTAATAATTAATTTTTCGTAAATTATTCATTAAATTCAACACACATACAAAAAGAGAAAAACAAGTTTCTCTTCAGTTGAAATAAAATAGTCAAAGCTCGCAAAAGCATATTTTCATTTTCATTTTTAAATATATAAATATTTTTTAAACACAGTATGCCCTAAAAATATATATGCAACACTTCCTAATTTTCTTTCTATTACTTTCTTTCTTTTTTTTTTAAGCATTACTAACGAGGTGGATATGAATAATTAATCTAATAATTTGAAAAAATAAATAAGAACTTTTTTTTAAATAAAATATTTAAAAAATGAAATGCTTTCACTTCGATAATATTTCTACTTTTCTAGTCATTATTAATCAGAAAATAAATTGTTTTTAAACTTTTTAACTTTAAAAATACAATTTCTTAAATTTCTTATTATTTCGTTTATTTTGCTAAAATATTACAAAGAAAATAATATAAATACATACATATATGCACACATGTATATAAATGTATATATTTCGAGTTGATGCTAAATTATTATCTGGTAAATTACTAATTAATTTTAATTACCCACCCCTAGAAAAAATAAAAATTAAAAATTCCAGTCGTTTTTTTTTTTTTTTTTTATAAATGCTTCATTGTTCTTCTTCTTTTAAATAAACAAAAATTATTAATCAAAGATTAAACTTTTAACCTTGAAGATTTTTCTTCTATATAAATAAATTAATTATTACTTAATTATTTATTTTTTGTTCCTTGCCACTGAAAATCTGTGTAATTCCTGATTTAATTCAGTAATTATTTTCTATTTCATAATTAATTAAATTTCACTCTTTTTTTTTTCAATTAAATAAAAAGTACTTAAAAAATAAATTAAATATTTTAAAAATAAACATTTAAATTTTAATAAATTTATTTTAAGTAAATATTCTGTGTTTTTTATAAGAAAAAGTAGAAAAGGACTAAGCGGGGATCGATTTGGGAACTCTCAGATAACAGAAAGTTACTCTACCAGTGCGCTACTGGCATTACATACAGAGATGACTTGAAGAGCTTGTTTCCAAATGGCGTTAAGTCATTTTTTTCAGTTCTTGAAAAAACGCGATTTTGTTATGTAAGGTTTCTTATTGAATTTAAGTAAAAGATAATTTTTCCCAGTAATTTATGGATGATAATAACACTAAATTACATGTTTAAAAAAATCCTGACAGTATAGTTATTTAGTAATAAAAAAAGAAAAAATGACTTAACCCTTTTTGGAACAAAACTGTGACTTACGCCCTTTTGGCACAAACAAATAACGAAATGAAATGACTTACTTCCATTTGAAAGTAATACAAGTATTTTTTTTTCATGTAAATACAGCATGCATTTTAGCTATACAATTTTGGAAGGTAGTTATAGTTACTACAAATCTTCATTTACAAATTCTATTTCTCCAGCTTTATCATTATTTTCACTTATGTTAGCGTTAGCAGTATCGTTGCGTTTTTCTTTGCTTGTTTCATATTGTTTTTTGTTTTTATTTCAGAAGGGGCGCATGGGAGAATTTTTTTCTCTCGTTTCAGGATCTTTTGACGGCAACAGGTTGACACAATAGGTTGTCTTGATTCCCACATCTCGCTTCGTAATTTCCAGTACTTTTGCCTTTGAAATCGACAAACCTTGTTTGCTTTTCAGACGACAATGCGCAAAATTTTTCCAGTCTAAAATATTCCACTGCTTCTTATACTCGAAAAAATGTCCAACCTTAGAGAAATGTTCAAAATATTCCTTAGAGTAAAATTGAATCCACTTTCTTTAAACTAGTCTCCGCTCGGCCGAATGTTCTATCTGCTGATAAGTAGGAGTGACCACACACTGGCAAATAGTATGCGAAGGTGAGGTCTTTTGAGCAAGCCACTGCTGAAAGCATTCCTAATATGGTATAATTTTTCTTTCTGTGATAATTCCTTATTTTGCATCAGGTCAAAACGTATTGTAATTTCATCTTCTCCTCTAAGCTTTTCCCCTAAAAGTGAATAAAATTTTTTGCTCTGGTATTTATGAATCAAAAGTTCGGTTAACAGGGTCTTTTCTTTTTTCTGTACATTTTTCTGAATTCGTTCGTACTTTTTTCCTAATACAGAAGGAACAAATGTCTTTTTTCGGGGTTCCAAAACCAAGATTAAAATCTTTTACAAACAAATTATAATAAAGGTTATAAGTACATTCCTCTTTATATTTTTCTATGAAAAAAAAAAAAAAAAAAAAAAACTATCTCAATGTGCATTTTTTTCCTAACTTTTGACTTTTCACAAAAGTCCAGACAAAGCACGTGATCTCAAGGCACGCTGCAATTGGTTAAACTTGACTTAATCCCTTTTGGCACAAAACTTACTTGTGACTTAATTCTTTTTGGAAAAAAACACGGATTTCACTTTCTGTTTTCATTATGACTAAACTTCGTTTGGAACTTCTACTTATTGAAAATATATAGTTAGACGTGTGCTGCGACCTTTTGCATCGAAAAGTCAATTTTTGAAAATTTTGACTTAACGCCTTTTGGAAACAAGCTCTTCACTTCACCTCAGTCTTAAGTCATTATGTTTAACAGTCCTTAAGTAGAATCTTCAAAATTCTTTCATTATAAACTATGAAATTACATAGTTTAGTTTAGAATTTATAGCTCTGAATACTTCAAAATTGAATATTTTTTAAAAAATTATTCTTTAGCCTTTAATTTTAGACTGTTTCTTTCGCTTAATAATGCAGTTGACAAAGTGATATACCTCTTGTCACTCGTGAACTTTCTAATCGAATAATTTTAAAACTAATGATTAAATGTATATAGTGTTCACACAAAAATGTAATAGTTTTGAAAGTTCTTTCCAAAAAGTATAACTTTGGTACACATTTTTTGCTTTTTTTTTCTCACCAGTTCTTATTTAAAAATGACAGACAACGTTGTGTATACTCGCTTTTGACCACTTAATCACTGTGACTGGTCAGTTAGTATCCGATGCCGACATTCTGCTAAGTCTCGACATTCAGCTTCCGATATGAGCTTCCGTTACGTTCATTGTAGGACAAAATATGAGTCTCGAAAACGTGAGTGTCGAGATCATAGAAATTCGGTATCGGATTTCCAGTACCGGATCTACACTTTTAAAAGGGGGGTGCAGACTTCCAATTTGCCGCCCTCTAAGCAAATTTTTTTAACAAATAAAATACTAGGACTTTTACAAAAATATTTATTTTAGTTATAAAATTATACGTAATTCTAAAGGTTTATTTCCCTTGACTTTATTTCAGCTAAAATGTCATAATTGAGATTGTTGGCTATTTCACTCTCACAGGGAAACCTTCAAAAAGTGACGTCTTCAAAAAAAAAAAAATTGATTCTGCTGTTTATAAAACACCAGAAAGTGGAAAAATTATCGGTTGTAATGAATTACAGCGACCACAAAAAATTACCAAAATTAAGCATATTTGGCGATTTTACACTGTTAGGCGAATGATTTGGAGTACTTGGAGGAGAAGCAAAACACGGTTCTGTTCATACACAGCAATCTCGGTGCTAGCGAACTTATCACCTAACAGCGCTAAATCACCAAAAATGCTTAATTTTGATAATTTTTTGTGGTCACTGTAATTCATTTCAGCCGATAATGTTTCCACTTTCTGGTGTTTTATGAAGAGTAGAATCACATATATTTTTTTCAATAGTTTTTGAAGACGACTCCTTTTAAATGTTTCCTTGTCACTCGAAAATATTGCCAATTCCGATAAGTGCTCTTGGGACATTGTGGAACGTAATCTTTAGTGAGTTTCATTTTTCCGAAGCTTCTTTTACATGAAACAGAAGTTGTAGGCAGAGTTGCATAAATTCTGAAAACTATGCTTATGTTAGGAAGTGCATTCAGCAAATCGTTTTTACGTATAACTTCCAATAAAGAAATACGTTGTAATTCATAAATATTTGTCGATAAAGGTGGTCTTTGTTCTTTGAAAACTTTATGTTCGGAAAAGCGTTTTTCTGAATTCAAGGCCTTGACATATTTAATAGCCAATTTGAGTCTATATATTTTTGAAAAATGTGTTTAGTCATTTTCATCAATGCTTCGTCAGTCAAAAATACAAAATAATATTTTATTTTCCTCGCATTGTCAAGTCTGTGATTAATTTCGGCTAAAATTCAATCTAATTTAGCATTTGTTGGTTGTAGTGTTTCTGTTTCAAGTGTCTGCAACTCGTCGTCGATTACTTCGCCAGGCATCTTTTCCTTTCGGTACTCTACATTCTTGAACTCTTTGAGGAGAATGAAAATTTTCCAATTTAAAATAAAATTCCACCAGAATTCACCAACAATATTAGAAGAAAGGAAATAAATGAAGTTATTCCACTAAGTTATAAAAGCAAAATTTTATTTAAAAAAAAAAAAAAAAAAAAAAAAAAATCCGTGGCCAGTTTTTGCAGTTGAGAATTAAAATTTGCGTTTTCATTATGCCAACAGCACTCTTGTTAGGGTTAATGGTTGTATCTAGGACATCAACTCGGAAACGGCAGTAGCTTTTTAAAACCATTTACCAAATCCAGTATTACGAAATCTTTTAATGTCTTTTCCAACCCTTCCATAAAAGCAACTGATCTCCTTAAAACAATATGTTAGTTTTTTGTATTCCTTTACCGACACAGTTGAACACTTTCAAAACATGATTCTATATGACTAAGTATAAAATAAATTCAAAATTTCTGGCCTCATTTCGTAGACGTTTTTATTTTGCCTTGGTGATTTGTTTCCATCTTTTAGCTTTATCGAAGCATGACAAACTTATTTAGGCTTATTTTCAAACCGATAACAGCTTCTTCTTTCTCAGACCATCATGTCTGACCCTTTGACATTATTCTTTGTGTGTTTTTAATACTTTGTAACAACATTGAAAATGGTTTATGGCGTAGATTTGCTCTATCTCCGGTAAATATTCATAGAATTCTCTGAAACTGATATATGTTATTCAAGTTTACTAATTTACTATGGAATGTTTCCCATTGGAAATGGAATAAATACCACCATTGGTTTGTGTGCAGTGACACACGAAAGAATTCCAAAGCATTGTGTTTTATTAGAGGTATTTCTATAAACCATATTTCAATACATTTATTTTACACAAATCATAATGAAATAGACATTTATTATTCCTATGCACAAAAATTGATTTCTATAAAATATACTATGATTAACATTAGAAAAAAAAGACCACACAAAAATATTCAGATAAATTAATTTTAATGATTGAAATTTAATGCAATTGCAGTTTCGCATTGTTTAAGCGTTTTCCACTTTAATCAACGCTTAAGAGTAATTATGATTTGAATTGGTCTATCTGTCTATCCCTCTAACCGCCTCCAGCGTCCGTAAATATCTTCAGAATTTCTTTAAAATTATCATTCTTAAAAAAATCTTTTCGAGTTCACTATGGGTTGCTCACCATTTAAAATGGTATTAGTGGCGCAGCTGGTTTGTGTACAGGAACCCTCAAAATAATGTCAATGCCTTGCGTTTTATGATAGGATTTTTACTGCGCACATTATAATTAAATTGAAATTCGTTATTAAGATGCTAAAAGAGTTTTTTTTTTTCTTTTTTTTTTTTTTTTTTTTTGGGGGGGGGGGGCAGAATATGAAATGTTTGGCGATAAGATTTACAGAGCTACACTGAAATATTCAGATACGTTATACATCAGGATACTGCTGGTGTTTCATTTTTCGTTTGTGTTAAGCGTTTTTAACACTTTACTACAATGTTTAAGGTTGAATATCAGTTCAATTAGTCTATGTGTCTGTCTTTCTTCCATTCCGTCTGAAGGCTGTATGATCAGGTAGCGAAAGTGCAGCGACGATTAAACGATACAAAAGGAGGTGCGTATAGTTAGAAAGTTAATAATCTATGGGAACCGTATGTGATTTTTCGTTCTTGTTTCATAATATCACAGCGTAAACTAGATGAAACAAAAAAGTTGTAAATTCTTTGAACAGTTAACTCCAAATAGACGTTTAGCCACGGAGCAGAAAGAAGGCATGTACACCAACAAGTTTAAGGAAATGGGCAGTGCACGGTGAAAAGCAGCGTATTATTATTATTATTATTATCATTCTGGCTTGGACGCTTCTGTACGCTCCTGACGTATTTGAATTATCGTAGGACTAACCATGACAGTCCCTATTGGATAACTTATCGTCCTCTAACTTTTTATGTTCGCCATGCATTCGCCACTTTTTTCATGAACTTCAATGGAATCAATAAATCTCTCGAAAATTTTAGATTCTCATAAACTTTCGAAGAAAACTATAGAAAACCTAGAACGTTTTTATTCTTTTATATTTTACAGAATTTCGAATTCCAATTTCCGCTCACATTTCGTACTAAGGATTTTTAACGATATTCAGCCCGGAATAAAGCCCTGGTTTTTAAGAACACAGAAGCAAACGTCAACGTTTTTGACGCCGTGACGCTCCAATCAAAGTCTCTTTGATATCAGCGCTGGCGTTGAAACCGTAGAACAGAGCGTCCTGACGCATGTGCAAATTGAAAATCTCAAGGCCGACTACATTGACGTTCGCGTTTTGTGTTCTTAAAAACCAGGGCTTAAGGCAACTTTTGGAGAAAACCATGGATAAGTCAGAAATAAATTTTGAAATAGAAATGTTTATATTTATTAATGTTTGTATCTCAGCTCCTAATTAACATAACTTCATGAGTAATATATCATTTTAAAACTTATTTGAACTGGAATTAAAAAGTAGAGATCCTAAATCTCTGCTTCCAGATGACACTATAATATTTAAAAATTTGAATATCTCCAATTCTAATTATGATTAAATTAGTACTTATAATACATCATTTGAAATATATTTTATTGGAGATTTTTAAACTTATATAAGCCATTAGATTCCGTGCGGAATTTTCAGCACAAACCCCAGAAAACATAGAACACCTTTATTCATATATATCAAATTCTAATTATGATTAAATTGCTTATAATGTATCATTCGAAATATATTTTGCAGAAATTTTATTGCCAACTTTTAAACTGATATAAGCTATTAAATTCAGTACGGGAGTTTTAGAGAAAATTGCAGAAAACCCGGAACACATTTTTTTTCAGACTTTTAAATTCAGATACTCCACTCACATTTCTTATTAAGGATTTTTAACTTATTTTGCCCTCAATTACACAAGTTTCGGAGAAAACCACGGAAAAGTCAGACAATTCTTTTTGTAACAATGTTTATATTATTTTTCTATCCCAGCTGCTGATAAACAGAATTCCATAAGTAATATATCATTTTAAAAGTTGTTTGAATTGGAATTGAAGAGTATTTGTTGCAAATCTCTGTCGCCAGATAGCGCTTTGATATTTTAATAATTCAATATCACCAATTACGATTAAATTATTTGAGAGTAGATTAGAAGACCGTAGGCCCCACCGGGCTGGGGATTTGCCAGATCAGAATTTTCAATGTTCCTTTACACGGTGAGCGAATAGACCGTCCCAAATCATGTAACGTAAAGGGGCGCCTTAGTCGTAACAGAGCAGAAAGTTGCTACAGTTAGAGTTTTCAAAGATATTTGCACAATGAGCAAGCAAGCTGTTGTAAGTTCTAAAATGGGATAAGGCGCCGCAGTCCCCACGGAGTGTGACTTTGCTGCAGTTAGATTTTCCAAAGATGGAGATTTTCACATGGTAAGCAGACTGTTTTAGATACGGAAACGGGAAGGGGGCGCCGCAGGTGCTATCGAGCGGAAATTTACTATAATTAAAACTTTCAATAAAGCTATTTACACTATATGTCAATAAGCTGTTTTAGGTCCAGAAACGGAAAAAATGTGGCACAGGCTTTACCTAATGGGGGTTTCATACAGTCGGATTTTTCAAGGATAGCGAACCAGCTTGTCGCTGAATGCGGCTAGTTTTTAATAAACTAGTATTTTTAGTAGAGATTCGGAGAAAGAAATAATTAGTGGCCAAATAGAAAATGACATCAGTTACAATACAAGGAATCGCTTTCACCCATACTTTTCATTTTACATGGATAAGTCAACTGCTGCTGCCATGCCACCTCTCACCTACCGCACCCGCAAAGATACGTATATCGTCCTCGTTCAGATTTTAATGCTCACTCACTTGCGCGCGTCGTGCGCTCATAAGTAATATTACGTTTTAAGGTTTTCACTCTGATTTGGTCATACGTCTCGTGTGAGGAGAGGAGGAGGGCGGTAGGTTGCTCTGAGCTTGTTACAGACGATGCAATGTACTACGAAAATGGTCTGGAAATCGGGTTCAGCATAGTACAAATAGCGAGACTAGCTGGACCTGGTGCCTGCCGCCCCTCAGTCTTCGCCGCCCGGGATCCGGGCCTGCGGATTTCCTCCACGGAAACATCTCGACATGTTCGTTGTAGGCCCCCAGAACTTTTAATGAACATTCTTTAGATATTTTGTACCTTTTATGGATCATTGGATGTAATTTAGATGTCTAGTTGATATCAGTAGTTGTATAGGTTTGCAAAAGCTCTTTTTTGTGAAAAACCTCTTATGATCTCACAAATCTCAGTAAATAAAGAGTTACAAACTGATAAGGGATTTTCGACAAAAAAGTACTTTTTGAGAGTGTTTGAAATAATTGAATTTTCAAATTAATTACGCAGCATGTGAAAAACCCTTTATGAAATTTCAACTCTTGGAAAATACCTAAAATCTAGCTCATTATTTCACCGAAAATTTTCTTATTTTTAATCTATTCAAATGAACTTTTCAGAAAGGTTGTCCAAAATTTGTAGATTTTAACTTGTGCAATAAACATTTTTCTATTTTTTGCGCATGTGTAGTGAAAACATTTTCCATAAAAATGTTTCATGAGATATTTAACCTATTTTATTCCCATTGCAGTATATTGTTTCAGAAGTGATTTTTCAATTCGCCTGAAAGTGGGAATAATTTTCACTTAAAACCCTGCATATTATAAATAAAAAAACGGACTTTATTTTATTTATTTATTTATTTATTTATTTATTTTTTTTTTTTTTTTTAATTTTAAAATAAATGTTTATACCTCCATTATTTAACATGCTATTATCACGTCACACAAGTTCATCCACAAACTGTACTGGGTCTATTTTAACATATCCTAAGGTTACAGGTCATTTCGTTCACTTAACCATACATGGTGATCACAAATATTATTGATCTTGCTGAATTTGTTACTAGCCCCCTAAATATTGTCTTAAACTAATCTTCACTGAAAAACTTGAAGAAGATCCAGTTCTTTAAATTCCCAGTATTTGAAAACATTTCATCAAGAAATAAGTTTTCAAACTGAGAAAACTTGGTCATGTGTATGAGGACGTGATATTAATAATTTTTAATACATATATCTTTAAAAAATACTCTTAAGTAACTAAAAAAAAGTTTCAAATACTTTTTTTGTCTGTTTCATAAGGATGTAGATAAAAGGTTAACTATGGTTTTACATATTAATTATGCAGTTAAATTGCAATAGAGCAGAACCTATAGCTTCTTCTTCTCTCTCTCTCTCTCTCTCTCTCTCTCTCTTTCTTTTTTTTTTTTTTTTTTTAATTTCTCTTTTACGACCATATTCAAAGTAGTCGAATAATTCGCATCGATAAAGTCTTTCTGATAAATCCTTGAAGTGAATAGATTATTTTCTAACGTAAAACTCTGCACATTTCACATCAAAGAAATGTCTCCTAATCGAAAAATGCGAAAAAGAATAAATTACTATAAACTCATCAAATGAACTTTCATTCTCTAATCGCATTTTCATCTTAGTATGATTTTGAAATATTTCGGTGATATTTCTCAACTTCTTTATATGGAATTGAGATTTGCATTAAAAATTTATTTGCATACTTTATAATTTTAAAAGTTCAAGACCATTATAAAATAAATATTCATTGGAAAAATCAATTCTGTTTTTGTTTTTAGGTAGAATAGGAATTTATATATATATATATATATATATTAGTAAATTTGTTCTTTTATGACAACAATTAAAAATTCAAGAACAACACACTGCTAAAAGCCATTATAAATATAAACTGGCTACATGTTTGCAGTTATTTTTCTATGTATACTAGTGGGCTCTGCCTTCTGCCCGCTCTGCTCACTAACCCCCGAGGGAGACTTCTCCTTCCCCCGTCTTGCTTCTTCCCTGCAAGGCTCTGTCCACTTATTCGCTGAATTGCCTTTCACTGAGTAGAATATGAATATTGCATAACACAAGACAAAACCAGAAAAATGTTATAGAAATCCCCATATTCAATGTCAAACTGAAATATATAATATTTAATACTACTTTTTTTTTTTCTTTTAATAAAATATTATGCTTAAAATCAGATATTTGGCTTTTCAGAATAGAAAGAAATTCGTAACACGTAGACCATTTTGCGTTACCGCTTTAGTATACGACCCTCTTGGCGATATTTATTTTTTTGTCACTATGTGACAATGAATTTTTTTGGAATAATTGGTTGTTAAAATAAAAGAAAAAGGAAAGGGAAAGTGAAAGGAAAGAGAAAGGAAAAAGAAAAGGGGGTAAAAAATAGAAAATCTAGTACTTTCTTTTTTTTTTTAATACCTATACTTTTAATATTAAATTTTTTTGTTAATTTAAGGCAGTATAATAGTCTATATATTTTTCTAATGTACAACTAGGTAATAATTCTAAACATTCGAAAAAAAAGTTTATCATTATTATTATTTTAATTTGGGAAAATCTCCAACAGCTTCAATTTTTAATTCTCTCCTTTATGCTGCTTAAAATAACGAAAGATAAAATGTACTCTATAAGAGTTATAATGGTTGAATTTTTTTCTTACCCTAGTTAGAAATATTAAATGATTCATGGAAATGGCAATGTTTAATAAATATTTAAATTCGGCAATGTTTAAAAGTTATCATTGTGAAATTAGAAAATACTCATTTATAAATGAGTTTAAATTTGACCTAGAATATATTTTTATGCCAAAACATAGCCGATATATCTTAAAATATGTTTTTTAATATATATATATATATATATATATATATATATATATATATACATATATCTATCCAATATTCATCATAACTCTTATTATTTGATAGGTGCTAAAAATTCTCTTAATCTTGCAGTCAATACTTCTTAATTACACTCTTTATTGTATTGGTTTTTTATCCTGAGATAATTTAACTGAATCATTGTTTATATAGCTACCGAAAGATGGCGCTTGCTCACTGATATCATATGCATTCATTGTTTAGTCGTTTACTTAAACGATATAATTATTAATGTTTTAGGTACTATTTAATTTAACTCTGCTAGTTTAAAATTTAATTAACTTTAAAATATAATTTAACATTATCATTTAATATTTACTATGTGTATTTTATCTTTAATGAAAATGTTCTGAAGTTCGTTTGATTAATCGATTTCTGTAGAGCTTTTATTTTTGATTTCAATTTTTTTTTTTTTTTTTTTTTTTTTGTGGCATCATCCTTTTCTCCAGTTTGTGTTAACTGTTTGACATGTGGTTGCAATGCTTCCTTCGTGTTTTCTATTTGGTTTCCATGAGGATTTTATTTAATCTTTGTTTTAATTTAATATTTCACTTATTTCTCATTCTATATGGTTCTGCTGCTTCGATCGGGGCGTGAAATGCTATAAATTGCTATGATTAGCAATATCGTTTTACGAAATCGATGCAGCTTTCACAGCTTTATGAAGTACTCGAACCTTGATAAGTATATTTCTAATTATAAGCATCTATATCCAATTAATTCTGTGGTTAATTCTTTGTTTTCTTTGTCATTAGTTTAATGGTCTTTTTTTATTAGCATTCAGGTCGGCGTATGTATTTTAAGTTATTATTGTAACTGATTGGTTCTTAATCTATCTCGCAATTTTTTGTGTCAGTCTTTCTCTATGTTAAATTCAGTTCTATATTTTTGTGAGCTGTTATTGTTTTAGTTCTAATAATTGCTAAATTTTAAGATTAAATTTTATTACGTTATCTATTATATATATCTATATATATATAGTTTAAAGACAAAAAGAAATGGCGTTTGGAAGAACGATAATTAAAAAAAAAAAAAAAAAAAAAAAATCCGATTCATAAACAATGGAAATCAAATTTCCGGACCTAAATTCAATTACTTTTTTAAGAACTTGATATAATACAAATATAAATATCAAAAAGATCGCTAAATTAAATGCTTACCTATAATGGATAACGGGGATCAATATTTTCCAGAAAAGAACATATAAAAAATTAATTAATAATATAAGAAATTGTCATAAAAAAAATTAATTTTCTAAAAATAGGAAAAAAAAAAAAAAAAAAAAAAAAAGGTATTTGCAGACGATTGGTTACAATCCTAAATTCATTTTATTATTGAAAATATCTAAGATAACGCTTTTTATTTATTTGAAGACGAAGCATTTCTTTGTCACTAATAGCAACATTGACATTTATTTTATTATTTTTCGCATCATGGATTACATTTCAATCTTCCTGTGGAATATGAAGCATTGACAGAAAAGCAACGTCATAACAGAAACTTTTTTTAAGGGGACAAATAGAGTACCTTTATAAACTCAACGTTTTAATTTAATAACTTCGTTTTAACTAAGATGATAGAAATATCTAAGCAACTGAAATGTGTGCTTTGGAAAATTCGGCAAACATTGACACCTCTCATGACGTCATGGACACTGCCCTCCGCTAGAAGATGCGGCCGCAAATAAAAAGATTTGACGCCTGTCATTGTAACTTTTTTTTTTTTTTTTAATATATAGAGATTTGTAATGGTATTTTGAAGTCAGATATATTTTTTATATTGTATAATAGATTAGACTGAATAGCTTTTGGGGAATCTAGTCGACATAAGAGTGACACAGTTTAGTACTTATTTATATTATTACATTTTCGATGTGGTTCAAAGAAATACCGTAAGTTAAAAAAAAAAATCTTTTATATATATAAAAGGCAATGTCTGTTTGTGTGTCTGTGCAAAGACGGAAGCTCAGAAAGTCACGTGATTCGACACGGAGATGCTCCTCTCCGAGAGGAGAACCTCAGAGCATGATTTTGGAATTTTTGATTAGTTTTCTTTTAATTAATTGAAATAGGATAATAATTACTTCATAATAGCTTTAAAATTAGCCATTTAAATATTAGCTATAATTTAGTTGTTGCCAAAGAAATTTATGAGTTTTTTTCTTTCTTTTCTCTTTTTTTTTTTTTTTTTTTTTTTTAACATAAAAATTAATACGTTTAATTAAAATCGAACAATAAAAAAAAAAAATAAAAAAAAAAAACTAAATTATGCAACTCACAAAAATTGACGTCATTATCACTTTAAAAAATTTAAACATATTGATAAAGCGCTAGTATAGTTTATGATGCTAATGTACGTTGTTCTAAAAGCATTTTTTATTGCAGAAAAAATTGGAAAATAAATAATAGTCACTTATATTTTTATCTAAGTAGAAAATTTTATGGGAAAATATGCAGTTTTAGAAATAGAAAATTTATTTCAACAAACACTGCTTTAAGCCTAAAATCCGTTAAAAAAAAAATATAAGCAGAGTATAAAGGATTCTTATAAATTAACGAGAAGGTGTAATCGATAAAAGTATCCGCAAAATAGGTACTCAAAAAACTCCCCATTTTTATACAAGAAAGCATACGAATAAATAAATAAATAACCCATTGCCTGTATGGCGACGAGAATTGAAAAGCCACCAAGGGGGAGATATATTAAAGCCGTGTATCATAATATTTTTTACCTATTTACTTATTTTTCTTTCCGAACATACATAGGTAAGGAGAATTTTGTAATCATATCTAAAATCTGAGTTTGAGATTTTGGTGTCTCTACACGTTTCGAGGTTCCCTAAATTCATATTTACTATTTTTTACGATGATGTATATATGTGTGTATGTATGGAGTGAACACGATAGCGTCGAATGAGCTGGAAATTGGTATGTATGTCATTAATCACCATAGCACAAACCCTATTGATTTTGGTGAATCTAGCACTTATTTATTTATTTTATTATTTTTTTTTTTTTTTTTACAAACGGACACAAAGAAAAATTCTTTATCATTATGGTCTATGGGCACAAACTTTTAATGAGCGACAGCATGTAAATGCTTTATTCGACTGAGCTCAAAATTTATACACAAGTTATGAACCACCGTCGTACGAACTGTATAAATTTTTGTGTATATAGTGTTTTTACAGGGACAAAAAAAATTTATTTATCATTGTGGTCTACATGGGCCCAAATGTTTTAAGCTACGATAGCGTCTGAACGCATTATTTGATTGAGCTGAAACTTTATACACATACCAAAAAAGTTTGGTTCATAAATTCTGGTAAATCTGGCACGTATAGTTCTTTTACAGGGACAAAACGAAAAATTCTTTGTCATTATGTTCTACGGGCTCAAATTCTTTAAAGTGCAGTAGCGTCTAAACGCGTATCGGATTGAGCTGAAATTTTTTATACATGTTATAGATCACCATCACGTTTAATATGCGAATCCTGGACTATGTAGCACTTATAGGTTTATTTATTTATTTATTTTTTTTTTTTAGAAGAACACACACAAAAATAAATAAATAAATAAATGAGACTGAGAATGTACTGTGAAAAAAATTTGTTTTCAGGAATATTATTGTTGCTTATTGCTCTTATCTTGACCGGATTAGCTTCAGATCAAGATTTCTTAAAATCATTAGGAAAGCGATAAGGACGCCAAGTGGGAATGCTGTCATCTTCGGAGGCAAAAAAATGGCGGTGATGCTCCGGCCTATTATTTTATTTGAGGGGCTCTAGTTTTCCCAGCGAAGGTCAATGACGAAACGGTTACGTAGAAGCGTTCGTCATCAAAACGCAAGTGACCACGCACCCAATGAACTTTAGTAATACATTTTGTCAGTCAGTAAACTGTCTTTCTTCCAGGAAGTTTCGCAGAGATTCGGCTGCATGTTTATTTCTTATCAAATGTTCTAAAGTATAAAATGTAGCGCTGTTGATGCTTTTATTTAAAATGAAATCCTTGTACTCTGTATATATTGTGTTTTTGTATTCATTAAATTTTGTAATAACCTAAAATCGTTGCCGAGTTCCTGAATCTTCATCTTTTTAGTCGACGCTTCAAATTAAATTGGTTTTAAGAAAAACAAATATAGTAAATCTTCTGTTTATTGTACCTGCTCTACCAAGCTAAGTTATCTGCCATCAACATAATGTTTGAAATGCAATCTGGCTGTAATATGTGATTATGGGCTCCTTATTCATTCACTGCATATGATTTTTTAAGAGGCTTCCGCTTATATTAATGGAGATATAAAGGTTTCTTTAAAGAATTGCAAATAAATTTCTCACTTTTTTTAACTAGAACACATAAGGTGTTAAATCCATTACAAAAATATTATGTATCTAATGAAATATGAGTATTTTTACTAAGTAATTTTTAATTGCGCATGCACACGCTTTAGCAAAATTCCATTCGCATAATACAATAGCCGATAGAATTGAGCTACTTATATGAAAACCCTATCATGTAAATTCAAAAAGTTGTAAGCGATAGAATGAAAAGAAATTTAGTTCTTTTCAAAAATAAGAAAAATTATAAGGGGATTTCTCTATTTATTTACAATCAACGAACATTGTATTGTTATTTATTGAAACAAAATAAAACTGTGAGTAAAACCCCTTATAGTTTATCTTGTTTTTTGAGAGGAACTGAAAAGCAGTTCATTCTATCATAAAAATTTTTGAATTTACACGATGCTTTTTTTTTTTTTTTTTTTACAAGTAACTCAATACATTTGTCTATTAAATTATTCAAATGAAATTTCGCTAAAGCTTGCGTATGCACAGTTAAAAATTATTATTTTTTTAAATGTTCATATTTCTTTAGATAGTTAATATTTTTGCATTCTGAGTGCAATACGCTAATCTTGTGTGCCAAATTTCCTTTAAACGGCTCTGCTCTGGGCAAAGCGTATTATATCTTGCGTGTTACAGTTAAAAAAGTTACTTTTTTTTGGGGAGGGGGGGGGCAATTCTTTAAAGAAACTGTTATATCTCCATGAATATATATGGTAGTCTCATACAGATTTATGCAAAGAAACCGAAGGAGTCTTCTAATTACAAGCTACAGTCAGATCGCATTTGAAGCATTACTTTTTGCAGGGTGATCCCAAACATTTTTCTTTTTATTTCATTTTTTACTGGTCTATCTTTAATTTTCTGGCTAAAACTTTCACTGAAATATATGAGGTATAACAAGTTCATTACACTCCTGAAGTATCAAGATGATTCGGTAATTACCTTTTGAGATATTTGAAAAGATGTCAACGTGTCAGGTCATTTATAGGAAGGTAGTGTATATTTTTATAGATATAAAATTAACGGATAATGATAAAATGTTCCGTGAATATTTTCCAGCAATAAAACTTGAAAATTAAATATATATATATATATATATATATATGTATCATTAAGGAAATATTTGGAATTTTTAGAGATATAAATATATTTATGGAAATCGGAGTCGAAAGGAAAAAATAATAGATATTAATATTAGACTTAGAAAAGTTAAAATGGTGGCTATGAATATCAGCAGTAAACAGTAGTTGATTTAACTATACTTAATTACATGGTGATTTCTCAGAATTCTATGTATATGTATATATATATATATATATATATAAACTGAGGAATTTTAATTTGAATGGGTTTGTAACAGCTCTATATTTACTCCATGATTTTTTTTTTAGAAGAACACACACAAAAATAAATAAATAAATAAATGGGATTGAGAATGTACTGTGAAAAAAATGTGTTTTCAGGAATATTATTGTTACTTATTGCTCTTATCTTGACCGGATTAGCTTCAGATCAAGATTTCTTAAAATCATTAGGAAAGCGATAAGGACGCCAAGTGGGAATGCTGTCATCTTCGGAGGCAAAAAAATGGCGGTGATGCTCCGGCCTATTATTTTATTTGAGGGGCTCTAGTTTTCCCAGCGAAGGTCAATGACGAAACGGTTACGTAGAAGCGTTCGTCATCAAAACGGAAGTGACCTCGCACCCAATGAACTTTAGTAATACTTTTTGTCAGTCAGTAAACTGTCTTTCTTCCAGGAAGTTTCGCAGAGATTCGGCTGCATGTTTATTTCTTATCAAATGTTCTAAAGTATAAAATGTAGCGCTGTTGATGCTTTTATTTAAAATGAAATCCTTGTACTCTGTATATATTGTGTTTTTGTATTCATTAAATTTTGTAATAACCTAAAATCGTTGCCGAGTTCCTGAATCTTCATCTTTTTAGTCGACGCTTCAAATTAAATTGGTTTTAAGAAAAACAAATATAGTAAATCTTCTGTTTATTGTACCTGCTCTACCAAGCTAAGTTATCTGCCATCAACATAATGTTTGAAATGCAATCTGGCTGTAATATGTGATTATGGGCTCCTTATTCATTCACTGCATATGATTTTTTAAGAGGCTTCCGCTTATATTAATGGAGATATAAAGGTTTCTTTAAAGAATTGCAAATAAATTTCTCACTTTTTTTAACTAGAACACATAAGGTGTTAAATCCATTACAAAAATATTATGTATCTAATGAAATATGAGTATTTTTACTAAGTAATTTTTAATTGCGCATGAACACGCTTTAGCAAAATTCCATTCGCATAATACAATAGCCGATAGAATTGAGCTACTTATATGAAAACCCTATCATGTAAATTCAAAAAGTTGTAAGCGATAGAATGAAAAGAAATTTAGTTCTTTTCAAAAATAAGAAAAATTATAAGGGGATTTCTCTATTTATTTACAATCAACGAACATTGTATTGTTATTTATTGAAACAAAATAAAACTGTGAGTAAAACCCCTTATAGTTTATCTTGTTTTTTGAGAGGAACTGAAAAGCAGTTCATTCTATCATAAAAATTTTTGAATTTACACGATGCTTTTTTTTTTTTTTTTTTTTACAAGTAACTCAATACATTTGTCTATTAAATTATTCAAATGAAATTTCGCTAAAGCTTGCGTATGCACAGTTAAAAATTATTATTTTTTTAAATGTTCATATTTCTTTAGATAGTTAATATTTTTGCATTCTGAGTGCAATACGCTAATCTTGTGTGCAAAATTTCCTTTAAACGGCTCTGCTCTGGGCAAAGCGTATTATATCTTGCGTGTTACAGTTAAAAAAGTTACTTTTTTTTGGGGAGGGGGGGGGCAATTCTTTAAAGAAACTGTTATATCTCCATGAATATATATGGTAGTCTCATACAGATTTATGCAAAGAAACCGAAGGAGTCTTCTAATTACATGCTACAGTCAGATCGCATTTGAAGCATTACTTTTTGCAGGGTGATCCCAAACATTTTTCTTTTTATTTCATTTTTTACTGGTCTATCTTTAATTTTCTGGCTAAAACTTTCACTGAAATATATGAGGTATAACAAGTTCATTACACTCCTGAAGTTTCAAGATGATTCGGTAATTACCTTTTGAGATATTTGAAAAGATGTCAACGTGTCAGGTCATTTATAGGAAGGTAGTGTATATTTTTATAGATATAAAATTAACGGATAATGATAAAATGTTCCGTGAATATTTTCCAGCAATAAAACTTGAAAATTAAATATATATATATATATATATATGTATCATTAAGGAAATATTTGGAATTTTTAGAGATATAAATATATTTATGGAAATCGGAGTCGAAAGGAAAAAATAATAGATATTAATATTAGACTTAGAAAAGTTAAAATGGTGGCTATGAATATCAGCAGTAAACAGTAGTTGATTTAACTATACTTAATTACATGGTGATTTCTCAGAATTCTATGTATATATATATATATATATATATATATAAACTGAGGAATTTTAATTTGAATGGGTTTGTAACAGCTCTATATTTACTCCATGATTTTTTTTTTTTTTTTTACATGACTTTTATATTACAACTGTAGAGGGGGCCGCGGTAGCCCAGTCGGTTTGAGCACCGGCCTCGTAACTGGAAGATTGCGGGTTCGGTACTCGAGCCGGCCAAAGACCGTCGTGTGCACTAATGGTAGCTGGTGCGCGTAAAATCTGTCGTGGCCGCGATGTCCTCCATGTTCCCATAAAAAATTATACCTCTGGGGGTCACCGAAGCGGGAGAGCCATCCCTTCCGTGGAGGATCAAAATTGTGATGGCATGTCTACGGACCACCTCTAGGGGTGTGTCCCAGACCGTCGCCAATTGCTTATCTGCGCAGCACAGGTGCGATGTAACACCCAGCCATCCATCCATCCTACAACTGCAGATGCCAGCACTATTTAAGTTGCTATTCTAAATCTCAATCCTAAATTGAGGATTTAACTTAAATCTATTTGTGATATCTCTTATTTTTACTCCATGACTCTTTGCCATAATTGTATTGACATTAACCGTACATTTAACTGTAAATTTAACGGCTATCTGGTTATTAAATTTTACATGTGATACACAATTCATACATTTTTATGTTGCTTATTTCTTGATTATTTTATTTGTTATTATTGATTCATAATTACAAATTTTATTGGTGTTTATCACTCATAATTTTTTAATTTATTTATTGGTTTCACATATGTTGTGGTGAGTTTATTTTGATATACGTTTTTTCTTATTTTATTTCAAATGTATGTTTCGGGTCTGTACACAAAGAAATACTTAGCTTTTGCTATCTTTGTGACAGAAAAACATTCTTTTATTTATTACTTACGAAACTTTGAATAAACACCATAAAATGCAAGAACTCGCAACAATTGTTTCGGGTCGAAAGAGCACACGACCCTTCATGATACGATCTATGTAGGCACGAGAGCTGCAGTCAAAGCGGCAACGCACGAAACCTTTTGTAATGAAAAGCAAAATCATATAAAGTCGTATGTAAATATAACAACTGGTGTGAGTAGAATTGTAAAATAAAACAAAAAAAAAAATAAATATGTAAGTAAGATTAAAAATATAACGAAAACTAAAAATCTAAAAAATATTAATAAGTTACGTGAGTAGTTTTCAAGCATTTGAGAAGAATGGAGTGGAAGAAATAGCATTAACAAGATTTTTCGAATTTTTAAATATGTGAAATGCATCATGGATATTCAAATGAGAAGAACAAACAGGAGATGAAATTATGCTAATTTTGGAAAAATAAAATCGATGACAATGAGTCCAGCAGTGGGAAGCAATAGAAGATTTGGAAGTCTCTTCATTACGATCATTCCGACGGTACTCATTAATTCTGAACTTAAAACGCCTTCTTGTTTGGCCGATATAACCTAAGTTGCACGAGGAACACGGAATTAAATAGATGCCAGAACGTTTTTCCCAGGCGCTTGACAACGTTAGAATGCAAATAATGCTGTTATCTTATTCCAACTTGCTTTAATTCATTTAAATTTGACTTTATTTCTTTTTTGGTTTGATTTGTGTGGTCTTTGTTCTTTGTTTTTAATCATTTTAATTGTTTGAATACTGATATTAATATATATATATATATGTATATATAGTCCCGTAATATTCTGCATCAAATTATTGGTGACTAAACGCAATTGCCTAATTTAAATTTGAATATTAAACCGCTTTTCTCAAAATAAAGAGAAAAATTCACAATTTTCATAAATTGTGAAACAATTAAATTTTAAAGTATTGGATATGACAAAAATGAAATCAAAACTGCTATTGGAACATTAAAAAAAAGTAATTAAATAGCATACATTGTGCAATTGGGATATTAATGATTAAAGATAATATATGTTTACATTTATAATATGAAACATAAATTTGTGTTTCAGCTTTTTTTTTTTTTTTTTTTTTTTTTTTACTATTAAAGTAATTGTGTTTTACAAAATTCAATGTACCAGTTTTAGGTACTGTGGCAATAATTTAAATTTAGTTTTAAGCTCTTAAATAAAGTTTTCAAATCGAGCAAAGTTTTACTTTGAATTGTAAATAATTTCCAACTTTAATATTAATATTTTGAATTCCAAAATTTTAAGGAAATCAATTTTAAAATAAGATAAAATTAAATTAAATATTTTAAACTTTGCGTCATCTTAAATAAGATGTCCATAGTAATTTCTCATTTTTAAATAAAATATTTTTTAAAATGACAAACATGAGTGTTAAATGAGAATAATTTCAGCTTTTTTGCGAAATGAATAAAAATCATATAGTTCTACATCTTTATTTCTACATCTTTTTATTTACACATTTATGTTAATAAATATTAAAATGAGGTTGAATAAGAAAACAATAAATAACATAGGGAATAAGAAAAATAATCTTGTTTTAAAAATCGATAATAGAATATTGAATATTGTACATAAACAGCTTTTTCAAATAGAACAAATGACAATAATATATGTTAGTTTAATTTGTAATTCCAAAAGTGGATTTAAAGAACGTGTATTTCAATAAATTTTCAGACACAAAAGTCCCTATTACTTTAAAAATAAATCTGACTTATGCTTTTAAAAAACGTATGTACGTTGAGAGGGATTTTTTTTCTTTCTTTGAATTTGTAAGTTGGAAAAATCCCTTTGAACCCATTCATATAATAAAACTTAGCTTCCAAAAAATACTTACAGATATTCAATAACCCGATATCATGACAACAAAAGTGCTTTTCGTCAAAGCGACAGTTCTTGATAGGTTTTATCTAAAAAACTATTTTGAGACCTCCATTAAACCTATAGGCGTTATATTATTTTCGCATTTTCTTTTACTTTCAGAAAAAATAGTGTTATATTTTATCTATATTGCGTATAATATCGATCTTATTTGTCATCCGTAAAAAAATTTCTTCGAGAAAAACGGGATTTTGATATGAGCAGGGAAAAAAAAAATAATAAATAATAATAATCAAATGACCCTTTGTATAAGTGATTTTTTTCTGGAACAATTCGATATTTATTTTATTTTATTTTATTTTATCATAAATATCAGCGCAGTAAAAAGAATATACAAAGGGCATTCTATAAAAACTGAGAGCTATTTTTTTTACGTAGCGGCAACACCGCGATACTAAAAAATAGAACTTCAGGCGATTTTTTCAAACTGTTAACTGTACGTTTATACAAAATTCTAAACGAAGCAGACGATTTTATTTTCCTATTTCCGTGCTTGTTTAAAGAAATGTTTTATTTGCCCTATAGAAATGGAGATGAGTGATTCAGAGTTAAAAAACGAAATGCGTTGTACCATAAAATTTTGCTACCGTTTGGGCAAAACAGCTCCAGAAACATTAAGTTAATGAAAGAAGCTTACAAAGACAAATGTTTTGGTGAGTCTACGATTTTTAGATGGCATGGTGATTTCAAGAAAGGCCGTTTGTCTGCAGAACTGGCTCCTAGGCCTGGGCGACCAAAAAGTGTTGTGAATGATCGAAACGTTAACACTGTGGGTAATCCTTCAAGAAAATCGGCGAATGACATGTGAGGAGATAGCGGCATCAACAAACATATCGAAAACGTCGATATTTTGCATTCTACGCAACAATTTACAGCTTCGCTATGTTTGTTCTAGATGGGTCCCTCATCACTTTACTAAAGAACAAATGAAAACAAGAATTCACCAATGTTGTGAATGGAAACAGATGCTTCAAAATGATCCAAATCTCCTAAAGACTGTAATAACAGGTGATGAAACTTGGGTGCATCATTATGATTCCCTTACCAAGTCCGCAACAAGTGTATGGAAACGTACTGATTCTCCGCCTCCGAAAAAAATCCGACAAACCAAATCTGCTGGAAAGGTCCTGATGATTATTTTCTTTGAATATGAAGGTGTAATCTATCAGCATGCTGTGCCTCCAAAAACTACTGTGAATGGTGAATATTAAGTTTCAGTTTTGAAAATTTTGCGACAACACATATCGAGAAAGCGTCATCAACTGGTGGGGAATTGGACACTACATCACGATAATGCTCGCCCGCATGTCGCTACATCTGTTGAGCAGTATCTTAGTAAATACAATATTAAAATCATGCCACATCCCCCTTACAGTCCAGATCTCGCACCATGTGATTTCTGGCTGTTTCCGACGTTGAAGGAGAAGCTCCATGGCAGGAAATTTAATACATATTATAAAGTTATTTCAGCAGTGGAGGGTTCTTTGAAGCAGCTTCCAGAAAAGGGCTTCTCTACTTGTTTTGAAAAGTGGGTTGAACGATGGGACTGTTGCATATCATCTGACGGAAGGTATTTTGAAAAAGAAGGATGTATTTTTTGCTGTAAATATATTTCTTGATTTTTTATGATTTTACTCTCAGTTTTTATGGAATGCCCTTTGTATAACTTTTTTTTTTTTTTTTTTTTTTTTTTTTCAAGAGCAGATACGTGAGTGAAAGAAATGTTAAATATAAGAAAATATAAATTTCATTATTTGTAATAATAGCATATGGAGAATTGCTCTTTTTTCCAAGTGAGAATTTACTTTATTGAACTATGTTATATGCGGTAAGAAAATGTTAAAAACTAGGTTTATAAACAGATTAGGTTCCGTTTTTAAGAGGTAAAATCACTGTAACAGACTTAAAAAAAAAAAAAAAAAAAAAGTTTTTTTTAGGCGGTAGGAAAGGGGATAGAGATTTAATATTTAGTTATTGAGCATATATTTAAGTATATTACAAAAAATTTAATCGTAAAATATTACAAAATGGCGAATCTGCAGCAATTCCTCCGTGTCACTATAAAAGGTGTAAAATTTGGATATGCTGCATTTAAATCTGTATACAAAAAATCCCTTTTCGGCAAGCTTAAAGGCAAAGGTAGATTCCTTTACGTTAATGTTACAATTGTAAAGAAATTTTACATATGCATTAATAACTAGCCAATGGCTTTGTTCCCACACGTTGCATTATTTACGTCGCTATTCTGTTTTCAAGAAATTTAATTTTCAACTACAAAAGGATTTTATTCATTCTATTTAAAATTTTAGGCTAAATTTATTGGTTTGTAAATGTTTCAATTTTTTAAAATTCAAGCTCATAATCATTCAACAAATAAAAGCCTTAAAGATATACAATCCCACCAATGGTGAATCCCGGAAGGGGCTATTGGGCTGCACCCCCTCCCCACCCAATCTTAATCAAAATTATATTTTTTCTTTAAAATCCATATAACTGTTGTTCAATATCTTTCTTTTAAAAGAAAAAGTAATAGAAACGTGAAAATGCACTTGTGATCTTACTAGTTCTGGTAAGCCTGGCGTTGTTATGGTCAAGTCAAATACAGATAAGTGGTAGCGGTTTTCGGATAGTTATTTCATTGAAATTTTTATTGAATTATTGAAAGTTTTGTATTGTGTTTTTGTGATTATTATTGTCAGATGAGTAAAAATTGTAAAGTGAAACTGTTTTGGTTCACATAAGCTGGAACATTAACATTAGTTAACATTTGACCATTTGGCACCGCTGAATTTCAATGTTAATTGTTATGAATTTAGTAAATTGTATGATTTGGCGAGATTTTGGTGACAAAACTTGCGATTTAGCAATGACATTTGTGATTTGGCGGTAAAAGTTGATAGTTAACGACGAAACTTTTGACTTGGCGACAAAATTTGGCGAGCTTGGAGATGGAGAAAGGCAGCTTTGGCATCATTATATTTTCTTTCCACGCGAAAACCTCATATCTCTTCACAGTTATATCTTGTTTCGACAATATCTTGTTTCGACAAGATAGAAAGTCAAAGGAAGCTGTAACGTATTTCTCTCAATCGTAAATTTTAAATTCTTGCCTAAACTAACATTCTAAACTATTCATCACAAACGATATTTGTATTAAGATTGACGTATAATTTTAATTTTATATTTTTAAATGATTAATTAAAGCGTTTTACAAGGTTTTTAATTAACACACTTTTATTAACTTGATATGATGCAACTATTAATGTATGTAACGGAATTTTGCAATTCAATTTTCGGTAATTTCTTGTCGTTCAAAGGACCTGAAATTCTGCACATGACTTTATAATCAATGACAATACTAGATACAAGTGTTTCCAGGCACTTTTTCCATCAGGAGCAGGTTTTAAGGGCAAACAAAAAATCTATACAAAACTATCCGCGATTGTAATGAAATGCTTGCCCTCTGGTGGGCTAAGGTGAAATTATCACACCACTGCATATCTTCATATTATGCAATCGACTTTCCATGATGAAATGGCGGAGAAAGAATAATAATTACACGTGGCTGTTATATTTACTAACAACTGCAGTGTTCAGAGAGCGCCATCTATCGATCATTACAAACGCGGATCGTATGTGACACAGGTTTGGATGTATTTGTATAATGTCGAGTGTCAACAATTATTATTATTTTTTTTAAATAAAGATTTAAAAGTATGTAATAGTTTTCTAACACCTTTATTAGTTCATTTTTCAATAAAAGAGTGTTCTTTATTTTTTTTTTTAAATGGTATAATTTTATTTATCAAAATAAGGGAATTCGAGTAATGAAATACTTTAATTTAAATTTAAATTTTCATGAAAATAAACTTCAACGGAAAATTCATTAGAATCGTCCCTAGTTCATTTGTTAAAGGGATACCTGAATGTCCCCAAATTTATTACCTTTTCTACCATGCCAGTTTAATTCGTTTAGCATCGATTTACAAGATTTTTTTTTTTTTTTTTTTTTTTTTTTTTAACGATGACATTTATCTTTTACATTATAGCATCTATGTCATAAAGCTAAGTCTAAATCTGCTTAGCCCTAAGATATGTTGATTTTATTTACTTATTTTTTTATTAACTTTTATTTTATTTGTTTAAAATCATGGATAAAATTTTATTTCATTTTTCTCAGTACATTGTTTTAATTGTGACGTCATATTTTCTGTTAAATTCTTTTTTTTTTTTTTTCTTTCTTTTTTTTTTTTTTTTTTAATCAGATTATTATATTGTTTAAAAACATGATTAAAATATTATTATATTTTCAGTGATCTTTTTTATTATCATTTGCACGTGACATAAGCATCAGATTATAAATTTTTGCAATGAAAGCTATAGAAAATGTCGGCTTCATCACAAGAAATATCACTTTTTAACTTGTAACTTTTAAGCAATTGAAGTTATCGAAAAAGTTTAAATACAAAAGTTGTTCTTTAGGGTGAGGTGGTAATTCGCCTGATTTGAAGTATTTTCCTATTTTCAATATTAAAGAAATTATGGGCAAATGAAAATTTCCACACCCCCTTTGAGTAGGATACCCCATCTACGAACTCGACCGAGATTTTTACTGTCCTGACAACACATACCAAGCTGGTTAAATTTAAATAAAAATTACTCCAGTTATCGTGTTCACAACTTAACATGGGAAAAAGCGTTATACATATATATATATATATATATATATATATATATATATATATATATATATATATATACCTATATATATATATATATAAACTTTTGAACGGAGGGTGGTTTTGGGTTCTTGGGGTCATGATCGGTGAAGATATGAAGAAATTTTCCAGAAGTCGTGTCATGAGAACCATTGCAATAGGTAGATCTCCTATAAGGAATCTACCTAAAAATACATATATATATATACACATATCTGTATATATATATAAATTACGTGTCACGATGTTTGTCCACGATAAACTCCTAAACTAAGGAACCGATTTTAATGAAATTTTGCACACTGTGTGCAGTTTGGTCCAACTTGAGAGATAGGATAGTTTTTATCTCAATTTATTGTCACAATATTTTTTTATTGCAATTATTTGTTAACTAGTATATAACCCCGTCAAAAATGACGGAATGTGAACGATAAATCTTGAAAACAATGTTTAGATCATGATGGTTACCACATGATCATTTAAATGTATTTTCAATTTTTGTTTATAAATCAAATGTGTTTCGATGTTTTATAATTTGCGTTCTTTGTGAGGTCTAACTGTAATAGAGACAGTGTCCGGAGATGAGAGAAGTCGTGTAGAGCCACACCAGATTGTAAAAACGTGAGAAAAATTGCAACTTTGGCCTTTATCATGGTTTTGTGAGGTCTAACTGGAACGTTTCCGGCTGCAATCTTTAAGAGACAGTGTCCGGAGATGAGAGAAATCGTGTAGAGCCGCACCAGATTGTAAAAACGTGAGAAAAATGGAGGCTTTGGCCTTTATCACGGTTCTGTGAGGTCTAATGGCAACGTTTCCGGCTGCAATCTTTAAGAGACAGTGTCCGGAAATGAGAGAAGCAGAGCTGCCAACCTAATCTGGCAAATTGTTAGTACCGCCTCTTTTTCTACACCACTTAATTTTTAGAGAAATTCTCTTCAAATGTATCTACGATGAATTAAGAAGAAAAATACTCTAAAAATTAAGTGGTGTAGAAAAAGGGGCGGTACTAACAATTTTCCGGATTAGGTTGGAAGCTCTGGAGAAGTCGTGTAGAACCGCACCAGATTTTAAAAACGTGAGAAAAATGGCGGCTTTGGTCTTTCTCATGGTTCTGTGAAGTCTAACCTCAACGATTCCGGATGCAATCGTTAAGAGACAGTGCCCGGAGTTAAGTGAAGTCGTGTTGAGCCGCACCAGATTGTAAAAACGTGAGAAAAATGGCGGCTTTGGCCTTTCTCACGGTTTTGTGAGGTCTAACTCATAGAACTATTATAAGAGTGGACGGGACAATGGCAACCTTTTTGAGTGCAAAGATAACTCATAAAAAGCTCACGTGATTGTTGATCTACAGAAGCCAAGCTAGCCAATATTGAAATTTACTCGCCATGCTCTAAACTCTACTTTTTATTAAGCAGACGATATTTTTCCTTTTTCTTTGACAGTTCTTTAAAAAATTTTTTTTTCACTTTAAAAGTTAGATTGTTTTGAATTTAAAAAGAATTTTATAACTAGAAATAGTAATTAGATGTACTTTAAAAATCCTAGAAGTTATGTCAAATAAGGATTTTATTTCACAGATAAGATTCTTTTTAATATTTTATTATTTCGTTTTTTTTAAGTAATTATTTTTATAAAATGCTTATAATTTCTATACTTATTTCTCTAAATTGAATTAGTTTAACTATATTATATCTTATATTATTTCAAAAATGTGAATGATTATTTACGAGAGTTAAAACGAATATAGACAAACAAAGTTATAAAAACTTTTGAACTTTGTTCAAAGGTGTTAATAACAAGGTAGGTAAAAATATATTTTAGTAGCTGTAGTGTTTTACACTAGTTTTGCTTGCTGTATCTTTTAATAATATATATATTTATATTGAAAGCAAAGAATCGCCAATAACGAGATAAATGTAGAAAAAGGTAACTTTTTTCAACATTCACGTGTTTTTATCTTTGCACCTTTTCTTATATTCCCTTAATAAAAAAATGCTCCGTCCACTCTTATAATAGGTCTATGGTCTAACTGCAATAGAGACAGTGTCCGGAGATGAGAGAAGTCGTGTAGAGCCGCACCAGATTGTAAAAACGTGAGAAAAATGGAGGCTTTGGTCTTTCTCATGGTTCTGTGAGGTCTAATGGCAACGTTTCCGGCTGCAATCTTTAAGAGACAGTGTCCGGAGATGAGAGAAGTCGTGTAGAGCCGCACCAGATTGTAAAAACGTGAGAAAAATGGCAGCTTTGGGCTTTCTCACGGTTTTGTGAGGTCTAACTGCAATAAAGACAGTGCCCGGAGATGAGAGAAGTCGTGTAACGCCGCACCAGATTTTAAAACAATATACAGTATATAATTATTAACACATCACATTAGCAAGTTAATTGTGTGATACATTATTTGTATCATACAAGGATGGAAAGCGTTTGCTGACGATGACGCGAATTCAATGATTTTTCTTCACCCAAAAGTTTTCACTTCAAATGGAAAGCGTTAGCTGACGATGACGGGAGTTCAATGATTTTTGTTCACCCAAAAGTGCTCAACGCGCCTAAAGAAGTTTTCACTTCAAAAATTTTACCCGATCAATAAATATGAATGACAATAAAAGAACTGCTGGTTGACACAAAATGTATGCCCGACAACACAACAGCAACAACACATCCCAGTGTTCCATTGATGGCCGTATTCACCATTAACCTCAACTCCCGGTTTAACGCAAAAACTTGAAAAGCATCTAAAGGCAGGGTACAGGTTTCCAGCAAAATCTGTCACGCTGTTTCTGCCATCTTGCGTCGAGGATTTCATATAATCCTTGATTGGATATTTTCACATAAAAAAGCTGAAAATAACTATACCGCTAGATGGCCAAAACAACACGGCAAAATTTGCTAAAATTTTCACACCGCCTTTATACGCTTTTCAAATTTTCATGTTCAACCGGGAGTTGAAGTTATTGGTGAATAACAGCCTAAGTGCTCTATACGCAAGCGAAGTGTGACGTCACTGACCGTCCGTGTATGTAAGAAAATGATTTCCTATGTTAATCGCCCATTGGATTTTTTGTAAAAAATTATTAAAAATCGAGGAAAATTATTTCCCGATTTTAATCCCCATATTTGGGTATATATATGTATTAGTTATCATGTGCATATGTTAGATTGAGTTATTTTGCTGTCAAATTGACAAAATTTTAATTTTAAATTTCAAAACTCTGTTGTCCTTGGCGTTTTTGTATTTGGCGATCAAAAACGTACTACGAAAATATACATGCCAGATGTATACTTTCGTAATATGTGTTGTGCGAAATATTGTTTCATATTATTCCTTACTCTCTTAATATAAATTTTTAAAATAACCATGATTTTTGAAAGGAACTAAATTATATTCGCCAGATAATTTGGCGATATATATATATATATATATATATATATATATATATTTTTTTTTCTGCCAAGGATGACCGATATCAAATCTATTCCGCTGCAACATATTAGTATCTTATATCAGATACTTTATTTAGACATTTGAAAACAAATTTCACTTCAAATTATGATAGAATATTTATCATTTTCCTTTTAATTAGTATATTAGTTGGATATTTATTGTGTAATATCATCCTTTGAAATGAAATGTTTATGTTTTCAATGGAACATGGAAGTTTTTTTTTTTTTTTTTTTTTTTTATCTAGAGTTTTGAAATTTAAAATTCAAATTTTATCAATTTTAGAACAAAAACAACTTAATCTAACGCATGCACATGATAACTATTACCACGGCCTTACTAGATCACTCCTCGGCGCCAACACGCCAACGTCGTAAGCGGCCGTAACAAAACTGGAAAGATCAATGCATGCCGAGGAATCGATTTTCAGGGTCGGCAACAAGCGCCATCTACTTTCCCAGGCTTTAGCGAACGTGGAAAATGCCAAGAAACATTAAATATTCATCCATGGTTTAACAAAATAATATATGCATATAATATAATTTAAAAAAAAACACAATTTAAAATTATTTTTATAAAAGTAGTAAAAGTACAGCAGAATTTTCCGATATATTTTAATGACACCCACTTTCGCTGGAATTGATTTTAGGATAATAATGGGAAAATAGAAATATATATATATATATATTATTTATTTATTTATTTTTGTCTTTCTAATTCTTATTTATTTTCTTTCATGCAAAATAGAAATTGGAAGAAGAATAACTTTTATTTAAGAGAAAACGACTAACATCATTTATCATTTTTCAATGAATTGAAATAAAATTATTGCCACAATTATTTTTATGATTCATATATTTTTGCGTATCGGAAGACTGCATTTTAAATTTTAAATTAATTTAAATGATCTGCAAGTTTGCTGTGGCGGCGCTGCACGCCGACCCTAACATTCAATGCATTTGATTCCGGAGAAATCGTCGATTGTTATGGCCGCTTTCACGACGTTGGCGCGTTGGCGCTGAGGAGTGATCTAGTAGGGCCGTGCTATTACATATCTAAACCTAAATATGGGGATTAAAATCGGGAAATAATTTCCCACGATTTTTAATAATTTTTTACGAAAATTCCATTGGGCGTTTAACATAGGAAATATTTTTCTTGTATCCACGAACGGCCAGTGACGTCATCACTTCGCTTGCGTATTTAAAGTCCTCATAATAAGAAAAAACGATTCACTTCATTTTACCAAAATACTTTTTTTAAGACTATCGTAGATCCTGTTTTCAAATTTTCTAACTAACTATCCAATAACTACAGACACTCCATGCTAACCCAAATTCACTTCTACTCGATACCTCCAACCAGCTATCTCACCCTCAACATCGCCAAAATATCCAGGATCCAGCTAGGGACTTTCTCATTCTCAACCGAACATTTTACCTTGACTCGACATTATCACCTTAGGCTGTTATTCACCAATAACTTCAACTCCCGGTTGAACATGAAAATTTGAAAAGCGTATAAAGGCGGTGTGAAAATTTTAGCAAATTTTGCCGTGTTGTTTTGGCCATCTAGCGGTATAGTTATTTTCAGCTTTTTTATGTGAAAATATCCAATCAAGGATTATATGAAATCCTCGACGCAAGATGGCAGAAACAGCGTGACAGATTTTGCTGGAAACCTGTACCCTGCCTTTAGATGCTTTTCAAGTTTTTGCGTTAAACCGGGAGTTGAGGTTAATGGTGAATACGGCCATCAGACTACTCTAATTTCAATACTCATTTCAACTGGTGACTTTTACTTGCCCAACCAAACATTCTATCCCAACTATCATTTTACACTAATTTCAAAACTAAAATCAACTGGCGGCATTTACGTACTAAACTCGGCGCCAATCATACCTTACAATGTAAACAAACAATGAAGTTTGATAAAAATATTTAAAGGCTTTAATGCGTTTTTACAAATATTTTAAGATTTTTAAGGCTTTAATATGTTTTAGAAATATTTTAAGCGTTTTTTTAATGAAACAGTCAAAGAGTCGTTCATTCGGAATTAAAAAGTTGTCCATTTGGAATTTGTATTTTCTGAATGGCAACAGTTTTGGTTTGTTTTTATTTGGTCTTGCTTTGTTTATAATCATGAAGTTACATAATTCTATTTATAGGTTCATGTTTATAATAGCCAGTGATCCGTTATACTTAATTTAGATATTTAAACATTACAATTGAATACTTTTTCAAAATTTTATAGGAAATAAGAATACGTGCGATACAAAACATGTATGAAAATTATATGTATGTTTCCTAAGTTGAATTAAACCACGGCCCTACTAGATCACTCCTCGGCGCCAACACGCCAACGTCGTGAAAGCGGCCATAACAATCGACGATTTTTCCGGAATCAAATGCATTGGATGTTAGGGTTGGCACACAGCGCCACCACGGCAAAATTAACTTAGTTTTGTATATGAAACTGCATAAATTTGTTCCGTTTTCAGAGCATTTAAATTGATTTAATTAAATTCAAAATGCAGTCTTCCGATACGCAAAAATACATGAATCATAAAAATAATTGTGGCAATAATTTTAAATCAATTCATTGAAAAATGATAAATGATGTTAGTCGTTTTCTCTTAAATAAAAGATACTCTTCTTCCAATTTCTGTTTTGCATGAAAGAAAATAAATAAGAATTAGAAAGAGTTTTATAAAAATAATTTTAAATTGTGTCTTTTTAAAAATTATATTATATACATATATTATTATTTTGTTGAACCATGGATGAATATTTAATGTTTCTTGGCATTTTCCACGTTTGCTAAAGCCTGGGAAAGTAGATGGCGCTTGTTGCGGACCCTGAAAATCGATTCCTCGGCATACATTGATCTTTGAAGTTTTGTTACGGCCGCTTACGACGTTGGCGTGTTGGCGCCGAGGAGCGATCTAGTAAGGCCGTGATTAAACAAACGGAAAAAAAAATGGCTGCTAAAAGTTTCTGTTTTGAAGCGGTACTAACCGGATTCGTTCATGACAGATGAGGATCATTATATATATTAATTATAGACCTTTGTTACAGTTGCTCCAAAATATCTGTGAGTTCCATGCGTTTAATTGTTGCCAAAAAAAAAAAAAAAAAAAATTACGAGTTCATTTTCTTTCGACATAAAAATAAATACATTTAATCAAACGTGAACGTTAAAAAATTATAAAAAGTTAAATTATGCATCTCACGAAAATTGACGTCATAATCAATTTAAGGATTTTATACACATCGATAAAGTGCTAATGTATTTCTATCATAGATATAGTAATATATATAGATCTATCATCCCTATGTTATCGTACAAAGATTTTTGATGCCGAAAAAAATTTATCTGGAGTTTTTCATTCACCTTTAATAAATAAATTGTTCACAAATTTTATTTGCTAAAATATTTATATATATTCCCGTGTGTATTCACTCGGGGAAAGGCGGCCATATTTTGGTAAAAACGTTGTCTTTTCCCAAGTGAAAAGGAATCACTTTTTTCTCCCCAATGATTGCTCTATATATACTATACTATATCTATGAGTTCTATACGCAAGCGAAGTGTGACTCACTGACCGTCTGTGCAGCCAAGAAAAAGATTTCCTATGTTAATCGCCCATTGAATTTTTTGTAAAAAACTATTAAAAATCGAAGAAATTCATTTCCCGATTTCAATCCTTATATTTGGGTATAGAATATAGATATGTATCAGTTATCACGTGCGATAGATTGAGTTAGTTATTTTAATGTCAAATTGACAAAATTTTAATTTTAAATTTCTAAACTCCTTGGCGTTTTTTTTTTTTTTTTTTTTTTTTTTTGTATTTGGCGATCAAAAGCGTAACACGAAAATATACATGCCAGATGTATGTATTGTACGAAATGTAATATGTATTATTCATTGTACGTATGTATGACATGTAATATGTATTGTACGAAATATTGTTTCATATTATTCATTACTCCTTTAATATAAGTTGTTAAAATAACCATGATTTTTTAAAGGAATTAAATATTTTCGCCAGATAATTTGGCGATATTCTTTTTTTCGCCAAGGATGACAGAAATGAAATCTATTCCGCTGCAAGATATTACTATTTTATATCTGATATTTTATTTAGACATTTGAAAACAAATTTGACTTCAAACTATGATAGATTATTTAACATTTTCCTTTTAATTAGTATATTATTAATATATTAAAATTTAAAAGCATGGTATATAAAAAGTTTTTTTTTTTTTTTTTTTTTTTTTTAATCTTATAATTATTCTTATCTTAATCCTTAATATTTCCCATCTTTATTAACTTTAATTTACTATTAAAATTTTAACATACTCAAAACCTTCTCATCACTTCGTTAAAATATACTAAACTTTTCCAAAATCTTTTTCTATTTAAAATGATATATGTATTTAAGTGTCCAGTATTTCATAAGATGTCCTATTTTAAAGTTTTAAAATACTTATCAAATTGACTTATTTTTCTGGTTTAGCCATATTGTTTTCCTTTTCATAACTACAGCTGTTGCCATCTTTAAAATATCAAAAATGATGAGGTCATTTTATAGTAAAATTATCCATTATAGCATATATTATATTTCACTCCTCCATAAAAATTGATTTTAAAATCGTCTGCTTCTTTTATACTTTTACTTTAATAGAATTTTAATAGAATTTAATTTATATATTGGTCATTTTAGCATTTTCATCCTGAGTAGCATTAGAAATAATATATATCACTTCTCCATTAAAATTTATAAGACTCTACAATAAAATTAATTTGTACTTAATATCAACTCTACGAAAATTTTTATCAATCGCTTCCAAATTTTGACCTAAGGTTCAAATCTCAATCCTGTGGGTATTTACATCAGCTACAACGTTTTCGTCTTTATTCGTAAATTATAATTTGACTGTATTAAATAGTTCACTGCAATATAATTCAACGTATAACTTAGTCACAGCAACGCGTGACCGGGTCTGCTAGTATGTATATATGTGTGTAATCTACATGCGTGTAGTTAGTGAACCGTGTAGGGTATTTTAGAAATATTGATTTTTGAGTAATTTGCCAGTGTTTGAATACATTCGTTCAATTTACACAAAAAATAATATGGTGTGTCACTCACACGACTTTCTCTTACCCTGCATTTCAATAATATAATGATAGATTGCATATAATATTTTTAGATCAATAGCATAAGGTAATAAAGCCCAATGCACAATGTTAAAAGCATTCTGAAATAGGTTTAGGAAAAGTATTTTTTGACACGTAATTCTGTTTGAGGTGGTCAACCGCTTAGTGCATAGATTTTTATTTTTATTTATTTTTTTTTTTTTTTTAATTCCAGGCTGTCATTAATTTGCCTTCAAATTTTCCAATCTTCATCAAATTTTTAATGGGTAATCTAATACGAAATTCAAAAGGCCAAATTTGAATTTCCTGCAGTTATTTAGTTTTAAGTTATGCCAATAACGGATATACATACAGATCAACCGGTAAAAATGGACTTTCGTAATCAGGCTACCTCAAAACATGATATTATACAAAAATCAGTATTGAAAATAGAACTAAAATACTTTATTTACAGTATGAGTATGAAAAATTAATTTTGCAGTATTCTTCAACGTAGTAAAATGTGCAAAGCACTTCCATGAATTACATTCAATAGAAAAAAAAAGTTGAAAATTCACCAATGTTGTGAATGGAAACAGATGCTTCAAAATGATCCAAATCTCCTAAAGACTGTAATAGCAGGTGATGAAACTTGGGTGCATCATTATGATTCCCTTACCAAGTCCGCAACAAGTGTATGGAAACATACTGATTTTCCGCCTCCGAAAAAAAATCCGACAAACCAAATCTGCTGGAAAGGTCATGATGATTATTTTCTTTGATCATAAAGGTGTAATCTATTAGCATGCTGTGCCTCCAAAAACTACTGTGAATGGTGAATATTAAGTTTCAGTTTTGAAAATTTTGCGACAACACATATCGAGAAAGCGTCATGAACTGGTGGGGAATTGGACACTACATCACGATAATGCTCGCCCGCATGTCGCTACTTCTGTTCAGCAATATCTTAGTAAATACAATATTAAAATCGTGCCACAACCCTCTTACAGTCCAGGTCATGCACCACACGATTTCTGGCTGGTGGTCGATTCTGTTTGAGGTGGTCGACAGCTTAGTGCATAGATTTTTTTTTTTTTTATCCCAGGCTGTCATTAATTTGCCTTCAAATTTTCCAATCTTCATCAAATTTTTAAGTGGTAATCTAATATGAAATTCAAAAGGCCAAATTTGAATTTCCTGCAGTTATTCAGTTTTAAGTTATGCTAATAACGGATATACATACAGATCAACCGGTAAAAATGGACTTTCGTAATCAGGCCACCTCAAAGAATGATATTATACAAAATCAGTGTTGAAAATAGAACTTCAAAAATACTTTATTTATAGTATGAGTATGAAAAATTAATTTTGCAGTATTCGTTAACATAGTAAAATGTGCAAAGCACTTCCATTAATTACATTCAATAGAAAAAAATACGTTTGCTTAATTCTGGGTATCCCTGTATATTGTCTATAATCCAGGGGTCGTACTCTCCACCCCTTTTTTAATGACACTCTCAAATATGAGAATTTTCCGCCTTTTTTTTCTACCACTAATTTTTTTGCTGAAACACTTCTGGATATATGTATAGCAATATGCTCTGATAATACAGGGTAGAGATCAATTCATAAAAATAGTGGTAGCAATAAATTTAAAATTGTTTCATTCCTGAGAGTATCCTGAAAAAAGGGCGGAGAGTACGACCCCTGATAGCCAATATGCACTATTAAGAATACTTTGTATTTAACATTAGTCTTATTTGAAAATCATTTAACACAAAAAGAATTTCGATTCCTGCAATTTCCAAGTATAGCCCCAATATATCTAAATACTTTGGGTAGCCCTATAAGTGGATGATGAATGATTTCCATACTACAATCTACACAAAACATGCTTTTATGCATTAAAAAAAAATGTGTTCATTCCATTTCGTTTAAGTCAGCTTATAGATGTTACACTGTACTTACTAGAAATTTCTTCACAGACATAATGTATTTGAATTCTCTTGGGTGTCCCTGTATACGAACCATTTACTTCATCTCAACGAAAAGTTTACTGGTAGCATCCTTATATGATACACATTTAGAACACCAAGTTTGGACTTTCTACTATTATTTGTTCTTGAGACATGCTTATAACAGACAGACACACACACACAGACCAACCGCGAAAATCATGATATTTAGATTCAGGAGACCTAGAAACATGTAAATATAACAACAACTCATTTTCGAGAATTTGATCCAAAAGCAATACCTTTCTTTACCTATATGGGTAAGATAAAGTTGAAAGGACAGTCATTTGTTAAATAATATATATATTATTTAAATTAACTAATCAAAATCCCCTGTGATGTTATTTTTTAAATGTTATTTTAAGGCTTAGGTTAAATTTTCGAATAAAAAGATTGAAAATTGTCGAAGTTATGCTGCTTGCTATTTTGAAAAATCATATTTCGAGAAAAACGCGTTAGAAATTTTGAAATGTGTTATAGAAATGAACAAATGAAAAATTCTTCTTTTAAAAAACTCTTTGCTATTAATCTGCTATGCCAGGTTTTGAAGAAGTTACAATTCAAAAAGTGAGGATTTCTCAGCGGGGATCGAGTTGGTGTATGTAGGCCGTTTTGGATTATCCGAGACTCTAGCGGAGGAGCTCAGAAAAGATTTTTTTTTTTTTTTTTTCAGGGATTAGAATTTTTGCCTCTCATTTTATAAGGTATCAAGTATCTTTTAAGCCATAATTTTTACTTCCTTATACAAAGTATAAGGAAGTATAGTAATCCCGATTTGCGAAATGGATTTTGTATTTCACATTGCTCGAAAACGAATGATCGCTGAATGTTGCCAATTTATACGTGTGACAGTCATGATGTCTAGTTGCACACCTGCAAGTTTCGTCTTAACACGAGCTCTCGTTTTAGAGATATAAGCGACTTTACACGTTTTTTCGTGACGTCTGTATGTATGTGTGTCTGTGTGTGTGTGGGTGTGGGTGTATGTCGCATAACTCAAAAACGGTTGGACGTAGAAAGTTGCGAATTGGTACATAGGTTTGTTATAACATCTAGTTGTGCACCTCCCTTTTTGGACTTTATATGATTTTCCGTTGTGGAGATATTTAGGAAAATTAGGTTCATAATGGGCAAAATGTATCAAAAAACGGTAATAGCTCAAAAACGGTTTGGACAAATCTTGCAATTTACTGGCTTCTCGACTAGCTAGACATTTGAAACTTTCAGAAAAGTTCAGAACACGTTGACATGAGTCCCCCCCCAAGGCACAACTTTGACATGAGTCCCCCCAAGGCACAACTTTGACATGAGTCCCCCCCAAGGCACAACTTTGACATGAGTCCCCTCCCCAAGGCACAACTTTGACATGAGTCCCCCCAATGTACAACTTTGACATGAGTCCCCCCCAAGGCACAACTTTGACATGAGTCCCCCCCAAGGCACAACTTTGACATGAGTCCCCTCCCCAAGGTACAACTTTGACATGAGTCCCCCCCAAGGCACAACTTTGACATGAGTCCCCCCAAGGTACAACTTTGACATGAGTCCCCCAAGGCACAACTTTGACATGAGTCCCCCCACAGGCACAAATTTGACATGAGTCCCCCCAACGTCCAACTTTGACATGAGTCCCCCCAAGGTACAACTTTGATATGAGTCCCCCCCCAAGGCACAACTTTGACATGAGTCCCCCCAAGGCACAACTTTGACATGAGTTCCCTCCCCAAGGCACGACTTTGACATGAGTCTCCCCCAATGTACAACTTTGACATGAGTCCCCCCAAGGCACAAGTTTGACATGAGTCCCCCCAAGGCAGAACTTTGACATGAGTTCCCTCCCCAAGGTACAACTTTGACATGAGTCCCCCCCAAGGTACAACTTTGACATGAGTCCCCCCAAAGCCAAACTTTGACATGAGTCCCCCCCAGGCCCAACTTTGACATGAGACCCCCCAAGGCCCAACTTTGACATGAGTCCCCCCGAAGGCACAACTTTGCCATGAGTCCCCCCAAGGCACAACTTTGACATGAGTTCTCCCCAAGGCACAACTTTGACATGAGTCCCCTCAAGAAACAATTTTTTTTTTTTTTTTTTTTTTTTTTTTACGGATGCATGCATTTTTTTTAAATATTTTTAGCCAACTGTTTCGGGTCCAGTGACAATGTTTTTTAACATTATGTATATTTTTAAAAGTGTATAAGGAAGTCATGTGGTGCCCACGTCAGATTTTTTGAATATTATTTAGTGGTATTACCCTTTAATTATTACTGTAAAAGTATTCATAAAACATTAATTTATTTTTATGTTTTCCCCAGGAATAATGTATTTTCTGTCAGATAAAACAGATTTTTATGCAAATTAAAAGTCGGCATAATTATCTGGCTTAGTTTATGTCTTTGTGCTCTTAAAAGTTTTCTGATTGCAATATAAAACCTCTTTCTCAAAAATGCTCAATTAGGACATATTTTTTACAGTGCTCGTTACATCTTCATACGAAACTCCCCATGAAACCATTATTGAAACAGGGTGGTGACTGGAATTTTTTCTGCACCTTCTTTGAAACTGCGAGCTAACACCCTGTCATTTTGCTTGTTGAATTTTTCTTCTACAGTGAAGATTTTTTCATCCAATAAAGAATTTGCCGATGCTTGATATCTGCGTGCCTCTGTAATAGAACTTTCGCTCTAGTCTTACAAATATCCTTAAGAGCAGCCGTAAGTCTCTGGGCAGTACTTCTATGGTAAGCACCAAAAGTCCCAGCTCTTGTTTTATAATGCGAGGCATTGTCCTGGTAGGGATATTCATCTCACGAGCCATGATATTTTGCTTACGTAGCGGATTTCTCCGAATCCTTTCCTTTACAGCTTTAACAGCTGCTGACGTTCTGCTCGTACGAGGACGAACAATTCTTAGCCTGTAGTCGGTGGTGGACGTTTCATTAAATAGCCCGCTGGCTAAACTTCGTTGAAATTTTATGCAGCTTTGGCAAGTTGAAAATTTCCTTTGATTGCGTGTCACACTTGTGTGAAGCAATTACTGATCTTCTATTTTCTTTTTTACTCCCCTTCATCTTAGCTATGCAGATATTTAACAAATATTGTTAATTATTTTAGTATTCGCACACTATTTATACTTTTACAAAACATAGCAGTGTCATTTCCAGAACATTAAAAAAATAGTGGTTGTTAAATTTTAGTGGACAGAACTTATGGCCGGACTATGAATGCATTACTACATAAATTTTTAAACTTTACATTTACTTTAGAATAAGATTAAACATTTTTTCGCATATTACAATTTTTTTTTCCTGACATCGATAGTAAATTTTAAGAAAATATCATATACTTCTTCCCCCTAAACACACAAACAAAGTTCTGTTTCATCATTTTAGCATCAAGTAACTCGAATTTTTTGTAAAGCATAATTTTTTTTTTATAAAACAATGCATTTGAAAACTTATGTTAAATGGTTACGAATTAAACATTCAATATAAAAACGTCATAAATTACAAAACCTCGCATCAAATAAGAAGTAATAGCAGAACAATTCAACCGGCAAAACATATGGCATGTTGCAGCAGTTGCTACTTGCTATTCCATACCTTCCATGCTTTCCATGCTATTTCCATACCTTCTTTTACCATTTGATGAATATTTGTAGCATTATTTGAACTTGTAGCAATTATTAACAAATTTTCTTTATCAATAAGTGGTGGTAATTAATTATTTGTAATTGTTTATTTTTATGTAGCTGTAATAATTTTACGCAAAATTTACTGCAATAATTATCACATTATATTTGTGTTAATGATTGTGCATATACTAATCTCGAAGATTTACATTCAAATTAAATATATTACATAACAGTGCTTAATTCCTTTAAAAATTTATGGAAATATAACCATTTTTACTTTTACACAAAAATTTTTACGGAATACAGTTTTCGAAAGACACACAAAATTTTAGCGTAAAACACTGTTATAATGTGACATTTTTACGATGGCTGTCTATGTCTCGTCAGTGTAGCGTAGCTTTGTTGTATGTTAACATACCTGATGATGAGGTGATAGCTTATAAAAATGTATGTATAATTAATGTTTTTCCCGCTTTAGCTTTAACTATTTTCCTTTGTCTAAAATATTTTTCTTCCAATCACTTTTAAATGGTTTTGATGCAGCAAAATTAAAGTTGCTTCTTTAATAACAAATATATTTAAACTCACATATGATTATTAAATTTATTTATATATTCTTTAAAAAAATAATGTTTTGTACAAACTCTTAAAATAACCTTCGAAAAGTATTTTTAGCTTCATATTTTTACGCACATTTAATGAATTGAAGACATTTGTTCTTAAAAGTATAAATTTTTAAATATAACCGTGCCTTATAAACCAAGTAGTTCTGAACAGAAAGTTCGAAATGTAGAATTTTGCTTATTGTGAAAAGCTAAAAACCATTATGAATTTACAAAGACAATAAAACTTTCCAATAAATTAAAAATATAGTATAAAAACACTTAAAATCATTTTCCTTCTTTTATTTATTTATTTTTAAGTAAAATTTTGTGCGAAAGTTTAAAAGAACATATTTAAGCAATTTCTAAGTTTAAATTTTTTTGCAGTTTTAGTAAATCGAAGAGGATCTTTCTCCAAAGTTTAAAATTTTTATTTACAACCGTATCTTTGAATATCCTAATATTCTTTACTAGAAAATTAAAAATGTAGAATTTTATCTCAAGTGAAAACAAATTATATTACAATTTTACAAAGACAGTAAAAATCTCCAACAAATCAAAAATAATAGAAGACATTAAAGTTAACATTATTCTTCATTAGAAGCTACAAGGCATTTATTTTATGTTAAAGTTTTGGAAACATTTTAGAAAGGTAAAATTACTCACAATTAATTTCTGAAATAAAAAATGTTATTGTTTGTGTAAAATATTACTAAACCTTCATTATTGTTATCAAAGAATAATTTCTTTTTATACATTTGATATATTTTATTCATAAATATTAAAAATTTTTAAGTTCAGAAAATATTTAAACAAAGACATTTTTTAATTAGAAAATAATTAATATTTTATAAAAATTCAGTGATTCTATAATTTCATTTCATTGAAAATTTCAATGTGATAATGTTCCTATGTATAAAATGTAAGACCGTGTCTTGTAACAAAACGCAGATACAGTAAAGTAAATATATGACAACATTCAAAATCCCAAACATAGAAACAAAATTCACGTACTGTGCACTTTTCGTAACGTAATGTATACCGTCATCTGTGTAGAATAGCAAGACAGATTATTGCTCTTATATCTAAACAGAGAAGTGGACTATAGCGCCAGATTTGAAGCCAATAGAACTGTGGGATTATGTAAATGTTAACCAATAGGAAAAATTGGAATAAATACGCGATTTAAAGTATAGGTGAAAACCAAATAAAAGTTGATATATAAAATATTAGCAGGCTTTGTCCGCTTTGCTGTACATTATTGTTAAATGAATTTTTTAAAAAAAGGCTATTTTCTCTTTCTAAGAAAAAAATAAAAAAAAAAATCCACTGAAATCACTCAGAAACGTGTTTTAGGTCCTCGATTCCTTTTGCAGCGTCTTCCTCCCCTACAACATTTCGTGTCCGCGTTCCAATTGCATGAGACAACCAACAACTTACCCGTTTGGATAAACAAAAACAGCAATTGAACTCGAAATATAGTACTGCAATATATTTTAAAGTTTATTTTGATGTTAAATTGAACGAAAAATTATCTATTATCCATTAGAACACCCACGATTATGATTTATAAAAGGGCATTTTATAGCGTATTTAAAATTTAAATAGCAGATTTTTCGATTTTTCCTCTCGGAAAGTGAAAGGGCACTTTTGCGGCGAAAAACGTCGAAAAAAAAAAATCGATCGTTGATCATATTTTAATTAATAACTTCTACTATAATTCCAATATTTCCCTGAGAAATTTTCGACAGCTATTGTATCTAAAATTTACCAGTCATTGAATATATCAGTAACTGTATGAACTGTAAAATACTTTTAACTGCTTTCAATCATAGAACTTTCAAACAAAAACGAATATTAATTTTTTTACGCGATTTATTTTTCAATACTGTCGTGACGTTTCACACATTTGTAGAAGAACAATTTATTGGAAAATGCCTCTAATTGGTTTTGCTTTTTCAATTAATATCTAAAATCAAATATTGCATTGTTTCTGAGTATTATTCCTTCGTACCAACTAATAAATATTTATATTATGACGTTGTATATATAATTCGAAGTAATATATGGATTTTTTCCTTAATTAAATATTGCAAAATGCAAATTTTGATTTACATGAAAGATTCATTGATTTCCTTTTTAGAATTTCATCGAAAGCACAAAGATTGTTTGAATAAATGGAAAAAATATCGATAAAACCCACATATTCATAAACGTTATCAAATTGACACACTCTTTCTCTCAGATTTATATATTTATGATTGAAATATGCGGCATTGAATCGTTATGTAACAAATTTAGCTATTGGTAAACACTCTAAACTTAAACCATACGCTTTCAAAACATATTGAACATGCAAATGAGTCTTGATAAAATTATTTGGATTACAGAGTATTAGTTTAAAAAGAAACACGATATCGTGGTTACATTTTCTGAAAGCTTTAATTAATTCAATTATACGTATTTACTTTATTTTTTGTTTTTGGCCCTTAGAATGAGAGAAAATATTTTTAAGAGCAACATTTTTTTCTTTAATACTTTCGCTTATCAATATAATAGTAAAGAAGTTATTGCTTTAGACGAAAATTTTCGAAATTAAGATTTTTCTATGCACACGATTGTTGGGGTCTTTTTAATCTGGAAAACAAACTTTTAGCGGTTGGTGTTTGTGCATGTGTGCCTGTTATTAGCATAACTCATGAAAAAAATTTAGAGAGAATCAAAACTCCATATTCTCATTAAGTATCGTATGGTGGTACAAATTTAAACCAATAAGCAAAATCGAACAAATAGTTTCCGTAAAGGGAAAATCGAGAGAATTCAAATACGCTAAGTATATAGGCGTAATTTCTCGTAAATACTGTTTAGAACCTTTAGACTGAAAAAAAAGGAAAGAAAGAATGAACACGTATCGTGTGAGAGAAAAGCGATAAACTGATATTACTGTGTTTATCTTTTAAACTAACAGTCATAGAAGCATACTTTCAGTTACTAAATTGGTTCTAATCATTAGTAGCTTTCAGATATGGCAGTTTATTTATTTATTTTACTTTAATTTTGACAAGGGGCTAGATAGCATTAAAATATGAATTTTAACTTCGATATAGTGCCTCTTTTGTATTACATATATTTAGAAAAATATTACTTTTTATCTAAGAAAGCTAATTTTGAGGATTACTGCAATGATGCACATGGAAAACAGCGAAGACTTGATACGCCATCTTCAGCAATGCGGAAAATTATACAAAAAATTGTGAAGATATTTCCTTGCTAAATTAGCTTACTGCACGGACAGATATGAAAATCTGTTTGCCTTACAACCCCCCCCCCCTCCTTTTTTTTTTCTTCGAATAGGTTTCCACTATGGATGTCATTAGAGCATTAAATTGAGTGTTGAATGTACTTTTCTTGCAACTGTTTACTTGAACAAAATCTGTGGCAATGTGTTATTTTCAGCCGCCGAACATGCTATTCATAAAATAAACTTTTTGGAAAGTGTTACATAGCATCATATCGAACAGTTTTGTAATTGACTATGCGCTTTTTCAAAGTTCTTTTTATGTTTTTTAGGTGTACTTTCGGTTGTTTTTTAACAAATGTTAACCAAATTTGATGCCATTAGCCGCAAAATATATCCAGTGATCTGACTCAAACCACCTCTTCTTTAATTATAATCACCATACATATTTTTCGAAGATACATTTATACTTTTTAAAAGTTTATCATATCATAGTTTATCCGTTTATCATATCAGGCATATAAAGAAAACCTTTGAACTGAGCTTTACGCCGCGAAAGATCGACAGATTACATCGTATAATATATCCTTAGGAAGATAATGATTGAACATAATAGGCAGACCTTCCATGATGTAAATCCAGTTTGGAGGCATTATTATAGAAAGTGCGGACTGACGGTACTCAGAGACCAGTAGCTTTGATCCTGCTGATGAGATCCGAATAAAACTTCAGATCTGAACAAATGTATTTCAGATAGAGATCATAAGTCTGCTGAATAATAATTTTATACACCGACAACAGATAGCATTTTGCTGACAAAAACAGATGTGAATAAGGAAGATGGAAATGAAGTTTAATATAAAAGTAATTTGTGCCTTTGGAACAAATTCATGTGATTAGCCCACAATGTCCATCCACTGGACAATGGAAAAAGCCAATTATTTTTTTCTGCATTAATCAACAAAGCAAAAACTCTTGCATCAACAGCGCTGAGGCGTGAAATGTAACATGCAACAAAATCAACAGTACCAAGCAGCTGGAGAAATTTAAGGGAAATTTAATTTTTTTTTTTTTTTTTTTTTTTTTTTTATACATAAACCTTGGCCTCTATGTACAACTTAAATCACATTCGAAGTATCATTTGCTTTCAATGAGCTATTTGTTTCTCTTTATTTGTCTTTGTTACTATTAGTTATTTGTTCTGTGACCAACAGTTTAATCTTAAACACCCCATATATTGGCCTGTATGTTTTTAAATAAGTACAAACAATAAATACATCAGGATGCATTAAAATTGTGATGCAATGTCTCCGAGCCACCCTTATGAGTGAGTTCGAGATCTTCCCCAATTGCGTAATGATTAGTTGTAGAGCAATCTTGATTTAATTTTTCAAATAAAATTATGCATTAATAATAAAATAATAAAGTAAATAAATAATAAAATGAACTTTACAATAATGAAAGTAATAGTTTGATTTAAAAAGTAATGGAAATATTAAATTACTTTTTAATACAAATTTCGTTAATGTGCATTATAAACCTTCTGTATAGATCCCGTGAAATGTAGAGCAATTTTCTGTAGCCATGCGTAATTTTACGTTCTGTAATAATGATTATAATAAAAAAATCATAAAGTAATCGATTTTATTCGTTTTAATTGTGTCGAAATAAAAGAAATTCGTAAATGTATTTGTCTGCTTAAGTACACTGGCGGCCAAAATAAAAAGCAAATATCTGTTCTTCCGTTTTCTATTTTTGCGCATAACTTTTTGGAATGAAAAATTAAGTTTGATATTTCTAGATTTTACACCAGCTAAATAATCAGCAAGAATATTGTTACGTTTATTTTCTTCATAAATTTCATGTTTCTTTCAATTTAAGTCTGAAATTATATAGGCAATATAATATTTAAAAGAATTTCTTTGTATTAAATAATATATTTTTCTTACGCAAAACTACACACTTGTTTACTTTTAAGTAATTTTATTGAAATACAAGAAATCTTAAATAGCATTCATATTAAATAATGTAAGTCTAAAATTATTTTTTATCATATTTTATTCTGAGCACATCAGTTGTACATTTTTTAGAATTAATAACCTTTTTTAGTCATAAAATTTTTTAGTTTATAAACACTATATAAATTATGGAAAAGCATGGAAAAAAATTACCCTTGTCAAATAGTTTTATTAGCAGAACGTGACATTTTTTTTTTCCTCTATAGAAGAAATTTGTAAAAAGTCGTGTATGTACAAAATAAGTAATAAAATAAATAAGTATTTTATACCTCATTAAAAGAAATTTTGACATCAGAGAAATATGCTCATTACTTAATTAAGAAAATATAAAAGAAATGTATATATATATATATATATATATATATATATATATATTAACTAGTGGAATTGTCTGCTAAACTAATGAATTTTTCTCTTAAAACTGAAATAAAAATGCTATTTTTTTTTTCATACATATAATCAATCGATATTTTGCTATTGAAGAACCTTTTTTATTTTCCTTACAACGTTAGAAATTTATTATCAGTAGTTTAGATTAAAATAAAAGTATCTACATTATTACTAATAAAATGATATATAATGTTATAGTATTAAGAATGAAAACATAATCACGCAAGAATAATCTTACCTATTTTAAATATCGTAAATTAAAAAGTCATTAAAAGTATTATTTTATATATTTTTCAAAATGAGAATTGCGTTTTGTGATACCAGAAATACTAATATTTATTTCAATAATGGTATGCATAAAATAAATTTTAATAATTTTCAAATATGTTATTTTATTTACATATATACAGTTTAAAATCTTTTAAAATTAAAAAAAAAATTTTTTTTTCATTTATTTCCAATTAGAACTTTTCTATTGTTTATCTTTTTGATTAAAATATAATCGTTTCCCTTTTAATTTATACTTAAAACTAGTAGAATACTATTGAAACTATTATCATGTTTACTTTACCCGTTTATCGCCCACTTCGCTTTAGTTGAAATGACATAGGCCGAGTTATCTATATGTAATTTATTCTTCTAAAAGCTACATCAGCCCAGACCTTCTTTTAAAAAAAACTCCGGGATAAATATTAAATCTTTCCGCGATTATTCTATTCCTCAAAATCCTAAAAAAAAAAAAAATACCAAAAACCAAACCAAACCGTTTTTCTATCACTTTCTTTCTTTCTTTCTTTCTTTTTTTTTTTTTTTTTTTTCATTTTCTCTTTCCTGCTCGTACGCGTGGTTTTTATTTTCTTAATTCAATATTATATTCATTTTAATAAACCATGGTATAACTTAATTTTTATTATATATTTTTTTTCTATGCTTTTAATCTCTTCTTTTTATTTAAACTTTGTGATAATTCTAATTTAGATATTTAGCTAGTTCGGATAAGATGTATCCCGCGGACTCTCTTGGCTATGAATTTTCCTCACGGGCGTGACACGCTCCCGCCAAATAATAAAAAATATAATATATATTTTTTCTTTACTTTATCTTTTTCCATTTACCTAAGAAATAGCATAAAGAAATATGTAAAGTCACGTAACCTAAAGCCCTTTAAAAAAAGACAATTTTTCTATAACAAAATTTTGCCAACATTTCAAAGCATTAAGTTGTATAAAATATACATAACGCACATGTGAATAATACATGTTCACAGTTCATGATATTCATAGGTTATAGTTCAGTTTGTATACTATCCAACAGTTCTGTTATTTTAGGCTCTTTGATCTGATGGTTCGATTTCTTTCTCAATTTTCAGTCGAGATAAACTATCAGCTGCAACGTTCTGAGCTCCTTTACAGTAAGTAAAAGTGTGTCTCCACTTTTGTGAAGGTAAAACCCATCTACTTAATCTGGCGGTTTTCGGTGTAGTCTCTAACAGGAATTTGAGTGGATTATGATCTGATATTATTTCCACTTTGCTGGCTATGATCCATTTATCAAACTTGTTTAGTCCAATTAAAATGGCCCACGCTTCTTTCTGTATAGTCGACCATTTCTGTTGGCTTAATGTTAGTCTCTGACTTGCAAAGGCTATCGGTTTCCAATTATTTTGTGTGTCTTTCTGTGTAAGACAACATCATACCGCAATATTCGACGCATCAGCATGTGACTGAAATGGTTTGCTGAAATCTGGCGTTGACAAGGATGTCGCTTGGCATAAGGCTTGTTTTAATTGTTCAAAGGCTTTTTGATGACGTGTTTCGCATAAAATTTTATGAGTTGGTGCAGCTTTTCTTGTTAGTTCCGTTAGTGGTATTGATGTTTGTGCAAAACCTGGCATGTAAGACCGGTAAAAATTCATTAAGCCTAATATTCTTCGGACATCTTTTTTCGTAGTAGGTGGTTGTAATTTAGCTATTGCTTTTGTTTTTTCTCCATCTGGTCCATGACTACCACCTCCAATTATGTGTCCTAAATACTTTAGCTGCAAATGTGCATTTCGTAAGTTCCACTGATAACTCTACCTTTCCTAACTCAAATAGGACTTTAGCTAGGTGTGCTAAATGCTCTTCAAAAGTTTGTGACTGAATTATAATATCATCTATATAAGCTTGAGCATAGTCTTCGTGATCTTTTAGTACTATATTCATCTCTCGCTGAAACGTTGCTGCTGCTCTTACTAATCCAAACGGCATTACTTTTGCCTGGTAAGTACCATTGAGTTGCTAACGTTGTCAGTGTTTTGCTGCTTTCTTCCAAAGGTATCCGTCACTATCCTCGGAGTAAGTCTAAACTAGTCAACCAGTTTGCTGCTCCGACTACATATATTAGTCCATCCATGTCTTTCATCGGAAATGGAGTAGGTTTCGTTGCTGAGTTCAGCGCTCTATAGTCTACACATAATCGAATCGTTGCATCCTTTTTAGCAATACATACTATTGGGTATGCGATCTCTACTACTGATCGTTCCATCAGTCCAACATCTAGCAATTCTTTTATTTGGAGGTCAATTTCTTTACGGCAAATAACTGATATTGGATATCTATGTGGTTGCTTACGAATTACTATTGGTATAATTTCAATCCTATGCTTTCCAACTTTCGCAGTTTTCATAGATGTCACAAATCTTTGTCTGTGTTTCCATAGTAAGTCTTTCAACTCTCGGATCCAATCTATTGTTAACCATTCTGGCTTGATTGTGTTTATTGCTTTCTGAAATTACTCATCTTCTTGATCAAATTATGGAGTTTCTTCTACGTTTCCAAATTCTGCATCGCCTTCTAATATTAGATTTACTGCCGACACTTTTGCTAAATATGGACGTATTTTATTCTGGTGTATGGCTCTGATTGTACCATCTGCCAATTTCACTACAAATGAATGAGGACTTCTTTGTTTGACTATTTCAGCCGGAGCTTGTCATCTTTGATAGAGTTTATTGTGCGAATCAAGTATTAGCAGAATTACTTCATCTCCAACTACAAATTGTCTATTGGATAACCTTAAATTATGTGCCATTCTTGTTCACGTTTCTTCTTCTTGCAAAAATATTGCTGTGGGTTTAATGTCAAGTTGTAAAAATTTGTCTTCTGTTGTCCAGAAATCCTTTAAAATAGACAAAGGTCCTGTAGGTGTTCGGCCATACAGAAGCTGAAATGGTGCTACTCCCGTAGTACTGTTCGGTATCTCGCGGTATGCCCATAATATGAAGGGCATATATAGATGCCACTTTCTTCCTTGTTCCCTGATAGTGTGGTGTAGCATCTGCTTCAAAGTTTGATTAAATCTTTTCTCGATTATTCTATTCCTCAAAATTCTAATAAAAAATATACCAAAACACAAAACCAAGCCAAAACGTTTTTCTATCACTTTTTTTTTTTTTTTTTTCATTTTCTTTTCCCTGCTCGTGCGCGTGTTTTTTATTTTCTCGATTCAATATTATATTCAATTTAATAAACCATGGTATAACTTAATTTTTATTACATATCTTATTTTTTTCTATGCTTTTAATCTCTTCTTTTTATTTACTCTTTGTGATAATTCAAATTTAGATATTTAGCTATTTTGTCTAAGAAAGTATCCCGCGGACTCTCTTGGCTATGAATTTTCCTCACGGACGTGACACCGTTATTTCCCTTATTGTTACCCTAATATTATTGCCATGATATCTCCTTTTTATTTCTTACAAAACAAACTATGATAGATTTGTAAATATAATTTGATATAGTAAAATAATATTGCTGTTAAATTTTGACAGATTGCAAAAACATCGATATATATATATATATATATATATATATATATATATATATACATACTAGCAGACCCGGCCACGCGTTGCTGTGACTAAGTTATACGTTGAATTATACGGCTGTAAACTATTTAGTACAGTTAAATTATTATTTACGAACAAAGACGAAAACGTTGTAGCCGATGTAAAAACCCACAGGGTTGAGATTTGAAACTTAGGTCAAAATTTGGAAGCGATTGATAAAAATTTTCGTAGTGTTGATATTAAGCACAAATTAATTTTATTGTAGGGTCCTATAAATTTTAATGGAGAAGTGATATATATTATTTCTAATGCTACTTTGGATAAAATTGCTAAAATGACTAATATATAAATTAAATTCTATTAAAATTCTATTAAAATAAAAGTATAAAAGAAACAGACGATTTTAAAATCAATTTTTATGGAGGAGTGAAATATAATATATGCTATAATGGATAATTTTACTATTAAATGACCTCATCATTTTAAATATTTTAAAGAGGGCAACAGCTGTAGTTATAAAAGGGAAAACAATAAGGCTAAACCAGAAAAATAAGTAAATTTGATAAATATTTTAAAACTTTAAAATTGGAAATCTTATGAAATATTGGACATTTAAAGTAAATACATGTATCATTTTAAATACAAAAAGATTTTGGAAAAGTTTAGTGTATTTTAACGAAGTGATGAGAAGTTTTTGAGTATGTTAAAATTTTAATAGTAAATTCAAGTCAATAAAGATGGGAAACATTGAGGATTAAGATAAGAATAATTATAAGATTTAAAAAAAAAAAAAAAAAAAAAAAAACTTTTTATATACCATGCTTTTAAATTTTAATATACTAATAATATACAAATTAAAAGGAAAATGATAAATATTCTATCATAGTTTGAAGTCAAATTTGTTTTCAAATGTCTAAATAAAATATCTGATGTAAGATACTAATATTTTGCAGCGGAATAGATTTCATTTCTGTCATCCTTGGCGAAAAAAAAAGAATATCGCCAAATTATCTGGCGAAAATATTTAATTCCTTTCAAAAATCATGGTTATTTTAACAACTTATATTAAAAGAGTAATGAATAATATGAAACAATATTTCGTACAATACATATTACATGTCATACATACGTACAATGAATAATACATATTACATTTCGTACAATGCATACATCTGGCATGTATATTTTCGTGTTACGCTTTTGATCGCCAAATAATAATAATAATAATAATAAAAGCCAAGGGCGACAGAGTTTAAAAATTTAAAATTAAAATTTTGTCAATTTGACAGCAAAATATTTTCAATCTAACACCCGCGATAACTAATACATATCTATACCCAAATATAAGGATTAAAATCGGGAAATAAATTTCCTCGATTTTTAATAATTTCTTACAAAAAATCCAGTGGGCAATTAACATAGGAAATCTTTTTCTTGGCTGCACAGACGGTCAGTGAGTCACACTTCGCTTGCGTATAGAACTCATAGATATAGTATAGCATATATAGAATAGAGTGATCATTGGGGAGAAAAAAGTTATTCCTTTTCATTTGGGAAAAGACGACGTTTTTACCAAAATATGGCTATTAATCTGCTATGCCAGGTTTTGAAGAAGTTACAATTCAAAAAGTGAGGATTTCTCAGCGGGGATCGAGTTGGTGTATGTAGGCCGTTTCGGATTATCCGAGACTCTAGCGGAGGAGCTCAGAAAAGATTTTTTTTTTTTTTTTTCAGGGATTAGAATTTTTGCCTCTCATTTTATAAGGTATCAAGTATCTTTTAAGCCATAATTTTTACTTCCTTATACAAAGTATAAGGAAGTATAGTAATCCCGATTTGCGAAATGGATTTTGTATTTCACATTGCTCGAAAACGAATGATCGCTGAATGTTGCCAATTTATACGTGTGACAGTCATGATGTCTAGTTGCACACCTGCAAGTTTCGTCTTAACACGAGCTCTCGTTTTAGAGATATAAGCGACTTTACACGTTTTTTCGTGACGTCTGTATGTATGTGTGTCTGTGTGTGTGTGGGTGTGGGTGTATGTCGCATAACTCAAAAACGGTTGGACGTAGAAAGTTGCGAATTGGTACATAGGTTTGTTATAACATCTAGTTGTGCACCTCCATTTTTGGACTTTATATGATTTTCCGTTGTGGAGATATTTAGGAAAATTAGGTTCATAATAGGCAAAATGTATCAAAAAACGGTAATAGCTCAAAAACGGTTTGGACAAATCTTGCAATTTACTGGCTTCTCGACTAGCTAGACATTTGAAACTTTCAGAAAAGTTCAGAACACGTTGACATGAGTCCCCCCCCAAGGCACAACTTTGACATGAGTCCCCCCAAGGCACAACTTTGACATGAGTCCCCCCCAAGGCACAACTTTGACATGAGTCCCCCCAATGTACAACTTTGACATGAGTCCCCCCCAAGGCACAACTTTGACATGAGTCCCCCCCAAGGCAGAACTTTGACATGAGTCCCCTCCCCAAGGTACAACTTTGACATGAGTCCCCCCCAAGGCACAACTTTGACATGAGTCCCCCCAAGGTACAACTTTGACATGAGTCCCCCAAGGCACAACTTTGACATGAGTCCCCCCACAGTCACAAATTTGACATGAGTCCCCCCAACGCCCAACTTTGACATGAGTCCCCCCAAGGTACAACTTTGATATGAGTCCCCCCCCAAGGCACAACTTTGACATGAGTCCCCCCAAGGCACAACTTTGACATGAGTTCCCTCCCCAAGGCACGACTTTGACATGAGTCCCCCCCAATGTACAAGTTTGACATGAGTCCCCCCAAGGCACAAGTTTGACATGAGTCCCCCCAAGGCAGAACTTTGACATGAGTTCCCTCCCCAAGGTACAACTTTGACATGAGTCCCCCCCAAGGCACATGAGTCCCCCCCAAGGTACAACTTTGACATGAGTCCCCCCAAAGCCAAACTTTGACATGAGTCCCCCCCAGGCCCAACTTTGACATGAGACCCCCCAAGGCCCAACTTTGACATGAGTCCCCCCCAAGGCACAACTTTGCCATGAGTCCCCCCAAGGCACAACTTTGACATGAGTTCTCCCCAAGGCACAACTTTGACATGAGTCCCCTCAAGAAACATTTTTTTTTTTTTTTTTTTTTTTTACGGATGCATGCATTTTTTTTAAATATTTTTAGCCAACTGTTTCGGGTCCAGTGACAATGTTTTTTAACATTATGTATATTTTTAAAAGTGTATAAGGAAGTCATGTGGTGCCCACGTCAGATTTTTTGAATATTATTTAGTGGTATTACCCTTTAATTATTACTGTAAAAGTATTCATAAAACATTAATTTATTTTTATGTTTTCCCCAGGAATAATGTATTTTCTGTCAGATAAAACAGATTTTTATGCAAATTAAAAGTCGGCATAATTATCTGGCTTAGTTTATGTCTTTGTGCTCTTAAAAGTTTTCTGATTGCAATATAAAACCTCTTTCTCAAAAATGCTCAATTAGGACATATTTTTTACAGTGCTCGTTACATCTTCATACGAAACTCCCCATGAAACCATTATTGAAACAGGGTGGTGACTGGAATTTTTTCTGCACCTTCTTTGAAACTGCGAGCTAACACCCTGTCATTTTGCTTGTTGAATTTTTCTTCTACAGTGAAGATTTTTTCATCCAATAAAGAATTTGCCGATGCTTGATATCTGCGTGCCTCTGTAATAGAACTTTCGCTCTAGTCTTACAAATATCCTTAAGAGCAGCCGTAAGTCTCTGGGCAGTACTTCTATGGTAAGCACCAAAAGTCCCAGCTCTTGTTTTATAATGCGAGGCATTGTCCTGGTAGGGATATTCATCTCACGAGCCATGATATTTTGCTTACGTAGCGGATTTCTCCGAATCCTTTCCTTTACAGCTTTAACAGCTGCTGACGTTCTGCTCGTGCGAGGACGAACAATTCTTAGCCTGTAGTCGGTGGTGGACGTTTCATTAAATAGCCCGCTGGCTAAACTTCGTTGAAATTTTATGCAGCTTTGGCAAGTTGAAAATTTCCTTTGATTGCGTGTCACACTTGTGTGAAGCAATTACTGATCTTCTATTTTCTTTTTTACTCCCCTTCATCTTAGCTATGCAGATATTTAACAAATATTGTTAATTATTTTAGTATTCGCACACTATTTATACTTTTACAAAACATAGCAGTGTCATTTCCAGAACATTAAAAAAATAGTGGTTGTTAAATTTTAGTGGACAGAACTTATGGCCGGACTATGAATGCATTACTACATAAATTTTTAAACTTTACATTTACTTTAGAATAAGATTAAACATTTTTTCGCATATTACAATTTTTTTTTCCTGACATCGATAGTAAATTTTAAGAAAATATCATATACTTCTTCCCCCTAAACACACAAACAAAGTTCTGTTTCATCATTTTAGCATCAAGTAACTCGAATTTTTTGTAAAGCATAATTTTTTTTTTATAAAACAATGCATTTGAAAACTTATGTTAAATGGTTACGAATTAAACATTCAATATAAAAACGTCATAAATTACAAAACCTCGCATCAAATAAGAAGTAATAGCAGAACAATTCAACCGGCAAAACATATGGCATGTTGCAGCAGTTGCTACTTGCTATTCCATACCTTCCATGCTTTCCATGCTATTTCCATACCTTCTTTTACCATTTGATGAATATTTGTAGCATTATTTGAACTTGTAGCAATTATTAACAAATTTTCTTTATCAATAAGTGGTGGTAATTAATTATTTGTAATTGTTTATTTTTATGTAGCTGTAATAATTTTACGCAAAATTTACTGCAATAATTATCACATTATATTTGTGTTAATGATTGTGCATATACTAATCTCGAAGATTTACATTCAAATTAAATATATTACATAACAGTGCTTAATTCCTTTAAAAATTTATGGAAATATAACCATTTTTACTTTTACACAAAAATTTTTACGGAATACAGTTTTCGAAAGACACACAAAATTTTAGCGTAAAACACTGTTATAATGTGACATTTTTACGATGGCTGTCTATGTCTCGTCAGTGTAGCGTAGCTTTGTTGTATGTTAACATACCTGATGATGAGGTGATAGCTTATAAAAATGTATGTATAATTAATGTTTTTCCCGCTTTAGCTTTAACTATTTTCCTTTGTCTAAAATATTTTTCTTCCAATCACTTTTAAATGGTTTTGATGCAGCAAAATTAAAGTTGCTTCTTTAATAACAAATATATTTAAACTCACATATGATTATTAAATTTATTTATATATTCTTTAAAAAAATAATGTTTTGTACAAACTCTTAAAATAACCTTCGAAAAGTATTTTTAGCTTCATATTTTTACGCACATTTAATGAATTGAAGACATTTGTTCTTAAAAGTATAAATTTTTAAATATAACCGTGCCTTATAAACCAAGTAGTTCTGAACAGAAAGTTCGAAATGTAGAATTTTGCTTATTGTGAAAAGCTAAAAACCATTATGAATTTACAAAGACAATAAAACTTTCCAATAAATTAAAAATATAGTATAAAAACACTTAAAATCATTTTCCTTCTTTTATTTATTTATTTTTAAGTAAAATTTTGTGCGAAAGTTTAAAAGAACATATTTAAGCAATTTCTAAGTTTAAATTTTTTTGCAGTTTTAGTAAATCGAAGAGGATCTTTCTCCAAAGTTTAAAATTTTTATTTACAACCGTATCTTTGAATATCCTAATATTCTTTACTAGAAAATTAAAAATGTAGAATTTTATCTCAAGTGAAAACAAATTATATTACAATTTTACAAAGACAGTAAAAATCTCCAACAAATCAAAAATAATAGAAGACATTAAAGTTAACATTATTCTTCATTAGAAGCTACAAGGCATTTATTTTATGTTAAAGTTTTGGAAACATTTTAGAAAGGTAAAATTACTCACAATTAATTTCTGAAATAAAAAATGTTATTGTTTGTGTAAAATATTACTAAACCTTCATTATTGTTATCAAAGAATAATTTCTTTTTATACATTTGATATATTTTATTCATAAATATTAAAAATTTTTAAGTTCAGAAAATATTTAAACAAAGACATTTTTTAATTAGAAAATAATTAATATTTTATAAAATTCAGTGATTCTATAATTTCATTTCATTGAAAATTTCAATGTGATAATGTTCCTATGTATAAAATGTAAGACCGTGTCTTGTAACAAAACGCAGATACAGTAAAGTAAATATATGACAACATTCAAAATCCCAAACATAGAAACAAAATTCACGTACTGTGCACTTTTCGTAACGTAATGTATACCGTCATCTGTGTAGAATAGCAAGACAGATTATTGCTCTTATATCTAAACAGAGAAGTGGACTATAGCGCCAGATTTGAAGCCAATAGAACTGTGGGATTATGTAAATGTTAACCAATAGGAAAAATTGGAATAAATACGCGATTTAAAGTATAGGTGAAAACCAAATAAAAGTTGATATATAAAATATTAGCAGGCTTTGTCCGCTTTGCTGTACATTATTGTTAAATGAATTTTAAAAAAAAAGGCTATTTTCTCTTTCTAAGAAAAAAATAAAAAAAAAAATCCACTGAAATCACTCAGAAACGTGTTTTAGGTCCTCGATTCCTTTTGCAGCGTCTTCCTCCCCTACAACATTTCGTGTCCGCGTTCCAATTGCATGAGACAACCAACAACTTACCCGTTTGGATAAACAAAAACAGCAATTGAACTCGAAATATAGTACTGCAATATATTTTAAAGTTTATTTTGATGTTAAATTGAACGAAAAATTATCTATTATCCATTAGAACACCCACGATTATGATTTATAAAAGGGCATTTTATAGCGTATTTAAAATTTAAATAGCAGATTTTTCGATTTTTCCTCTCGGAAAGTGAAAGGGCACTTTTGCGGCGAAAAACGTCGAAAAAAAAAAATCGATCGTTGATCATATTTTAATTAATAACTTCTACTATAATTCCAATATTTCCCTGAGAAATTTTCGACAGCTATTGTATCTAAAATTTACCAGTCATTGAATATATCAGTAACTGTATGAACTGTAAAATACTTTTAACTGCTTTCAATCATAGAACTTTCAAACAAAAACGAATATTAATTTTTTTACGCGATTTATTTTTCAATACTGTCGTGACGTTTCACACATTTGTAGAAGAACCATTTATTGGAAAATGCCTCTAATTGGTTTTGCTTTTTCAATTAATATCTAAAATCAAATATTGCATTGTTTCTGAGTATTATTCCTTCGTACCAACTAATAAATATTTATATTATGACGTTGTATATATAATTCGAAGTAATATATGGATTTTTTCCTTAATTAAATATTGCAAAATGCAAATTTTGATTTACATGAAAGATTCATTGATTTCCTTTTTAGAATTTCATCGAAAGCACAAAGATTGTTTGAATAAATGGAAAAAATATCGATAAAACCCACATATTCATAAACGTTATCAAATTGACACACTCTTTCTCTCAGATTTATATATTTATGATTGAAATATGCGGCATTGAATCGTTATGTAACAAATTTAGCTATTGGTAAACACTCTAAACTTAAACCATACGCTTTCAAAACATATTGAACATGCAAATGAGTCTTGATAAAATTATTTGGATTACAGAGTATTAGTTTAAAAAGAAACACGATATCGTGGTTACATTTTCTGAAAGCTTTAATTAATTCAATTATACGTATTTACTTTATTTTTTGTTTTTGGCCCTTAGAATGAGAGAAAATATTTTTAAGAGCAACATTTTTTTCTTTAATACTTTCGCTTATCAATATAATAGTAAAGAAGTTATTGCTTTAGACGAAAATTTTCGAAATTAAGATTTTTCTATGCACACGATTGTTGGGGTCTTTTTAATCTGGAAAACAAACTTTTAGCGGTTGGTGTTTGTGCATGAGTGCCTGTTATTAGCATAACTCATGAAAAAAATTTAGAGAGAATCAAAACTCCATATTCTCATTAAGTATCGTATGGTGGTACAAATTTAAACCAATAAGCAAAATCGAACAAATAGTTTCCGTAAAGGGAAAATCGAGAGAATTCAAATACGCTAAGTATATAGGCGTAATTTCTCGTAAATACTGTTTAGAACCTTTAGACTGAAAAAAAAGGAAAGAAAGAATGAACACGTATCGTGTGAGAGAAAAGCGATAAACTGATATTACTGTGTTTATCTTTTAAACTAACAGTCATAGAAGCATACTTTCAGTTACTAAATTGGTTCTAATCATTAGTAGCTTTCAGATATGGCAGTTTATTTATTTATTTTACTTTAATTTTGACAAGGGGCTAGATAGCATTAAAATATGAATTTTAACTTCGATATAGTGCCTCTTTTGTATTACATATATTTAGAAAAATATTACTTTTTATCTAAGAAAGCTAATTTTGAGGATTACTGCAATGATGCACATGGAAAACAGCGAAGACTTGATACGCCATCTTCAGCAATGCGGAAAATTATACAAAAAATTGTGAAGATATTTCCTTGCTAAATTAGCTTACTGCACGGACAGATATGAAAATCTGTTTGCCTTACAACCCCCCCCCCCTCCTTTTTTTTTTCTTCGAATAGGTTTCCACTATGGATGTCATTAGAGCATTAAATTGAGTGTTGAATGTACTTTTCTTGCAACTGTTTACGTGAACAAAATCTGTGGCAATGTGTTATTTTCAGCCGCCGAACATGCTATTCATAAAATAAACTTTTTGGAAAGTGTTACATAGCATCATATCGAACAGTTTTGTAATTGACTATGCGCTTTTTCAAAGTTCTTTTTATGTTTTTTAGGTGTACTTTCGGTTGTTTTTTAACAAATGTTAACCAAATTTGATGCCATTAGCCGCAAAATATATCCAGTGATCTGACTCAAACCACCTCTTCTTTAATTATAATCACCATACATATTTTTCGAAGATACATTTATACTTTTTAAAAGTTTATCATATCATAGTTTATCCGTTTATCATATCAGGCATATAAAGAAAACCTTTGAACTGAGCTTTACGCCGCGAAAGATCGACAGATTACATCGTATAATATATCCTTAGGAAGATAATGATTGAACATAATAGGCAGACCTTCCATGATGTAAATCCAGTTTGGAGGCATTATTATAGAAAGTGCGGACTGACGGTACTCAGAGACCGGTAGCTTTGATCCTGCTGATGAGATCCGAATAAAACTTCAGATCTGAACAAATGTATTTCAGATAGAGATCATAAGTCTGCTGAATAATAATTTTATACACCGACAACAGATAGCATTTTGCTGACAAAAACAGATGTGAATAAGGAAGATGGAAATGAAGTTTAATATAAAAGTAATTTGTGCCTTTGGAACAAATTCATGTGATTAGCCCACAATGTCCATCCACTGGACAATGGAAAAAGCCAATTATTTTTTTCTGCATTAATCAACAAAGCAAAAACTCTTGCATCAACAGCGCTGAGGCGTGAAATGTAACATGCAACAAAATCAACAGTACCAAGCAGCTGGAGAAATTTAAGGGAAATTTAATTTTTTTTTTTTTTTTTTTTTATACATAAACCTTGGCCTCTATGATCAACTTAAATCACATTCGAAGTATCATTTGCTTTCAATGAGCTATTTGTTTCTCTTTATTTGTCTTTGTTACTATTAGTTATTTGTTCTGTGACCAACAGTTTAATCTTAAACACCCCATATATTGGCCTGTATGTTTTTAAATAAGTACAAACAATAAATACATCAGGATGCATTAAAATTGTGATGCAATGTCTCCGAGCCACCCTTATGAGTGAGTTCGAGATCTTCCCCAATTGCGTAATGATTAGTTGTAGAGCAATCTTGATTTAATTTTTCAAATAAAATTATGCATTAATAATAAAATAATAAAGTAAATAAATAATAAAATGAACTTTACAATAATGAAAGTAATAGTTTGATTTAAAAAGTAATGGAAATATTAAATTACTTTTTAATACAAATTTCGTTAATGTGCATTATAAACCTTCTGTATAGATCCCGTGAAATGTAGAGCAATTTTCTGTAGCCATGCGTAATTTTACGTTCTGTAATAATGATTATAATAAAAAAATCATAAAGTAATCGATTTTATTCGTTTTAATTGTGTCGAAATAAAAGAAATTCGTAAATGTATTTGTCTGCTTAAGTACACTGGCGGCCAAAATAAAAAGCAAATATCTGTTCTTCCGTTTTCTTTTTTTGCGCATAACTTTTTGGAATGAAAAATTAAGTTTGATATTTCTAGATTTTACACCAGCTAAATAATCAGCAAGAATATTGTTACGTTTATTTTCTTCATAAATTTCATGTTTCTTTCAATTTAAGTCTGAAATTATATGGGCAATATAATATTTAAAAGAATTTCTTTGTATTAAATAATATATTTTTCTTACGCAAAACTACACACTTGTTTACTTTTAAGTAATTTTATTGAAATACAAGAAATCTTAAATAGCATTCATATTAAATAATGTAAGTCTAAAATTATTTTTTATCATATTTTATTCTGAGCACATCAGTTGTACATTTTTTAGAATTAATAACCTTTTTTAGTCATAAAATTTTTTAGTTTATAAACACTATATAAATTATGGAAAAGCATGGAAAAAAATTACCCTTGTCAAATAGTTTTATTAGCAGAACGTGACATTTTTTTTTTCCTCTATAGAAGAAATTTGTAAAAAGTCGTGTATGTACAAAATAAGTAATAAAATAAATAAGTATTTTATACCTCATCAAAAGAAATTTTGACATCAGAGAAATATGCTCATTACTTAATTAAGAAAATATAAAAGAAATGTATATATATATATATATATATATATATTAACTAGTGGAATTGTCTGCTAAACTAATGAATTTTTCTCTTAAAACTGAAATAAAAATGCTATTTTTTTTTTCATACATATAATCAATCGATATTTTGCTATTGAAGAACCTTTTTTATTTTCCTTACAACGTTAGAAATTTATTATCAGTAGTTTAGATTAAAATAAAAGTATCTACATTATTACTAATAAAATGATATATAATGTTATAGTATTAAGAATGAAAACATAATCACGCAAGAATAATCTTACCTATTTTAAATATCGTAAATTAAAAAGTCATTAAAAATATTATTTTATATATTTTTCAAAATGAGAATTGCGTTTTGTGATACCAGAAATACTAATATTTATTTCAATAATGGTATGTATAAAATAAATTTTAATAATTTTCAAATATGTTATTTTATTTACATATATACAGTTTAAAATCTTTTAAAATTAAAAAAAAAATTTTTTTTCATTTATTTCCAATTAGAACTTTTCTATTGTTTATCTTTTTGATTAAAATATAATCGTTTCCCTTTTAATTTATACTTAAAACTAGTAGAATACTATTGAAACTATTATCATGTTTACTTTACCCGTTTATCGCCCACTTCGCTTTAGTTGAAATGACATAGGCCGAGTTATCTATATGTAATTTATTCTTCTAAAAGCTACATCAGCCCAGACCTTCTTTTAAAAAAAACTCCGGGATAAATATTAAATCTTTCCGCGATTATTCTATTCCTCAAAATCCTAAAAAAAAAAAAAATACCAAAAACCAAACCAAACCGTTTTTCTATCACTTTCTTTCTTTCTTTCTTTCTTTCTTTTTTTTTTTTTTTTTTTTTTCATTTTCTCTTTCCTGCTCGTACGCGTGGTTTTTATTTTCTTAATTCAATATTATATTCATTTTAATAAACCATGGTATAACTTAATTTTTATTATATATTTTTTTTCTATGCTTTTAATCTCTTCTTTTTATTTAAACTTTGTGATAATTCTAATTTAGATATTTAGCTAGTTCGGATAAGATGTATCCCGCGGACTCTCTTGGCTATGAATTTTCCTCACGGGCGTGACACGCTCCCGCCAAATAATAAAAAATATAATATATATTTTTTCTTTACTTTATCTTTTTCCATTTACCTAAGAAATAGCATAAAGAAATATGTAAAGTCACGTAACCTAAAGCCCTTTAAAAAAAGACAATTTTTCTATAACAAAATTTTGCCAACATTTCAAAGCATTAAGTTGTATAAAATATACATAACGCACATGTGAATAATACATGTTCACAGTTCATGATATTCATAGGTTATAGTTCAGTTTGTATACTATCCAACAGTTCTGTTATTTTAGGCTCTTTGATCTGATGGTTCGATTTCTTTCTCAATTTTCAGTCGAGATAAACTATCAGCTGCAACGTTCTGAGCTCCTTTACAGTAAGTAAAAGTGTGTCTCCACTTTTGTGAAGGTAAAACCCATCTACTTAATCTGGCGGTTTTCGGTGTAGTCTCTAACAGGAATTTGAGTGGATTATGATCTGATATTATTTCCACTTTGCTGGCTATGATCCATTTATCAAACTTGTTTAGTCCAATTAAAATGGCCCACGCTTCTTTCTGTATAGTCGACCATTTCTGTTGGCTTAATGTTAGTCTCTGACTTGCAAAGGCTATCGGTTTCCAATTATTTTGTGTGTCTTTCTGTGTAAGACAACATCATACCGCAATATTCGACGCATCAGCATGTGACTGAAATGGTTTGCTGAAATCTGGCGTTGACAAGGATGTCGCTTGGCATAAGGCTTGTTTTAATTGTTCAAAGGCTTTTTGATGACGTGTTTCGCATAAAATTTTATGAGTTGGTGCAGCTTTTCTTGTTAGTTCCGTTAGTGGTATTGATGTTTGTGCAAAACCTGGTATGTAAGACCGGTAAAAATTCATTAAGCCTAATATTCTTCGGACATCTTTTTTCGTAGTAGGTGGTTGTAATTTAGCTATTGCTTTTGTTTTTTCTCCATCTGGTCCATGACTACCACCTCCAATTATGTGTCCTAAATACTTTAGCTGCAAATGTGCATTTCGTAAGTTCCACTGATAACTCTACCTTTCCTAACTCAAATAGGACTTTAGCTAGGTGTGCTAAATGCTCTTCAAAAGTTTGTGACTGAATTATAATATCATCTATATAAGCTTGAGCATAGTCTTCGTGATCTTTTAGTACTATATTCATCTCTCGCTGAAACGTTGCTGCTGCTCTTACTAATCCAAACGGCATTACTTTTGCCTGGTAAGTACCATTGAGTTGCTAACGTTGTCAGTGTTTTGCTGCTTTCTTCCAAAGGTATCCGTCACTATCCTCGGAGTAAGTCTAAACTAGTCAACCAGTTTGCTGCTCCGGCTACATATATCAGTCCATCCATGTCTTTCATCGGAAATGGAGTAGGTTTCGTTGCTGAGTTCAGCGCTCTATAGTCTACACATAATCGAATCGTTGCATCCTTTTTAGCAATACATACTATTGGGTATGCGATCTCTACTACTGATCGTTCCATCAGTCCAACATCTAGCAATTCTTTTATTTGGAGGTCAATTTCTTTACGGCAAATAACTGATATTGGATATCTATGTGGTTGCTTACGAATTACTATTGGTATAATTTCAATCCTATGCTTTCCAACTTTCGCAGTTTTCATAGATGTCACAAATCTTTGTCTGTGTTTCCATAGTAAGTCTTTCAACTCTCGGATCCAATCTATTGTTAACCATTCTGGCTTGATTGTGTTTATTGCTTTCTGAAATTACTCATCTTCTTGATCAAATTATGGAGTTTCTTCTACGTTTCCAAATTCTGCATCGCCTTCTAATATTAGATTTACTGCCGACACTTTTGCTAAATATGGACGTATTTTATTCTGGTGTATGGCTCTGATTGTACCATCTGCCAATTTCACTACAAATGAATGAGGACTTCTTTGTTTGACTATTTCAGCCGGAGCTTGTCATCTTTGATAGAGTTTATTGTGCGAATCAAGTATTAGCAGAATTACTTCATCTCCAACTACAAATTGTCTATTGGATAACCTTAAATTATGTGCCATTCTTGTTCACGTTTCTTCTTCTTGCAAAAATATTGCTGTGGGTTTAATGTCAAGTTGTAAAAATTTGTCTTCTGTTGTCCAGAAATCCTTTAAAATAGACAAAGGTCCTGTAGGTGTTCGGCCATACAGAAGCTGAAATGGTGCTACTCCCGTAGTACTGTTCGGTATCTCGCGGTATGCCCATAATATGAAGGGCATATATAGATGCCACTTTCTTCCTTGTTCCCTGATAGTGTGGTGTAGCATCTGCTTCAAAGTTTGATTAAATCTTTTCTCGATTATTCTATTCCTCAAAATTCTAATAAAAAATATACCAAAACACAAAACCAAGCCAAAACGTTTTTCTATCACTTTTTTTTTTTTTTTTTTCATTTTCTTTTCCCTGCTCGTGCGCGTGTTTTTTATTTTCTCGATTCAATATTATATTCAATTTAATAAACCATGGTATAACTTAATTTTTATTGCATATCTTATTTTTTTCTATGCTTTTAATCTCTTCTTTTTATTTACTCTTTGTGATAATTCAAATTTAGATATTTAGCTATTTTGTCTAAGAAAGTATCCCGCGGACTCTCTTGGCTATGAATTTTCCTCACGGACGTGACACCGTTATTTCCCTTATTGTTACCCTAATATTATTGCCATGATATCTCCTTTTTATTTCTTACAAAACAAACTATGATAGATTTGTAAATATAATTTGATATAGTAAAATAATATTGCTGTTAAATTTTGACAGATTGCAAAAACATCGATATATATATATATATATATATATATATATATATATATATATATATATATATATATATATATATATATATATATATATATATATACATACTAGCAGACCCGGCCACGCGTTGCTGTGACTAAGTTATACGTTGAATTATACGGCTGTAAACTATTTAGTACAGTTAAATTATTATTTACGAACAAAGACGAAAACGTTGTAGCCGATGTAAAAACCCACAGGGTTGAGATTTGAAACTTAGGTCAAAATTTGGAAGCGATTGATAAAAATTTTCGTAGTGTTGATATTAAGCACAAATTAATTTTATTGTAGGGTCCTATAAATTTTAATGGAGAAGTGATATATATTATTTCTAATGCTACTTTGGATAAAATTGCTAAAATGACTAATATATAAATTAAATTCTATTAAAATTCTATTAAAATAAAAGTATAAAAGAAACAGACGATTTTAAAATCAATTTTTATGGAGGAGTGAAATATAATATATGCTATAATGGATAATTTTACTATTAAATGACCTCATCATTTTAAATATTTTAAAGAGGGCAACAGCTGTAGTTATAAAAGGGAAAACAATAAGGCTAAACCAGAAAAATAAGTAAATTTGATAAATATTTTAAAACTTTAAAATTTGAAATCTTATGAAATATTGGACATTTAAAGTAAATACATGTATCATTTTAAATACAAAAAGATTTTGGAAAAGTTTAGTGTATTTTAACGAAGTGATGAGAAGTTTTTGAGTATGTTAAAATTTTAATAGTAAATTCAAGTCAATAAAGATGGGAAACATTGAGGATTAAGATAAGAATAATTATAAGATTTAAAAAAAAAAAAAAAAAAAACTTTTTATGTACCATGCTTTTAAATTTTAATATACTAATAATATACAAATTAAAAGGAAAATGATAAATATTCTATCATAGTTTGAAGTCAAATTTGTTTTCAAATGTCTAAATAAAATATCTGATGTAAGATACTAATATTTTGCAGCGGAATAGATTTCATTTCTGTCATCCTTGGCGAAAAAAAAAGAATATCGCCAAATTATCTGGCGAAAATATTTAATTCCTTTCAAAAATCATGGTTATTTTAACAACTTATATTAAAAGAGTAATGAATAATATGAAACAATATTTCGTACAATACATATTACATGTCATACATACGTACAATGAATAATACATATTACATTTCGTACAATGCATACATCTGGCATGTATATTTTCGTGTTACGCTTTTGATCGCCAAATAATAATAATAATAATAAAAAAAGCCAAGGGCGACAGAGTTTAAAAATTTAAAATTAAAATTTTGTCAATTTGACAGCAAAATATTTTCAATCTAACACCCGCGATAACTAATACATATCTATACCCAAATATAAGGATTAAAATCGGGAAATAAATTTCCTCGATTTTTAATAATTTCTTACAAAAAATCCAGTGGGCAATTAACATAGGAAATCTTTTTCTTGGCTGCACAGACGGTCAGTGAGTCACACTTCGCTTGCGTATAGAACTCATAGATATAGTATAGCATATATAGAATAGAGTGATCATTGGGGAGAAAAAAGTTATTCCTTTTCATTTGGGAAAAGACGACGTTTTTACCAAAATATGGCCGTCTTTCCCCGAGTGAATACACACGGGAATACATACTAATATTTTAGCAAATAAAATTTATGAATAATTTATTTGCTAAAGGGGAATGGAAGACTCCAGATACAGTTTCAAATTCATATTTCTTTCTTTCTTTTCTTTTTTTTTTTTTTTTCTTTTTTTTCTTTTTTTTTTTCAATACCACTTAATGGCTGTTTCCAAAGCTTTTATTTTTTATCTTTTTTCGGCATCAAAAATCTTTCTACGATAACATGGGGATGAGAGATCTATATATATTACTATATCTATGATAGAACTACATTAGCACTTTATCAATGTGTATAAAATCTTTAAATTGATTATGACGTCAATTTTCGTGAGATGCATAATTTAACTTTTTATAATTTTTTAACGTTCACGTTTGATTAAATGTATTTATTTTTATGTCGAAAGAAAATGAACTCGTATTTTTTTTTTTTGGCAACAATTAAATTAATGGAACTCACAGATATTTTGGAGCAACTTTAATAAAGGTCTATAATTAACAAATAATTGCAATAAAACAATATTGTGACAATAAATTGAGATAAAAACTATCCTATCTCTCAAGTTGGATCAAACTGCACACAGTGTGCAAAATTTCATCAAAATCAGTTCCTTAGTTTAGGAGTTTACCCCGGACAAACATCGTGACACGTAATTTATATATATATACAGATTAAATTATAAAGTTTTGATCAATGAAGCACAAATAAGTAAAAAACAGGATTAATTTCACTGTATTATCTTCATTATAATATGAATTCAATTTACACTTCAGTCTAAGTAACACGTGGCCGGCTATGCTAACACCAAAAATTTAAAAAGTGGAAATAATTGAATTATACGAAATTTATTAATAGGTTAAAAAGTTGAAGATTCTTTGTGTAGATGGCAGCACCAAATATATTTCAGCTTTCATTTCAACCCAGTCGAAAGGTATCGACATCTGTTAGAATCATTTGGAGTTAACAGATAATTGTGACTGTCAAATAATAACAGACAAATAATTAGCAATAAATTAAAATTGCGACTATAATTTGAGATTTAAACTATCCTATCTCTCAAGTTGGATCGAACTGCACATGGTGTGCGAATTTTATTATAATCGGTTAAGTGGTTTAGGAGTCCATTGAGGACAAACATTGTGACACGAGATTTATATATATTAAGATATATATATATATATATATATATATATATATATATATATATATATATATATATATATATATTTTTTTTTTTTTTTTAACAACCAATTTTAAAGTAGTCGACGAGTTTATATCGTTGAAATCTTTTAGGGAAATCCTTAGAATGAATAATTTATTATTTAATTTAAAAATGCATGTTTCACATTAAAGAAATATATTCTTACCAAAAATGCGTAAAAGAATATATTACTAAGCTGAGCAAAGTTCCTTTCATTTTCTAATTGCATTTTCATCTGAGAATGATTTTAAAATATTTCTCAACTGGTGACTTTTCTCAACTTCTTCATAAGCAATTGGCATTTACATTAAGAATATGATTTCTATATTTTACAGTTTTAAATTTCAAGACTATTATAAAATAAAAATTCATCTGACTATTTAAATTTTGTGTTTGTTAATAAGTAGAGTAAGTATTTCAAAATAAATTTGTAGTTTCATAACAAAGAAGAAAATTTCAATAAAAACGAATAGCTCAAAATTGTTTTAAACATTAGTTGGCTTTTAGCTATTCGTAGTTATAGTTTTTTTATATCGTTGATAGCGATACTTGAAAGTCAGATATTTTTTTTATACTGCATGCATATTATATATTGAAGAACTTATAAGGAAAATAGTCGACATAAGAGTGGAAACAATTTAGTGCCTATTTTATTATTAAATTTTCAATATAATTCAAAACAATATTGGACGCTACAAACTTAAAAAATAAAAATAAAATAGTAAAAATAAACATTGAAATATAATAAAGTTTTAAATTTTCTAAACAAATGTAATAAAACGCAAAGTAAGCAATGCAGCGTCAAGTATGTACGTGTTGTGGATATTATTGGTCTCTTGAGGCGTAAAAGTCATATATAATATTTATATAATACCGGAAACATTTTAGAAAAAAATTAGCACATCACAGCATTTGCCTGGTTAAGCGCCATCTATAATTTTGGGGTTTTCAGATTTCTTTTACCTGTATCCAATACAAATTTTCTGTTTGGCTCGAAACGAGTGCAAGATAAGCGAAACAACGCAATGCTAAAAAAGTCCGCTTACAACAGCGCCAACTGCCTTTAGTGTCTGTTTGGTAAAGTACAATCAACGGCAAAGGATCACCAGTAAACAAACACAATATTTACATTACAGAACGGAACAGGTTAGAGAAATCCCAAAGTCCCAAATTATATGTAATCGCTTAATTAAGAAAAGTAATTGTAGCACACTTATTTTTTTTTTTTTAATTTTTATGTAAAATAAATAGTTTTTATGATACTTGCTAACACAAATGAGCACCAATCGGGCGGACATATTGTTTACAGACTTATTTTCTACATGCTTTTCCAACCGATATAGGCATTTCACGCTGCTTTAGGCGGACGTTTCTTTTAGAACATTCCAACAAAGTTGTAATGTGTTTATGACTTTTGTTTGTCAGTTTGCCTTTTCGACTAGCCTTCTTGTATAAATACATAAATAGTATAAATATCACAACTGGTTTGTGTACAGGGATATGTTGATGCATTGCGTTTTATGACAGGCATTTTTATAAAAAATATTCAAATAACTTTGTACTGCACAAATCATAACGAAATTGACATTTATTATTCATGTACTAAAATAACTCTTTCTATATAATATGATATGTTTAGCATTAAGATTCGCAAGGTTATTCAACATTAAGGGCTATAAATGGAAATTCTTGGAATGATATTTTCGTTTGTGTTACGCTTTTTATCTCTTTCCAACAATGTTTAAAAGTGATTATGAATTTAATTTGTCTAACTGTTTGTCTTTGTGTCATTTTGTGTATTCATTGTGTGATCTCGTAAAGAAAGTACATTGAGGGTTAAATGACGCAACGACTGCTTACAACTGGAAATGGTTATCATCTACACGAGTTGCATGATTTTTCATTCTAGTTTAAATTTACGTCTTGACGCTTATCTCGCAATCGTCTTGATCCAAATAAAAAGTATAGTCCATCATCAGACGAAAAATTAGACACAATTGTCTAATCATAAATCTGTAATGCACAATGCTATAAAAATGAAAAAAGAAACTAAGAAAAAAATATTAGTTAAAAATCCTAGTAACATGAAACAAATATAAATATTAATAAATGTAAACATTTGTGAAAAAAAAAGGGGGATAAGGAAAAAATGTTCTATGAATATCTTTCAAAAATTGCACATGAAAGTCTAAAAAAAATATCATTAAATAAGTATTTGGAGCTTTTAAAGATATAAAAATCTTTATAAAAATCCGAGTCGGAAGGAAAACAGAAGAGAAAATATCATTAGGCATAGAAAAAGTGAAACAATGGCTATGAGTCTAGCAATAGTAAACAATTAAAGGGAAAATTATTTTGATTAATTTATTTAACCAAACATTTTATTTTTGTAATTAAATTAAAAAATAAATTGAAAATTTAATAAATAATATATATATATATATATATATATATACTGTGAAATCCCGAAAGTACCCCCCCCTTTTTTTTTGAAAGGCAAAACGGATAAATTTCAGGTGGGGGAGTTATAATCAAGATTCTTTAAAAAAATTATTTAAAAAAAATGAAAAAAAGGGAGGGGGGGTTATATTCGATGGAGGGGGTACTTTCGGGATTTTACGGTACTTAAATTAAAATATTAAAGACTATCATTTCTTACATTAAAGGTAAATTAGTTAAATAAGAAATAAAAATAAAATTAGTTAATAGAAATAAAATAAGTTAAATAAAATATAGTAGTATAATAAAAAATATTAGTTAAATAGAAATAAAATTAGTTAATTAGAAATAAAATTAGTTAAATTAGAAATAATATATAAATATTAAAATTTAATTCAAACACACCATTAATAAAAACCACGAATTAAAGTTTTAAAAGAAAAAATATACATAAGCCTACTACCTTATACAAAAAAGAAGATTACAAGAATAAATTGGCTAAATTTAATAGTCTTCATCGGAAAATCCGTCAAAATCATCTTCAATGTCTTCATCTTCCATCCTAATTAAATTCAAAACCGTAAGTGCGCCCGAAGATTGGCTATAGCTTTGTCGGATGGAGAAAAAAAAAGGGGGGGGGGGTACTTCAGGATAACGGAGAAATTTCACTTTCAGCGAAAAAAAAGGGGAGGGGTTATATTCGATGGAAGGTTACTTTCGGGATTTTACGGTATATATATTTAATGCAAAAAAATGTGCATGTTTTATAGTTATACACTTCTATCTACAATATTTATAATTTTCTAAAACTTAAAAAGTAAATTTTAGCTTTGTTTTTAATCATATAAATAAAGCAAAGAGTTTGTCGGGAACACATCTGGGTGGACCACTCCTATTTTTGATTGGTCTAGATTTAACTACTTTGGTGATGAAAGTTGGCCCTTTTTTTAGTAAAAACTGATGAATTTTTTTAAAAGGTACTGCATTGATGTTATACTTTTTAAAAGAGCTCAAAAAATTGTTCATTTTTTTGTGTGAACACTATATATATCAAGTTCTTAAAGGTATTACGTTGCAAAGTTTTCTTTTAATTAATTAAAATATGAAAATAAATATTAGTTATAATTTAATAGTTGCCCCCCCCCCCAAAAAAAAAAAAAAAAAAAAAAAAAAAAATCCGAGTTTTTTTTTTTTTTTTTTTTTTTTTGACTAATTTTTTTTGAATATTTTTTTTTTTTTGATAAATAAATTTAATTAAACGTGAACATTAAAAATTGTAAAAAATTAATTATGCATCCCACAAAAATTGACCTCATTATGACTTTAAAATTTTCTACACATTGATAAAATGCAACAGAAAATTAAAAAACATGGTATATAAAAAGTTTTTTTTTTTTTTTTTTTTTTCTTATAATTATTTATAATTATGTTGCCATTTCCGCGATGAGTTGATATAGGTATCACAATACCACAAGTAAACATTTTGGCGCGAAACGTCCGAGCTACTTCAGTGTCAAATTCCAAATTCCGCCAAGAGGTCCAAGCTTTTTCAGTGTTTTTGCACAATATTTCTCAATTTCATTTTACATATGCGAATGGGAAAAAAACGAAAAGTATATTTTTAAATTGGTCTAATTATACAAAATATCTCCATGTAAAATATTATGCGTTTTCCGTTCTGTTTATAATAATAAAAAAAAAAAGACTATTGCAGTTTTTCCTGTGTTATTGACATTTCTATAAATTAAATTAAATTAAATTATCCAGTACCAAGACATTGCGGTAAAGAAGTCTCTGCCGAAGTCAGCGAGGGCCCAAATCGAAGTTTTTAAGCAATTCCAATGTATTTTCTTTTTAGTTTTAATTTGTAGAACGGTACAGAAAGAAAAAAAAAAAAAAAAAAAAGATTAATTTTTTTTTTTTTAAATTCATTTAAATATAGTAACCAGCGAAGCGGACAAAGCCTGCTAGTTATTAAATAAAGTAAAAATAAAGAGAACCTTTAAAAAAAATCTAAACATCTTATTTTTACTTTATTTTATATTTAAAACGATGCTACACTTTTTTTTTTTTAAACTATAGAAATTTAAAAAATGTTATAGAAAAATAATGGCTTTTAAATGTTTTACATAGGGATGTAATTACTATCCAAACAAATAGATGGTTCAACATTTCAGAGATGTAATGGTGCTGGCGCTGGTGTATTTTGTGAGTACTTTGCTTTTAACAAAGCCCTTAGAAGTGATACTACAAGTTTCAATGAAGAACTAGAGAATATTTTTATTGCCCCGAAAGAAATTATAGTCTTAAAACGAAAATTCACTAACCTAGTTATCCTATGAGATTCAGGCCATCTCCAATTATAAAGTTTGTAATTATAAACGCCTTTTCGACTGTAGGTCTCTTTTAAAATCACTTGCTGATTTTGTGGTGTTGCAGTGTGGTTCCCTCCCACTTTGGAGTGGAAGGTAATGAAAGAGCTGATTACCTCGCAAAGAAAGTTACTTCTGTTTTGCAAAGACCAAATCTTCGTTTGATATTTCATTCTGCTAAACTTCGAATCAAAGTGGCATTTGAGAAAAGATCAAAATTGGATTTGGCTACATTAGCCAGAGAAAAGGCCTGCGAACATCTCTGTGATATTGGAACGTGTATTCAGGACCTCCCACGAAGTTCTACTGTTGCCACTTTCTGTCTTTTAACAGGATACGATTGTCTTAATGCCTATCGTTTTGGAATTGGACTAAAAGACTCCCCGGTTTGTTGTCTGTGTGACTGTGGATCCTCAATGGACATATTACACAATAGCGCGTGTTTTCCACTTAAAGGTTCTAACTGTATTGTTCAAAAATATCTGTAAAAGCCTGGTATTTGTAGTAAATAAATAAACTATCCAAACAAATTGAATAATTAGTTCAATCAATACAGCTTCTTGAAAAATCATAGTACAGGATTCTGGGGCTATTAAATTATTAAGAGCAAACAAATCTTCGAAATATACGACAATATCTTTAAATCTGGATTTTAAACATTAACCATCACACTTTTTTCTTCGACCATTACTTGTTATTATCTTTCTGTACTGGAAATAAAATTTCAGCTGCTCTTTAATATTAACAGGTTAAAAGCGATTTTATAAAATATAGATACTGAAACGAAAACACAAATTCATTTAATTTTCATTTAATAATTATATGTTATTATTACGTTTATTATCTATAATTACTGCAAGTTTCAACTTGGTACAGTCATTTTTTTTTTTTTTTTTTTTTTTTTTTTTGTAAAACGTACGTTATGTTAATATGGAAATACTGGTAGAGTTGCATTTTAATTTGTAACTCAGTATTCCATGGCCGTACCATGTTGAAACTTACAGTAATTATAGACAATAAACGCAAGAATAATATATAATTTTAAAAAGAAAATTAAATATGTACTTTTTGATATATGGAAGGTCAAATGTTAAAATGTTTGACCTTAAAATAAAATATTTTAAAAATATATACATGTGATATATCATTGAAAATCCTGTATTATAAGCTTTCTAATGACACCAATGTTATATCTCTAAATTAATTAGGGAATAAAATATGCGTAAACCTTACGCTATTAAATTATGAAAATACTGATAGAAGGTTGCAATTTAATTTATAATTCTGCACCCCATGGCCGTCTCATGTTTAAATTTACAATAATTATAGATAATAAAAGTAAAAATAACGTATAGGTTTTAAAAGAAAATTAAATATGTACTTTTTGAGATATTGTAGTTCAAAGGTCAAGATGTTTGACTTTAACATGAAATTTTTTTAAAATATATGCATGTGATCTTTTGCATTTTTTACCCATTTTGTAGGATCATCATGTACATCAAAAACTAAAAGAGATAGGGACTAATTAATTGATATACATTTATTTCTCAACAGGACAAGTAAATGAGCTCATTTTCATGAAAATCTGAGGGGTCAGATTCAAAATGCTGTTTGTGTGTGTGTGTTGATTTGACATGGAATGACACTTTCATGTTGCTCATTTATTGTGTTATTTTCTTATATTGCAATAATATGTATAACATTTTTATGGGTTTCCATTATTGGAATAACAAGATGATTATCGTTATTTATCCTTTTCAAATTAAATATATTTTAAAATGAAGGAATACGTGGGTGTTTAATGACAGGAATTTGAAATTTTTTGTAAAATAAATAGAAATCTTATAGCTCTACATCTTCATTTCTATATTTTTCATTTTATATATTTATGTTAATAAATATTAAAATAATGTTGAATAAAAAACACTGAATAACAAAAAGGAATGAGAAAAATAATCCTGTTTTTAATATATATTAAATCAATAGTATTGTACATAAATAGATTCTTCAGAAAAAACAAATGAAAATAATGTATATTAGTTAATATTTTATTCAAACAGTGGATTTAAACAATACGCATTCCAAAAACATTTTCAGTCACAAATATCCCTTTTTCTTTGAAAATAAATCCGACTTATACTTTAAAAAAATGTATGTACGTTGAACAAAGGAAAAAAAAATACATCTTCAATTTGTAAGTTGGAAAAATCACTTTGAACCTACCCATATAATAAAACTAAGTTTTTAAAAAATACTTACAGATATTCAATAACCCGATATCATGACAACAAAACTGCTTTCGTCAAAACGACAGTTCTTGATAGGTTTTATCTAAAAAACGATTTGAGACCTCCATTAAACCTATAGGCGTTATATTATTTTCACATTTTCTTTTACTTTCAGAAAAAAAAGTGCTATATTTTATCCATATTGCGTATGATATCGATATCTTATTTTTCATCCGTAAAAATTTACTTCGAGAAAAACGGGATTTTGATATGAGGAGAAAAAAAAATATAAATAAATAAATGACCCTTTGTATAAGTGAGTTTTTTGCTGGAACAATTCAAATAATTTTTTTTCTGAAATATAAGATCAGTAAAAAGAAGAAATAACTTTTTTTTTTTTTTTTTTTTTTTTTTTTTTTATTCAAGAACACTTACGTCAGTGAAGAAATAGTTAAATACCAGAAAATATAAATTTCTTCTTGTGTAATAACGACACATAGAAAAATTTTCTCTTTCTCAGTGAAAATTAACATTATATGCATGTTAAATGAAGTGAGAAAATGAGAAAACATAATGGTTATGAGCCGAAAGCGGTCTATTTTTCAATAATACACTATAATTTATTTATAAAATATTGAATTTTTTCTTGTTTTACTACAATTTTCTTTCATATTTTCTTTAAGCATTTCTTTCATATAAAGTAGTTTTATATACAAATTAAAATGTTTCATAATTATATGATTTAGTGTAAAGGATGGTCATAATTCAACTGACAGTCCTCACAGTGGTCTGTAGCACAATCTAATTGCAAGAAAGCACCAAACCTTGTTGGAAGACAAAGCTAGGCAGGAGCAATGCATTCCGAAAAAGAAATGTCCCAAAATTGCCACAAAGGGAATATGTGCTGTTCTTTTTCTAACAAGGAGACATTCAAAAGGTGTCGTCTTCAAAAAATACTGAAAAAAATATATGTGATTCACCAGAAAGTGAAATAATTATCGGCTGGAATGAATCACAGCGACCACGAAAAATTATCAAAATTAACCATTTTTTGGCGATTTATCGCTGTTAGGCGATACGTTCGCTAGGACAGAGATTGCACTGAAGGAACAGAACCGTTTTTTGCTTCTCCTCCGAGTACTCAAAATCAATCGCCTAACAGTGTGAAATCACCAAATATGCTTAATTTTGATTATTTTTTGTGGTCGCTGTAATTCATTTCAGCCGACAATTTTTTCACTTTCTGGTGTTTTAAGAAGAGCAGAATCACATATATTTTTTCAATATTTTTTGAAGACGACACCTTTTGAATGTTTCCTTGTAAGTAAAGCTTTTTTTGCAACTTATGATTTAAAATTCATGATTGTGCACGTGTTTTAAGCACTGTTTTTGTACCCACTTATTATTATTATCATATTTTATTTTTAACTGGAAATATCGCAATTTTTCATTCCCTATTTTCTATTGCACAGCCTCCACTCACGTATTCCCCTAATAATAACGTTTGGATTTTTTTATTATTATTATTATTATTATTTGTCTCTTATCTAATTTAATCTTCATAGAAACTTTGGTGCCATTTTTGCACTTACATCGCCCTACATTGAAAACAAATATATATATATATATATATATATATATATATATATATAACTTTCCTCTGGAACGAATAAGTTCCTAAACTACAAATAAAAATTTCCGAACTATGCGTATAAAATAAACAGATAACCAGAATAAACGAAATGATGGAGAATTTCTAATCTGCACTTTTCTAGATTGTGAAACGATATTGCGAATATTATTACAATTATTAATCCTTTGCACTACGTGCAATTCTCGTTGATTTATTAGAATTCGCATTTATTTACAGTGATTTTTAATTGAGATGGACCCCACCATAATATAGGAAAACGGTCTAGAATTCTAATAGGAATTTTTAGAACTCACTAGCAAAGGGAGCTAGAATTTATAAGGATGACGTGGAACTACTATTATTAGAGTCACAATTTTGATTCTAGATATCAGTCACATAATTTTTTCTCAGTGTACAGAACGTTGTAGGCACTGTCAGTTTAATTATGGCCACCCTGCATATCATTGTACTATTAAAGGTTTTCTCACTAAATGTATAAACCTCAACTTCTAAAAGCTAATATTGGATGTCAGTTATATTTTAATAAATTAAGAGTGATTTAAAAATATTTTTGTGCAGTTGATTGAAAAATATATGTCAGAATAATGAAAAAACACTTATTTTCCCCCCCTCAAGCACTTCGAGGTCATGACAAATTGTGGACCTGTGTAAACCAAAATCGGAACCCCTTCAAAACAATCGCAACGTCTTTTACATCGTACAAATAATCAGTCGTATGTAAAATGCATAAATAATATTTTCGAGGATAAACTTTTAAATATATATATATTTACATTTTTAATTACTATTAATGTTATACTGATACACACAGTACAAGATGGAACGGCTTTATTCTGCTGATTCCCCATTATATTGTGCTTGATAGGCGACAACAACAGCAAAAAAAAAAAAAAAAAAAAAAAAAAAAACCCTATAACAAATTTAATTACACCAAACAGAATGATGACACATAAATTTAGCAGTAATAGATACACGAAGTTGACGTTGGTTGACCCAAGGCCAGAGAGTTCACTATTTAGGCTCCAGATTAGCTAGCAGAATTAGAAAAAGCAAAATATATCCAAAAAGGAAATTCTATTTTCGAGAACATTTAGTATTTTTTAAAGAAAAACTTTATACATGTACCAATCGCCAGTCTATTTAAATTTTCAGTAAAATAAAAACGAATATTTTGTAATTTTATATTAAGGGGGCCCCTGAATATTTAAGGCCCTTAGGTAATGTTTGATTTATTCATGCTATAAGAAAAGCCTGCTCTCAGGGCCAACTGGCTGAACAAATAATATCTGCTCGTGATGATGAAGGCGACAGCGGGTTGTTTTTATCATCAGCAGTGTTGCTAACTGTAGGGATTTGTTCTATGTATTTTCAGATTTTTTTTCTTTTTTTTCAGGATTTAGAGACTGATTTTGAATTTGTAGAGACTTTCTTTTCTTTTTTTCTTTTTTCTTTCTTTTTCTTTCTTTTTTTTTTTTTTTTTTTTTTTTTTTTTTTCTAAAGGGGGGGGGGGTTAATTTTGTAAGAAATTTTGGGGATTGTGCGTGGATCATGGTGTAATTCCCCCCTCTTTCACTTAAGTAGAGACTTTTAACGTCAGTCTAAACACATTTTGAACTGCCAGTGTTTGAGTTGGTAAATTGGCAATACTGATCGCCCGTCGCCAGTAATGAACAAAGCTTGTGTAGAAAAGTCTGATATTAGACAGCAAAACGAAGAATATTTCTTCTAAATATAAATAATTAGACCCTTGTATATATGTAAATAATATTTTTGTCATATGCAGTATATTTGTTAAATTATCATGTTCAATATTTATCTTTTTTTTATTAATAAGAATAATTACTAAAATATGTAATTATCCACAACGTTGTAATCGATGAGAAGTCTATTCTGTATGTCTACCCTATAATGAAAAATTTAACAATGTAAATCAATATTATTGTATTGTCTCAAGATTTCAACTTAATGGACTTTTCTCAAAAATTCAGTATAATATAATAAAGTTTAAATTAATCTTGAATAATTAAAAAAATAAAATAAATAAATAAAACTTGACTACACCGATATTTAAACACTGTATTTACTTTAAAATGAGATAAATCTTTTTACGTGTATCACAAAAATGTTTGATTTTACCAAAACCGGTAATAAAACGTTAAGCAAATGTCATCTACTGCTTCCTTTTAAACACGTAAAAAAAGTTCAGTTTTACAATTTATTCTTTTAGCTTTAAGTAATTAGAATTTTTTTGCAAAACCTGAAAGTATTTAAAAAAAACAATGCGCTAAAAACTGGTGTTAAAAGTTTTTGAATTAAAAACTTTGTATACACACATCATAATGTACAAAAAGACTCTCATCAGGCAGCAATAACAGTAGAACAAATCCGGATAAAAAATGTTCGCATGAGTGCGGCATGTTGCAGTAGTTCCCACTTCCATACTGCATTATCACATTCTTTTATCGTCTAATTAATAGTTGTACGATTATTTAGACTCGAAACAATTGTTACGGGTTTTCTCTACAAATAAATCGACGTAATTCTTTATTTATAAGTAAATGTTATTTTCGAACATATGCAATAACTTTTTACGCAATTTTTATTGCAGTATTTATTAGAGTGTGTCTGTGTTGATGATTGTGCTTATGATAGATTTCAAGGATTTATATTCACACGAAACATTTTTCATAATGATGTTTAACACATTAAAATATTTATGGAAATGTAAACCAATTTTTACCTTTATAAATCAATTTTTACTCAATACAGTTTCAAAAGAAACACAAAATTTCATTTTAAAACGCTGTTATAATGTCACATATTTACAATGTTTGTCAACGTCTCGTAAGAGCAATGAATCTGTTTCCTGTATTAACATACTTGAGGCAGAGCCGCATTTAAGAATGGGGCGATCTGGGCAACGGCCCATTTCAGCTAAAAATTACAAAATTTCAGCTGAAAATTAGGTCTACTAAGATTGGCTAATAGTTTTTTTTTTTTTTTTTTTTTTTTTTTTTTTTTTTACTGATAAAAAAAAGAAAAAAAAAAAAAAGCGAGATGACAAACTTGATAACTTTTCATCCGTGGAAACCTGGCAATTTTTGATTTTAAAGGAAAGTTTTCAGAGCAGAGAGAGGAAAATAATTTTATCGCTGCAATTTTTTTTTCCTTGAGGCTTTATTTGCTTTTTAATAATAGTCATGTGTTTTCCGCAGTGTTCTTAATATAAGTGCATCATCTATTACAGATGTATCCAATTTGCGCTCTCCGGGCCAAATTCGGCTCGCCCAACAAAGTTTTGCGAATCACGATGGAATTCAGAATTTTAAGCAATGCTATTATGCAGTTTTATGCAATTATGCAGTGCAAAAGCTAACAAAATTCGTTATCGCTCTTCCAGATGAAAAGGATATTAGGTGATATGATATTTGTGGGATATATTTATTTTATTTATTTATTTTATTTTTTATTTATTTATTTATTTATTTTGTAGTATAAGATCAGCTATACATGTATTAGGGTTTCCTCGAACTCACTTTTTTCAAGAAATATTTCACCACTCTTCTTTAAAATAAACTTCTTAAACACATATGGTTATTTTATGACAAAATTTCTATTTAAATTTAGTTATATTCAATATTAATGGCAGCAGTAACCTAGCATGTGTATGTATATATACACACAGAATGCGGTCTACCTAAATGAAATACATTTGCAACGTGGCCCTCTAGGTCTTTTGAGTTTGATAAGCCTGATTCTATCGCATACTTTTAAAATTTATAAATTTTAAAACAGGATGTTTGAATTAGCCATTTTCAACAAATTTTTCGTTGCTAATTTAATTTTTGAACGTTAATCATATAGTTTTATTTGTTTTATAATTTTTAAACGTTACTTATTTTACATAATCTTTTTATATTTCAAACTTTTGGTTGTAAATTTTCTCATGTTCTTTTGTCGACGTATTTTTTTTTCCCCTTGCATTCACGTTATTATTATTATTATTATTATTTTAATACAAATTTTAATTTATATTTTATTTTGCTGATTCTCAAAAGAGATCTGATAGAAGAAAAAAATCGGGTGAACAGTGACAAGATAGGTATCTTGCAGATGCTCAAAGGTCAGCGGCTAGAATCATTCTTGATTACTTAATAGGTAAGAGAAGTTCTTCATTTCGGAAAATTTTGGAAAATCCCCAAATTAAGCAAAATAAGGTCCCGAATGTAAGGTTGATGTCTGAAAACATTGTCTGATTTATAAAAAGTCACAGTAGACCTGACTGCACAGTTATCATTTCTGGATTATATAAGAAATATGTTAACTCGAGAGAAGTCGTGTCATCTTTTTATAACGCTAGTAGTCGCGTGTCGGTCTTTTTGCCGCCGCTGTTCAGTGTTGGGGGAAAGCCGAAAGAAAGCCAATAGAGAAAGATGAAGTGCCTTTAATTCCCGCGATGTTTTCCCCGCAAAAATCTAACTTGTCTGAAAAACCGAAAATAGGGAGAAAAATGAATCAACGTTAGTGATCGCGTCGCGGTCAAATGGACCGATTTGAGAAGTAAAATAATTTTAACTGCTCAAAAAATAACAGGAATGACTTGAAAACATACTATGTTAGAGAACATCCACCCACGGTCAGGTACACAGAGTTTCCTCACTTTAATTTTAAGGGGTGATCTGCAAGAGAAATTTATAAGCGATGGGCGGCAAAAAGACCGATATACGACTACTAACGGATTAATGAAGCTTTTACACATGCATTTACAATTGAATAATTTCATATATAGCGGTGAATACAGGCCAGTTTATATTTTGGCGCTTATATTAAGGGAATTTACTAACGTACATTTTCCCTAATTCTAGCTAACTACAAATTTTGATGAAAAATTTGTAAATTTTTCGAGGTGTTTATAATAGTCTTTAGACCAAGCATTCGTACGGGTCCCCAAATTGATTTGTACTTCCCCTCAGATGAAAGGTTCTTTGGGCCCGGGATACAATACAAGAAGAAACTTAAGAACCAGTATAAGCAAAGCGTCATGAACATGCTCAAAGAAAGTTAATAGAAGACAGGAAGAAACTATTAAACAGTGAAAAAATACACAGTACAGATGCTCAACGGACAGTGGTTAGACAGTAAGAGGAATCTGAAAAGGCATAAACCAGGCGTCAAGAACAGGCTGAAAGGAAAGTTGTTCGAAGACGAGAAGAAACTTATGAACAACAATAAGGTATTTCGTGTAGGTGCTCAAGAGACAGAGGCATAAAGAGAAGAAAAACCAAAGATCAGGTACAAGCCAGATGTCAAGGACATGCTGAAAGAAAAGCTCGTCAAAGGCGAGAAGAAATTGAGCAACGGGATGCCAGGTTATGTGCTGTTATTCAATGGACAGCGATTGGAAGACAAGAAGAAACTAAAGAGCAATCTCATATTTGAATTGAAAATGATGCCAGACATCATATAGATTGAGAATTGAATGCTGCTAATTGGATCCTATATGAATTTTTCGATCATCCTATTTTCGATTATGCTTTTCAATGTATTGACAGCATAGCAGGACTGATAAATGTTTCTGTAAATTGCAATGTATAACAGCGCTGTATAACAGCGCCACCTGCTGAGCGATTGGTTAAAAATTAATAGGCATTGTTCGATTCCCACCATCCAGTCATATTCGATTCTTAACATAATCGAACTCCGCACTCAATGGCACTTTCGATTTAACTGTTTTCATCTTAACTTTACTTTTTTCTGTTCAACAGGTACGAACATCTCAACTCTACTCGAACAGAAACCGAAAAGAACAGTTTATTCTTTTTCATCCGCACGGTAGCTTGCATGCTATCTTTCGCATTATTCACAATTATTACTTCACATTATTATTTTCGCATTATATTGTTTATGTTAAATATTCAATCGCAATGTTTCAGCACAACTTATGTTTTCAACGCATATTCATTTCTGTGTATTGTATGTTTAATATAGTTTTGGTTTGTGAATGAAAGAACGAGTATTTATTATTATCTTCTCATCAAATTACAGGCACTAAATGTCAATGAACATCTATATGAAAATTTAGATCCAATTTTGTGCAGTAGGTCCTAAGATGTAGCTTTCTCATTAATTATGGGAATCGCTATTTAGCAGCATCACCTGTAGAGCGATTGACACCAGATGTTGGTAGGCACTAACTAAGGTCGAGGTACATCTGCATGTAAGTCTATATGTAATTCTGCGCAGTAACTCATAAAGAAATATAGCCATCCATTATTTTGTGAAAATCGATGTATAGCAGCTTCATCTGTGGAGCGATTGATACGAAGTGTTGATAGTCACTAATTTAAGTCAATGTGCATCTACATATACATCAATATGAAATTCTGTGCAGTAGTTCCAGAGATATAATCTTCCCTTAAATTGTGCAAATCTATGTATAACTGTTATGTGATTGACATCAAAAGTTGATAGGCACTAACTTAGGTTAAGGTGCATCTATATATAAATTCACACGCAATTCTGCGCAGTTATTTTTGAGATACAGTAGTCATTTTTTTCCCCATACAGTCAGATAGACATTTTCGAAAAATGGTCAAATCGTGTTCTGAACCTCTCAAAATGTCTAAATCCATCGGAAATCGGAAGTTTTTTTTAATCCAATATTTTTTTTTATTGAATATAGAATACAGTGTTTTGAATATAGTGTTTTCTGCAAATTTTGAAAATAGCCTCCAAAAAGTATTTTTAAATTTATATTTTTACGTACATTTAATGATTAAAAACATGTATACTCCAAAGTTTAAATTTTTAACTATAACCGCAGCTTGTTAACCGAGTAATTCTAAACAAAGTTTTTAAAAGAAGAATTTTGTTTCAAAAGATAAAAAAATTCTAAATTTACAAAGACAGTAAAATTTTCCAATAAATCAAAGATATATTAGAAAACACTCAGAATCAGTTTTTAAATGGAATTGTACATTTTGTATAGAAAATTTTAACTTTAGAAGAAATTTTAACTTTGTATAGAATTTCTAACTTTAAATTTTTATGTTCTTCTAGTAAATTAAAAATGTTTGTTCTTCAAGTTTTGAAATTTTTATTTACAACTAAGTCTTTGAATATCGGAATATTTCCAACCAGAAGATTAAAAATTTAGAATTTTATCTCAAGTGAAAACATAAATTATATTATAATTTTACAAAGACGGTAAAAATCTCCAGCAAATGAAAAATAATAGAAGACTTTACAGTTAAGATTATTCTTCATTAGAAACTACAAGGCATTTATTTTATGTTAAAGTTTTGGAAACATTTCAGAAAGGTAAAATTATTCACAATTAATTTCTGAAATAAAATTGTTATTGTTTGTGTGAAAAATTACTAAACATTCATTATAGTTATCAAAGAATTATTATTATTATTATTATTATATATATATGTGTGTGTGTGTGTGTGTATACTTTTGAAATATATCATTTATAAATATTATAAGTTTTTAACTTCAGAAAGTTTTTTTTTTCTAATTAAAAATACTTAATATTTAAAAAAATTTAGTGATTCTATGATTTTATTTCATTGAAAATTTCAACGTGGTAATGCCTCTATAAATAAAATGTAAAACCGTGTCTGGACGTAAAACCTATTCAGAAAAGTAAATATATGTTGTTGTTGTTGTTTCTTATGCCACTCGGAAATTCCGAGTCCCCGTAGTGGAACTAACCGGTTTTAAGGCAGGAGGGGTGCGTCATTCCGTTTTTTAGAGGAGCACCCACTAGTGGGAGGAAGTACGTCTTAGCTCCAGAAGCTGGCGATACATGGCAGCACCAGCAAACAACAGGAACTCAAATTTTGATCCGGGACAAGGCTGAGTTAAAACCCATGTTCCGGTACCCCCAGAGGTATAATTTTTGATGGGAACTTGGAGGACTTTGCAACCACGACGGAATTTAATGTGCACCAGGTAAATATATGACAATCCTATCCTAATGTGACCTATATGACAATATTAAAAACGCCAAAATTTACATATAGCACTTTTGGTACTGACAATGTTAAAAACAACAAATATAGAAAAAAGAATTCCCATACTGCACTTTCGGTAGCTTTACGTACACTGTTAAAAATTTCTGTAAATTTAATGTAAATATTTATCCAGAATCTCTGTAAATTTACAGTAATTCTTAGTTAAAAGTGAATAATAGAGATTCTCAATCTTTATTCTGTATTTTTACGTAATTTTATTATTTCATTTTTTAATTAAAATTAAAAATGACTGTTTCCACTTTAGATAAAGCATTCCAAGTCCGAAATATATTCTCAACGATAATTAATTAAATTAATATTAGTTATTAAAATGAATGTATAAAATAAGTTTTTTAACATCTCCGTTTGATTTTCTCTGTAATTTTACATAAGACTTAAGATAATAGATTACACAGAGTTTTCTGTTAAAATTTTTAACAGTGTATACCGTAATCAGTGCAGAATAGCAAGACCGATTATTTCTCCTATATGTAAACAAGAAAGCAGATTATAGAGCAGGATTTGAAGCCAATAGAGCTGGGGGATTATAGAGGTATTACCCAACAGGAAAATTGGGATAAAATGCTGGATTTAAATTGTAGGTGAATATCAAGAAAAAGTAGGTTTTATACAATACAAGAACACTTTGCATGCTTTGTTGTTTTACTGTATTTAAATGATAAAAAAAAAGAAAAAAGAAAAGAATATCGATTTTCACTTTATAAACAAAAACTATAAAACATATTCACTGAAATCGCTCAGAAACTTCATTCAGGTCCCCACTGCCCTTTGCAGCGCCTTCCTCACCCACAATATTGTCGTATTCTTATTGCCTGTGACAACCAACGCCTTGCACGATTAACCATAAAATGACAACAGTTTCACTCTAAATACAATCCTACAATACGTTTTGAAGTTTATTTCGATGTCAAAATGAAAACAAAAAATGATATTATCAAGCATAAGAGGTATTACGTTCTTGTAAATGATTAGGCCTGCAAGTTATTTTTAATGAATTAAACTTTGATTACTCTTCTAGCAATGCATGGCAATGGACAATTTGTTGATTTCGTATTTTTGAATATAACCCAAATGTTCTTTTAGACGAAACTTGAGTTTGTGCTTTGGCTAACCAATATATGGTAGCATACATTGACAAGGGATCATATAAACACACATAGAATTATGAACATTACTATATGATGCCACGATATATAATACTGGCATCACCAAAGAAAGTAAACGTTTAAAGGCATAAATGAAGAGTAATTGAAACGTATTTAAATCTAGTCGAAAATGATTGAGGCGTTATTTGTTGTAGAAAGTATAAAAATTGAACTGCGGTATTCCTTCATTATAGAAAAATTATAATTTCCATTAAAAATATTTACTTCGAACCTAACCTAAAAATTATACAGGACTTACTTTTGCGACTAAAGATCATATATAGAGTTATAATCATTATCAGTTGAGAAAAAAGGAATTCGTTAAAGATTAAAATTGAATATATATATATATATATATTTGCATTAATTTTTTTGCTAATTTTGCCTAAGTTTTAAAGAGGGTATTATTTTGACATTTTTAAATTCTTTTAAAATATAATGAATGTTTAATTGCATAAACTTCGGTGGAAGTTTCCTTGTTCAGACTCAAAAAAGTTTTTCATATATGTATATTTGTGGTTTTGTGGGTCTGTTTATCTGTAAGTGCCACGATAGCGGCTGCAAATTAGTGAATATGCTGATTGGTGCATATTGGTGAATGTGTTATAATTTTCAGATTGGTGAATATGTTCATGCCGCCATACAAAATTAGTCATATGTTTCTTGTACGTATTCTGTTTCTAGTCCTTTTACAGGGACACGCCAAAGTTTTTCTTATCATTACGGACTCTAGATTGAATTTGTGTGTATCGCTATAACCGGTCATAAATATTACCTATTGGATCGCAAACTGGTACACATATTCATGTGCTATACAGAATTAACTCTACATATTTTGATGCGTATTTTGTTTGTAGTTCCCGCACAGAGATATACTTATATATATCATTGCTGCGTATGGATACGATTTGTGTGTATAGCGGTAACGGCTGAAAAAAAACTACCCAGTTGACTTGAAAATTGGAACACAAGTTTATGAGGCGTACAAAATAAGCTGTACATTTTTAATATGCAATTTGTTTATGGTTTGTATACAGGGATACATTAAATTTCTACCTAACATTAGGACCTACTGACAGAATTCATTTATCATTATACTGACTGAACTCATTTATCATAGTTACTCTGCATTCAACATAGCGAAATTAATATTCATTGTTAAGATACTTCAAAGCATGTTTTCTGTATTTGAAAAAAAAAAAACGTGTTCATACTGTTAATAATTAATATACAGTGCCACACAAAAGAGTTCTTGTAACGTTATGAAGACATCTAAATGTATAATTTGGTACAAGTACTTATGAGTTACATCGAATTACTTTCATAGTTCTTATTAATGTTTATAATGTCTGTGGCTCGTTTACGCATACCCAAAATAATTTTTCACTGTTACTGTTTATAGAATTGATTTTCATTTAAGAACATTTTAAAGTGGTTCACTCCATTCAGTATACCGAAATTAACACGGGACATTAAGATGTTTAAAGACAATGTTTCTGTAGATAATGGAGGGTATAAAATATTATTAATTAGTTTACAGGGTGCTATTCGAGTGCTAGCAATAATTCCTATATATCAAAAAGTACACTTAATACTGCTTTGTAAAATAAATCCTTGTCGAGCCATGTTCTTAGTCAATATAAGAACAGGATTCGTCAAGAATTTATTTAACAAAACCGTATTAAGTGTACCTTTTTATATAGGAATTATTGCTAGTGCTCTAATAATTTTGCTGCCAATAGTATGTATTTAGATAATCATTTTTCATTTCCAAGAAAAGTAGAATAAATTTTTACTATATAACTTTATTTAATTTTCGAAATTTAGTGACTTCATTTTAAACAATTCAAACATTTAACATTTATTTAAAAGTAAATTGATTTATATTTATTATCATTATTATTATTTTATTTATTTATTTATTTAATTATTGGATTAATATTTCTTGTTAAACAGATTTATTTATTGCATTTATACGTTTCTGAAACTTTTAATCATAACTACGATGATTTAAATTGATTATTAAGGAAATCGTTGGTTAGAGAAGTCTAATCCGACAAATGGTTGGTTTAAAATTTCCAAAAATCGTTCATGTTATTTTGGGGGAGCAATGTATCATATTTTTCACACTTTTTGTCTTAACATCATATTTTAATTTTTCATTTTCAATTTAAAAATATTCACTTTCTTTTTCTGAAATTAAATCAATATCACTATTCTTTATAATTGTATATTAAAATTCAATATCTCTTATTAATTTATTAGAATTGTGCACTATTATTTAGCAATATTTGATCTAATAAAAATATTTAAAATTTCCAAAAATTTCTTTAGCATTGTTTTAAATCGTTTTACTTTTAATAAATATCTACTTATGTTTTCTTTATTCCTTTTTTACTTTTCGAACACTATAGTGAGGAAAGTATTGTAATCGTGTCAAAAATGCGAATTTGAGATTTTGATATTTCTATAAGTTTCGAGGTCCCCTAAGTCCGTTTTCACTATTTTTACGATGATGTATGTATGTGTGTATGTGAGTATGTGCGTGTGTATGTATGTGTGTATGTATCTGTGTGTATGTCTGTGAGTGAACACGCTAGCGTCTGAACGCTTTGTTCGAATAAGCTGACAGTTGGTACGTATATTGTAAGTCACCATAGTACGAACCCTATTGATTTTGGTGAATCTAGCACTTATAGTTTTTTTACAGGGACACCAGGAAAATTTCTTTACCATTATGGCCTATGGGGCCAAATTTTTAAAAGTGCGATAGCGTCTAAACACTTTATTAATCTAAGCAAAAAATTTGTACACATGTTATAGGTCACAGTTGCACGAACTGTATAGATTTTGGTGAATTTAGCACTTACAGTTTTTTACAGGGGCACAAAAAAAATTATTTATCATTATGGCCTACATGGCCAAATTTTTTAAAGTGTGATAGCGTCGAAACGCCTTATTAATCTGAGCAAAAAATTTGTACGCATGTTATAGGTCACAGGTGTAGCAACTGTACAGATTTTGGTGAATTTAGCACTTACAGAATTTTTAAAAGGGACACAAAGAAAATATCTTTATCATTATGGCCTATGGGACCAAATTTTTAAAAGTACGATAGCATCTAAACGCCTTATTCAATTGAGCTGAAAATTTATATGAATTTTATAAATCACTGTTGCACTAACTATAAGCATTTTGTTGACTCTAGCATATATAGGTTTTTACAGGGACGCAACGAAAAATTCTTTTTCATTATGATCTATGGGCTCAAAGTTCAGTAGCGTTAAATAAAACATCGTGTAATATATGGAGAAAAATACTCAAACACTCTATTATGGTTCTCTCTCTTTTGTTTGTTTAACAACTCCTCTTTCTTTACTTTATCTACAAAACTGTTAATTACTCAATGTTCGGAATGTTGAGTGGAGTCATTCCAGATTTTTTTTAGATAATTCATTCGAAAAGAAAAAAAAGCACATTTATTTATTTATTTGAAGAAATGTATATGTATACAGGAGCAGGCTACGTCCGCCTCGCTGGTCGCTATTTTTAAATGAACTCTATTTTTATCTTTAGTATTAATATCAAGTATTATATACAAGGAGAAAACGAATTCTCGTTATAGATGAATTCTCAGTTTCTTTTAATAGAAATATTTAATATTCTATCTTTGCAATACTTTTTCTTTATCAAAGTAGAACGAAGAATTCTGTATGTTTTATATGAATAACATGCAAATAAATGAATATCAGTCGCTATTCTCTGGAAATAATATAAATAATGAAATTCTAAATAAATTTTAAGGAGTCTGAAACTTGTTGTTTTAAAAATATTTCATAATATAGAAATCTGTAAAATAAATAATTCCTTATCTTCTCTAAATTCTATCTGTAACATTAGAGAAATGCGTCATTCTTTGAGAATAAATAATGCAAACGAATTCTCCTCTTAAAACGATTGAAGATTCTTTCGATATATAATTGCATTTTTGTGTAAACTTGAATTTCAAATGTTTCATCAAATTCCATAGAAGATTAAATCGCGTATTTTCTAATATTTTTCTTGTTTAAGTAAAATAACAACTAAGAATCTTATAAAATTTGATAAGAATCATTTCGTATTGTTACAGTTACCAGTAATTAATATACTACAAATGCTAGTAATGTTTTATTACATATTATTAAAAATTATACAACTGTATAAGTATTAATAAAAAATTATTGCATTAAATAAAATTTAACTCATAAATAATATTAAAACCGTAAGTAATTTTATTTATATTAAAATGTTTTATTTTAATCATATTTTTATTAATACTTCTGTTAAAAAGATATGTATGAAATTATTAAAATACTGTTTATATAAAATTAACAAGATTTAAATCTTAATGATTTAATTACTCTATTTTCTTCCAAAACTTTAACTAGAATAACTCTGTATCATTATTTTTATCAGATTTAATAATGTAATTCATAAGAAATGAATCAGATTGCCACAAGTTGAAATTGCCTCCAGTCTACTTGCATATTTATATCTATATTATAATGAAAAAAAAATATTGTTTACTAATTATAGTTTTTTCAGGTATATTTATGATATTATTGTATTTTGTGTAAATGTATATATACAATAACATAACGATAATTCAGTAATAACTTAACATAGCTCATTTATTCTATGTTTCAAACGTCTCCTAGTTTTAATCTCGTATTCCTCGAGCAATTTAGGTTACATTGGTCAAAGAGGCGTTTGAAATTTAGGATAAATGAGCATCGAGATAATGTCCATAATGAAGATAACTCCAAATTTTCTATTGCTTCCCATTGCTGTGTTCATAGTCATTGTTTTGATTTTTCTAAAACTAACATAATTTCATCTTCTATATCCTCTTCCCATTTGGACATCCATGAAGCTTTTTACACATTTAAAGATTCGAAAAATCTTGTAACTAATAATTTTTCCCCTTCGTTCTTGTCTGATGCTTGGACATTACTCTCATAAGTTCGATTTAAATTTAATTTTGATATTTTTTTAGATTTTTCGAATTTGATACATGTTTTAATCTTAATTATTTATTTATTTTCTTCTTTTATTTTACAATTCTGATCACATCACTATTTAAGTTTACATTCGTTTTTATATACTATAGCTCTTCTTTTTGACGGTTTTGTGCGTTTCCGCTTTGATTGCAGCACTCTTGCCTACTTTGTTCGCCTGACGAAGAGTCGTGTGTTCTTTCGATCCAAAACAATTTTTGCAAGTTTATTGCATTTTATGGTGTTTATTCAAAGTTTTGCAATTATTATGGCCTATAGGCCAAATTAGTCAAAGTGTGATAGCGTTTAAACGGCTTCAGTCGTCTGAAAAGAAAATTTATACATATGCTATGTTACGGTCTTACGAATTGTATAGATTTTGGTGAATCTAGCACTTATAGTTTTTTTTTCAGGGACACAAAGAAAAATTCTTTATCATTATGATCTATGTCCCCAAAGTTTTAAAGTGCGATATCGTCTTAATGCCTTAATATATTGAGCTCAAATATTATGCACATATTTTAGGTCAAAACCCCTTATAGGCTTTTAACTTTAACATATTTTTATCTCCTATATTATTAAAATCTGTACGCGTGTGTGTGTGTGTCTGTCTGTGAGAAACGGCTTGAAACGGATAAGGCTCCGCCGCTAATGGTCGCACAGACTTCGAACAGGTACCGTCGGACAGAGAATTTATCGCAGATGTACGTTATTCTAATTTTCTAAACTATGCGACCCTAATTAGCGGAGATATTAATTAAAATGTCGACCATTGTCTAACGAAAAAACGATTCGAAATCGGAGGCGACCGCCATTTTCTACCACCACCGCTTACCTTGAAAGAAAAAGCAAAGAGGGAAAATTTTGTGGGTTTTTGTAAAGCAATCGCTTCCGATCTGTTGGAAATATCGAAAATACACTTGTACGACGAGAAAGAGCATTTATTACCGATTCTTATGGTACAACTTTTTTTAAAAAATACGGATTTTTTATATTTTTTGAAAAAAGTTTTAAAAAGGGTCGAAAATTTCTCTTTTTCGCGGTCGTCTTTTATGAAACGCCCTGTACGAAAGAGTAACACTTCCATTTTTTAACAACTGGTATATAAAGAAAGACCATTTAATCCTCTTTCGAACCATATAAACATTTTTACAAAATACGGATTAGCGATCCATTTTTTTAGATTTTACGAAACATGGATTTTTTCGCAAAACATTTTATAACTCAAAAGCATTTAGAGATAAATCATTTTTTTTTTTTTTTTGTATATAGATCTCGCTTTTATAATTTAATTTCCAAAAGATTGAGAGAAAATTTCAAAAACTGAATGAGTTAAAATTTTTTTAATTTTACGCTTTAAAGCATTCATTTGAAAACTGCCCCTTTCCTTCCGTAATGATTTTCAGAATTCCATTGCCGTGTGTCGTTTCCATGGGAACCATTTCAAGGAAGTAAGATGTCTGCTCGGAAGCCAAAAAAAAAAAAAAAAAAAAAACCACCTGCCGTTGATAATCGGATGTATTTTAAGTGGTATAAAAAATTGCAAATTTCTATTTTCTTCAATTTTTCGAATTCGGACATGACACTTGGTATAAAATCGTAAAACCATAAAATAAACTTGCAGTTTAAATTTCAGCGATTTTCGTCAATAAACAAAAGGTTTACATTTTAATTCCAAAGTAAATTTTATTCTAATACGCGTATTTCAATTTCTAATTATGATTGTTTTCTTTTGCATCTCAGCTAATTGAGTTAGACCGTTCAAAATTGGTATACGTAGGTTAATTAGGAGGGGCTGAAAGGGTGGGGAAGAAATAGGTGTATACCGCGCGCGAGATTTCACCCGATTTACATGTTTTGAGGTTTCCTGTTTAGGTTTTCTTTTCAATATTTCAATTTCTAATTATAATTAAATTATTTTTTATACATTATTGGAAAGATATTTTAAAGTTCTTTTTTTTACTTAAAGTTTTCAACAGATTTACACGTTTTGAGGTCTCCTGAATAAATTTTCTTCTGTATCTCAGCTACTAATTAAAATAATTTCATAAGTAATACATCATTAGAAAGGTTTTTGAATTGGAATCGAACAGTGGAATACAGAAATTTGTACCGCCAGATGGCGCTGTAATATTTTCAAATTTAAATATTTCAATTTCTAATTATGATTAAATTATTTTTAATGCATCATTCGAAAGATATTTTTAAGTTCTTTTAAATTATCGAAAATTTTCACCAGATTTACACGTTTTCAGGTGTCCTGAATCAATTTTCTTTTATGGCGCTGTAATATTTTGAAATTTCAATATTTCAATTTCTAATTATGATTAAATTTTTTTTAATACATCATTCGAAAGATATTGCAAAGTTCTTTTATATTATGGAAAGTTTTCACCAGATTTACAAGTTTTGAGGTGTCCTGAATTAGTTTTCTTTTGCATCTCAGCTACTAATTAAAATAATTTCATAAGTAACACATCATTAGAAAGCGCTTTTGAATTGGAATCGAACAGTGGAATACAGAAATTTGTACCGCCAGATGGCGCTGTAATATTTTCAAATTTCAATACTTGAATTTCTAATTATGATTAAATTATTTGTAATACATCATTCGAAAGATATTTTAAAGTTCTTTTATATTATCGAAAGTTTTCACCAGATTTACACGTTTTGAGGTGTCCTGAATTAGTTTTCTTCTGCATCTCAGCCAAATGAGTTAGATCGTTCAAAATTGGTATACGTAGGTTAATTAAGAGGGCCTGAAAGGGTGGAGAAGAAATAGGCGTGCACCGCGCGCGTATCCCTTAACTTGTGCGCGCGCACGCGACTGCGCTGCCGAAGGCAGTGGGGACCCGGTGTGAATTTTTTCCCGATTAGAAATGATTTTTTTTAGGGGACACGAAGGCTCAGGGAAGGAATACGCGCGCTCAGCGCGTGTATCCCCGAAGTTGTGCGCGCGCAGCGCGCACGGGATTGCGCTGCCGAAGGCAGTGGGGACCCGGTGCGAGTTTTTACCCGATCAGAACTGATTTTTTTTTTAGGGTGCACGAAGGGTCAGGGAAGGAATACGCGCGCGCAGCGCGTGCATCCCTTAAGTTCTGCGTGCGCAGCGCACACGGTACTGCGCTGCCGAAGGCAGTGGGGACCCGGTGCGCATTTTTACCCGATCAGAAATGATTTTTTTTAGGGGGCACGTAGGGTTAGGGAAGGAATACGCGCGCAGCGCGTGGGGACCCGGCCCGACTTTTTACCCAATCAGAAATGATTATTTTTAATTTCTTTTCTTAACACTAAAAGTTTCTGTTAGTGATTCATTATTTTTAGTAATTCATTTGAAAATACTAACCCGCTAGCGGGCGAAGCCAGCTAGTTTATTTACTAAAATTTGCGTGTTCATAAGGGGTTTCTTACAAAAAAAAAACGAACTTTTGATTAAATACGCAACATGTGTAAAACCCCTTATGAAATTTCAATTCAGAAGAATGCCTAAAAACATGGTCGTTCTTTTGCCGACAGTTTGCTTATTTTTTACTCTATTAAAATGAACTTTTGACAAAAATTGCTCAATATATTTAGCTTCTATACTATGCAAAAAGAATTATTCTATCTTTTGCGCAAAATAATATTTACTAGAAATACTCATATCTCAACGAATATTACACGTGTGTTTAAGTTTCATAATAATGCTTCTCTAATGTTCTTTCAATTTTTTAGCTAGTTTTGTAAAATTATACGGATATTCGTTCTAGAAAATTTAGTAATTTATAAAATAAATTAGTTATTTATAAAATAAATTTAGTAATTTATATAATATTTATAAATCCCTAAAAAATTGCGCAATTCTCGCAGCAAGTCATACAAACACTGTACATACTATGCGCAAAAACGTATTAAAGTTACAAGTTATTTGTAGCTTTTGTGATACAGGGTGATCCAAACTATTTTCGCTTTCTTCAATTTGTGGTTTGTCTCCTAATTACACTCTGGACTAAATTGCAAATGGAAAACATGAGTTTTATATGTTCTTTGGATGCATGAAGTTTCACGCCACTAGAGAAAATTATGATAGTGAATTTGAGTAGTGTTCTCTATATAATATGTTGTTTAAATTAACGCTATTGCCCTTTAAATAATTTGAGCCCATAAATCATAATAATAAAGAAATAACTCCTCAAAATCTATGCATTTCATGCGACAGTAACCTATAATATGCATATAAATTTTCATCTTAGTCGGATGAGGCGTTTAGACGCTATCATACTTTAAACTATTTGAGCACATAAACCACAATGATAAAAAATTATTGTTTATGTCCCTGTAAAAAAAAAAAAAAAAAAAAAAAAAAAAAAACTATAAACGCTAGATTCTCCAAAATTCATGCTTTTGGTGGGACGATGGCCTGTAACATGCATATAAATTTTCAGCTCAATCGGATATAAAATTTAGACGCTATCGCACTTTAAATAATTTTAACCCATAAAGCATAATGATAAAATATTTTTCGTTGTGCTCCTGTAAAATAAACTATACTTGCTAGATTCACCAAAATCAATGCATTTCGTGCAAAGGTAAACTATAACAAGTGTATGCTTTCTCAATTCAATCGAATAAGGCGTTTAGACACTAACGCACTTTAAAGAATTTGGGGCCCATTGGCTATAATGATAAAGAATTTTACTTTATATCCCTGTAAAAAAACTATAAATGCTAGATTCACCAAAATCTACACAGTTCGTGCAATTGTGACCTGTAATATGTGTATAATTTTTTCGCTCAATTGAAGAAGAAGTTTAGACGCTATCGTATATTTTAAAATTTAGTTCCATTGGCCATAATGATAAATACTTATGTGTGTGTGTGTGTGTGTGTGTCCGTGTAAAAAAACTCTTTAAGTGCTAGATTCACCAAAATCAATAGGGTCCGTGCTATGATAACCTATAACATGCGTACCAACTTTCAGCTCATTCTAACGAAGTGTTCAGACGTTATCGTTTTCACTCACATCCATACACACATATATACATACATCACAAAAATTCGTGTAAAATCGTATATTTCTCGAATAGGGGAAATCGCATCAAAACCAAAGTTGGAGGTATACAACTAAACATCATAGTAGTGTCAAATATAAATTTACAACATTCCACGATAACCCTTTTTTGAGGTATGCGAAATACAACATCCTTTTCGAAAACCATGACTACAATACTTGCCTTACATATAATGTTTGGAAAGTAAAAATATTAATAAATAATTCTTTAAATGGGGAATATTTCATGGACAATAACTTGTTTTCAGGAATCTTGTTCCGAATTAAAAGAAAAAGAAAACCGTATGTTAACATCTTTAAAAAAAAAATCTGTGAATACGGAAAAGATGTTTTCATTTGAAAATAAAAATAAACAATTATAAGATTTAAAAAAAAAAAAAAAAAAAAAAACTTTTTTTATACCACGTTTTAAATTTTCTGATCAATCGTAGAGCTCTTATCAATGTGCATAATTTTTTTTTTTAAGTGATAATAACGTAAATTTTTGTGAGGTGCATAATTTAACTTTTTATAATTTTTTAACGTTTACGTTTAGTTAAATATATTTATTTTTATGTCGAAAGAATATGAAATCGTAAATTTTTTTGGCAACAATTAAATTATAGCTAATATTTTAATGGCTATTTTAACACTATTAGTATATTATTATTTTCATATTTTAATTAATTATAAGAAAACTAATAAAAAAATTTGAAAATCTGACTTCGAAGTATTGTGTTGTCACCGGGTTCTAACCTACTGTGAAAGTTTCAAATGTCTAGCTAGTAGGGAAGTTAGTTAAAATTCGATTGCAGGATTTGTACCGGACAAACAAACAAACAAACAATAATAGAAGTTAATAAAATCATGGTAAAAAGTAATTAACCTCAGTAGACTAATGTCGTCATTTTTCTTATTATATCATTGAACTGAGTCCACGAGCTTAAATATTGTCCATTTATAAATCTTATTTTATTTTGTATTGCATTTTGCATGCGCACTTTTTATTTCCTAATTTAAAATTATTAAAAAAACCTTTTTCGATACTGTCCATTTCGAAACTGATTATTATTAATTTTCTTTTTTTTTTTTCCCTTAAAAAAAAAAAAAAAAAAAAAAAAAAGATTTTGATGAAATTCTGGCAAAAGCAGAATTTATTTTAGTACGGAGGACTGTTAGTTTATTATTATTATTACCATTATTCACATTATAACATCGCTTTTAAATTATTCAATTATTTTTTCGATAAATTTTCGATGTCGATAAATATCCAACTATCGTAAAATTGGTATCGTAAAAATCCGTAGATTGACACTAATAGTCCTCAGTCCTAATAAATAAATGATAAAACATATCGACATTTATCTGAATTTATAATTTCCTTTTTATCAATTAAGTGCTTTATTTATTTATTTACTTATACTAATTTTTTCCAAATCTGAAAAAAGGAGAAATTATCTAATAATTTATCTTTCTATTCCCTGTTGTATTACACAAATATGAATTTTCTTTCAGAACTCGCTCACATGAAAAACGCAGTTGTTCTGGAATGAAAAATAATGTTTTTTGAACGAAATTTATTCGACATAACTTTTCTCTTAAAACATGTTTTAGATATCAGATATCTTGGTATTACGGCAACTGTCTGTTTTTTGTAAAAGTAGCTTCTTTTGAAAACTTTTATCTAAAAAGCAATTTGTAGTTACTGTGGAATCAAAAAGAATTACAGCCATGTATCAGGATTTCTTATTAACCAAATATAAATAAATAAGAATTTCTGGTTTCTTTCTTTAAGATATTTCTAATACAACTGTTTTATGTGGGATAAACTCAAAAACAATTATTAAAAAAATTAGTTTAGATGTGAAACAAAATGTTATAATGTCAAAAGTCTAACTTGTGTATTTCATGTGTAATAAAATATCTTCTATTTGATAAAATTATTTTTAAAAATAAACGTGTTTTTCGATTTAAAAAGTGTAATAAATATTTTTCGATCAATGTAAGTTTATTTTTAACACTTTCGCGACCGGTATACTTTTCTTTTTTCTAAATCTGATTGCCGAGGAATATTGAAGTAAACACAACTTTTGATGTTTAGACATGGATGAAAATTAGATATAATATTTTGAAATGTTACTCTTGTAATTTCCTGAAGCTTAACATGAAAATTATTCATATTATATTAGAACGAACCTATAATACTACTGAAGAATTAATACCCTAATAATACTATCGAAATAATACTAAGGTATTGTCTCCATAGAAATTTTTTAAAGTACATGAATTCACATCAGCGGTAACCAGGAACAGAACGTGAAAATACATGAATTTACGTCAGCGGCAACTGGATATAGAAGTTAAAATGGCGTGAATTCAAGTCAGTGGTCGCAAATGTGTTAAAGTATAAACCGTTTTTAGATTTTTAAAAGTTTAAATAATAATTAAATTTAATTAATTATAAAAATTTATTTAAACAGCTTTTTCAGAACTTTTTTAAATATTTAAAAGCATATTGACAGTTATATCAACCCAGTTCATACGTGATCAATGTAAATTTATTTTTAAAATATAATCCATTTTTCGATTTTGAAAAATTTAATTAACAGGAAAAACTTAACAGCTTTTCAAGTATTTTATAAATATTTTAAAGAATATTCACAGTAATATTTACGCAGCTCATAAGTTTCAAAGAATTAGAAGAAATTTAACAAAGAAATGAATTTTAACTAAAATTTGTATACTTAAATTTCGTGTTCAATCCTACTTGAAATCCATTGTAATGATCTGATGAAATTACACAAATATTGCTTTATTTCAATTAAGATAATAGAGAAATCAATACTGCAGCGCAGTACAACTTTTACTTCCAATACAGTGGGACTTAAAAAAAGTTCAAAATTTAAATGGAATACAAATGATGAATCGAATATTCATTTTTCTTTAGATGCACTATCTTGTCTGAACACTTTACATGAATGACCGTACACTTTTGATTTTAGACGCTTTCGAAAGCATCTAGAAAAATACTATAAAAGGAATGATCACCAAACTTCACAGGAAAATTAACAGGTTTGAGAACTGTAGTTACAATGACTTTTGTCTCGATTGATCCATATTACAATAATTAACAGAAACAAATGCACAAACAATATCTGGTAGACATAGGACATCACAAACACCCATGCCCGTATCAGGATTCGAACCCTGAACCTGGCGAACCAGAGGGCAGCCACCAGTCCGCCAACTAACAGGTCATCCCTCATATATTTGAGCGAAATTTTGTCCGAATGTAAAAGGAGGAACTGTAACAAATTAAAGAAGAAAAAATTACTTAAGTCACGTATAAAAGTAATCATGAGAGTACATTTTATCTGTAAAATAGGATTAAGATACTTTTTATATGTATCTGCATTAATTTTTAAGATAAAATGTATATTTATTTATACACTGTAAAAAAATCATGTAAGATTACGGGAAAAGCCCGGCAGCAAAGATTCCAGACAAAGCCCCCCCCCCCCCCAAAAAAAAAAAAGGAAAATAAAAGTTTAAACCGTAAATTAAGTATATAATGACCTTAAATTATGTTACATGCCCGTAAAAGAACATTAAACTCATAAAAAACTTTTTTTTTTTTTTTTTTACGGGCTATGTCTATGTCTAGAATCTCTGCTGCCGGACTTTCCCCGTAATCATACCAGATTTTTTTTTTTTTTTAACAGTGTAGAAGTACAAAGCTTTCTTTTAAAAAATGCTGTAATCAGAATTCAAAATACTCACAATTGAATGAAATAAATATTTTTACTAAATTTCATTGGCAAACATAAGTAATTTTCTAGATATTTTACAAAACGTCTAAAACAGTTCCGGTCAGTTATGGCAAGGTAGTGTACGGAAAATTTGTCGTACTATACTTAATGTGATTCAACCAAACATACTGTAAACTTATAAAATATTTATTGATTTAACAAAGCTTTTATAAAAACTTAAAAAAATAATGATTTTATATAAGTATACAAAAACGAATTTGTATACATATATAAAAATATTCTATTATATGCAGAAACTTATTCAACAAGTTGAGTGCATTTTTTTTTTTTTTTTTTTTTTTTTTTTTTGTTAGCAATATTTTGAATATTTTAACAAAATCTATTAGTTTTCCAATACATTCAATTATTTTTTGTAAATAAAGAAAACCTATATTTTATTATTTTAATAAGAAAAAAATCTATTATGCTATTATTAATATTGTCGAATATAGCCATTTTAATTTATGTAATTCAATTGGTACTCTGATAATTTGACTAAGAACATGATTTGACAAGGATTTGTTTAACAAAACACTAATAAGTGTACTTTTTTATATATAGAAATTATTGCTACCGCTCGAATAATTTTGCTGCCGACTGTACCTTTCAGAAGAGTTCACCATTCCCTTTAAAACAAATGATTGATCAATCGATTTATATATATATATATATATATATATATATATATATATATATAAATGCTTTTTTTAATATGTCGGTTTTAGAGTAAAAAATTGATTATATATATGTATATACTAGCAGGCTACGCCCGCTTCGACGGTCACTATTTTTAAATGAATCACAATGATTGATGAATTCTCAAAATTGCATTAATTTTTATCATGTGAAAAAAAAAAAAAAAAATCTGATCGGAAAAAAATTCTGTACCGGATCCCACTGCCTTCGGCATCGCAGGCAATTGTGTGCTGCACGCGCGCATTTATGTTTGACACTCTTAAAGAATCACTATATTATCAGAAAGAAAAAACATAAATATAAAATACAAAAAAATTCTTCTCTCATCGGTGGAATAATTGGTACGAGCCCACACTGCCTGCGGCTGCTTTACACTTTCAAAAATATCCACAGTCGCTTTTTTGGGCTTTTAAACCTAATAATACTAATTTCTAACTTTCTATCTGAATTTCTTTATTTTTGCCATTGCGCCCCCCCCCACACCTCTTCCCACCTCTCGTATTAATTCTACACTTTCGAAAATATCCGCATTCGATTTATCGGGCCATAAAATCTTATAATACTAATTTTCAATGCTCTAACTCTTATTTCTATATTTTTGCCAATCCCCCCCCCCTTCTCGTCTATTCTAGTAAATTTTCCCTTTTGAAAATATCTTATTTCGATGTGTAGGTTCCAAATACCTATACGTGCCAATTTTGAACGATGTAACTCTATTTCTATTGTTTTGCCCCTCCGCCCCTCCCCCTTCCCGGCTCTCCTAAAAATTTTGCATATTCGAAAATACCCGCAATCGATTTGTAGGTATCAAAAACCTCTATGTACGAAATTTGAAAGATTTAACTCTCTTTTTTATTTTTGCCCCTTCGCCCCCTTTCCCTTTTCCCGCCCCTCTTAATAACTTTACACTTTGGAAAATATCCTCTTCGACTTCCAGGCCTTTAAAAACCTATCTGTACCAGCTGTGGACGGTCTAACTGTATTTCTATTTTTTTTGCCCCCCCCCCCCCACTTCCTGCCCTACATGGGAGGAATTTCTAAAATTCCAAAAATTGTTTTTTAGATATTTCTGTAAGCTATATTTTAAAGCAAAAATCTCACATTTTTTTTTTTTTTTTTTTTGCGATGTAAATGATTATTTGAAATCACGTTTTGCGCCCTCCCCCCCTGAATTTCTAAAATTCCAGAAATTGCTTTTTAGGTATTTGTATTAGCTGTATTTTAGAGCAAAATTTTCACGTATATCTGTTTTTTTTTGTTTGTTTGTTTGTCTGTTTTCTTTATTAAGATATGTAGGATCACGTGAAGTCACGTTTTGCCCTCGTACCCCATCTTTTAGGACTGAATTTCTAAAATTCCAGAAATTAGTCTTTGGATATTTGTGCTAGATATATTTTCAAGTAAACATTTTAGGGATACCTTTTTTTTTTTTTTTTTTTTTAGATATGAAGGATTTTATGAAATCGCGTTTTGCCAGGTGGGGTGAATTTTGTAAAATTGGTGCTTAGTGGATGTTTACGTAATAGAAGGAACATTGTCACAAAATTTCATGTTTCTAGGTCCAGGGTTTTGGGCTGGGCGATGATGATCATAACATATTAGTTTATATATTTTTGCATTTAACTGCTAATTCATATAGACCTGAAATGTATATTTTTGTAAACATCAGAATATAATATAAGAAGTAACTGTTTTATTTAATCTTTGACAAAATATTGTCCTCTAAACCCATCTTAAATTTTGCAACTTGCTGTTTTCTCAAACTCTTTGTGTTTATTTTGTTACGAACATGTATATTTTTTCTTGAATTTTATTTTGCAAGTATGTGCGTATGATAAATTTTAACACTTTGTTATGTAAATTTTGTAGAAATGGGGGAATTTCGATATGGTAGGAATTTCGTAAGAATGGGGGAATTTCGAATGGTAGGAATTTCGATAAATAAAATATGTTCGAATTTAAACTTAACATTTGTTTAATTTTAAAATCATTCCCAGATAAATTAAGTGCATTTTTTTTACAATAAAATTTACATTTTGATTATGCAGAGTATGTGAAATGAATCAGACACATTTGAAATTAGAAAAGTAAAAATAAAAATAAAAACTTGGCACACAAGATTTCACTTTGCTTTCAAGATTTTTTATTTTTTTTTTAAGATTAGAAAATATGATGTTTCAGAAAATAAAAATATTAGTTCCAAATATTCTCGATAGATGGCACTTTTTCTTATAAATAGCAAGGAAAACACCAAAAAAAAAAAAAAAAAGACGGTCGATAAAAAGTCCTTATTTTGTGAAATTAACTACATTATTTCACTATGGCTGTTATTCATCAATAACCTCAACTACCGGTTGAAGATAAAAATTTGAAAATCGTACAGTCGGTAGCAGAAGTGTCCGAACACTAGCAAAAATTCCTATGTAAAAAAGTACACTTCATACGGTTTTGTTAAATAAATCCTCGTTGAATCCTGTTCTTAGTCAGTGTAAGAATATGATTCGATAAGGATTTATTTAAAAAAACCATATGAAGTGTACTTTTTTTACATAGGAATTTTTGCTAGTGTTCGGACACTTTTGTTACCGACTGTTTAAAGGCAGGGTGGAAATTTTCAGCAAATTTTGCCGTGTTTTTTCGGCCATCTAGTGGTATAGTTATTTTCAGATTTTTTAGATGAAAATAACCAATCAAAGATTATATGAAATCCTCGACGCTAGATGGCAGAAACAGCGTGTCAAATTTCGCTGGAAAGCTGTACCCTGCCTTTAGACGATTTTCAAGTTTTTGCGTTGAGCCGGGAGTTGAAGTTAATGGTGAATACGGTCTTATATGTCTCCTTATATAACTCGAACTACATTCAAATGGAAATCCAATTCTCTTCAAGTGCTGACTGCCAATAATTTTGAAAGAGCTTGGATTACTTGTGTTACTTCTGCCTTCAATAACTTAACGACAGATACAGTGGAAGTATCCACTCTGTCTTCTACAAGAAGAAATACAGAGGACGTAAGTAGGGATCCTGATAGATTGGGCAGTTTAAAGAATATACCGTGTGGTATACTGATAATTTTGCGTTTCTATTTTTAATTCCATTTTAAAAATTTACATATTTTGGAGTACTCTTGCATTGTTCATTTTTATGGTTGCCTGTGCAGTGTGAGCACCTTATTTGTATTGTTCCAATGTGATGCGGAATGCCAGTAGCCTTGGAAGTAGGTGTATCTAGGAATACCTGTGTGTGGTCTACTGCGACATCTATAAAAGCCTACATCAAGGATATAAAGATAAGGTCGTCTACCAAGAACATTAGTGTTTCGTTTGAATGATCCAGTTGCTGGTATTATTTCTACCTTTCAATTTTTTAATAAATCGAAGTTTTGAGGAAAGTTCATTTGTGATGTTGCCATGCTCCGTTAGTGCTTGAGTGATTTATTGCTCTGATGGTTCTCCAGGTGCACCTATAATTATGAATCTAAGTATTTAAAACTTTTTCCCTTGTATTCTTAATTGCCTGAGTATTTGTTGAGTGTCATGAAGTTAAGCAGTCAGTATTTTGGCGTCTTCTCTACTCTTGCAGCTTAATTCTAGAGATTTATCCTTATTATGGAAATTTCAATTTTGGTTGAGGATGCTGTATTTTGCGCCTTGAGATACTTTAATATACCTTTGCCAGAATTTGTGGTTTTACTAATGCAACGATGAGTGTTCTTTCATTTAAATTTAGGTTATAACCTGGATTGTGTGGACTGAGAGATGGGACTGTACTACTAGCTTTTGGAATGTTAATAGTTTCCTGTCTGAGAGAGGGTTCGCTTGTGCAGGTTGAGGTGGTCTTGATTGAAACTATAACTTCCTCTACATTATTTTAGATCTGGGCCTGTTGGTTTAAAAGCTCTTTAAGAAATAGTTTTTTTTTTTTTTTTTTTTTTTTTGCTGTGGACACCTTTGAGCTGACTGAAGTTTGATTCTATGACTCATTGTTGATCCGATATTGTAGGGAGTAAGTTTAGAGAGGAACATAAATGCTGTTTTTAAGATATGCATCAAGTACTTCCTGTCAGTCAGTATTTCATGTTTTATGTTCCGCTTCTGATAAAATTTCTAGATCATAAAAAGCAATTCCAGATATGGGATTGCATTCATTGACATTAAATTTGTGCGTGGAGAGGGGGGGGGGTGTTCTTGAATTTCATTTGTCCTTGAAGTTAATAGAGAACATGTTTTAATGTGTCCCATCACTCATCTTTGTGTTAGATATTAGCTCAATTTGCGATTAGAATGTGATTCTTAAATAATGTGATAACCCAGATAAAAGTGGGGTGGGTTCTTCTTTCCATGCAGATGTCATTTTAATTATTTATAAATTATTTAATTAATTATTGTACTAAACTTTAGGAGATTAAGTGTTACTATTTAGCCTGAGAAATATAACTGACTTATTTACTTCGAAAAGAAAGTTTCAAAAGGATCGCCCAGGTGAAGAAATCGAACTACATCCATCGCGAAAATATCACAGGAAAGGCAGAGACATTTTTGAAAGGGGTAATGGCAACATTGACGAGGCGGAAACATAAAATAAGGAAATAAACAAGATTTTGAAATAATAACAGAGTTACTAAAAATTAAATAATTTAAAAAATAAACTGTGGCAGGAGGATCAGTGCTTAATGGAGATTATTATTTAAGTATACATTTATTTACGGGAGGTAACTAAAGATTTCTAATTAACAAATTAAAAATAGTTGTTTTATATCGTTTCGCCACAGAGATAATGATGAAGCAGTAGTATTTATTGATTGTTACACGATATTTAGAGATTCATTTAAGTATTTGAGACTGTTTTGGAAATAAAAGTAAGCTATGGCGGAAGGATCTATGATTAATAGAGTTTATTTAGAAAGTGAAAATTAAATACCTGAAAAAGTTTTTAGGTGTTTTATGGGTAAAAATAAAATAGTTGTCTTAGAGCGTTACGCCATATAAAACCATGGAGAATGACAGCACAGAATTATTATTTCTCTATATATTAAAAAAAAAAAAGTTTCTGTCGCTGGCGTCAATTTTTTTTTTTTTTTTTTTTTTTTTTTTTACGACTGCAACTTCTCGCAAAGGTCAGGGTTCTCCGCGTCATGAGATATATCAGTGTATTCTGACTACTTCAAGGAAGACATTTCAGCTACTTAGAAATTTCTATCATTTTAATTAACGAAGTTATTATTTGCCACCGTAGAAAAGGTTTTTCTTATGACGTTATTTTTCTGTCATGACATCATTTTCCACGGGAAAATAAAAATGTGATCCATAGTGTAAAAAATAATAAAAACAATGTCAATGTTGCTGTTAAAAAAATATTTATATTATTGAAAGTGAATTAGGAATTCTGGTTTATATAATAGTATTTTCTCGGCACCTATATAGAACATTTAAATGGTTTAAATGTACGGGAAGAATATATATATATATATATATATAGAAAACTATTGACAGGAATTTATAAATAAATAAGTTTTACAGATTAGAAAAACCAATCGGAGAATTACAAACCAATGCGCAAAATTTCAGTGAAAGGAAATGCAAAACTTAGATGCAGTAATATATATATTGTTTAACGGGAAATATTACTTTTTACAGCGGAGGGGGATCCCAATGGGAACAAGTTTTTCGAGTGCTTTAGCAAATTTATTTTTATATTTTTTCGAAATTTTTTTTATAAATATTACTTTCTTCAGATATATTGATGATTTAATAGTTTTTAACTGTAATTGTTTCGAAAATATTTCTGGAAAAATATATCCTAAAGAATTAATTTTAAACCGTACAGATACTGATAAAATTTCTTTCCTAGATTTAAATATAAAGAGAAATGAAGATAAATGGCTCATTGGATTATATGATAAAAGAAAGGATTTTAATTTTAAAGTTAATAGTCTTACTAATTGGTTTTCAAATATCAGTAGAAAAGTTTTAAAAAATATTATGTTCGCACAGTTTAAAAGAATTCGCACTATCTGCAATAATGAAGAAGATTTAAAATATGCTCTTGAAGACTTAAAAAGTACCTTGCAAATTAACTGTTACCCGTCCCAATTTTTAACTGTGAGTTTCCAGAGTTTTCCTATCATGGTTGGTTCTACTTCCTCATTCAAGTGCGATATTTAAGTACCGACGAGTAGCCCCGTCGGCCGAAGATAGTTTGTTTTCCAGATGAAGGGTTGTATTTTTATTTCATTCTATACTTTCTTGTTTACCTTCAGTAATTCTTTATTGTATAGTATATATTTTTTAATGAATTGATGTAATTTTGTAACTTTTACAATTTGATAATTTTATAAAATTTTTTAGTAGTTTTATATATTATATGTATGTTTGATTTCTCTTCAGTTATTGATGGTTTTCTGAGAAGTTGGGGGCTAAGGATAGTTATTAGCTTATTGCTACTGTCCTTTCAGAAACTTCTCGTTCACCCCTACACTGAGGGGGCCTCGCCTCCCTGATGAAGATCTCAGTGTTTTTTGGGGTTTAATTTCATTCATTTGTTTATATATTTCTACATTTATATATTCCTATATATATATATATATATATTTATGCATACTGATGATCCTTGTTATTTTTTCATACAAAGTAAGGAAAGTTAATTTTAAATATTTTTTTATTAATATTAAAAATAGGCTTAGTTTATTTATGTATATTACAAAACAGACGCATTTTGAAAAACACGTTTTCGCTTAGTTTACGGTTGGATTTCATGGCAACCACTTCTGAAAACCGCAATTCGCCGTAATCACAAAAAGAAAATCGCCAAATAGAGTTGTGGATCAACCTGCAAGTTGTTCCAAATAGAATCAAGATCAAACTCATTTATAAATCTTGTAATTTCTAACTGATAATTTTTTAACATTACAGAATAAGACATTTCTGGGACACATTTCATTTTCTTAATTACGACGAGAAAAAAAAAAAAAAATCATCAACTTAAGAGTATAGGCATTAGAAAAAAGTATAGGCTTTAGATTTATAAGTGCTAGATTTTTTTCTTTTTATTTCTTTTCTTTCTTTTTTCTTCTCCTTCTTCTTCTTCTTCTTCTTTTTTTTTTTTTTTTTTTTTTTTTTTTTTATTTTTTTTTAACAAGCAATTACACCAAAACATCCATCGCCAAATAATGACATAAATTTCAAAAATGCCAAGGGGGTCATATACTAAAGTTGAACCACAAAATAGTCTAGATAATATGAATTACTTTCTATAAAAAAAAGAAGAACAATTTTAAGCATAACATTCCATTTAAAAAGCAAAAATATGTGGTATTAAATATTATATATTTCAATTTGACATTGCTTTTGACTTCTGATAAACGCTATTAATATTCATATTCAGTGAAATGCCTCGCAGGGGTTAATAAGTGAAGTGAATCGGGGGATTGGTGAGAGGAGCGAGCAGGAGGCAGAGCTCTTAGTAGAGAAAAAATAAAACATTAATTACCGGCATGTTATGATAGATACGTTGACAAAAATTTATCAGCAGGGCGTGAAAGGTATGAAGAAATATAATTCAATTGATTTTCATTATTTAATTATGAAGAAATAGTTAAGAAATGAGGTTGAAGATAGATTAAATTTGCTATTATGCTTATTAAAGAGAAACATATGTGTTTATGAAAATGTTCACATCTTTTTATTGAATTAAGATTTTTGAAAAGATTTTGCTGCAGAAAAAAGGACAGACATTTAGGAAATTATTATGACATCGCACGTAACTGGTACTCACCCCTTTCCCGAAAAAATTTAGTTTCGCATGGAAACAATTAGAGGCACTTCTGTATAGGTGAAAAGGATTGCTAATTCTCTAAACAAACAGAATAACTTGTAATGATGTGAAGCCCAGAATAACATGGACGCAAAGTGAAGCTATATCCTTCATATACATAATAAGAAATCAAGAGAGAAGACTGCTTATCATTAACCAACAAAATCAGCATTGAAGATGCTCGGGGCCCCGAAAATGCGGTTTGTTAATCTTTATCAAGGTAAGTTTAAATTAAATAATTTAAAATAGTTCTTAATTAATAATATTGAAATAATATTTTTTTACAGAAAATGGATACTTATGAAATATAAAATTACGTATACGTGAAATATATTCATAACAATGAAAAAAAAAGAAAGAATAGAATTATTCAACGTTGGAATAAATTTGATATTTGAAGGCAAACGAGCATAAAATTTAATTTTTAACGAAGCAAAGATAATCATTTGATTTAGTTTGTAGAAGATATATTTTTCAACATAATGCTGAGAAAGTAAAATTTGAAACAGCTTTCGAAAAATAAAACTTTTTTGCAGTACATACTAAATAATCCGCTGATCACATAAACGTGTAGTAAATTTAGCTTTCACATAAAACTTTACTCCTTTGAAACTTTTGTTCCTTAAATCCTAATTTTTACCTTTATAAATTTTTAGTCAACGCTCATAAATATGCTTATTATGCGCATACCTGTTTTTACTATACAGTCATAAATAAGCTTATACTTTAACGAAAAACATAACTTATCTTAAAAGTTCTAAAAAATTCTTAGGAAAAAAAGCAAATTACAATTTATACCCGAATAAAATATTTTGGTACATTTTACATACTTAAGCTAACTTTAAATCTTTGACAAGCCAATAAATTTTCGGGAAAATATTTTACGCAGAAAAACAGTAAATTACATAGATATTTATTTTCAAACTAATAATAAAGATTTTTTTTCATCATTAAATAAACATTATAAATTTCACTTTCAGAGTTTCTATAAGAAATTATCTTTATAGCTAGCAAAAAAGAGTAATAAATAAAATTTGAAAATATGCACATTTTCGTTAAAAAATAAATAAATAAATAAATAAATAAATAAATAAAATAATAATAATAATAAATAAAAATGTCATTGACATGTCATAATTTTTAGCACTTAAACTTTATTTATCCTGTAAAAACTATCATAACTTTATCTATATTTAATTACATCGTTTTAGACAACTTGTATTTAGAAACATACCACACAAGATTTATTCAAATATGTATAATATTAAGTATTTAATACATGCTCTTTTAAACTAGTCAAATTTAGAAAAGAAACATTAAAATTTTCTTGAAAAAAAATTCATGTAACATTATGTGTTTCGAAAATTTGCATCATTCCTCATCAGATGCTTATTAAATCATGGCCTACCAATGCCATATCAAACTGAAGAACGAATAAAAAAATTGATGAATAAAGCCACTTAAAATTTAATTAAAAAAAAAAAATCTGTCATTTTAAAATTTACTGAAAATTTTAACTGGATTTAGTGTCACAAGGCACCCAACCCACCCCCTCACACCCTATGATCCTCATCCAATCCTGTCTGGCATTAACCATCAACTGTATAATGGATGTCCAACACTTTCAATGCAGCGATAAATTATTCCAAAAACTGAAACGCACCATTCATTAGTAAGCGTTTCTGACAAGAAAGGAAGTTAGAATACACCACAGCGTACGAAGAAAAAAAAAAAAAAGAAATCATAAGCTATTTGCATAGTTGATAGCAGAATTATTAAAGCACTAGTAATATTTCGTATGCAAAAGATGTGCACCTAATACTACAGCGTCTAGAATAAACAGTGTGGACAGCGGCGAATAAAATTGTACTAAAAAAATTAAGCCTGTCACCAGATGTCATTGTAATCGAAGCTAGGGTCACGACAACAAAACCGAGACCCCTATCGGTTAATTATATGCTTAGATCACGTGATTAAACTGACGAAACTGGGAAAAGCCAATCAGGTCTTCGATTGAGCAATAGCTTCGATCACAGTGACATCTGGGTAAGCTTAATTTTTGTAGCATCATTTTAACATCACGGTTATAGGCGATTGCCACGCTGTTTATTCTAGACGCTGTACTAATACTGTTTTATAAAGTAAATATTTGTCGAGTCTTGATCTTAGTCTTTATATTGTTTATAAAAAAGTAAGTTGACGATAAAAATTAGTGATCGAACTTTAAAAAATACTATCAGAAAAATATCGATATGTGCTTCAATAAGTTTGCTTCCGACTGTATGGTTTATTGATAATATATACATCAGATGTGTATGCTTGATTCGTAGTCCGCTTGTAAATCTACGTCAGATAATTACAGATAGCACATGACAGAATTACAATACGAAGAAAAGGAAAAAAATATCCAGGGTCAGCGCGGGAATCGACCCGCTCTCCTACGCTCGAAGGCGATTAGCAGTGTGGTGACATAACCGCTCGGCCACGGAGGGCCCAACTGTATGGTAAATTTCAAACATGTTGTAAATAAACGCATGATTAAACTTTTAAAGAGCATTGTGGAAATATATATATATATATATTGTAATTTTACAGCATAAAGTGCTGTGAATTTGCCCCAAAACACATACATTAAATAAAATAGCTCCAACTAGACAAACGAAAAATTAAAACAGGGCCACCCACTTCTTAGTAGGTAACATTACCAATAGAATATTGACCCACATGCTGAACGTCTATTGTAGCGTTCTTAGTTAAAAATATTCTACTGGTCTAAAGGTAACGTTGCCGTTAGTCTACTGGTATACTGCTACTTAGAATTCTATTAATAAAGTAATTAAAATTATTTAAAAATGCTTGAGAATTATTAAATAAACCTATAATCCGTGAATTGGACATCTTATAGTAACGTTCTTAGTGTTAAACGCGCACAGCGTTGGCTGCTTATCTGTTTGGTCAATCGTATCTTTTTATTAAATGTGTGTATTTTTGAGCAAATTTACAGTAACTTATAATGCTTCTCTCTCTCTCTCTCTCTCTCTCTCTCTCTCTCTCTCTCTCTCTTTTATTTGTGTGTGTGTGTGTTTGCGTGTGTGTGTCTGTGTGTACGTCTTAAAGGTTTAAACACCTGTTTCGTATGCCCTTCAAGTTTTACCAAAATAAGATTTTCAGATTAATTTTCTCTTAAGTACTATTCTAATATGGCCTGTTTCTCTTTATTTTCTCATAAATATATAATTTCTTACAAATAATATAAATTATAATGGATACTGAAAGCAGTTTAATTTTGTAAATTGCATAAAATATTTATTAAACACAATCTTTACTTTAGCCTACGAAGCTGTGTAAAACGTTTTTACTTTTTCAAAAAAAAAAAAAAAAAAAAAAAAAAACACTTTTAAAAAGAAAATTATTTAACATTTTACAAAAATTCAATTACTTCAAAACTTTCTACAACAATTGAATCAAACTTTTTATAAAAACTGCATTTTAGAAATGAAATGCAGCTGAAGTTTGAGAACGATTTATTACACCTTTTTTTCTTAATGCATTGTCTAATGAATATTTATGTGTTAAAATATTCATTTCAACACATGAATTGACTTATCTCTATTCTTCTTCCAACAAAAATATATTATATTAAAACTAAAAAATTTTACCAGTTCGCATGTGAGAAAAATCTATTTTAAATCTCGCCCATATAATTCACTTTCTTTCTCAAAAAATAGTTATAGATATTCAATAATTTAGTATCAGGGCAACATCCTGCGTTTCTTCAAAGAGACAGTTATCGATGAGTTTTATCTGAAAAACAATTTGCAAATACCATTAAATCTACAGGCGTTATATATGTTTTTTTTTTTTTTTTCAATAAAAGGAGAAATATATAAGTATCTCTAATCATATTAGCAATACATTTATTATTTGTTACTTTATTTTTATATGTTACTTTTTGGTTAAAATATAAGTTTTTTTTTTTTTTTTTTTTTATTTAAGTGAAAATAATATATAACTGCATTAATTTATTAAAAGATCTTTAAATGTATTTTAGTTTATTTATGGGCTTATACAATTTATTGTTAATGTTTTTTATTTTATGTTATTCGAATGTTATTTATTTTTACCTTTTTATGCTTCTCTCTACGTTTACTAAATTTAGAAATATCTTTTAATTTAATAATACACTTCATCGCAATTCGAAATAATGACGAAATCTAAAACACAAATTATGTTATATTATTTTTATAACTAGTATATAACCCCGTCAAAAATGACTGAATATGAAATCAATTAAGGTAGTGAATCAACGAATGATTTGGCTACTTCGCTGGACACTATATTTAAAGGGGACTAATGTGCAAGTTGCACCTGACGGGACTAATATGCAAGTTGCACCGAACGAACAAACTATTTATTTTAACGAATATACCTAATCCAGGGCGATAGATCTAATATAACGTATCATATTATATATCGTAATATAACTCAGTACTCATTTCGCTTCCTTCTTCGACTCGTTTTAATAAGTATTTTGCATATGCATGCCCCACCCCCACCTCAATATATATATATATATAACAATCACTGGTAAATTTTTTTGCCAACAATCATAAATTTAAATGTCCAATTTTGAAATTATTTTAATATTTTAATTAATTCTAAAATATCTAATCAAAATTTCGTTACAAATAAGGTGTCAAATGAAAGGTACCATATTTGTAACTAAGTAACCTTAGGTACCTTATTTGTAACCTTATTTATTTTAACTAATTTGATAAATATGACGTCACAATCAACTGTTTATTTATATGAGATAAGTACATTATCATAATTGCAAGAAAATGATGTAATAACTATTAGCCCATAATTCTTATGATTGAATTTTATATTACATTTTAATTTTATACTCCATGGTTATTTTAGAATTGCAATGGCAGTTATAAACTTTCGTTGAAATCTTTTTACATATTGAGATTAAGGGAAAAGTGCAAGCACAAAAAATGTTCAGTTTTGAAAGATCTTTCTAATGATGTAACATTTATGCAGATTAATAAAAAAAAATAAAAATAAAAATACGTAGCATTTCTAAGAAAAAAAAAGGCTACCAAAATTCTCTGTTTTGAAGCAGTCTAAACCGGAATCGTTCCTGACAGAAGATGATCATTATTATTCTTAATTATCATAAGTATTGTTGTTGTTGTTTATAACATGCTTCATAACATATATATAGAGTGCATTTCAATGAGAAGATTTTTAAAATATAGAATAAATAATTTTCTATAAATTAGATATTAAGCTATTAAAATGTGATGCAAGCATACGTGTTTGTGCGCATGCGCATGTGTTTGCTTCAAAATGTACACAAATTCATAAGATGAAACAATAAAAGAATTACTTGGTTTTATTTTAATTCCTAACTTAAGATAAAAATATATAAATTAATAAATAAAAATAAATTCTTCTATCGGGGTTACCTGGAGGATTCTTGAATTTTATTTTTGTACACCACAACTTTTATGGTAAAATAATTGCTTTATAAAAAATGCAAAATGTTATAATTAAACTAATAGTCTGATGCTTTACAAAATAAGTGGTGTAAAAAAAAAAAAAGTATCTTCCAGGCAACCCTGTTTATATTAATTAATAGATTTTGACAGGATTTTTTTCTTTTTTTTTTAATTAAAATGGGATTAATTTTGAAATAAATTTATCCTTCTATATTTAACATAATAAAATAGATTGGAATCATGGGCAAATTTTGCAGAATATAGATGGCGCAAACATCAAATGAAATTTTCCTTCACTGTCTATTGAATGTAAGTGGAAACTGGTGACCATGTCTCTCAAATGAATTGTTTACGGTATAAGGACACTCTGTGTTTCAAAAATGATTCGGAAATTAAGATCTCACAATCACCTTTACAAATGTGGTTTCTTAAGTTAATGTGGTGAGAATAATACGGCTAATCTATGCCTGTCATTTAGCACAAATTAATTACTTTGTTTCGCAAATATTCCTCATGCAAAATAAAAATTACCAGGGACCTGGGTGTTGAGACTCGTTTGGCATTAACCAGGAAGTGTCTCTTCGATATTGAATATTTGCAGTGCGGCGAAAGAATGTTCCCAAACTGAGATGTGCCATTTTCGAGTAAGCATTTCTGATAAGAAAGGAAAAACCAAAGATAAATTTCCCGAATACACTGAAAAATAAAATAAATACATACATAAATAAAATATGCTGGATTACACAAAAACGTGCGAGTAAAAATATCGCCTACTTTTTATGTGGTAAATTTCAAGCGTGTTGCCAATAAATGCATGATTGCCCTTTTAAAAAACATACTGTTAAAAAAAATATAATTCTATATCATAAAATGTTGTTAATTTTCCCAAAAACACACACATTAAATAAAATAGTCCTCTTGACAAACAGGAAATTAAACGAGGAATATGTCCCCTTAGTAGTCGAGAATATCACCAACAAACCACTGACCCACAAACCGAATGTCTATTGGTAGCGTCCTTCTAAAATTCTTCTTTATTGGTCTACAGGTAACGTTACCGGATGTTTATTGATACACAGTTATTTAGAATTCTATTGATAATGTAATTAAACTTGTTCACGCATGATTGAGAAAACCTATAAGTCGTGTATTGGCCGTCTTATGGTAACGTTTTCGTCCCCTACGCAAATTATCCTGCTAGTTCGATTTCTGGTTGGTGAAACGTATCGTTTTATGTAGTGTGTGCGTTTTTTTTTTTTTTTTTTTTTTTTTTTGAGCAAATTTGCAGAATTTTGTGCTGTAAAAAGAAATAGTTACAATACACCACAACGTGAAAAAAAAAAAAAGAAAATCGTCGACTCTTTGTGTGCAAAATTTCAAGCGTATTCTACAGTCGACAGCAACATTACTTAAGCGAACATCCACATTTTCCATATATATATTTTTTATTTTGATTGCTACTTTTCATCATCAACTTACTTCTTTATAAACAGCAGATGACTAACTAAAATCATGAGAAATATTTACTTAAGAAAACAGTATTAGGTGCACATCTTTTAAATGTGAATTTTTGCAAGCGCTTCAATAATCTTGCTGCCGACTGCAAATGAATGTATGACTGAACTTTTAAGGAGAATTGCGGATATTGTGGGGGGGGGGGAAATCTCATATAGTTTTACAGCATAAAATATTGTGAATTTCCTCAACAAACCCACATTAAATAAAATAGTCCCGTTTGAGCAACGGGAAATTGAACGTACGCCTGTCCGCTTAGTAATCGAGAATATTACCAATAGGCCACCAACCCACACACCGATTGTCTATTGGCAGCGTTCTTGGTCTAAAATTCTTCTTTATTTGTCCTATAAGTAACATTGTCGGGGTATGATGGAATACTGTTAGAATTCTATTTGGCAAAGTAATAAAACTTGTTCAAGTGAGAATTACTAAGTAACACTATAGCCCGTGGATTCATAATCTTAATGTATCGTCCAAACTTCCTACGCAGATAGCCCTGGTTCGATTTCTGGTATGTCAAGCGTATCTTTTTATGTAATATTTGCGTGGTCTAAGCAAATTTACAGCACTTTATGCTGAATAATTTTAAAGACTCTTTTCCTTTTCTTTTCTTTTCTTTTTTTTTTTTTTTTTTTTTTTTTGGTGCTTTTTAAACATGTGAACATACGTTTGTATACAACAAGCTCGAAATTTACCAGATGAGGAGTTGGCGATCATTTTACTCACACGTTGTAGTCTAATATGTGTATCTAGAAAATCTAAGTGTATCTAGAAAATTTGTCAATTGCCCTTCTCTTCCTTTAAAAAATGCTTACTAATAAATTTTTAGTTTCAATTTTGTTACAATCTATCGCCATACTCCAAACATTAGTCATACGTACAATTGGTAAGATAAAGCAAATCCTCAACACTTAGGCCACTGGAAATTTATATCATTATTGGGGATTACATGGGAAACAGAGTAATTAAATTGAAAACGAATATATTTTTTGTAATAAAGATAGTCAACGGGTAAAAATAAATTGTGTATGTAGAAGCCTCGCCCCCCCCCCCCCTCTGGGAGGAAGTTCCCCTTCGAGGAGAGTAAATTTTCATAATGGGTATCTTTCAAAAGAGCTCGCCAATACCTTTAACACGAATGGTTGAACCATCGATCTGCGATAATTTAAAATAAAGTTATCGGATTTTTTTCATTTTTAACAAACAAAAAAAAAAAAAAACATTTTTTTTTTTTTTTTTTTTTTTTTTTTTTAGTGTAATATTGAGAATAAATTCAACTTTTTTTTTGGATATTTAGTGTTATACTACTTCTCTAATATGGAAATCATCTGCATTATCATAGAAGATAATTTTTTAAATAATAATTTTAATAAATTATTTTTTAAAAACAGATTTATTTTTTTAAAAAACGAATTAAATTCTATATAAATGTAGTCGCATAATGAAACGGGGGGTTGAGGGGGGCGGTAGGCCCCTCACACAGAATTAATTATCATATAAAACTCTTCCGAAGTCTAATTGGAATTGTTTAACATAGGTTTACAAAACAGTACTCGTTATCTTACCTCTTAATCTCCAACCTGTATTTATAGTATTAAATTTCAGGGTAAGAGAAAGTCGTGTGTGTGACACACCAGATTATTTAAATTGTAAAAACCAAATTTTCATACAGTCCCTAGGTCCTTATAGTCACATTTAGTATAAAGATTGACACTGATTCCTAACAAATATAATATGAAAAGTTTTACTTCTGTGCCCGGTAAATTGACCGACATATTTAGTTTAGAAGTTGGGAATATCTTCCGATTTTTTTTTCTTTCGGATGTTATTATAAGATCAGTTGAAAAAACCTTTAATAAAACACAAGAGATTAAAAAAAAAAAAAAAAAAAAAAACACTAGAAATTTGTGATTAATTCAGGAAAATTCCAGATTTTAGTTTCTATTGAAGTTGGAGTTTCCAAAAATTTAAATCCTATACTATTACTTTTCGCCAAATTTGGATGCCAAACGACGCGAAAAATCGCAACCTTTTCCTCCAACACCCACCTTCAAGGAAACAGAAAAGCTGCTATTTGAATCCGTTTTTATTATAATACCTTGTACAAAATAGTAAATAAAGAAATTGGCTGGTTCTAGTCTAAAACCATCAATAATGACTCTTCTCTCTTTATAGTCTTGTTATTGACTTGTAAAACTTTGGAGGAATTCGGTTGTGGGCTAGAAACTAACGAATCCTTCCGGAAATATCCAGAACTCTGTTTTTTGTAAGATAAAGGTTCCAAACTTTGGCAATCCTAAAATACGAATTTTCTCCAAATCCGACACCAAATCGCCAAAATCATCGCCAAGAACAAATTTGCGTTGGCCTTTGGCGAGATTAGCGATCGATGTTGGTGCAAAATAGTATATCAGGATTGCCAAAGTCAGTAAACTTCTCTCCGAAGTTAACTGTTATAATGCATTGTTTCCCGCACTAATTTTCGCCAAAGTGAACAAATAAAGTAGATCATCTACATTCACAAATTTAGGGACTTTTTTATTCAATATCTACCCCTAAATTTTAATTTTAACGATTGCCTAATCACTTCGAAGATTAATCGTCTATTATGTATATCAAATATCATTCCTAAATATTATTGGTAATTATTGAATAAAATAGATTGGCGACGCTGCTCGAGGAAATTCCATTGAACTCTAAGCTGTGCATTCGCGAATAAGAGATTCTGTAGTAAGCTGTGGAATATTATTCCTGAACAAGCGATATTCGTTCTCTGCGCTATATATACTCCTATTAGCGTGACTTTTGTGTTTGGAGTAATAGTTTTCTTGGCTCGTTTTCGGGAAAATTCATGGACTACCTGTTTGTTTACAATGCAGTTACGCTAAATAAAAATGTCAATGTTCTTCTAACAATATGTATATTTCAATAGGTGTGTAAGTAAGTCGTGGGGAATCCATATCATATTTTTTAATTAATGAAAATCTATCTAATTTTACTTATTCCGTTGAATAAGTTTACAAGAATAATAATTAATTTTAAAACCTTCTTGTCTTCATAAAATTATGAAACTCTTAATTTTCTCTTAAATTAATTTTATGTTTTCCAGTGTACTTAAATAAATTCCAAAACATTGAGTTTCAATAACTAAGCTATGTAAGTCAGAATTTTTATTTCTTAACACTTTTTTTTTTTACTTTCCGAACATACTATATAAGGAAAGTATTGTAATAATGACAAAAATTCGTTTTTGACATTTTGGTGTATCTTTACTTTTATAGGTCCTTTGACTTCATTTTTGCTATTTTTACGGTGATGTATGTATGTTTGTGTGTGTATGCGTGTGAGTGAACACGATAGCGTCTAAACGCTTTGTTCGAATGAGCTGAAAGTTGGTACGTATATTATACTCGTAAGTCACCGTAACACGAATCCTATTTATTTTTGTGAATCTAATATTTATAGTTTTTTTACAGGGTCATAAAGAAAAATTCTTTATCTTTATGGCCTATGGACTCAAATTATTTAAAATTCGATAGCGTCTATATGTCTTATTGGAATAAACTAAAAATTTATATACATGTTATAGGTCACCGTCTCACTAAATGTATAGATTTTGATGAATCTAGCACTTTGAATTTCTAGGGACACAGCGAATTATTCTTTATCATTGTGACCTATGAGCTGAAATTATTTGAAATACAGTTAAACAGCATACTATTTGGGGAAAGAACTCTAACATCCTTACATAAATTTCTCTTTTGTTTTTTAACGACTTCTCTTGCAGTTGTTTAAAAAAATTAACGTTCGGAAAGTCGAGTGAAATCACTCCAGATTTTTAATTAATGTAATCCTTATATATTCTTAGAACAAAATTTGGATATGCAATGATTGATTGCAGAAAATTGAGATTTCTTTATATAAAAATATTTCATCTTTATTATACATATATTTTTACTTTCTTGAAATCGATAAACATGTTACTTTAAAAGTATATTTAATAAAAACTAATTAAAAGTATAGCAATTTATTTTACTCTTCAGTTTTATTTAATGTTTACAAAGTTATTTTTCACTTTCTAAGAATAACGTGGGAAAATATTTTGAACACATGCCAGCAAATAGTTTTTTTTTTATAACAGGAGAAAAATTTAGACAGAATGAATACAAAACTTGTCAAGTTTTATTTCTGAATACAAAATCGATAAAGGCAGATAAATTGTGTTTAAAATACACTAATGATAAAAAATGCTGTAATAAATAAATCAAAGAATAAATATTTGATAAATTACGATATTTAAGAAAATTCCTCAAAAAAAATTTAATGATGAATTTTTTGCGGATTTTAATAATAATCGTTAGAATTTTAAAACGAAACAACTTAAACTCCTTAATTACTACGAGCACGCGTTGCTCGCTTCGCTGGGCGCTATTTAAATGAATTGTCAGAGTCCCATATAATTATTAATAACCTACGATAAAGTTCCCGCTGTATTCACTAGAGTTTTTTCCTCTACAAATTGAGGAGTCCGGGTTCCACTGCCTTCGACAACAACTTACCCGCTGCATACTTCTCCTTCCCCAGCGGGTAGGTTCGAAGTTTTGCGAAATCCTGCAGATCCCATAAATTTTCCAAAAAAATTCAGCGCTAAAAGGAGGGGGGGGTTTAAAATTGCTCTATCTTAGTCCTCCCCCCCCCAAGAAAAAAAACGAAAATGTGTTTTTATAAATATCCCAAAGAAGACACATGGCTATTTTCAATACCTTTGTACCATTTTTAATAGACCTACTAAATCTACTCAAAAATCCGGAATTTCTGAAACACCCTTCCCCGAAAAATGGTTTTACCCCTTCCTTCTGTAAGAATCAAGAATTCCAAAAAAGTACATAAAGTTTTATTGATACTCAAGTCTAGTCTCTTCATGTGCAGTTTCTTCACCGTGAAGTAATTTGGGGCCGAGTTATATTTACAAACTTTTTTTTGGCTTTCTGCTTCCCAGGGGAAAGGGAGGGGTGGAATTTAATTAAATCCCGTTACTTTAGGGGTCGGATGCATATAAATAATCCAAGTATCAAACATTGTCACCGCAGCTCTTATAAATTTCCCAGGACAAATTTAGCGCTAAAAGGGGTGTCTCGAATTTTCCCTTAGTAACAAATACTACCCCCCCCCCCAAAAAAAAAAAAAAAAAAAAAAAAAAAAAAAGATCGCAAAAATTCAAAAACGTGTTTTGGAAATATCCTAAACACATGGCTGTTTTCAACATCTTTGTTCCATTTTTGGTAGAGTTTTATTCAAAAATCCAGAATTTGCAAAATTTCCCGCCAAAAATCGATTTTTCCCTTCCCTCCCCTTAATAATCAAAATGTCCTAAATCGCAGATAATGTTTTATTTGTACTCATGTGTAATCTTCTCATGTGATATTTCTTCAGTGTAAAGTAATTTGGAGCCGAGTTATGCTTACAAAGGTTTTCTTACCTTCTCCCCCCCCCCCCTAAGAGAGAAACAGGGGTAATTTCGATAATTTCCATTACTTTAGGTGTCGGATACATATAAACAATCCAAGCACCAAAATTCGTGACAGCAGTTTCCATAGATTTCTCAAGACAAATTTCGCGGTAAAGGGAAGTCCAGACTTTGCTCCCTCATAACCCCCTTCCTCCCCAAAAAAGAAAAAAAAAAAAAATCACAAATCACAAAAAAAAAAAAAAAAAAAAAAAAAAAAAAAAATGTACTTTTGAAAATAGTCTAAGAAAGTCGGATACCTTTTTTCAACATCTTTGTTCCATTTTTGGTAGTGTTCTACTCAAAAATCCGGAATTTGCGAAATTTACCGCCAAAATTCAATTTTCCCCATCCCTCCACTTAAAAATGGAAAATTCCCAAATCGCAGATAGTGTTTTATTAGTACTCATGTCTAGTCTTCCCATATGCAATTTCTTTATTCTGAAGTAATTTTGAGCCGTGTACAAACGTGTTCTTGACTTTTTCCTCCTCAGGGATGGGGGGGGGGGAGGGACGGACAGAGGGGAATTTTGAAAATATTGATAGATATAATTTTAATTTGGGTAAAGATCTAAGTTCTGCCAAGCACCGTTGAATTCCGTCCAGCCGTTCTGAAGTGATTCGCGGACAAAAATAGCGTTACATACATACGGACACCATGACACACACACACTCACACACACACAGTCAAAACTTTCTGAAGTCATTTTTGGATTTCATGGTGTGTGAGATGTGTAGATATCGCAACATTTTTTGATTCTGACGAATTTGCAGACAAAAGTCTGATCTATTAATATAGATTGAACCATTTCCCTTTCCCTCTGTTTCATTTTAACTTTTAACGTAGCTTTACTTATATAATCGTTAGAATTTTAAAACGAAACAACTTAAACTTTTTAATTACTATTGGACCATTTCCTTTTTCCCTCTGATTCATTTTAACTTTAAACATAGTGTTACGTAAAAAACTAAAAAATAAGCATCAATAAAGTGAAGGAAAAAGTTGCACATTCCTTAAAATCTAGGTTTTTAACAAGGGTTTAAATTTTAATTTAAATTAATGGTTACATATTAACATGTATAAAGACACGTTTAAAATTTCAAAAGGCTCTAAAAAGTTATTTTCATTTTATTGTTTTAATGTATTAAAATAGTATTAAATGACTTATTATATTTTAACTATATTTTTATGTTTAAACACAATTCGGTGGTTTATCGCGGAGGGGGGGGGGTGAAAAAGTTCCCCAAATCATCACCTGGCTATTTTAATAATATTAATAACTTTTCTTTTAAATAATAATTATTTTTTTCGATTTACCACTTTATTTCAAATTATAGATAAAATTTATTTTTATCAATACGTTGTTATAATTGTGATGTATTTATTTATTTATTTATTTTTAAATCATCCTTCTTCCATTGTTTTATTCATTCTTCTAAGCCAAAGATAAAAATTCATCATCTTACATTACAGTAGCTATGCCATTAATTGTACATTATTGTTACTATAACTTTAGAATTATCTACAGAAACTTGGGCTTTTTATTTCTAAGAAGGTTACTATAGCATCATTAAGATTTCTTCATTGCTATTCTGCAGATACGTTCAACAAATTAGTTCATATTTGTTTTTCTCAGACAAAATTTAGTAAAATCAACGGTAAACAAGATAAGCTATAAGTAGAAGGCGAAGCAGGACACTTTGGTCCCGGCGTTTTGGTCCCGTCACTTTGGTCCCGCCATTTTGGTCCTGCCGTTTTGGTCCCGAGGAAATTTTGGTCCCTGGCCATTTTGGTCCCGAGACATTTTGGTCCCGCCAATTTTTCGCTATTTTTTAAATATATATATCAGTTTTTTAATATGATAGCATATTTATTAATACGGAAAAATTGAAGTGCTCTTAGAATATCTTTATTTAAGGAATATCTTACAGATAAATATATAAATTTTCGAGATTACGATTGCTACCTAGCTATTGAGATTCGAAGAATTTTATACTAACTTTTTACAAATATTTAATATTTTTTCTTTTTAATGCAGTTGCACTTTTTTTTTTTTTTTTTTTTTTTTAGATTTTTTTCATTTGATTTCGATTTAACTTACTTCAATTGTAACTTGATTTTTAATTCACTATCAGTGACAAAATTTTGTGATTTTATAACTATATTGTTAACAATAACAACAGTACCTTCTTATTAAAAAAAGAATCCCCATTTGATTATGTTTTTTGATAAAGTCTGAATTAATTTAAAAATAATAAAATACAGAAAAATTTTGTTTAAAAAAAAAGGGAAAAAGAAAGAAAGAAAACCTTTCGATATTAAACATAATTTGCTTTTGGTCGCAGAATGCTATTTCTTTCAAAGAAATAATTATTGTCCTACTCCCATCATAGACTCTTCTTCATAAGCATAAGCTTGGGATCATTTATAAAGTTTTTGAACTTAATATGAATTTATTCATAATATGTGTGTGTGTGAGAGAGAGAGAGAGAGTGAGAGAGAGTGAGAGAGATACGTTTCATTCGATTTGATTGTGATTTAATTTTATCATTAATCTAAGAGGAATTTATTTCAAAATTTGTCTTATATTAATAATAATAACAAAGTGCATGTTTGTTTGTCCGTGATATTTAATTATGTTAACCATGTATATATGTATATAAACTACTTTTCTTTCAATGACAATGATTTTATTTTAAAAGTGGAAAAATGTAAGTAGTCCAATATTCAATCAACTGTGAGCATTGCAAGCACCAAAGTTTGGAAAATGTTGATGCACAATATTTTATATTTTTAGTTTAATCATATGTTTTAAATAACAATAATATTAAGAATAAATAAATATAACTGTCTGATATGACTCTATGACTAAAAACAATGCCCACATTGAAATCTCTGAAGCACTTTGGGATTCGTTTCACACCTGTTTCTCCAACAGACAATTAGAAGGAATTTCACTGTTTTGTTTCAGCGAATTTGAGAAAAAAAAAAAAGGGGGGGGGGGGAAGGGGAGGGGGCTTCTAATCGAAATTTTCTTAAATAATATTGTAAGGGATTATAAGGAAGGAAAAATGCTTTTAAAATTCTGTGTGATGTATAACTATTTTCTGTGTATTGAATTTTTTTATTTTTCCGACTGAGTGAAAATAATGCCTGGACAAGGAGTCGAACCCCGGATCTTTGACTTACAAGGTCAAGGCTCCACCAATTGAGCTATCCAGGCCGACACCCGATCGACATTACTCACTCAGACAACCGGTTGTCTGAGTGAGTAATGTCGATCGGGTGTCGGCCTGGATAGCTCAATTGGTGGAGCCTTGACCTTGTAAGTCAAAGATCCGGGGTTCGACTCCTGGTCCAGGCATTATTTTCACTCAGTCGGAAAAATAAAAAATTTCAATAAATATGATTTTCTTCCACAGTTGATTGTGTGATTTTATTAAAAGAATTGTATTTTCTGTGTGTTTGACAAATGCATCCCGATTTACAGAGAAGAAAATTACTCTAGTTTAGCAGATCTGTACAAATTAATCCTGAGATCATTATATAGGTTCCTCGCATCTTCTTTTATTATTAAACTCTAACATTTAGAAGATGCTCGGATAAAGTATCGATTTCCTACAAATTTTGTATTCGAACACTCAAAATTTGAATGTGATAAATAAGAGCCGCATTACAGTGTTTTTTATTAAAAACCTTGTATTTTATTTAAACTGAAATTTTGCAGACTTAGATAAATTAACAATGCTTAGATCTTCGCTGATAACTGATACCTTTATCATTCAAAATTCGATCCGAAATAATAAATTTTCTGTTCTATGTGTCCTACAGTTACATAATTTTCAACAAAGGTTGTAGACATTCAATTCTCCAACAGAAAACATTCGACTACGTTCTCTTTTGCCCGAAAATCTCTCATGTATTTGCTGTCCTTTTTCCTCTATCGTACAAAGAAAAAAATCTAAATCTTTAAATTTTAGACGTTTTTTTTTTCAGTTTTGTTTGTTACTACAACGTTGCAAAATAATAATAATAATAATAATGATGATGATAGTGATAATTTTGACTTTTCCTACCCCCCTGTTTTCAAGTCAAATGACAAAAATTCGAAATATGAAAAATAATTTCGCTTTTTTTCTGTAATACTTTGATTATTCCTAATATAAGGACCAAAACGTGGGACCAAAATGGCGGGACCAAAGCGGCGGGACCAAAACGGCAGGACCAAAAACGGCGGGACCAAAATTTCTTCGGGACCAAAGTGGCGGGACCAATTCGGCGGGACCAAAGTGGCGGGACCAAAATGGCGGGACCAAAGTGTCATGTACCCAGTAGAAGAAACTTTGGAAACAGTTTACCGAATTTTTTACCAATGGTTATACATTTACTATATTAAGCTTCAAGTACTGTAACTTCATACATTTTGTTTAAATAAATGTCTTTTGTGACATGTAACTATTGTATTGTAGTTGCAGAATTTTCTACAAAATAAAACAAGTGCAGGAAATTAAAGAAATCTAAGTACGAGATGACCCTATCTCGTACTGTCATCTAGGTAAACACTGCTAACTGAAGTTCTTGCAAAATCGAACCAATTGATTACAGAAAGTTTCTATGGGCCTGTGTGGAACGCCTTCCTTGTTGTGAGGGAATATTTCAGCTAGTATATACGTAGTGTTTATGAAAACCGTGAAAATATTTGAACGTCTAGACGGACGAGTACGATGTGAGATCGAATCTTACTTTTTTCGTCAGCAGGTCTGCTAGCAGAACCTTCCTGTCATTGGTAGAGTTGGTGAAAATAGAAAGAAGAGGTCTCACTATCATGTTCGGTGCCCACTAAAACATTGAAAACCAAGCAGTACTCCTTGTTGTTAGTATTTACAAGGGTTATTTCTCCTTCGACAACACCATTAAAAATAAAAATTCTACGTTTTGCCGGAAAAGTGGTTGTAATTTATTTGCAACCATTATCTTTAAAATTTTGGCGCGTTCTGGTTAACCAATTAGTAGTAAAAGCAAATAATCTAGTGGAACTTAGCACCAAATCATCGGTTGCAGCCTAATTTGACCAGATGGTACCATCAGTGTAGTTATGTATCAAATACGAAATAACTGAGAATATGTAGGCACCTGGTCTTCATTAAGGGGTCACGTACCTTTCAACGTTGAGAATATTATGAAAAATATTAGTTACAGTACCTGAAAAATAATTGCTTTAAAAACTAATTTTAAAAGATGTTGAGATAATTTTCTTTATGTATTAGGAACTTTATAACAATTCTGCATTTCTTATTTTAAATTTTTAATAAATAACACATTTTTTTTTCTTATCGATAAAATATTTTATGTAGTTTTGTGTGCACTGTGATAATTGAAAGAATTTGATGAAAGTTGAATATATTTAACTTAACATATGCATATTTTACATAACATAAAATTACGAATAATTTATCTTTTAACCTTTTTTGTAATCAAATTAAATAATCCAATATTAAATATTGGTTGAAATATGACCATTTTTGCTGAATAAGTGCGCAAGATTTGACAAAATTTCTTCTGTATAATTTATTAGTTAAATGTATAGAGTTACTGTTAAGAAAAGGGAGGGGGGTATCGTAAAAATTCAAAAAGATATTGTCAATAGACTTCGTTAAATTTCTGGTACTGTCAAAAACAATCAGGATCATTAAGGTTTTACTAATGTTTTTATTTTGAATCAATATGCATAATATCTACAAAAAAGACACTAAAAATGTACAAAAAAGCCAAGCTCAAAGAAAGAGAATTGATTAAAGTTGTGTCTAAAAAGCGTGTGATATCAAATTCCCAAGCTTACATTCAAATACTTATTTAATATTCCCTTTTAACTAAATTTTCACATGTGAATCAAGTGCCTTATGATATGTTGATAGAAAACCTTCTTTCCTGTACTAAATACATCATAGCGTGTTTCTGAAAAATATTATTTTTTTATTTATGTATGATGGGCTTGGCGGCCATATTTCAAAGTTTTACGTTAGTTTGAATTCTATAAATCTCATCAATTATAGGATGAGTTGGTTGATTGGTTGGTTAATTGAGTTTTATATCGCACTAGTGCTGCGCAATGAGAAATAATTATAGGATGGCACGATGGGAGAGCGCCAAACTTAACACTGTTAAAACTTAAATTGATTCAACTTGTGTGCTTAACGGGGCTTTTGCGATGTTTTTAATGCATTTTTTTCTTCTTTTTTAATCTGAATATTTCAACCCCTGTTGAATGGAATAACCATATTATTTTTACGAGATATTTATTCCAAGAAGCTAAATTCAAATTGGGTAAATATAACGGGGGGGGTGGAAGCTTCTATGCATCCCCCCCCCCCTCTCCTTCATGTTTTTACGTTAATTTCAATTTTTATATTCTTTATTCCCGGCACTTATAGGATGGAAGTGCACTTAATACTAAATAATTATAAGAAATCATGTTATCGAAATATTTCCGTCTCTACTGAATGGAATAGCAAAATTAATTTTATATGAGATATATTTTAAGAAACTTCTTTCAAATTGTGTGAATGTTTATTTATTACTTGAAAGAAGGCCGCCAAGCCCATCATACATAAATAAAAATAATAATATTTTTCAGAAACACGCTATGATGTATTTAGTACAGGAAAGAAGGATTTCTATCAACATATCATAAGGCACTTGATTCACATGTGAAAATTTAGTTAAAAGGGAATATTAAATAAGTATTTGAATGCAAGCTTGGGAATTTGATATCACACGCTTTTTAGACACAACTTTAATCAATTCTCTTTCTTTGAGCTTGGCTTTTTTGTACATTTTAAGTGTCTTTTTTGTAGATATCATTTATTATTTTTAAATAGTTTTTATATTTACTGGAATTAACCTGATACTTTACATCAGATATGTCCTGGATTTCAACTCAGCTTTCGTGCAATGTTGTTCTTTGCGTTAAACTGTATTACAAAGTTTTCTTTGCGTTAAACTTTCCATAATTCTGGTTGCTAGACATTATCCATGGGTTTTCTATGCAGACTAGTATGTCGTGTCCATCACAAAACTTTCTTCTACATTTTCCTATACATATTAAAGCAGCACAAATTATTTATTATTTTTTTCATTATGAATGCTGAGTATTATCAAGTCAGAGAGGTATTGTTGCACAAAATGTTGAACGGAAGTAAATTTTCACCATGCAGATGGCATCCTTTCAGTTCTAAAACAAAATTGTAGTATATGAGCTCCACTTATCTGCCGATAGGCATCGAGATTGAATCAGCATAATGTCTCATAATGGCCTTTTCACATATTAAGTTTTGTTTATTTATATGCAACAGAACCTTTCCTTAAATTGCGAAAATCGCTGTATAGCAGCGCCACATGTTGAGATATTGGTACAAAAGTTGATAAGCACTATAATTTGTAACAATGTAAATTTATTTGTAAATTTATGCAATTCCATGTATTAGTTACTCAGATATAGTCTTCTCTGAAATTGCGGCAATCACTGTATAGCAGCACCATGTTGAGCAATTGACACCAAATATTGATAAACGCTATTATACATCAAGGTTCAATTGCATATAAATTTATATGTAATTCTGAGCAGTAGCTCCTGATATCTAGTTGGAACAAAACTTTCGCCACACACATAGAACACACACACGCAAATAGAAATTTTCTAAAAATAGTCGAATTGTTTTCAGGAGCTCTTACAACGTGTAAATCCATTAAAAACCGAGAGTCGAAATTCATTTCAATAAAATGACAAGCGAAGCGGGCAAAGCCTGCTAGTATACTATATAGAAGGAAGTAGAAATCTTTATGCATCATAATTATCATTGCCAGATTGAATTGAAGGATATTAAAATTGGGTACTATATCGTGTACTGACTTTCTTATTCTAAGGTATGAAAAATATTAAAAAATCAGCAATTCAAGCTATAGATTTGAAACAAATGTTATTCAAAAATATATTCATTTCTGTTTTCAGGGATATAAAATTTAAAATTGTACAAAATAATAAAAGCAAAGATTCTTTGGTTAAAAAAATAACTTATAAAAAGAAAAAGCAGCTCAATTTGAAATTAATATTTTTCGGGTAAACTGAGATGAAGCAATTTCATATTTGGCGATTTATGTCTCTTTGGCGATATTTAACAGTTTTTCAGCAATTAAGATAAGAAATTTTGATTTTTAAAAGCTAAATTTTATAAAAGTTCCTAGATTAAGTAATTGTCTATCTGAAAAACCAGTTTTCAAAGAATTCTGTACATTTATGAATTCTCTAGCTTGTTTAAAAAAAAATTTCTTGAAGAAGAATTTTTTTCAAAAATTTGTCAAAACATCTAATTTTACGCTAAATTGAAAATGCTCCCATTTTTTTACTTATTAACTAAGAAAGTTAGATTTTTATCTCAAATTAAAGATCTCGTTGATACGAATATTTTACTTTTTGTTTCATTTTACTGCGATATTTGGTTCGTCCAATATTTAAAACTTTACGGAAAAAAATTTGCCGATTTAACATGGGAAAGTTGGTTTCTGTATAATAAGCATTTAACGATCTTGGTTTATTTCTGTCGATTTTATTATTGGCGCGTTCTGCTTAGTGTTAGTGGTAGTTTGTTTGTTTTGCTTTTCTCTGTGCTTGGCTTGGCAAAACGACCGTTTCTGCTTGATTGCCATGCATTTATCCATAATAACAACATGGGTAAACTCCTTGTCATTTTGATTCTCTTGGAATGCAACTAATTCTCTAGGCGACATTTTTCTGAATTTTCTTGATATATATTTTTTTCTTTTTTGAGTAATATTATATTGGGTTGGCAACTAAGTTCCCGTCGTTCCACACTTCTAAACTTTGCCTATTGAGTGAAGATGCTTCTCTACAGTAGTGTGGGAGCAATCCATTGTCCCTTGATGTTTGACGCGGATTTTCATGCAAAAGGTGGTTCAATCGCTCTTCATCGAACTCAACTGGACAGCTAGAACGAGGTGCGTCTTTGAGGTCAAAATTTCTTTTTTAAACTTTGCATAACAATCACGGGCGGTTCTTTCAGCTACGTTCACCCACTCCATACAGACACAAATGTTGCGAGCAGCTTCTTTGGCCTTAGAACGTTGATTAAAGGCAAAAAGAAGGATGTGTCGAAAATGCTCATTTTTCTCAACTTGACATGCCATGTTAATGATCTGTAAATAACAAGAAAATGTATCTTAGTAACAACGAAACATATATTTAGGTAGAACAATATATTCTCTTTCGAATGATGTACAACTTCGGGCCAAAGGTATTTAATATCATACAGATTTTTCTAATTTAAGAAAACGGCGGGAACTTAGTTGCCAACCGAATACATTAAGCTTATAAATTATGTAAAAGAAATTTCATTACAGATTGAGTATGCACATTAAAAAAATATTTAATAATAATGCTTATATTTCATCAGGGTAGGGGGGATTTATCGTCACACAAGTGCTGCGCTATTGGGCGACTGGCGACGATCTGGGACTCACCTCTAAAGATAATCCGGAGACATGCCAGTACAATTTTGATCCTCCACGGAAGGGATAGCTTCACCGCTTCAGTGATGCCCAGAAGTATAATTTGGATGAGAACATGGAGGACTTTATGGCCATAGCGGATTTTACGTGCACCGGACACCATTAGTTTACAAGGCGGTCTTTGGTCGGCTCGATCATCGAACCCGCAATCTTCCAATTACGGACTTGACTCTCTACCGACCGGACCACCGCGGCGCAAATTTCAAAAGTTATTTCATTTTTCCTTCTCATTGCAGTAAACTGTGCCTAATATAGAACGTCAAGTTTTCCAAAAGTGGTATAGTTTTGGTTTAAAAACCCTGCATGTTATAAAAATATACTATTCGAAAAAATATTAAGTTTGTTAAAGAAATCATTACAGAATGTAAGCATACAGTTGAATGGATATAACTAAAAGAAATGTTAGTATGACATGATATAGTTACAACGCATTTCAAGAATTATTTTTTGCATTGTGCTTCAAAATATTATTCATTTTGTTTCATTTGTCACTGGTCCATTTTTGCCTTCGAGACAAAATCTTAACAGAAATACAGTTGTGTGCAAAAGTTTCGGGGCAAACTAATTTTCATCAATAGATTTTAAATTAAAAAAAAAAAAAACAGAAGAAGAAATTAAATATTGTAACGTAAATGTTATCAAATGTGCATTGGAAATACATATAACTAGCAAATAATTTTTACAAATTTTTACTTCAATTGCATGCAATATAGTAGAGAAAATGATTTTAAAAAGACTTTTCTTTTATCTTAAAACCCAAGAATTTCTTCCAAAGGAGCAATACGGATTTAGAAGAGGGCACAGCACCACAGATCAGGTGCTTTACCTGGGACAAAAAATTCGTGACGCTTATAATAAAATGCCTACACATCACACTGTGGCGACCTTCTTGGACTTATCTAAAGCCTTCGATACCGTCCGGAAGCAGTGTATTATCATCAAACTCTTTCATTGCTTTGGAAATGGAGATTGAGCTTTGCCTTGGTTATCTGATTTTTTTGAGTTACAGGACGTTTAGGGTCAAATTTAATAATTCGTTGTCAGAAGATTTTAAATTGAGTTAGTAACTTATCCAGGGCTCTGTGCTAAGTCCCACTCTCTTCACTTTAGTCTCAAGCAGCGTTGAAAAAGTTGTTTCCAGGAGGTGTGAAATGAGTATGTTTGCAGATTACATCATCGTCTGGAGTTCTGGCGACGATGTTTCGATCTTAGAGGAAAACATTAATCAAACGAAGACGTGTGGAATTTTGCAGAGCATCATAAATTGAGTTTTAATCCCTCAAAACCTACTACTACTTTCTTCACTACTAATAGGCAACTGTATGAGTATGAACCTAGAATTTTCTTGAATGAATTACTCCTCTCTGTGGACAAAAGTCCCGGATTTGTCCTGGATCCGGAAATTTCCAGCTGTAAACACCTTGACCATCTGGTGTTAAAGAGCAGAAAGTGCCTGAACATTTTAAAGTATATCTCGGGGCGCGACTGTGGTGCTGATGCTACTACCCTTCGTAATACTTGTTTGGCGCTTATTAGACCGATCCTGGAATATGGCTACCGGGTATATTGTTGCGCTTCTAAGACTAAAAGCTCGAGCGAGTCCAGCTTAGTGCTGCTCGTATTATTACGGGACTATGTAACAGTTGCCCCAATGACATTGTCCTTTTTGAGGCTGACTTGTAACCACTGAGCTCTCAAAGAAACTCAAATCTAGTAAAATATTTTAACAAATTACTCAGCTTTGATTCCAGCAATTGAACTTCTGCTTACCTTCGGGGTTGGTGTAATAATCAGACTCAGGAAAAATAGCCCATTTAGCCAGGTGGTCGGGGAGGATTTGATATACAGAGCTGTAGAACCACATTACTTGAATTCATGTATTGATCCATTTGAAGGTCTTCCCGGGGTATTTTTCCATCCAAATCTTCCTACTCACGCCAACAAATCTTCTGATATCCTGCCATATCTGAGGCAAATTGCTCTCGAATTAATCACTAATATACCAAAGGAGGCTACTCTTATTCATACAGATGGTAGCAGGAATGAAAATTCTTGTTCTGGTAGTGAAGTCTACATTAGATCCAAATATACCTTGTGCCATATCGAATTAAGAAATCCTGACAGCTGCTCTGTTTTTCGCAGTGAATTGATAGCCATTGAAGCTGCCCTCAATAGAGTATTTTCACTTCCTAGTTCGAAGGATATCTGGATTTTGAGTGATAGCCGGCGTGCTATCCAACATATTTGAAATTGGCATGACGTGGGAGACAATATCGGAGTGGCTGTTTTGAACAAGCTGAAAAGTTTTTCCATCTTTCGTGAGATTCACTTGCAGTGGATACCTTCCCGCTTAGACATTGCTGGTAATGATACCGCAGACTCCCTTGCTAAAAATGGCGTAGATCTACCCTTGATTTCTCAGGCATCTCAGACTTTTTCAGAATTGTATTCCCACTTTATCAATCTACGAGGTCCCACTGTCCCTCCTGCTCATCACTGGTATCAGGGTAATCGCCCTGTTGGTTCCTTGTCCCTCCAGTGCAGCAGACAAGAGCAGACGTTTTCGCAGTGGTCATCTGAGGTCTATAACATACAAAGATAGAGTAAAGATTTTCCCTACATGCTCTAAGCGTGCTACGTGTTAGACTACGCCTGACCATATCCTCGACTGTCTTAACCTAACTAAAGGGGATCTCTATGAAGATCCACTCTATGTACTTGATATGATCAGAGATGCTGGAGTCATAGACTTTGTTTAGCTTTGCTTACAAATAAGGACTGGAAACAACAACAACAAATTTTTACAATAAAGGGACTTAAGTATTATAATGAAATACATATAAATCCATTCATCAAAAGTTTCGTGCCAAGAAATAGACAGTTCACAATGACGTTATTGCACCGGCATGACTGGTCCATTTAAGACGAAATACGACTAATAGAAGGAGCTAAATTTGTTTACACTTGCGCGCCAGTACTGTGAAGTCAAGATTGTGAAGCGCACTTATTTACAGATCCGTGAAACCGTTATTAAATTACACCAGGATTAACAAAGTTTCTCGTGATGTTGCTTCAATATTATCTATTGAAAAAACAACTATTGATGATATTATTAAAAAATGGAAAGAAACAAACACTGTGTCAGAGAAGTCAGTACCTAAAAAATGACTAAATCAATTGATAAAGTTATTGAAAGAAAGGTAGTTGAAATCCAAAAAAGAATGGTGCAATTATAGCGCGTGATTTACTGGGGGAAAACTTGGTTAATGTTGGTTATAGTGCTGTTTGGCGTAGATTGAACCAAATTGGACGTTTTAGATGCGTTAGAGCAAAATAAAACTGTTGGTTAGTACAAAGAATAAGAAGGCAAGATTAGAATTCGCTAAATCACATGAATGTGGGATAGTGGAAGACTAGAAAAAAGTGCTATTTTCAGACGAAGAAAAGATTAATCTTTTTGGAAATGACGGAAAGTGATATGTTCGGCAACTACACAATGCCAGGAATGATTCTAGACATCAAATTTTGCCTAAAAACATGAGAAAGAAAACATCATGGCGTGGAGAGCTTTTCGTATAAAGGCATTGTTCCTTAAATAACAATAGAAGACACTATAACTAAAGTTATATATATAAACATCTCAGCGGACTAAATTTTCCCCTATGCGCTCCTAAATATGTCCCGAAGATGGATTTTGTAACAAGATAATGACTCCCAAACTTCGAACTGGACTCGTTCAAGACTCGTTCAAGACTTTTTAACGGCAAAAATTTCGTATTCTTGAATGACCAAGTCAATCTCCTGACTTAAATCCTATTGAAAATTTATGGGAAGAGCTAAAAGTGAAAGTAGGAGCTATTAATTCTTTAAATAAAAACTATTTATTGGAAAAGGTTCAAGAGAAATGGCAAAAAAATTAACATACAAGGATTAAGAATTTAACAGAGTCGATGCCTTATTAGTGTTTAGCTGTGATAGCTTCAAAGATCATGTCAACAATATATTAATATTATTTGATCTTCTGAGACGTTAGAAATATTTTTTTGATAGTTTGTTTTTCATAAGTTTGTTTTCCCGAAACTATTGATTACATAAATTTTACATGTTTTGTTATATATATACTATATATATATAAATATATATATATATATATATATATATATATATATATATATATATATATATATATATATATATATATATATATATATATATATAATATATATATATGTATGGTTTTTTTTTTTTTTTTTTTTTTTTTTTTTGGTTAACAAAATTTGTAAATCGTTTAGTTCGACAATAGAATCGATTCACTTTACATGATAATACTTCATATATTTTTAATATTCATTCATACAAAAATTATTAACGAAAAAACCTTTGACCCGAAACTTTTTCACGCAACTGTATATGGAGTATAATTATGCTGACCGAATGTCCCCAATGGACCCCCAATGGGGACGTCCTTTTGTTTTGAAGACATTTTTCTAAGTTTTAACAAATTGTAGAAAGTAAATTATTAACCAATAATACTTTAATTTTAGTCCTTATTTATTAGGAATGAGAAACTACGTCCATAATTGGATAATTGTAACGCTTCTCTATTATAAAGGTACTTTGATCTGGTCAGCCTAAGTATAATGCGTTATTTACATCCATGTAGTTGTAAAAGAATCCATCATGCGTTTCTCTTCATATTCGACAAAATGCCTAAATTCCATCATATCACCCATCTTCATTTATATTTAATTGATATTTATAAATATTAAAAAGATATAGTTTAAACATTCATTTGAGGTTAATGAATTCCTTTTAATAAAAATGAGCGCTAACTAGAAATACATTTGTGAAAAGAAAATATATTCCCGCATTAATTTTCTTATAAGAAAAAAGAGACGATACTTGAAGTATTTTAAAAACATTTCCATAATAAGAATAAATGTTTTATGTCGTCATAAAATTTTTAAGAAGTAAAAAGCCAGTAATATAAAAGAGAAAAGAGATTTAAAAACTAACATATATGTCTGTAAAGGTTTAATAAATTAAGATAGTATTTTGTGGTTTTCAGAGATTTCACGTAATAATCTCTTTGGAACTATTTGCTGCATACTAATTTACGGTTTCAAAGAATTAATAAGCACATATAAAAACTTGTGTATGTGAGAAGTGATGTAAATAATTAGAAATATGTGCAAAAATAAAAATAACTCCCTAAGTATTTAATCAACTCTTTATTACTTTTTTTATTTTCTCTTATAATTATTTTATGCCAATTGTATTGTAGAACTTTGTCGGTTTTATGTTTAACTTATTTTTATTTCATGAATTAATAGAATTCTGATTATAATAAAAAATTTTGATAAATTTCTATAATAATTAGCATGAGAAATGCAAATAGTTCATAATATAATACAAGTAATAATTAAAAAAAAATTGCTTTAAACTCTTCGAACATTTTTATTGTTTTTGCTAAAATATTCATTAATTATATCACAATAATTTTTGTAATAGTTTAAAGAGGAAAAATAAATTGGCTGCGGCCATCACCAAAGTTTCTTTGATAAAATTTTATATAACAGAGCCACCTACGTTTTAATATGAAAAAGTTTAATGGCCATAAAAAATTTAAAATTATAATTTCATGATATTTTAACTAATAGATGCTGAGATATAGTCATCTAAAAAATCGCTGAATTGAATAAACAACAGCACCTTCTATCGTCCATATATGCCCACATTAAATCAATGTAAATTTTCATAATATCTAACTTACATGCCATTATTTATATATTATAGAAGCTGAAATACAGACCTTTTGTAAACGTCGTTAACTTGAAGCCGAACAGCACCATTTTTTCGGTTGATAAGCACCGAAATACTTTCGAAAGTGTTTTTCATCAAACATTATTTACACATATCAAATTTTGTATCCGTATAGATTATAGAAGCTGAAAAATAGCTTTGTGTTATATAGGGATAACTTGCAACATAGCAGCGCAATTTTTTTGAACGATAGGTCTGAAAACCTGATCAGCACCAAATAACGACAAAATCCTGCTCGATAAAAAGTTTTGTTAAATTATGTCTATTGTTCGTAAGATTCAGCGTACACATTTGTTTAAACACATATTCACAGAGAGAAACAGACAGCAATATCCTTAAATGGTCAAATTGTGTCGTAAAGTTTGTAAAACAGTCGAAAACTGGAATTCAAAATCTTTAACGAATCCAATACTTTTGTTTCATTACAATAGAAAAACGTTAAAAAAAAAAAAAAAGTTTTTTTTTTCAAACATATCTTTGCATATATAAATTTTAAAAAAATAGATCCGTATCCAATAAGAAATTGCAATTATTATTTAAACTATTAACACTTTTGCGACTGCATGCTTTTGTCTTTTTGACAGTAAGGTTCGCCTGTGGGCGTTATTCTCCGAAGTTACAATAATTCAGAACAAAATTTTCTGTATTCACATTTATATTTCAAATGAATAACCATTAAAATGATATTTTTTCGTAATCAAATTATTTATATCCATAGTATATTTATTGTACAAATATAAATATTGGGTATATTCTTAAGAAATATATAACACACGAATTGCGAAAGAAACGCCCACTGGCGGAGTCACAAATTTTAAGATGACGTGAATCTACGTCAACGGTCGTGGAAGTGTTAAAATTAAATTGAAATCTGACATAAAATAAAAATTTTATTTACGTTAAAAAAAAAAAAAAAAAAATTCTTCGTCAGATAGCATAAACGCTACTATTAATCATAACCATTATAATACTACTAGTCCTAAATTACCACTTTTTCCCATATTTGGGCGCTAAATTCCCTAATTTAACGCCAAGTCGCGAAGTCTGCAGCCAACACTCGCTTTCGAGGAAGTGAAAATACTGCCATCTGTTTCCACTTATTCTAATGCCATGTAGAGCGTAATGTGTAAAAAAATAGGCAGGTTCTATTCTACTTTTAAATTGTAAATTAGATATAAAAAAAAATGTATGTTTTCGAATTAAAACTTAATATATAAGAATTAGTTATTCAAATAGTGGGTTAGACAATAATAATAGTAAAAAAAAAAGTTTAATAGATTGACCTATTACCCAACGTAACACCAGAAATAATCGCATTTAACAATTAACTAAAAAAGTTATTTTATATTAAGTATTGTTTTTAAATAAAAAAGAATAGATGTTTATTTTATTACAAAAAAATTTGATCTGAAAAGTAGTTTTAAGTTTAAAAATGGATTTCAAACTTGAAACACTTTTCAAACAAAAATTTTTGAAAAATCTTCATGTAGAAAAATGTTTTCGTAATAAAATAATTACTTTTGTAGGCCTCTGTAGTTTTTTATGGTTTGTGCGCCCTCAAGAAAATTACCGTAAGCATTTATTTGTACAAACACTCTATGTTTAGTAAGATAAGACTAATTTTCATAATTTTATTTTAAATATTGTTATATATGATCAAAACAATGAGCATTACTGTTTGCATCAGAAAAAAATCCTTATTTCTAGTTTTGGTGTTTAATGGGTTAAATTACTCAAATGATATTAATTTTGAATTAGAGGCCTTAAATTAATAATGAGTACATCTAATCTTGTTTATATTTCTACTCCAATGAGCTCATACAGAGGATAAGATGGATTCCAAAAAAAAAAAAAAAAAAAAAAAAAAAAAAAGATAAAATAACCTACCAAACATCAGATCTTGCATTATTTTTATTTATTTGAAGAACAAGAAACCTGAGGGTGACCACCTCCATACATAATGTACCATACGTATTTAGATTATAAATATTAATGCTGTAAATACAAATTACGACACAATAAATTGGTATTTTAACCACGGAACAATTAAATCAGACATATTTTTATACTAATATTATTGTTATTTCATGGATTCACTTTATCAGTCTTTAATTGCGTTAAGCAGTCAGGATCTAACCGATAGACGAACTATATCCTTTCTTTGTAGTACTAATATCCAATTCTGTCATTGTGAAGTTGATAGTAACGAATCCAGCATTGAGTCACAAAAGAAATAATTTAAATTATTAAACTTGCACACGGAGTATCACTTATTTAAATTCCAGCTTTGGGTCATCGAAATCAGAACTTATTCAGATTTACTATTTAATGAAGAGATGAATGGTGTGGTGCATCCAATTTCTCACTTCACATCTAGACCTCCTTTCAGATTTTCCTTCTAGTGTTACAACTTTCACTCTGGGAGGCAGTTTTATCATAAGAAGCTACTTGTTGTCTTGCAACCGATAAAGTTCTTTTAACATAACATGTAGTATATTTTTTAAAAAGCTATCATTGGATGAGCATAACATGCTAAAAAGGAGAGCATATCTTCTAGGTTCGGCGCGGCGACCCCAAAAATGCGTGAATACCGGCCTTTCGCATAACGAACGTTGTCTCCTCATTGCTAACGCTCAATTGACTAAATTCGATCCTATTTTGCTCCGATATTCAAAATTACGCACATATTTCAGACAATCAGCGGCTTAGGCATGCCGTTGGATGCTTAAGTTTGGACACTATTCACATGCCCTCTCAACTCCTGAATGGAAATGAGTCACCTAATATTCCTTGGAGAGAAGGGGAAAAAATGATAAAATACTCTGAAAATAAAATGGCTAACTACAAAGTTTCCAGAAAAATCATTAAAGTTAGGAATAATAACTGAATATGTACTGTTGATAATTAAGGAAATAATGGATATAATTGGATGTTTCTTTTGCCAACTTTCATGTTATAATATGTTTAATCATTTTAATCTACGTAAAATATTTAAAGGATATTAGAAATTTATTTATTTTAACTTTTTTTTTTTTTTTTTTAACGTAAATACGATCGCTTACTACGGAAACAAATCTTACAGATTTATAAATTTAAGACAATTATAAACACAAACAAATTGGCAGATTAAATTGGAAATTGAGATCAATTACTCCCAATCCTAGATTTTAGAATATTTAGATAGATTGACAAAATATTTCTTTAATATCGTTTTATTTTTTAATTACAATTTTAGTGGCATGCAAAATGCTTAAAATAAGCAAAATATTTTTTAATTAGTAAAATATTTTTAATTTAGCAAATTATTTTGAGGATTATTTATATCATTTCTTTATTTTGGAAATGAATTTGTAAAGAGAGGGATGTTATGCATTTTTATAGCATAAATACCCCCATCCCGACTTTAGAGAAAAAGAAAAATAATTATAAGATATAAAATTTTTTATAAACCATGTTTTTAAATTTTCTGTTGAATCATATAAACGCTACTGAAGGCAGCCGGAACCCCAGCAATTGGATAAAAGTATTAAAACAAAATCCTTGCTATCGTCTTTTGGGCTATTATAAAAGTTTCAAATGGCTATCTAGCCGGGAAGTTAGTTAAAAGTTGATTGCAAGCTACTGGAAACGCTGCCGAAGGCAGCTGGGTCCTGAAGCAATGGGATAAAAATATTTTTAAAAAGCTTTTTCACCATATTCTGAACTATTCCGAAAGTTTCAAATGGGAAGTACTACTTCCCCTTTCTACTCGGGAAGTTAGTTAAATAAATTTTCTGTTGAATCATATGAACGCTGCCGAAGGCAGTAGGTACCTGAAACAGTTGACTAAAAGTATTTAAAAAAATGTATTGCCGCCGTGTTCTGAGCTATCCTGAAAGTTTCAAATATCTAGCTAGTCGGGAAGTTAGTGAAAAATCGATTGCTAGCTTTGTACTGGTAAAGGCAGCAGGAACCCGAAACAGTTGGCTAAAGGTATTAAAAAAATGCATTTTCACCGTATTCTGAAATATTCTGAAAATTTCAAATGTCTAGCTAGTCGGGAAGTTAGTTAAATAAATGTTCTGTCGAATAATATAAGCGCTGCCGAAGGCAGCGGGACCTGAAATAGTTGACTAAAATTATTAGAAAAATGTATTGTCACCGTGTTGAAAGCTGTCTTGAAAGTTTCAAATGTCTAGCTAGTCGGAAAGTTAGAGAAAAATCGATTGCAAGCTTTGTACTGATAACGCTGCCGAAGGCAGCAGGAACCCGAAACAGTTGGCTGAAGGTATTAAGAAAATGCATTTTCACCGTGTTCTGAACTATTCTGAAAGTTTCAAATGTCTAGCTAGTCGGGAAGTTAGTTCAATAAATTTTCTGTCGAATCATATATGCGCTGCCGAAGGCAGCGGGACTTGAAATAGTTGACTAAAATTATTAGAAAAATGTATTGTCACCGTGTTGTGAGCTGTCCTGAAAATTTCAAATGTCTAGCTAGTCGGGAAGTTAGTTAAAAATCGATTGCAAGATTTGTCCCTGACAAACAAACACACAAACAAACAAACAAGAATCGAAGTTAATAAAAACATGGTAAAAATGGCATCAAGGGAGCGAATTATGAAATAAAGCATAGAATTTCGAAGCTGTCAACAGCAGTAGCAGCGATAAAATTATATATTTTAAGATATAACATAATTTGACATTGTAAACATATTAATAAATAGGAACAGTAAAAGTAAAATTCTATATATTTGCACATTTATTTGTAAATAGGAACATAAACATATGAAAGATAAATAGTGAGGTATATATATAATTTCCTATATTAAAATTACAGAAACATTTATAACAAATGGTAACTATATAAATTAACTGTCAAGTCATTGTACTCTCATATCTGGAATCAGACTTGTGTGAGTATACATTTACACCCCATCAGCATAAAAATAAAACTTTAGCAGCAAGAAATTTGTTTTATAAACATATTTCATACTTTGTATATTATTGCACATTTAGGTAAATAATCAACATGATACATTTAACTATCATTGTTTCTGAATCATCATTATTTGCATCAATGAATTAAAGATACATTATGCATCAGGAAGTGACTATATATCTTTTGTTTTGTTAATTATTTAGTTAATAGTACATATTTATTTGAATGAGAAAATAATTATTTATATTTGTTCGTTTAATGGACAGTTGAAAACACTGCAACAGGTTCAACATTAAGAGGTCTGTAGCCATCTGGCAACGCTGCCGATAGTAAAGAAGACCTTACGCATCTGGCAAAAAAAACGTTTTGTTTCCTAGGTAGCGATAAGAAACCTTTCGTGAAACAATGTTTACTTTGTCTCTGAGGCAGAATATTTGTAATAACGCTTGCTTATATTTCTATACGTATTACTGCAATAATTAATACACCCTTTGTAACATTTAGATTGTAAATAGTATGTAAATAATATTAGTTTTATAATTTGGAGTCTTATTTATGCAAACTACACGCAACCTATAAGTGGTGACCCGGACGTGATGTGAACACGAAACCTTCTGATCTAGAGTCACTACCAACTGTTCTCTTAGGTTTGAGAACTGCCATCAGCGATTTTTTTTAAACAACACCTGCAGAGATGCTCTACGGTGAACAACTCCGTCTACCTGGAAATTTTATACAACCCACTCCAGCTTCAATCAATCAATCCGAGTTTGCTACTCAGCTTAAAAATCATTTTGCCACCGTCAAACCAGCACCAGCATCTAATCATAGTAAGGAAGATATTTTCATTTTCAAGGATCTTTCGACGTGCTCACACGTATTCGTACGGAGGGATGCTGTACGCAAAAGTCTTATGAAGGACCATATAAAGTAGTACATCGCAGTGAGAAATATTTTACTGTACTTATCAGAGAGAAACAAATCATCATTTACATCGATTGGCTTAAGCCTTGTTACTTGTTAGCTGACGATCAAACTGTAAGTCAAAATGTCAAGGTTCTACCCGCCACTGCCAACCCTACGGAAAATAAGATTATCAAGGATAGGGAAACTAAAACTGTTTCGTTTTTACCTACCAAGCAAATCTTTACCAGAAGTGGAAGACGAGTCAATCGACCCACCAGATTTACCAAAAACTTTTTGAACTTCGTTTGAACTCTCATTTTACGTTCACCTGTTCACTGGCGGGGGAGTCATGTAGCCATCTGGCAACGCTGCTGATAGTAAAAAAGTCTTTACGCATCTGGCAACAAAAAACGTTTTGTTTCCTAGGTAGCGATAAGAAACCAGAACTTTCGTGAAACAATGTTTACTTTGTCTCTGATCTAGAATATTTGTAAAAAACGCTTGCTTATATATTTATACTTATTACTGCAATAATTAATTCACCCTTTGTAACATCTAGATTGTAAATAGTATGTAAATAATATTAGTTTTATAATTTGGAGTCTTATTTACGCAAACTACACGCAACCTATAGGTCCAACCAGAAAACGTAATTGAATTTCAATTACCTCTATTTTATTGGGAAAACTTTTTACTTAATTGTGAAATAGCAGGGTACTGTTGACAATACAACAGTAGATATTCCTTACACTCCTGGTAAAAAACCCAATTTTATATATTAATACACTCCATATATTATTTGTTTTATAGGTCACATGCAAGCTGTAATCTAGCCACAGGTTTAGAGTTAATTGAATGATAACATACAAGACCACCAGTGGCTGAAGTCTACATCGAGTAAGTCACTTACAGCATATGAACATAAAATATTTACGCGCGAAAATAACAATGCATTTTTTAAAAAAAAAAAGACTGTGCATAGATTTGAAATAAATTGTTATTATATGTACTTTTCTTTCTATCTTTCTTTTCTTTTCTTTTTTTAATAAAATTGTGTAAATAAATATATTTATGTAGTCATTCTTTTGTTAAACATGAAGATAGACAAAGTCTGCACTACCATTGGGGGTACATGACACTTTGGTCCCGCCGTTTTGGTCCCGCCACTTTGGTCCCGCCGAATTGGTCCCGCCACTTTGGTGCCGTGGAAATTTTGGTCCCGCCGTTTTGGTCCTGCCGTTTTGGTCCCGCCACTTTGGTCCCGCCACTTTGGTCCCGCCATTTTGGTCCCGCCATTTTGGTCCCAATATCAGGAATAATCAAAGTATTACAGAAAAAAAAGCGAAATTCTTCTTCATATTTCGAATTTTTGTCGTTTGACTTGAAAACATGGGGGTAGAAAAATTATTATTATTTTGCAACAGAAAGCTGTAGTAACAAATAAAATGTCTAAAATTTTGAGATTTAGATTTTTTCTTTGTACGATAGAGGAAAAAGGACAGCAAATACTCGTACATGAGGCAACTTCGGGCAAAAGAGAACTTAGACGAATATTTTCAATTGGAAAGTTGAATATCTACAACCTTTGTTGAAAATGATGTAACTATAGGACACATGGAATAGAAAGTTTATTATTTCGGATCAAATTTTGAATGATAAAGGTATTAGTTATCAGCGCAAATCTAAGCATTGTCAATTTATCTAAGTCTGCAAAATTTTAGTTTAAATAAAATACGAGGTTTTTAATATAAAACACTGTAATGCGGCTCTTAATTATCACATTCATATTTAGAGTGCTCGAATACAAAATTTGTAGGAAATCAATGCTTTATCGAAGCATCTCCTAAATGTTGGAGTTTAATAATAAAAGAAGATGCGAGGAACCTAAATAATGAGCTCAGGAATAATTTGTACAGATCTGCTAAACTTGAGTCATTTTCTTCTTTGTCAATCCGTATATATTTGTCAAACACAGGAAATAGTTACATATCACATAGAATTGGAAAAGCATTTTTATTCCATTATAACCCCTTACAATATTGTTTAAGAAAATGTCCATTAAAAGCCCCTCCCACACCCACACCCCCCTTTTTTTTTCAAATGCACTGAAACAAAACAGTGAAATGCCTTTTTATTGTCTGTGGGAGAAACAGGTGTGAACCGAATCTCAATGTGCTACAGATATTTCAATGCGGGCATTGCTTTTAGCCATAGAGATATATCAGACAGATTTATCATTATTATTTTTTTAAACATAATATTAAACTAAAAATATAAAAAATTGTACATCAACATTTTCTGAACATTTATGCTTGCAATGGCACAGTTAATTAAATATTGGACTACTTACATTTTTTCATTTTTAAAATAAAACCATTGTAATTGAAAGAGAGGTAATTTATACACATATATACACGGTTAACGTAATTAAGTATCACGGACAAACAAACATGCATTTTATTATTATTATTATCAATATAACACAGATTTTGAAATAAATTCCTCTTAGATTAATGATAAAAATTAAATCACAATCAAATCGAATGAAACGTATCTCTCTCTCTCTCTGTCACACACACACACACACACACACACACACACACATATATATATATATTTATGAATAAATTCATATATCAATTCAAGAACTTCATAAATGATCTCAAGCTTATGCTTATGAAGAAGAGTCTATGATGGGAGCAGGTCAATAATTAATTCTTTGAAAGAAAATATTATTCAATATTTTCTTTCAAAGAAGGGAGAAGATCAGTAATTATTCTGCCACTAAAAGCAAATTATATTTAATATCGAAAGGTTTTCTTTCTTTCTTTTTCACTTTTTTTAAACAAAATTTTTCTGTATTTTATTATTTTTAAAATAATTCAAACTTTATCTACTGTTGTTATTGTTAACAATACTTTTAAAATCACAAAATGTTGTCACTGATAGTAAATTAAAATTCAAATTACAATTGAAGTAAATTAAATCGAAATCAAATGAAAAAATATCAATTTAAAAAAAAAAGTGCAATTGCCTAAAATAAATAAATAAAATGTTCGTAAAAAAATTAGTACAAAATTCTCCGAATCTGAATAGCTAGGCAGCAATCGTAATGTTTAAAATTTATATATTTGTGTGTAAGATGTTTCTTAATTAAAGATATTCTAAGAGCACTTCAATTTTCCCGTATCAATAAATATGTTATCATATTAAAAAACTGATACATATTTAAAAAATTGCAAAAAATTGGTGGGACCAAAATGTCTCGGGACCAAAATGGCCAGGGACCAAAATTTCCTTGGGACCAAAACGGCAGGACCAAAATGGCGGGACCAAAGTGGCGGGACCAAAACGGCGGGACCAAAGTGTCCTGCTTCGACCATTGGATGGTATAAAGCAGGTAAGCCCATCTCTTCTTCTTTTTTTTTTTAATTACTTGTATGTACTAAGTTGATTACATGTGAATACCACTTTTACCATGAATCATTTTCTTTTATTCTGTGAGCACAGTGGGGATAAAAATTGAATCATTTATGAAGTTTTACAGTAAAGCAATACCCGTCATAGAAAAATAATAATAATGAATATATATTAAAAAAAAAAAAAAAATGTGCGTATGGAGAAGAAAAAAAAATAAAAGCATAAAAGAAAGTAATAAAAAAAATAATTACCGGGACCAGCCTAACAGCAATTAAATAAAATGAAAACTTTGCCCTAGAATTGAAAAGCTCCGTTTTCAAAGAAAAAACTAGTATGTTGTGGCCACCACAAGACTTTCTTCTATATTTACCTATACATATTCAATGAGTAACAATATTAAAAAATAAAAGTACGATTTTTTTTTTCTAAGTTTTTTTTTTTTTTTGTTTTTTGTTAAAAGTGAAAAAAATCGATAACTTTGTTTTAAATTATCACAGATTTACAGTTCAACCATTCGTTTTAAAGGTATTGACGAGACCTTTCGAAAGATACCCATCTTGAAAATTTATCCCCCCCGGGGGGGTACTTCCCCCCCAGGGGGGGAAGCGATGCCCCCCCATGCAGAAATTTTTTTTCCTAGTTACATACTACTATTATCAATAATTCATATTAATTTTACAATCACAAGTTTAAAACAACTCTAATTATGGACATTTATACGAATTTTTGTCCTATGCTGCCATGTTAAAAATTTAGATAAAATGCTATCACAGCGCCACCTGTTGAGCTATTGATCATCAAACATAATCAGCACCAGTTTATGTCGGGGACCAACTAAATACCAAGTTTGGTTAAATTTCGTTAAAAAAAAAAAAAAAAAATTGCGATATTTTTCTAAGTTTTTTTTTGTTAAAAGAAAAAAAATCGATAACTTTGGTTTAAATTATCACAGATTTATCGTTCAACCATTCGTTTTAAAGGTATTGACGAGATCTTTCGAAAGATACCCATCTTGAAATTTTGCCCCCCCGGGTGGGAACTTCCCCGCCCCGGTGGGGGGGCAACCGATGCCCCCACATGCACAAAAATTTTTTCCTAGTTAACTACTACTATTATCAACCTGATCTTTCGAAAGATACTCAATGTGAAAATTTACCCCCCTGGGGGGGTATTTCCCCCCTAGGGGGGGGGGGGAAGCGATGCCACCCATGCAGAAAATTTTTTTCCTAGTTACATACTACTATTATCAATAATTCATATTAATTTTACAATCACAAGTTTAAAACAACTCTAATTATGCCCATTTATACGAATTTTTGTCCTATGCTGCCATGTTAAAAATTTAGATAAAATGCTATCACAGCGCCACCTGTTGAGATATTGATCCCCAAACATAATCAGCACCAGTTTATGTCGGGGACCAATTATTACCAAGTTTGGTTAAATTTCGTTAAAAAAAAAAAAAAAATTGCGATATTTTTCTAAGTTTTTTTTTGTTAAAAGTAAAAAAAATCGATAACTTTGGTTTAAATTATCACAGATTTATCGTTCAACCATTCGTTTTAAAGGTATTGACGAGATCTTTCGAAAGATACCCATCTTGAAATTTTGCTCCCCGGGTGGGAACTTCCCCCCCTGGTGGGGGGGCAACCGATGCCCCCACATGCACAAAAATTTTTTCCAAGTTAACTATTACTATTATCAACGAGACCTTTCGAAAGATACCCATCTTGAAAATTTACTTCCCCGGGGGGGGATTTTCCCCCCTGGGGGGGGAACCGATGCGCCCCCATGCACAAAATTTGTTTCCTAGTTAACTACTACTATTATCAATAATTCATATTAATTTTACAATCGTAAGTTTAAAATAACTCTCATTATGCCCATTTATACGGTATTTTGTCCTATGCTGCCATGTTAAAAATTTGCATAAAATGCGATTACAGCGCCACCTGTTGAGCTATTGATCCCAAAATCTAATCAGCACCAGTTCATGTCAGGGTGCAACTAAATACCAAGTTTGGTTAAATTTCATTCATTGGTTCGTGAGATACAGCGTCCACAAAAAAATGATACAGACAGACAGACAGACAGACAGACAGACATACATTTTCTAAAAACTATTGATTCGTGTTCTCCACATCCCAAAACATGTAAATCCATCAAAAAGTGGACTTCGAAAATTTTCGCGAATCCAATACTTTCTCTATAATACATACTAGCAGGCTTTGCCCGCTTCGCTGGACATTAAACTTAAATGAGTTGTCATTAATCTTTATTAATAACATAAGTTCTCGCTGTGATTGGTAGAGGTTTTCTCGCTCGCAACGTGAAGAGCCTGGGTCCCCACTGTCTTCGGCACAACTTACCTACTTCTTACTTCCCCTTCCTCAGAAGGTGAGTTCGAAGTTTTGCAAAATCCCACTAATGTACATAATGCGTACACTTAACCAATCTCCACACACCAAAATTCGCCATTCTAAGATAATTGAAAGCGAATTCAAACGGAAAAACGTGTTTTTACACATGCTTATTGCCCTCCGACTCCGAGAAGGTTGGGGGGGGGGATTTCGAATTTCGGAAAATCCCGTTACAATAAGTGCCGGTTGCATACAAACAATTTTTTCACCAAATTTCGTGACCACAGAAGTCTTTAATTGAAAATATTATAAATAAAAAATAAAATATACAGACACGACATTATTTCATTATTTAAAACATGAAAATCTGACATTGACAGATTTTAATTTTGTGCCAGAGGCCTACTGCTAAACTTGTTAATATCGACAAATTCTTGTTTAGTTAATTCGTGACGATCTAAATTCCATGATAAAGTTTTCACTAAATCAAACCAATGAGTTTCAGCTGCAGATACTGTAACAAATAACGTTGGAAGTCCAAACTGTCTTATAGCCGCAAAACAACAATTTTTGCTCTTCTTCCCAATGAGAGGGAGGTGTGCCTTGGGGGGGACTCATGTCAAAGGTATGCCTTGGGGGGACTCATGTCAAAGTTGTACCTTGGGGGGGGGGACTCATGTCAAAGTTGGGCCTTGGGGGGGACTCATGTCAAAGTTGGACCTGGAGGTGACTCATGTCAAAGGTGTGCCTTGGGGGGGACTCATGTCAAAATTGTACCTTGGGGGGGACTCATGTCAAAGGTGTGCCTTGGGGGGGGACTCATGTCAAAGTTGGGCCTTGGGGGGGACTCATGTCAAAGTTGGGCCTGGGGGGAACTCATGTCAAAGTTGTGCCTTGGGGGGGACTCATGTCAAAGTTGTACCTTGGGGGGACTCATGTCAAAGGTGTGCGTTGGGGGGGACACATGTCAAAGTTGGGCCTGGGGGGACTCATGTCAAAGTTGGCCCTTGGTGGGGACTCATGTCAAAGTTGGGCCTGGGGGGGACTCATGTCAAAGTTGGGCCTTGGGGGGGACTCATGTCAAAGTTGTACCTTGGGGGGACTCATGTAAAACGTGTGCGTTGGGGGGGACTCATGTCAAAGTTGTGCCTTGGGGGGGACTCATGTCAAAGTTGGGCGTGGGGGGGACTCATGTCAAAGTTGTGCCTTAGGGGGACTCATGTCAAAGTTGTACCTTGGGGTGGGACTCATGTCAAAGTTGTGCCTGGGGGGGGACTCATGTCAAAGTTGTGCCTTGGGGGGGACTCATGACAAAGTTGTAACTTGGGGGGACTCATGTCAAAGTTGGGCCTGGGGGGGGGACTCATGTCAAAGTTGTGCCTTGGGGGGACTTCATTCAATAAATCCCCATTCAATAAACCGACTGAAATAGGCCCTTAGCACTATTAAGAGTGTATTATAAAAATTCGACAACGCTGTACCGACTAAAATAGGGGTACCTTGGGGGGGGGGTCTCATGTCAAAGTTGGGCCTGGGGTGGACTCATGTCAAAGTTGTGCCTTGGGGGGACTTCATTCAATAAATCCCCATTCAATAAACCGACTGAAATAGGCCCTTAGCACTATTAAGAGTGTATTATAAAAATTCGACAACGCTGTACCGACTGAAATAGGGGTACCTTGGGGGGCACTCATGTCAAAGTTGCGCCTGGGAGGGGACTCATGTCAAAGTTGTGCCTTGGGGGGACTTCATTCAATAAATCCCCATTCCATAAACCGACTGAAATAGGCCCTTATCACTATTAAGAGTGTATTATAAAAATTCGACAACGCTGTACCGACTGAAATAGGGGTACCTTGGGAGGGGGGGGTCTCATGTCAAAGTTGGGCCTGGGGGGGACTCATGTCAATGTTGTGCCTTGGGGGGACTTCATTCAATAAATCCCCATTCAATAAACCGACTGAAATAGGCCCTTAGCACTATTAAGAGTGTATTATAAAAATTCGACAACGCTGTACCGACTGAAATAGGGGTACCTTGGGGGGGACTCATGTCAAAGTTGGGCCTGGGGGGGGACTCATGTCAAAGTTGTGCCTTGGGGGGACTTCATTCAATAAATCCCCATTCAATAAACCGACTGAAATAGGCCCTTAGCACTAATTAAGAATGACGTATAAAAATTCGACAACTGTACCGACTGAAATAGGCCTCTAGCACTAATAAATACAAAAAGCACAGCTTTAGTATGGGAACCCTTTGGTGACTTTAAATATTTTAAGCCATTTTTGCGATGAACTGAATTGGCTATCTCAATTGTGCAATTAAAGATCTTGGCGAGAAACGTCAGAACTACTTCGGAGCCAAATTTCAAATTTTGCCAAAGGGATCCAATACTAAAGCTGTTTCATACCGAATGTGGGTTGAAAACGGGAAAAGGGTAAAATAAATCAGAAATATCCGACCTATATTTATAAATTTGATACCAAATGAAAGGGGCGATTTTTCTGAATCCAGGGGTGCAAACAGGTTTTCGATGCGACAATTAGATTTTTAAAAGATAAATAATGAAATTTAAGTGGCAACGGAAAAACGGAAAAAGGGTCAAAATAAATTAGAAATATCAGACCTATCGTTACAAATTCAGTACCAAATGAAAGCGGTGATTTTTCTGAATCCTGTGGTGTAAACAGTTTTTCGATACGACAATCAGATTTTTTAAAATTAACTAAAGTATGAAACTTAGATGGCAACACATCATTTCAATCTTTTCATAATTTGTAGTGCGAATCACGCGAATAAAAAAGTCTTTAACTTAAAAATTTATTTTTATATTTTATTTTTCCACTAACAGGCTTTGCCCGCTTCGCTGGACATTAAACTTAAATGAGTTGACAAAATCCCATATCTTTATTAATAACCCAAGTTCTCGCTGTGATTGGTAGAGGTTTTCTCGCTCGCAAAGTGAGGAGTCTAGGTCTCCACTGTCTTCGGCACAACTTACCCACTTCTTACTTCCCCTTCCTCAGCGGGTGAGTTCGAAGTTTTGCAAAATCACACTAATGTACATAATGCTTACACTTAATCAATATACAGTCTGGGTCCCCACTGCCTTAGGCACAACTTACCCACTTGTTACTTCCCCTTTCTCAGTGGGTGAGTTCGAAGTTTTGCAAAATCCCACTAACGTACATAATGCGTACACTTAATCAATATCCGCACACCAAAATTCGCCATTCTAAGATACTTCAAAGCGAATTCAAACGGTAAAACAATTTTTACACATGTTTATTGGGAACGACTTCAGTATAAACCCACAACGATATTTGGCGATTTTTTTGTTGGCGATTATGGCTAAATCATAAATCTAAAAATCATAAATCATATATGATAAATGATAAAATCATAATCTAAATCATAAATCCAAAATAAACAAAATATTAGGCCGCCATATTATATCGCAAACAGTCCAGAACGACATCGTTATTCTTCAAAACAACGCCAAAGAAAAATCGCCAAATTCAGCTGTGGGGTTATACAGAAGTTATACCGTTTATTGCCCTCGACTCAGAGAAGGGGGGGGGGAGATTTCGAATTTCGTGAAATCCAGTTACAATAAGTGCCGGATGCGAACAAACAATTTACGCACCAAATTTCGTGACCACAGAAGTCTTTAATAGAAAATATAAATAAATAAGTACAAAATGCACAGCTTTAGTATGGGAACCCTTTGGTGACTTTAAATATTTTAAGCCATTTTTGCGATGAACTGAATTGGCTATCTCAATTGTGCAATCAAAGATCTTGGCGAGAAACGTCCGAGCTACTTCGGTTCCGAATTTCAAATTTTGCCAAAGGGATCCAATACTAAAGCTGTTCCATATCGAATCTAGGTTGAAAACGGAAAAAGGGTAAAATAAATTAGAAATATCAGACCTATATTTATAAATTTGGTACCAAATGAAAGAGGCAATTTTTCTGAATCCTGGGGTGCAAACAGTTTTTCGATGCGACAATTAGATATTAAAAAAATAACTAAAGTATGAAATTTAAGTGGCAACGGAAAAACGGAAAAAGGGGAAAATAAATTAGAAGTATCAGACCTATCGTTACAAATTCAGTACCAAATTAAAGAGATGATTTTTCTGAATCCTGGGGTGTAAACAGTTTTTCGATACGACAATTAGATGTTTTAAAATTAACTAAAGTATGAAACTCAGATGGCAAAACTTCATTTAAATCTTTTCATAATTTGTAGTGCGATTCACGCGAATGAAAAAAGTCTTTATCTTAAAAATTTATTTTTGCAATTTATTTTTCCATTCAAAGCGTTTTAGTGAAAAAATATTTATGGCGCATGCGCAGGCGTTTTTTACCCACAATTTAAACACTAATCAGAATTTTGAAAATTCCTGTAGATATAATTTTAAGTTGGGTGAAGACCTAAGTTTCTGCCAAGCGCCGTTGAATTCCGTCCAGCCGTTCTCGAGTGATGCCCGGACAAACGTGTTTTAGTCTTTTACCCCCCAGGGGGGAACGGGGGAGAATTTCTGAAAAGTTGATGGATATAATTTTAAGTTTGGTGAATACCTAAATCCCTGCCAAGCGCCGTTGAATTCCGTTCAGCCGTTCTCGAGTGATGCCCGGACAAACGTGTTTTAGTCTTTTACCCCCTAGGAGGAGAACGGGGGGGGGGGGGATTTCTGAAAAGTTGATAGATATAATTTTAAGTTGGGTGAAGACCTAAATTCCTGCCAAGCGCCGTTGAATTCCGTCCAGCCGTTCTCAAGTGATGCCCGGACAAAAAAAGCGACATTCGGACACGATGACATACACACAGACACACACACACACACACACAGGCAAAATTTTCTGAAGTCATTTTCGGCTTTCATGGGGTGTAAAACGTGAAGATATCGCAAAATTTTTCGATTCCGACAAATTTACAGACAAAACTCTGATTTTATTAATATAGATAGAAGAAAGTAAAAAATGAATAAAATAAAATTTGAACGACTGATTATGGAAAAAAGAAAATAGCAAAAATTATGTGGAATAGCAATACTGTGAAATTCAAAATGCATAAGATTAAAATATTGCACTTTAATTTAATCATTGAATTTTAGGTATATATATATATCTTTATATATATATTTCTTTTGTGCGTGTGTATGTCACTGAACTCCTCCTAAACGGCTGGACTGAGTTTAATGAAATTTTTTGTGTGTCTTTAGGTGGATTCGAGAATGGTTTAGATTTACAAATGAAAGTTGTAACTTAATTAGTTCTTTCTTAATTAATTTTTAACCAACTCTGTCAACAACTTTTCCACCTAGATGGCGTGAGTTGTCGTAAACACGATGTCAGAATTTATTTAATGTTGAAATGAAAAATGAATTTTCAACCGTATCTTAAGAAGTGTTTAAAATATTTTTTCAAAATTAATATTTTTAGAATCGTAAACACGATGTCAGAATTTATTTAATGTTGAAATGAAAAATGAATTTTTAACCGTAAGTGTTTAAAATATTTTTCCAACGTTAATATTGTTAAAATGTTAAAATTAGTTAAAATGGTATATTCTTTTAAAAAATTTGTTAGTATCCGACGGAGTTATTTTATGTTAAAATGAAAAATGAATTTGTAGGCCATTATTATTTGTGCAGATGGAAAATGTACTAAAAGTTTTCCGAAAAATTTCACGATCACAAATGTTGACGGATATCCAATATATCGTCGAAGAAATCCCAAAAATGGCGGGCAATCTTATCATCTATGGCGGTCATCTATGTCAACAACATAGATATTGACATTGATAACCGTTGGGTGGTCCCATATTCGCCTCTGCGGGACGAGTATTTACAGTCAATCCAAGGCAGACTGAGTGCTTTTATCTTCGACTGTTATTGGTTAATGACATCGGCCCTTTGTCATTTCAAGATTTACGTAAAGTGAATGGACAACAGTATCCAACGTATAAAGATGCATGCCTTGCACTCGGCTTGCTGGAAGACGACAACCAGTGGGAGTGTAAGCTTGCTGAAGTAGGACTGAACTGTACAGCAAAACAAATTCGTCTACTATTCGCTATAGTGTTGACTACATGTTTCCCGGCCCGAGCAGAGACATTATGGGATAATCACAAAGATTCAATGACTGATGATATATTGCATCAACATCGTTCACGGTGCAACGATCTAACGATAGTATTCAGTGACGCTATGTACAATGAAGCATTGATTGCTACTGAAGATCTTTGCATTATCATTGCCAACTTACCACTCAGTCATTTCGGTATGCATTCAACAAATCGAAATGCATCTGATTTAATAAGCACTGAATTGAATCGTGAACTACAATACAATACTGTAGAAATGGCAGCGATTGTTGCTCGCAATGTCCCACTAATGAATGAAGAACAAAGAACCGTTTACGACTGCATCATGCTCGCAGTTTTGGCAGGACAAGGTGGATTCTTTTTTTTTTTGTTTTTTTTTTTGGGGGGAGGGGGGCGGTGCACCATGTGGAACTGGCAAAACATTCCTTATTTCGCTAATTCTCGCCGAAATACGATCAAATAATGGCATCGCATTGGCTGTTGCATCATCTGGCATTGCGGCAACTTTATTGGATGGAGGCAGAACAGCTCATTCATTATTTAAACTGCCACTAAATATTGAAAATAACCCAGACGCAGTGTGCAACATAAAAAAACAATCGTCCATGGCCACAGTGCTGAAATAGTGTAAAATTCTTATCTGGGATGAATGCACTATGGCACACAAACATTCGATTGAGGCGTCGAACAGGACATTGAAAGATATAAAAAAACAACGACAAACTATTTGGCGGCACTCTGTTACTCTTTTCAGGGGATTTCAGACAAGCACTTCCCGTTATTCCGCGTTCAACGTACGCTGATGAGATCAACGCATGCTTAAAATCATCGTCATTGTGGCTTAATGTTGAAAAAGTACAACTGAAAGTAAATTTGTGCGTTCAAAAGCTTCAAGATCCATCCGCTGAAACATTCTCAAAACATTTGTTAGATATCGGCGATGGAAAAGTTACTACAGATGAAACTGGATGCTTTAAATTACCGACCGATTTCTGCACAATCATTGATTCTCAAGATGCTCTTATTGACCAGATATTTCCCGATGTACACAGACGATACACAAATCATGAGTGGCTGGCAGAAAGAGCAATTTTAGCAGCAAAAAATGTGGACGTCAACGAATTGAATCTCAAGATACAACATTTGTTACCAGGAGACTTGGTGTCATACAAATCTAATGATACAGTTTGCGATGCCACCGAAGCTGTAAATTATCCAACAAAGTTTTTAAACTCATTGGATTTACCAGAAATGCCACCGCATATTTTACAACTGAAGGTTGGATCTCCGGTTATTTTGCTTCGTAATTTGAACCCACCACGGTTGTGCAACGGCACGCGATTAGTCATAAAAAAATTAATGAAAAATGTTATCGAAGCCATCATTTTAAATGACAAATTCCGAGGTGAAAATATATTACTACTGCGAATTCCGATTATACCCACAGATGTGCCAATTCAATTTAAACGCCCTCAATTTCCAATTAGATTGGCATTTGCAATGACTATCAATAAGTCTCAGGGCCAAACGATGTCTGTCTGTGGCTTAGATTTGAGCGCATCATGTTTTTCACACGGACAATTATATGTGGCTCTCGAATGGGCAAACCATCCAGTTTGTTTATCCAGCAAAATATTCTCTAGAAATAATTTATATGACAAAACAACGTTTGTCGGGTCAGCTAGTATATATATATATATATATTATGACTTGCTATACAATTTCGAAACATTAACTTTATTAGTTTTTGAATTCTCATCATTTGAATTTTAAATAATATAATTACCCCTCTTTCTGATTACAGTAAATGGACAAACATACTATGGCATGAATGGTGAAGGGGGAGTGACATATTTAAAATATACAGTATATGCCAAATAAAACTATGGTTTGGATCTCCTTTAAGAAATTTTTCATTTTTATTAAAATAATCCTTTTCATTTTTATTTATTTATTTATTTTGTACAAGTCTTTTAGTTTCCTCAAAATGTTGTTTAAGTTTCGTTAAATATTGAGAAGATTTCTCAACCAGCTTTGGTGGAGGATTAATGCTGATCGGTAGATTTAAGTCTCTGCCAAAAAATAGCTGAGCAGGAGTGTAAAGTTTGTCGCAGAGTGCTGTGCATTGCTGTAATGTAAAATAAAAAAACCTTAATCTGTCTCACCATTCAATTACCTGATCTGAACGAGATGTTATTGATTGCATCAAAGATCTATGAATGCGTTCCAGAAGGCCATTTGAACGAGGAAGGTGAATAGATGTTTTGCGGTGTTCGATATTTAATGATGTTAGGTATATCTCAAACTCATTTGAGCAAAAATTTGGTGCATTGTCAGTCAAGATTATTTTAGGAATACCATATCTTGAAAAGTAATCATTTAATGTTTTAATAATTGAGTGGAGGGTAATATTAGTGAGAAGGATAGCCTCAAGATATCTGGAGTCATGATCTATAATGCTTAAAATGAAAAACTTTCCATTGTGTGACCTTGGGAATTTACCAACAATGTCGATTGCGATTATTTCTCCACGAGCAAGATTAGATTTAGATATTATTTTTGGTTTAATTTCAAAAGGTTTGGATTTATTGGTAAGACATTGGTGGCATGAATTGCAGAATTTTGTTGCATGACACTTTGGTCCCGCCGTTATGGTCCCGCCACTTTGGTCCCGCCGAATTTGTCCCGCCACTTTGGTGCCGTGGAAATTTTGGTCCCGCCGTTTTGGTCCTGCCGTTTTGGTCCCGCCACTTTGGTCCCGCCACTTTGGTCCCGCCATTTTGGTCCCGCCATTTTGGTCCCAATATCAGGAATAATCAAAGTATTACAGAAAAAAAAGCGAAATTCTTCTTCATATTTCGAATTTTTGTCGTTTGACTTGAAAACATGGGGGTAGAAAAATTATTATTATTTTGCAACAGAAAGCTGTAGTAACAAATAAAATGTCTAAAATTTTGAGATTTAGATTTTTTCTTTGTACGATAGAGGAAAAAGGACAGCAAATACTCGTACATGAGGCAACTTCGGGCAAAAGAGAACTTAGACGAATATTTTCAATTGGAAAATTGAATATCTACAACCTTTGTTGAAAATGATGTAACTATAGGACACATGGAATAGAAAGTTTATTATTTCGGATCAAATTTTGAATGATAAAGGTATTAGTTATCAGCGCAAATCTAAGCATTGTCAATTTATCTAAGTCTGCAAAATTTTAGTTTAAATAAAATACGAGGTTTTTAATATAAAACACTGTAATGCGGCTCTTAATTATCACATTCATATTTAGAGTGCTCGAATACAAAATTTGTAGGAAATCAATGCTTTATCGAAGCATCTCCTAAATGTTGGAGTTTAATAATAAAAGAAGATGCGAGGAACCTAAATAATGAGCTCAGGAATAATTTGTACAGATCTGCTAAACTTGAGTCATTTTCTTCTTTGTCAATCCGTATATATTTGTCAAACACAGGAAATAGTTACATATCACATAGAATTGGAAAAGCATTTTTATTCCATTATAACCCCGTACAATATTGTTTAAGAAAATGTCCATTAAAAGCCCCTCCCACACCCACACCCCCCTTTTTTTTTTCAAATGCACTGAAACAAAACAGTGAAATGCCTTTTTATTGTCTGTGGGAGAAACAGGTGTGAACCGAATCTCAATGTGCTACAGATATTTCAATGCGGACATTGCTTTTAGCCATAGAGATATATCAGACAGATTTATCATTATTATTTTTTTAAACATAATATTAAACTAAAAATATAAAAAATTGTACATCAACATTTTCTGAACATTTATGCTTGCAATGGCACAGTTAATTAAATATTGGACTACTTACATTTTTTCATTTTTAAAATAAAACCATTGTAATTGAAAGAGAGGTAATTTATACACATATATACACGGTTAACGTAATTAAGTATCACGGACAAACAAACATGCATTTTATTATTATTATTATCAATATAACACAGATTTTGAAATAAATTCCTCTTAGATTAATGATAAAAATTAAATCACAATCAAATCGAATGAAACGTATCTCTCTCTCTCTCTGTCACACACACACACACACACACACACACACACATATATATATATATATTTATGAATAAATTCATATATCAATTCAAGAACTTCATAAATGATCTCAAGCTTATGCTTATGAAGAAGAGTCTATGATGGGAGCAGGTCAATAATTAATTCTTTGAAAGAAAATATTATTCAATATTTTCTTTCAAAGAAGGGAGAAGATCAGTAATTATTCTGCCACTAAAAGCAAATTATATTTAATATCGTAAGGTTTTCTTTCTTTCTTTTTCACTTTTTTTAAACAAAATTTTTCTGTATTTTATTATTTTTAAAATAATTCAAACTTTATCTACTGTTGTTATTGTTAACAATACTTTTAAAATCACAAAATGTTGTCACTGATAGTAAATTAAAATTCAAATTACAATTGAAGTAAATTAAATCGAAATCAAATGAAAAAATATCAATTTAAAAAAAAAAAGTGCAATTGCCTAAAATAAATAAATAAAATGTTCGTAAAAAAATTAGTACAAAATTCTCCGAATCTGAATAGCTAGGCAGCAATCGTAATGTTTAAAATTTATATATTTGTGTGTAAGATGTTTCTTAATTAAAGATATTCTAAGAGCACTTCAATTTTCCCGTATCAATAAATATGTTATCATATTAAAAAACTGATACATATTTAAAAAATTGCAAAAAATTGGTGGGACCAAAATGTCTCGGGACCAAAATGGCCAGGGACCAAAATTTCCTTGGGACCAAAACGGCAGGACCAAAATGGCGGGACCAAAGTGGCGGGACCAAAACGGCGGGACCAAAGTGTCCTGCTTCGACCATTGGATGGTATAAAGCAGGTAAGCCCATCTCTTCTTCTTTTTTTTTTTTTAATTACTTGTATGTACTAAGTTGATTACATGTGAATACCACTTTTACCATGAATCATTTTCTTTTATTCTGTGAGCACAGTGGGGATAAAAATTGAATCATTTATGAAGTTTTACAGTAAAGCAATACCCGTCATAGAAAAATAATAATAATGAATATATATTAAAAAAAAAAAAAAAAATGTGCGTATGGAGAAGAAAAAAAAATAAAAGCATAAAAGAAAGTAATAAAAAAAATAATTACCGGGACCAGCCTAACAGCAATTAAATAAAATGAAAACTTTGCCCTAGAATTGAAAAGCTCCGTTTTCAAAGAAAAAACTAGTATGTTGTGGCCACCACAAGACTTTCTTCTATATTTACCTATACATATTCAATGAGTAACAATATTAAAAAAAAAAAGTACGATTTTTTTTTTCTAAGTTTTTTTTTTTTTTTTTTTTTTTTGTTAAAAGTGAAAAAAATCGATAACTTTGTTTTAAATTATCACAGATTTATAGTTCAACCATTCGTTTTAAAGGTATTGACGAGACCTTTCGAAAGATACCCATCTTGAAAATTTATCCCCCCCGGGGGGGTACTTCCCCCCCAGGGGGGGAAGCGATGCCCCCCCATGCAGAAATTTTTTTTCCTAGTTACATACTACTATTATCAATAATTCATATTAATTTTACAATCACAAGTTTAAAACAACTCTAATTATGGACATTTATACGAATTTTTGTCCTATGCTGCCATGTTAAAAATTTAGATAAAATGCTATCACAGCGCCACCTGTTGAGCTATTGATCCCCAAACATAATCAGCACCAGTTTATGTCGGGGACCAACTAAATACCAAGTTTGGTTAAATTTCGTTAAAAAAAAAAAAAAAATTGCGATATTTTTCTAAGTTTTTTTTTGTTAAAAGAAAAAAAATCGATAACTTTGGTTTAAATTATCACAGATTTATCGTTCAACCATTCGTTTTAAAGGTATTGACGAGATCTTTCGAAAGATACCCATCTTGAAATTTTGCCCCCCCGGGTGGGAACTTCCCCCCCCCAGTGGGGGGGCAACCGATGCCCCCACATGCACAAAAATTTTTTCCTAGTTAACTACTACTATTATCAACCTGATCTTTCGAAAGATACCCAATGTGAAAATTTACCCCCCCTGGGGGGGTATTTCCCCCGTAGGGGGGGGAAGCGATGCCCCCCCATGCAGAAAAATTTTTTCCTAGTTACATACTACTATTATAAATAATTCATATTAATTTTACAATCACAAGTTTAAAACAACTCTAATTATGCACATTTATACGAATTTTTGTCCTATGCTGCCATGTTAAAAATTTAGATAAAATGCTATCACAGCGCCACCTGTTGAGATATTGATCCCCAAACATAATCAGCACCAGTTTATGTCGGGGACCAACTAAATACCAAGTTTGGTTAAATTTCGTTAAAAAAAAAAAAAAAAAAAATGCGATATTTTTCTAAGTTTTTTTTTGTTAAAAGAAAAAAAATCGATAACTTTGGTTTAAATTATCACAGATTTATCGTTCAACCATTCGTTTTAAAGGTATTGACGAGATCTTTCGAAAGATACCCATCTTGAAATTTTGCCCCCCCGGGTGGGAACTTCCCCCCCTGGTGGGGGGGCAACCGATGCCCCCACATGCACAAAAATTTTTTCCAAGTTAACTATTACTATTATCAACGAGACCTTTCGAAAGATACCCATCTTGAAAATTTACTTCCCCGGGGAGGGATTTTCCCCCCTGGGGGGGGAACCGATGCCCCCCCCCCATGCACAAAATTTGTTTCCTAGTTAACTACTACTATTATCAATAATTCATATTAATTTTACAATCGTAAGTTTAAAATAACTCTCATTATGCCCATTTATACGGTATTTTGTCCTATGCTGCCATGTTAAAAATTTGCATAAAATGCGATTACAGCGCCACCTGTTGAGCTATTGATCCCAAAATCTAATCAGCACCAGTTCATGTCAGGGTGCAACTAAATACCAAGATTGGTTAAATTTCATTCATTGTTTCGTGAGATACAGCGTCCACAAAAAAATGATACAGACAGACAGACAGACAGACAGACATTTTCTAAAAACTATTGATTCGTGTTCTCCACATCCCAAAACATGTAAATCCATCAAAAAGTGGACTTCGAAAATTTTCGCGAATCCAATACTTTCTCTATATTACATATAGAAGAAAGTAAAAAATGAATAAAATAAAATTTGAACGACTGATTATGGAAAAAAGAAAATAGCAAAAATTATGTGGAATAGCAATACTGTGAAATTCAAAATGCATAAGATTAAAATATTGCACTTTAATTTAATCATTGAATTTTAGGTATATATATAGATCTTTATATATATATTTCTTTTGTGCGTGTGTATGTCACTGAACTCCTCCTAAACGGCTGGACTGAGTTTAATGAAATTTTTTGTGTGTCTTTAGGTGGATTCGAGAATGGTTTAGATTTACAAATGAAAGTTGTAACTTAATTAGTTCTTTCTTAATTAATTTTTAACCAACTCTGTCAACAACTTTTCCACCTAGATGGCGTGAGTTGTCGTAAACACGATGTCAGAATTTATTTAATGTTGAAATGAAAAATGAATTTTCAACCGTATCTTAAGAAGTGTTTAAAATATTTTTTCAAAATTAATATTTTTAGAATCGTAAACACGATGTCAGAATTTATTTAATGTTGAAATGAAAAATGAATTTTTAACCGTAAGTGTTTAAAATATTTTTCCAACGTTAATATTGTTAAAATGTTAAAATTAGTTAAAATGGTATATTCTTTTAAAAAATTCGTTAGTATCCGACGGAGTTATTTTATGTTAAAATGAAAAATGAATTTTTAGGCCATTATTATTTGTGCAGATGGAAAATGTACTAAAAGTTTTCCGAAAAATTTCACGATCACAAATGTTGACGGATATCCAATATATCGTCGAAGAAATCCCAAAAATGGCGGGCAATCTTATCATCTATGGCGGTCATCTATGTCAACAACATAGATATTGACATTGATAACCGTTGGGTGGTCCCATATTCGCCTCTGCGGGACGAGTATTTACAGTCAATCCAAGGTAGACTGAGTGCTTTTATCTTCGACTGTTATTGGTTAATGACATCGGCCCTTTGTCATTTCAAGATTTACGTAAAGTGAATGGACAACAGTATCCAACGTATAAAGATGCATGCCTTGCACTCGGCTTGCTGGAAGACGACAACCAGTGGGAGTGTAAGCTTGCTGAAGTAGGACTGAACTGTACAACAAAACAAATTCGTCTACTATTCGCTATAGTGTTGACTACATGTTTCCCGGCCCGAGCAAAGACATTATGGGATAATCACAAAGATTCAATGACTGATGATATATTGCATCAACATCGTTCACGGTGCAACGATCTAACGATAGTATTCAGTGACGCTATGTACAATGAAGCATTGATTGCTACTGAAGATCTTTGCATTATCATTGCCAACTTACCACTCAGTCATTTCGGTATGCATTCAACAAATCGAAATGCATCTGATTTAATAAGCACTGAATTGAATCGTGAACTACAATACAATACTGTAGAAATGGCAGCGATTGTTGCTCGCAATGTCCCACTAATGAATGAAGAACAAAGAACCGTTTACGACTGCATCATGCTCGCAGTTTTGGCAGGACAAGGTGGATTCTTTTTTTTTTTTGTTTTTTTTTTGGGGGGGAGGGGGGCGGTGCACCATGTGGAACTGGCAAAACATTCCTTATTTCGCTAATTCTCGCCGAAATACGATCAAATAATGGCATCGCATTGGCTGTTGCATCATCTGGCATTGCGGCAACTTTATTGGATGGAGGCAGAACAGCTCATTCATTATTTAAACTGCCACTAAATATTGAAAATAACCCAGACGCAGTGTGCAACATAAAAAAACAATCGTCCATGGCCACAGTGCTGAAATAGTGTAAAATTCTTATCTGGGATGAATGCACTATGGCACACAAACATTCGATTGAGGCGTCGAACAGGACATTGAAAGATATAAAAAAACAACGACAAACTATTTGGCGGCACTCTGTTACTCTTTTCAGGGGATTTCAGACAAGCACTTCCCGTTATTCCGCGTTCAACGTACGCTGATGAGATCAACGCATGCTTAAAATCATCGTCATTGTGGCTTAATGTTGAAAAAGTACAACTGAAAGTAAATTTGTGCGTTCAAAAGCTTCAAGATCCATCCGCTGAAACATTCTCAAAACATTTGTTAGATATCGGCGATGGAAAAGTTACTACAGATGAAACTGGATGCATAAAATTACCGACCGATTTCTGCACAATCATTGATTCTCAAGATGCTCTTATTGACCAGATATTTCCCGATGTACACAGACGATACACAAATCATGAGTGGCTGGCAGAAAGAGCAATTTTAGCAGCAAAAAATGTGGACGTCAACGAATTGAATCTCAAGATACAACATTTGTTACCAGGAGACTTGGTGTCATACAAATCTAATGATACAGTTTGCGATGCCACCGAAGCTGTAAATTATCCAACAAAGTTTTTAAACTCATTGGATTTACCAGAAATGCCACCGCATATTTTACAACTGAAGGTTGGATCTCCGGTTATTTTGCTTCGTAATTTGAACCCACCACGGTTGTGCAACGGCACGCGATTAGTCATAAAAAAATTAATGAAAAATGTTATCGAAGCCATCATTTTAAATGACAAATTCCGAGGTGAAAATATATTACTACTGCGAATTCCGATTATACCCACAGATGTGCCAATTCAATTTAAACGCCCTCAATTTCCAATTAGATTGGCATTTGCAATGACTATCAATAAGTCTCAGGGCCAAACGATGTCTGTCTGTGGCTTAGATTTGAGCGCATCATGTTTTTCACACGGACAATTATATGTGGCTCTCGAATGGGCAAACCATCCAGTTTGTTTATCCAGCAAAATATTCTCTAGAAATAATTTATATGACAAAACAACGTTTGTCGGGTCAGCTAGTATATATATATATATATATTATGACTTGCTATACAATTTCGAAACATTCACTTTATTAGTTTTTGAATTCTCATCATTTGAATTTTAAATAATATAATTACCCCTCTTTCTGATTACAGTAAATGGACAAACATACTATGGCATGAATGGTGAATGGGGAGTGACATATTTAAAATATACAGTATATGCCAAATAAAACTATGGTTTGGATCTCCTTTAAGAAATTTTTCATTTTTATTAAAATAATCCTTTTCATTTTTATTTATTTATTTATTTTGTACAAGTCTTTTAGTTTCCTCAAAATGTTGTTTAAGTTTCGTTAAATATTGAGAAGATTTCTCAACCAGCTTTGGTGGAGGATTAATGCTGATCGGTAGATTTAAGTCTCTGCCAAAAAATAGCTGAGCAGGAGTGTAAAGTTTGTCGCAGAGTGCTGTGCATTGCTGTAATGTAAAATAAAAAAACCTTAATCTGTCTCACCATTCAATTACCTGATCTGAACGAGATGTTATTGATTGCATCAAAGATCTATGAATGCGTTCCAGAAGGCCATTTGAACGAGGAAGGTGAATAGATGTTTTGCGGTGTTCGATATTTAATGATGTTAGGTATATCTCAAACTCATTTGAGCAAAAATTTGGTGCATTGTCAGTCAAGATTATTTTAGGAATACCATATCTTGAAAAGTAATCATTTAATGTTTTAATAATTGAGTGGAGGGTAATATTAGTGAGAAGGATAGCCTCAAGATATCTGGAGTCATGATCTATAATGCTTAAAATGAAAAACTTTCCATTGTGTGACCTTGGGAATTTACCAACAATGTCGATTGCGATTATTTCTCCACGAGCAAGATTAGATTTAGATATTATTTTTGGTTTAATTTCAAAAGGTTTGGATTTATTGGTAAGACATTGGTGGCATGAATTGCAGAATTTTGTTGCAGAAACATGTTGATACATATTTCTCCAAAAATAATACTTTTTTAAGATTTCATGAGTCTTTTTAATTCCAAAATGAGGTTGATGTGCGGCTTGAATTGCATTTTCTCTTAAACAGGTTGGAATAATAATTTTATCTGAGGTTTCATCTGAGTCTGAAATTTTTGCTTATACACTAATAAATTAATACCATTATTAATGAAGTAATTGGGAGTTGGTAGTTTTTATTTATAATTTTGTCTATAATATCATTTAATGTACTGTCATTTACTTGATGTTCCGAAATATCATTAAATGATAACAAATTGTCTTCTGGAGCAAAGATGTTTAAAGCATTCAAATGTAAATTATTACCTTTGGAAGTTTATTCCTCATAGGTTTCAAAAACTCGGGAAAGAAAATCAGCTGGGTTATTTAAACCTGGGATATATTCAATAGTATAATTAAAACTTTGCAAATACATTAACCAGCGAGAAATTATATCAGATTGTTTACTTAAATTTAAGTGGTAAGTAAGAGCTTTAACATCAGTTAAAATTTTGAAGCTTCTGCCATAGAGGTGTTCATTGAAATTCTTAACGGAAGAGCAAACAGCGAATAGTTCTGTCTTGATAGATGGGTATTTTGATTCTGCAGGTGATAATAATTTTGAAAAAAACAATGAATGGGATAAAAATTATCAAAAATGGCTCTCCCCTTTTTACAGTCTCGTTAGTGATTTAAGAAACTTTTGAGGTAGTTATTTCTGCATTAGAATCCAATGAATCATTCGGAAAATTCCAGAACTCGGTTCGTATTAAAGTTACAGCTTCCAAACAACCATAAATTTCAACCATAAATTACAATTTTTTTGCGAAATTTGGTCGCCAAATTTGACGCCAAGGCCAAAATCTCTATTGACGATAAACTTGGGCGACTTGGTGAGATTAGTAATCAAATTTGGTAGAAAATAGCAGTTTAGGGTTGCTAGAATCAGTAAGTCCTTAGTTAATTTTAACGAAGTTAATTTTTTGATATAATGTTTCGTTTTCGGCCACTAATTTTTGACAAATAGCAAAAAAGTAAGCCATCTGCAGTCGAGTGAAATCCATTGAACTGCAAGCTATTTCAGTGCATGTGTAAGGAAGTGGAAGACATGTGTTGTCCACATCAGACTTTTTTTTTTTTTAACGTATGGAAAGTCTGATAAGTCTGATATTCTTTTGTGAAGAATACACATACACACATGCAAAAAAGAGGGCAGGTCTAAGACACTAATGTAGTCAATCAATCAAATTTAAATTAGAAATTTTTTCAATATAATTTTAAAACTAGAATTATTAGGCCAATTCATGAAAACTTGACTAACGAATTGTTTTTCTATTACAGGTATAACTACTTTTCAGGTATTTATAACTGTGCCAACAAGCTGTAACGTGTTCTGACGTTTGATAGATAAACCAAACCTTTTGCTGATTCAGTTATGTATCGAAAAAGAGGCATATCGTTTGTTACTGGTATTTAACAACGGGGATTCATCAAAATTCATGTATTTGTTGGGTCTACTGCTTCCGAAATTCGTCGGCTACGGCAGAAAAGTATTGGAAAGACTCCATATTCTCTGTTCACGGTAAAATTTTGGGTGAAGGGTTTTCAAGAAAATCAGTAGTAGGATGTTAACGAAGGCAGAGGGTGGTCACCATATTTCCCCTGATCGCAATAAACCTATTGAAGCTGTGAGGCTGGCACTCGAAGACAAAAGAGACTGGTCGGAGATGGAGCTTGCTGAAAAGTTAGGTATTTTTCAGTCCACTATTCATCGAATTTTAACTCATGATTTAAAATTAAGTAAGAGGCTCGGAATATTTGTTCCTCATGATTTGATCCCAGAAAACAGAGCAGCTAGAATTGCACCACCAAACCTTAATCTGCAACTTTCAAGGCAACATCCATGACTACTTCAACAGATTTTGGCTTTAGATAAGAGTTAGGTGTTTTTGAGAACCCTGAAGGATCGGACCCACTCCAAGTACTGCCTGGCTTAAAAAGACCGACCACCACGTTTGGTTCTTCACAATATTCTTGGTCTTAAGTTCATGCTTGTTCTGGCCTTAGATTGTAACGGGATTGCTTTCTGGGAGTTGTTACCGACTGGTAAGAATGTGACTGTTGACTGTTACAAAGATTTCTTAAATAAGAATATTGTCTCATGGCTTTCTGGAAAAAACTCTAAAACGGTAATGATTCTGCATGACAATACAAGGTCACACAAATCGAATAAATCAAGGAGTCTTTCGTGAAAAGCGGGATTACAGAATGGGCTCATCCTCCATATTCTCCTGATCTTTCGCCTTGCGATTATGGTTGTTTTACCATTTTAAACAATAATCTTCGTGGTTCTACATTCCAGTCTTGGGGAGAGTTAGAAGCAGGTTTGGCTAGAGAAATAGAGGAGGATAGCAAGAAGCTATACAGCTGTACGAAAGTTTGAAGACCGCTGGATCCGTGTGGTAGAAACAGAAGGAGAGCAATTAGAGAATTAGTAAGAGTCTGTTGCAATTAATTTAAATAAAATATTTAAAAACACTTGGTCAAGTTTGAATGAATTGACCTAATATTAACACATAAATAGAAAATAATGGAATAAAGTGAATATTTAGAAATTTATTTAAAAGCTTTGGTTACTTAAATTTGTGAAAGGAATCATCCATATATATGTATGTATAAGACAGACGTAAATTGCATAAGATAAAAAAAAAAGTTGGCAGAAGAATTACACAAGCAGATGAAATAACTATAACTAAATGTAAATGGTATTATATTATCTATTATGATATAAAATGTGTAACGCTATTTTATAAATTAATAATAATAAAAAAGAGATATCTATTAATATTTTTTATTATTTAAGCCCCACTAGCAGCCTACAGGTTCTGCATTTAAAAACTGGTAGACCAGAGGTGTTGGGCTCGAACTCAGATCACCCTCATTTACTTACCCGTTCTGAGTTTTCAGTGGTTTCCTCCAAATCTAATTCGAAAACAGGATAATATCTTTTTAAAAGACCCCAAGAAAGGGTATTTCACCCAATCTTAGGTCCTTTTAGTAAACAAAGTTTAACTATTACTAAATGTTATTTATCATTTAAAAATAAAGTAAAACATTTTGGAAATACGACATACGTAGGAATAAGAACATTAATGTTATTACAAAATAATAATAATAATAATAATAATAATAATAATAATAATTTAATCTGCTTAATGTAAATTCTATATATGAATATTTAAAAAATACCAAATGAATATATATGACATGAAAATCTCCAAGTGATATTTATGTACATTTATATCAAACAAAATTCTGCGATATCGTTAGTGGAATTTTTTTTTTTTTTTTAACTAAGATTTCCTTTTTACTTTCTCTTACCCATAGGATCGAGAAAGTATTGTTTTAGGGTCAAATTTGCGAACGGGAGTTTTTATTATTTTTACATGTTCTGAGGTTCCCTGAATAAGAAAATCATGTTTTTAGCGAATGGTCTGTGTGTGTGTTATCAGCATATCTCAAGAACAAAAAGTAGCAGAAATTCCAAACTCGGTACGCTAAATGTGTATAAAATAGGGATGCTACACAAAAATTTTTGATGAGATGAAGCAAATGGTTCATGTACCGGGGCACTCAAAAATATTTAAATACATTACATCTATGGGAGATATTGCAGGTAAGTAGAGTTTAACATCTATAGATTGCACTAAACAAAATGAGACGAATATATATTTTTTCTAATAGAGATAGTCAACTGGGAAAAATTCGTTGTACATGTATCCCCCCTCGAGGGGAGTAAATTTTCATGATGGGTATCTTTCAAAAGAGCTCACCAATACCTTTAAAACGAATGGTTGAACCATCGATCTGCGATAATTTAATATAAAGTTATCGATATTTATCATTTTTAACCTTTTTTTAATGTAATATTAAGAGTAAATTCAAATTGTTTTGGATATTTACTGTTATACTACATCTCTAATATGGAAATCGTCTGCATTATCATGGAAGATAATTTTTTTAAATTATTTTAATAAATTATTTTTCCATAGTGAATTTGTATAGGAAAATATAGAAGAAAACCGTGTGGTGGCCACAACACACTAGTTGTTTGTTGTTAGTGGATGTGCTTTAATAATAATATTTTACCATTTCCTGGAAAGCTGCTCAGGAATTGAAAAAAATTCCTCATAGAGATGGTAAATAATGTATGTTTTAAGCTAAATATTTATCACTTGTTTTTTGTATATTTACACGTTTTCAGGCTTCCTGATTACCGAAGTCAAGTTTTTTAAAGTTTGATCTTTGTCTGTGTCTCTTAACTTAAGAAGAATAATTTTAGGAGATCCAAATGTTGTATTTTGAAGTTAATATAAGTTTGTTGCTGGAAAAGTTTGATCAAGATTGATAAGCTTCAATGAATGTTGCGTGTGAAAATTGTCTGTATAATTTTAAGTGAACTTTTAATTTTAATTACAGATTTAAATTCTATATAAATGTAGGTGCATTAATGAAACGGGGGGGGGGTGAGGGATGCGGTAGCCCAACTGACAGAGAACTAATTACCATACAAAACTCTTCCGAAGACTAATTTGAATTGTTTAACATAGGTTTACATAACAGTACTTGTTATCTTACCTCTTAATCTCCAACCTGTATTTATAGTATTAAATTTCAGGGTAAGAGAAAGTTGTGTGAGTGACACACCAGATTATTTCAATAATTTTTCCACTTAGGGTTTTAATTTCAATATTTTTTTTTAGTAGTACTGAAATGAAATTATCATATGGAAAGAAATTTTTAAATAACAATATTCTTAATATTTAAAACTTACACAGAATTATATATTGTGTGATAATTTATCATTATTTTTACTAAAAAGTAATCGTAATATTTTAATAGAAATTATTCTAAGACTTTCCACTTTACGTTAGACTCTAATCGAACAGAAAACTGATAAAAAATAAATAAAATTGCAAAGGCAAATACAGTGTACTTCATTGATTTGTCGTCTGCAGCTCTTTGAAGAAATTCAAATAAAAAAATTATTTTCTACATTTGGCATCAAGAAACACATGATAAATGTATCAGTAGAAAAAAAAAAAAAAAAAAAAAAAGTATTTTCAACTCCAACCACAAAATACAACTTTCATCTTAAAAAATACTTATAGGTATTCAATAAACCGATATCATGACAACCACGTGTTTTTTTATCAATGCGACATTTCTCGATAGGTTTTATCTAAAAAACGATTTCCAACTCCCATTAAATCTACAGGCTTTATGTGACTTTTTCTTATTTTACTTTTCTTGCAGTTCTATTGCCTAAGATATTCGTAACATTTATTCATGAGCCTTTTTTGGAAAAGTCAGCAGCACTTGTAAAAAGAAAAGAAAAACATTTCTTAGATAGGCAATATTTGCATATATCATTCGAGATTTTTTTTTTTTTAATACATTTTTATGTTGATTTTTATATTTTTATTTTTCTAAAAGCATTTATTTAGTTTCTTATCAGCAATTATATTTACTGGACTTTTTATTTTATTTATTTTTTTATTTATTTATTTTTAACTTTCTTTAATAATTATAGAAGAAAGTATGCGATTCATTAAAAAAAAAAAAAAAAAAAAAATAATAATAATAATAATATATTAGACTTTCGATGAATTTACACATTTTGAGATATCTTGAACGACTTGATTATATTTAGAAAAATATTCAAAGTGTGTGAAGAAAGTGGATGAAGAAAATATTTTGGAAGCTGTAAATCACAATTTAATGCAGAGAATTTTATTTAAAAAAATATATTCAGTTTCCTATTGATAAAATATTTAACTTTCATATTTTTGTGTTTATCGCTCAATAAGCGAAGTTTCTTTGTTCCGAATTCCCCAAATTTATGGCAAGGCTATAGTTTAGCTTTTGGAGTGCATAATTACACAAAATTTGCATGTAAGAGAGCTATTATGGAAAACTATGCTGATTTAATTTGTATGTATACCGCCGAAAGGTAGCGGAGGTATTACGCGTCGTATACTGTGTGTGTATGTGTGTAACCAAAATATTTTGGCAATTCTAGATCACGAATTAAAACGGGAATTTTATAAAAAATTATATTTGGTTTCATACTGACATAAATTTTTGCCATAGAAATTTTGGAAATATCGTGCATTAGGCGGCGTTTCTTTGTTGCGAATTCCCCGAATTTATGGCAAGGATATATCTCAGCTTCTAGAGTATATAATTGCACAAAACTTACATGTAAAAGTGTTATTATGAACATCTACTCTGACTTCTTTTGGGTGCATATCTGTTGACAGACAACGATGCTATTACTCACCATCAGCTATTTTTCATGTGGCTATATCTCAGCATCTATTGTAAAAATTGCACCAAACCACATATCTAAAAATTTTATCACGTGAAGGTATGTTAATTTAATTTTTTCGCATATTAATCAATTGGGGGCACCGTTATATAGAAGAATATAGAAAAACATTTTATGATGCCAACGACATAATATATTTATAAAAAAAAAAAAAAAAAACCGAAAGTTTTTCTTTTTCCTAATTTTTTAATATAAATACACACACATACACACACACATATATATATCAACTAACTATACATTATTTTTTCTTTCTGGAAGGAGAAATACCTCAGAAAGATACAAGGAACTTGCCAAGAGAGAGTAAGATATAAAAGACATTTGTTCAAGATCATATTATTATACAATTAGAATAAAATACTCAACACAAGCTCCAAACATAAACATTCATTTTTCTAATGTATTAGGTCGGCTGGAAATTTCTGTCATTTTGAATTAGAATACTGACATCGGAAATTTATCCTGGATAATGTTTAAGATATTCTTGAATAACTTTTAAGAAGACAATTCGTAAAGTACCGTATAAATATTTTCAAACTAAAATTTCCGGTGTCATTTTATTAATTCAAAAAAAAAACAGAAATTTCCTGTAGATCTAATACATACTATAAAAAATTAATTTGATTTTCGAAAGACTCCTCACGAATTGCGGATAAAATTGTTTCATAAAAGGTTTCATAAATTGTTTCATATTCAAATAAAACTTAATTTTAATTAAATATTTTAATATTAAATTCATAATCTTATTATAAATTTCAATTTAAAATACAAAAATATGTATTTGCACATTTTTTAATAAAATGAAAGTGAGGGAATGTTGTATGCGGAATCCTATAAAAATGATTTATGAAAAGTTAAATACAGTATTAGAAAAACAAAATTAATAATCATCGTACTATTCTGAAAGCTATTGTCTGCACACATTTATCAAATGTTTTTTGAAATATTTTTTTTTTTTCTAAACATCGTTTGTTTTTAATTACTAACCACATTTCATGCATATATAATATATATATATATATATGTGTGTGTGTGTGTGTGTGTGACTTGAAATTCCTGTTTCTAAATTTAGGCTAGAATAGTTCCTTAGGAGTTTTAAAGCAAAGAAGAGCTGATAGAATATATTCTATGATAACGTGAGATTGAAGCTTCAAACCCATAATCTCTTATATTTGAAAGCTGTTAGTGGAATGGCCGGCATAATCAATCAGCCTCGCGGTCGAATCATCCATTGTTATAAAATTTGTGCTCTAATTATTTTATATCTTTTATTATATAAATGAAATAGCAACACTCTTCATTGACAGATTATTGAAGAAAATCTAACGCTGTCAAATTGAGTTTTTATTATTAAGACAAAATCATTTATTTTTAAATAAGTCACGTACTCCAAAGTAGGACGTTACCGAATTGTAGAGCTATAATAGAGCTATAATGCTAAAGAATAGAAAGATATAAAAACTTCTTCACATACCATAAATTTTAAGTCAGCACAACTGGTTTCGAAAGGACGTAGACTTTCTTCATCACCCCTTTTTCTGTCTTGCTTTTGCCTCCAAGGCAGTAGCACGTGTTTGCAGTCTAACTTTTGCGTCCAAGGCAGTAGCACGTGTTTGCACCTGATGAAGAAAGACTACGTCCTTTCGAAACCGGTTGTGCTGACTTAAAATTTATGGTGTGTGGAGAAGTTTTTATGTCTTCCTATTGATTGCATGCCAGTTTTTGAATTTAGTTTTGGTATAATGCTAAAGGTCAATAAAAAGGCCATTTCATCTAATTACATCAGCAAATAGATAAAAATACAAATTCAATACACATTCAATATATATTCAGTACACATTCAATACACATGTAGGCGCAATGCACACTCATTTTAATTTTTAAATAATTGCACGAACGTATATATAAGACTGCAGATGAATTGATGGATTTTTATGCTTTAAATTCTTTTAAAACCATATCAAAGTAATATAGTTATATTTCATAGATTATTCAATTTGCTATAAGAAAAAGTCGATATTTTCAATGGGACTAAAAGAAAGAGAATGCGTAAACAAAATTAAAAAGATGGAACAGCAGATTGAAATGAAAAGTTTAAACTGATAACTTGATCTCTCCAGAAAGCCTTTCACAAAAATATTTTGATATAACATTGATCTCACAGAAATAAATTTAATATGGGCTATAGTGATTATAATTCTGAATGATAAAGGTATCCAAAAGCGTGGTTTTGATACTGACTATACTGTGAAATCCAGCTGTTGGTTAAGTAGTATTTATTAAATGTTTTCAAATTGCAAAGCTACATTAGGATTCATAATATCTCATAGCTGTCATGGCTACGAGAAAAAAAAAAATTCATTAGATATTATAAAATGTGTGTTGAAACAGAAATTTATAGTTTGAAAAAAAATATATACAACGGTAATTGTGTGTGCATGTGTGGAAAATGTATACAAAAAAAAAAAAAAAAAATCTTAAGTATTTGGTGCTTTTTTTTTTTTTTTTTTTTTAACTTAGAGGTAGAAATAAGTTATTTTAGTTTTGAATAAATGCTGCGTAAATAAGTTATTTTGTAATATTTTCGCTATACGTTAAAAAAAAAAAAAGAAAAAAAATGTCACTGCTGCCACTGTCCGATTATTTTGTCTACGACTACTTCTCCTCGGGAACAAGAGGGTACTCGGCGTCGCAAAAGGTACTGATGTTTGCCGAATAATCCAAGGACCACGTTTATCTTGGTTCAACTTTTTATCATCTCAATTAATGAAGTTATTAATTAAAAAAACCGTGTTAAAAAGATACTCCGATTGCCAATTTCCAAATAGTTTGTTCAAGTACATCCGAAAAGAACGTCCATCAAGTGCTTCCGTGGAAAGAAGAACGGGATGTAGAAGTTCTTGTGCGATTTTTTTTTTTTTTTTTTTTTTTTTTTTTAAGCGATTCCGCTGTAACGAATCAAGGCATGCTAAATACGCGTCTGTACTATTTGAACGAGCGTTTACTCGCAATTCTAACGGAGTAATTGTTTAAAAAAATATGGATTTTTTTTTTTTCTTTTTTTGTCAAAATTTCCGCTTCTTTTAATCATATTTTCTTTACTCGCGCTGTACGAAAACCTTATCTTACAATATTTTAACAAAAGATACCTTTAAAAAAGCCATTTAATATTCTTTCCAACCGTATAAAATTTTTAATAAAACATGGATTAGCGAGACATATTTTTTAAAATTTAGATAACACCGAATTTTCCGCTAAACATTTTATAACTCAAAAAGTTTTCAAGAAAAATCAATTAAAATATAGGTAATCAAATTAAAATACAGATCTCAATGAGAGGAACAAATCCTAAAAAGACTGAAATGTGATTGCAAAACTTAAGTGAGTTATGAATTTTTTAGCGAAAAGCACGTATACATTTTCCGAAATTCTCATTTTGAGCTATTTCTTTAAACGTTTTGTTTTTAAATTCAAAATCTGTGTGAACTAATAAAGGTACAGGAAATACATCTGCACCATTCGAAAACATGTCTCTTCAGAATTTCAACGATGTAACATTTATTTAGAAATATATATATATATATATATATACGGATATTAAATATTTTTTAGAATTTTAAAGAGAAAGCTGCAAAATTTCTGAATTTTTCAGTTCATATTCACTCAACTCTCTTTTGAATCATTCTGTACGAAAAGCCAATGGCTAAATTTCTTAAATACAGGCGTTATTAGAAAAAACGCTTGATTTTTTTTCCCCAACTGTATGAAGTTTGTAACAAAATACGGATTAGTGGGTCTTTTTTTTTCATTTATGAAACATCAAAATTTTCACTAAACATTTTATAACTGAAAAAGTTTTTGAAATAAATAAATTGTTTATATATATATTAAAAAAAAAGTTACTGCCATCGCTGTACATTTTTTTTTTTTTTTTTTTGGGGGGGGGGGGGGGGTGAGGGGTCGAGCTGAAATTAGGTGCGCAGAGACAGCAGTGTTAACGAGCTAGGGCTTCGCCGCCCGCGAAAGAGGCGGCGCGAAGACTTTCTTGGGAATTTTTGAGCGGAGCGAGCAGAAAACAGGACCTCCTCCCCCCTAGCTTGTTTAAAAATAATTTTGTCCATAATTTAAGTTTTAATTATTCGCATCCTAAATTAAAAGTGATTTTGAACAATTTCTTTATTCAATTATAATATAATTTATAAATTATATTGCTAAACGGAGCGTAAAAAAAATTCTCTTGCATCCGTATTTTTTAATAAATAAATTGTTAATCAAATTTTCACAGATACTAAATTCAAGTAATTGTTTAAGTTTTTTTATGTATTTAAATTTTCAGAAAATTATAAGAAAAGATATTTTTATATACATATTTTCTGGATTTTTAAATTAATTGTAAAATTAGTATCAGTGTACGCTATTTTATATTTCTTGTTTTCAAAGAAGATTATACAATTTTCAGCACAAAGAAAAATATGATAGTCCTTTTGTGTAAGTTAAATATTCGTTGTTATAATAGCTGATTAAAAAAGTTTTTAAGTTAGGAAGAATTACGATGAACTGTGATAATTTACAATTCGCAACTTTATTTTTTATAAATTATTAACTTGCACATCGTTTTGTAATATCCCAATTAACACTTTCAATCTGTGCATTATACTGAGAAAAAAGATATACTACTTTCATCTAGAACGACTAAGTAGCCATTTGCTAAATCCCTAATCTAGAAATATAGATTTCCGAGTTATATCTATGAGGTAAACAAATAACCTGGATTGGGGAAATGATCAATAATTTCTAGTCTGCATTTTTCTAGATGGTAAACAATATTATGAATCTTTTGTATTGCGAGAAATTCTCGTTGTTTTTCTAGAATTCGATTATAAAACAAAACTGTAGTTACTAACAGTCGCTTCTTTTGATCACATTTATTTACAGAGGTTTTTAAAGGAGATTGACCACTATAATACAGAAAACGGTATAGAATTCTAATAGGAGTTTTTAGAACTAGATAGCAAAGGGAACTGGAGTTTATAAGAATGACATCGAACTATTTTTACTACATCCAAAATTTAGATTCTCGATGAACAGGATTAGATTAGATTCACATAAATTTTTCTCAGTGTATTACAGTAATTTTCAATATTGTAGTGGAAATATGAAATTCGAAATTCAGCTGATCCTTTGACTAAAAATAAATAATAATAAAAATTTAAGTTCATAAATTTGAAAAGATTTTATTTTTGTGATAAAAAAATAGCAATAATTTATGTTTAATTAATGAACGATTCATAATAATTTCAGCCGTAGTTCATTTGTATAGAGTGTACCAAAAATAATACAGAAATAAACTAATTTTAAAACGGAAAGGTTATTGATGCAATATCTTGCATAATCATGCAGGCATACTTGAAGATTGTCTACTACAATTTTCCAAATCATTTTGAATGTTAAATATGATTGTTGAGAACTTTAGTATAATAATTTCGACGTACATTGTCATGTTTATGAAACTTTTATCCAAATTAGTCAAAACTCTTATACGGCAAAAAATAAAACAAATAATAAAAAAACTTGCAACAAATTCGTCTTTATTTAATATATATATATATATATATATATCAGGGCGCGAAATTTCCACTCGCCAGCTAGCCATTGGCGAGTGGAAATTTTACTGTGGCGAGTAAAATTTCTGTCTAAATGTAGATAGAATTCTTACAGTATACGGTGCTACAAAAAAAAAAAAAAAAAAAAAAAAAAAAAAAAAACAAACAAACATTGATTTAAAAACGTAAAATTATGCTTATCTTAGGTTAGGTAACCAGACATCCTCTTTTTAAGAAGAAATCCTCTTTCTCAACGCTCTGCCCTCTTGAACGAAAAAACGTTACAGGAAAAAAATTACAGGTTTAAGGAAAGTTTTAAAAAGGAATTAGTCCTTAATTTAGAAAAAATAGCAAAACTGGGAAGCTCAATCGGCTGTTGGCTGTATCGAACAGTGAACACTAACTTTTTTCTGTGTTAGTTTCGCAAAAGAATAACTTTCTAATAAACTTGTCAAAGCATATTATGGCTTATATCTATTCAGACTCTTCGAATCACAAAGAAATAAAAGTATTCTCTATATTTGTACGGTTCTTTGATCCAGAACAACGGAATCACTATTGAAATTGCTATGAAATCATTAAGAAGCTGGTGCTCTGGTCGATACGCGGTTTGCGTGGGTTCAAGTGTATTCTCACTTTGGCATGAATAATATTCCTTATAAAAGTAGGCCCATCAGTGACCGAGAGTTTCTGTCCTCGAAGCTGGTATACGTGAGGCGTGGGTTCGTTAGCTGGTCACGCTCGTTGGCTTAGCCGTTAGGAGATTTCCGTGGTTTTCTCCGAAACTAGCGTAAATATGGGCTAGCACCTCTTAGAAAGACCCCGCGGAGGACTCTCCTACTCACGCCTAGGATCCTAGTGCAGACAATTGGTCTTAATAAGAACACTGCCACCACCTCACAAAAATATGCAAAAGTTAGTTGAGTTCATTTTATGCCCTTCTGGCAAAAATGCTCCCACAAAGCGACTGTTTTCGTCAACGAACAAAATGCAGGCATGTGAAAAAACTCCCTTTATATACCTACTTTATTATTAACTACTAAGACTAATTTAGGTTACACTTGTAAGAACTTTTATAAAATGTTAATAAAGAATGACTGTTCGTTAAAACAAATCGTTTCATCTGCCAAATATTAATTTTTTTTTTCTTTATGATTATGATTTTAATAAGAAAAAAAATGTCTACCAACTTTTTTTACGTAACTGCATGAAAGTAACACAAAAATGTTTTTGTCTATAGCAAAAATTAATAATAATAATAATAATAATAAAATTCTATATTGTTCAGTGACACCTATAAAAATTAGGGAATTTTTCCTCTCGTATCCCTATATTATTAATTTAAATTAAGGTGTACTGATCTAAATACATCATTTGAGATAAAAATGTTTCACCACTTGGTAAAGTAGCTTTTGAATTGGTTTTTATATTCATTTTCATTCAATTTTGTGTCCTCTAAATGACCACTTTTCAAAATTGAATGTCTTCTATTTTATTATAAAATAAAAGGCATTGCGTAATTTTTCCTCTTTTTCCAATAAAAAATTTTGGTTACCTTATACGTAAAGAATAGAGTAAGTCAATCATATTTTGTGGCGAGTAACTTTCTTTTTCAGCAAGTGTAATCTAAGTTGAAATTTCGGGCCCTGTATATATGTATATATATATATATATAATCGTGAAATTCTTACAAAACTCTACACATATTTAAAATATAAAATTTCTAATAATCTGGAAACATTTTGAGATGAATCGACGCTCTTGCACATACATGATAATCGAGAATATTTCTTCTCTAATTTAATTTTTTTATGCAATCCTAACTGTCTTCATGATAAAATATTTATCGAAATATATGCTGTTCTAATTTTTAAAGTTCAAGAATAATCCCTCATATACTTTTCAAGATACTGCACAAAGCATGTAAAATCGAAAGCATTATCATTATTTTTTACACCATCTGTAAGTATTGAATTAATGCTTATGACATCATATATCAGCCATATTACTTACGAAAAATAAAAACACTTTTTTTTTTTTTTTTTTTTTTTTTTTTTTTGTTGGCGAGGTCGATGATTTTGATTCTGTATTAAAAAAATACACATTTCAAATAATTGATATAAAAAATATTGAGAATTTAGAAGAAAGCGAAAAATATGGGTTCATCTTCGAAAATATGACTGTCTCCAGCTTCAATCAAAGTAATATTGTTGGTCTAATGCCTACTGCATTAGCTAAGTGTTACAGCATTAGCACGTTATGGTAAAAGATCTACGTTCAATTGATAGCTTGTTCCTTAGTGAAGCTTCAGTTAATTTTCGCAAAAAAAAAAAAAAAAAAAAAAAAAAAAACTTGCAAAGCTTATTTTATTTTATTTTATTTTTTATTTTATTTTTTATTTTGTTTTGTTTTATATTTTATTTTATTTTGTGTGCGTACGTGTTTGACATTGATACTATGGTTGGATCCGGCAGTTTAGGAAGCAAAAATTAAAGATTGGGTATAAATCGCTGTTAATCACCTCTAAGGGGAGTTCGGAGATATGCTTTCATATATTGGATCCTTGCGAGAGGAAATGACTCCCCCCTTTTTGATAACCACCAGAGGTATTGCTTAAAAAAGGTAGGGTGGAGCTGGAGAAATTTTGAACAATCGAAATGTCGAGTAAGAAAATACTTTTTTTTGCAAAAAGGATATAAGTCAGTAAGTCAGTAAGTATAGGTAACCTTTTAGATTTGAATGAAAGTGTTACGTTCTGTGAAGATTTGTAGATTCTTTAGGCATCAGGGGATTTTTCAAAAATTAGGCATATAGAAACGGAAAACGCAAAATAAAATATTCAATAAAAGTATTCAAATAATGTGTATCTATAGTTAAGGGTCACTTGAAAATAGTAGAATTCAGGAAGAGGTGTCTATCTTTCTTTCGATGCTGTTAGATTAGACGTAAAGTAACAATCCATTATTTTACACTACCGTTAAGAGCGGTGACTTAGATTTTGTTGTTGGTGTGTTGGGGTTAGGGTTAAGGCCAATTGAATACACGACGGTCTTAGGCCTCGGGGATGAGCCGTCAGTGAGGGCTCTTTTTATGAGGTCCTAGCCCGTAATTTCAGAGAAAATCACGTAGCTGAAAAGTTCCTGTATTGGGCCTTTTCGAGCTGAAATAGAAGAATACATTTGATGTCAAATGAAAGAAAAATGCCTTGATATGCATTTGTATAAATATTAAGTCAATCTTTTACATTTTTTTTTTTCTTATGTGTCGAAATGTTTAACAATGATCCAGGAGAATGAACGAGTTGGAACATCCAAAGCCATTTTGTCCCATTTTGAAGCTTCACAGGATTTCATGTGCAGGTTAGTCACAGTAGACAAAACATGGCTCTACATTTATCATCCTGAAACAGAAAAACAATTAGAAGAATGGTGCTACAGAGGTTCTCCGCGTTTGAAAATGTTCCACACCCTGAAATCGGCTAAAAAAGTCATTGCGTCCGTTTTCTGGGATAAAGATATGATTCTGCTAGTGAAATTCTTAGCTCAAGGCGCCATTATAACTGGAGATTAATATGCTAACCTTATAGACTAACTAAAAGAAGCAACTGAGAAACGCCGAGGTAAGTTGACCAGAAAAATCCTGTTTTTGCATGACAATGCATTTCTCTCTCTCCCTCACCTGCTCACACGAGATAAATTGAACACCCAGAGTTTCCAAATATTCCACCATCCTCGCTATTCACCTGACTTAGCCCCTTCTAATTATTTCCTGTTTCCTAATTTGAATAAACAATGTTTCGAGGACATTTCTAGCGTCCAAGATGGTGCTAATAGCTGGTTTTAAGGACAACCAAACCAAATGCATTTTATTTTAAGGTCTATAAATGTTAGAACAATGCTGTAAAAAGTATATCAATCTCCGGGAAAACTATATTTAATAAGTGTATAATTTCATAACTCTGACTCCTTTCTTTCTGGGCAAATCCAAGAACTTTTTAGAACGTTTCTAGAACTTTTTATTTAGCCTCTCTCGTACTTTAAGATTTAAACTAAGTATTTAACTCATAGCACATAATAGAATAGCATTAAAATTATGAAATGGAATACAAGTTAATGGTATCTAAATATTTTAATTTTTTTAAAGCTATTTTACATTTTATAATTAATGTTTTTTTCAAACATTCGTTATATATATACATTTATATCGATCACTATATATAAAACATTATATAGTATGCTTTTGTTATATGTCTGTTAAAATGCTAAAATTATCATTAAGCTGTACTTGACCTAATAATACCGAAATTTTTTTTTGAAGTTTTTAATAACTCTTTTTCTTATTTAAAAAAGTGGCTCTCTTACACTTGCACATAAGATTTGTTTGAAATTACTAACATTCAGAAAAACAATTTCGGAAAAAAAAAAGAAAAAAAAATTATGACGATTTAATCTTTTTGCTCCAGGGAAGTAATATAGTACAAATACTCCAGTTTTTAGATTTTTTTGCTAAATCCCTGAGTGACTAATCAAGAAACCTCATTAACATTATGTTAGAAAAGCATTAAAACGGTGAAATGAAATACATTTAAAGCTAACATTTTAAAAATATTTTGTAATTTCTTTTTTAAGCTTTTGACATTATATTTACTTATTACTTTCATTTCTTCTTATACCCAAGTGATTTGATAGTTACTTTAATAAATAAGAGTTGTTTTACTTTCAATTTTTAAAGAACTAAATTAACTTAGTTTAGAGAAATGTTTATTCGTCGTAAAATGCTCAGAAATGTTTAGTTTTAAATAACTTTCATGTATCACAATTCTTCGAATATTTGTTATATTTGATATTGCTAAATATTGATAATTTCTTACGTTTCTTTCATTTAAAAAACTTGGATAAATTTAATAACACAATATAAGGCTTCCGCACGTTTTGACAGAATGTAAAAATTTGAATTATGTTTCCTTTCTCTTTCCTGACCAGCAAAACAATTTTTTTTAGGTAACTCATAACTACGAAACATCGGTTTGAAATAATAGCAGAGAAAAAAAAAAAAAAAAGAAAGAAAACTGAAAGAGAAGAAAGCTGAGTTAGATCCAGTGTAAGTGAGTCTGTAGTGGGATTGTACCGAAATCGGGTCTCGAAATGTATCTGTGAAAAAACAATAGCTTTATCAACATTCAATTTCTTTTTACTCCTGGTAATGCCCTCACAATTGGGAGTGATCGAGCTGCCAGACCGCCATCAGCAGGCTCGTGAGTGGACATATTAGGAGCCTTACATATATTGATTGACAGAAATCTTATCGTGAGTGCACCAAATGCAAGTCAGTAGGAGCCTCCCCAGAACCTCTCCTCCACTGCATGGGAATCTTGCATGAAGACCTTATTACTACACCTTTTATTGTTTATGACTTTTTGAAGATCCACGACTTCCTGGACCTAGTCTAGCTTGTAGCTAGACCTTGAGGAATAAGCCACAACAACAACATTCAATTTCTCAGTAATCTTTTAAAAAGTAATCCACAGAGTAGAATAACATACATCACAGATAAAGTCAGCTATGAAATCAGGCACAAATTTTTGCAATGATTCAATATAAGATCCTATGCTGTTATACATTTTTGCTCATCACTGACTCACTGACTGACACTGTAATGCTATTACGAAAATTTTATTAAATATGCTCTAATAAAAGAGTATGTTTGAGATCGGAATATATTATGTGTAATATTTGTAGACATGAATAAGCATAGTCATTGTATGAACAGAATTAGGAATTTAATGGTGTTAAAACACCTTACAGCACAGCACTCCCTAGCGGCAAAAATTATATTAAATGTGTTATAAAAAAAAGGGATTTGTATGAGGTTAGGATATATTGTGCGTTTAAGTAAGTTAGTGATTTTAATAATATTTAAAAAAGTATTTCACAGCAACCTCTGGTGGTGAAAATACAGATTTATAACATATTATTATTAAATAATATTTTGTATACATGAATAAGCTTAATCATTGTTTAAACTCAAAATTATTATGATTTTAATAATATTAAAATAGCTTACATCGCCTCGTAGCGATGAAAATACGTTTCGAACTGTTATCATATGCAACAATATATTCATTTTTCAATGGGCGCCTTACAATTAACTAGTTACGTTAGAAAATAGTACATTTTGAATAAAAAGAAGTAGGTTGACATAAAAATTCAGAATGCTTAGTGTTATATTGCAGGGAGAATAATGAAAATACATAAGTTGGAAAAAATAATACATTTTAATTTTCAACAATTATGTTTGAAATACCTTTAAAATTTCTCTCTATGCATACATTTTACCGTAAATTAAAAAATATTGTAAGACTTTGAAAACTTCAAAGTCTTACAATATTTTTTAATTTACAATATTTTTTAATAATTCAAAATGTTGTTCAAAATGTCAGTTACTCAAAATGTTGATAGTTAGTTTAGACAATATTGTAGACGATCAGGTGTTAATTCACACAGAGTATATATCCAGAAGACTGAATGCAGATAATTATCATTTTTTGTGACATAAAATTGTACTTAAATACAGAAATTCAGCTTTTATATTTCTTATTTTCTTTATTATTGTCAGAAAGCTATCCTATTCGGTAAATATCTTTAAGTTTAAAAATAAGCAGTTATATATGATATATAAATAGGAATCACATTTATATAAACATTTTGAAAAGTTTATTATGACAATGTGTGAAGTATTTAATGTTTGTTATGGAAAATATTTCGAAAAGTCTAAGTTAAACTATTTTACATCAAAGGTTTCTTTAAATCTTTCATGTAACTAACACACAAGCGCATATATATTTGTAAATTTTAATTAACTTCTAAAGGTATTTAAATGTTGTTTATTCTTAAGATGATTGCACTGAAATTTTAATTATCAAACAAAATATTTTTCTATCCATGAAACTTCGCTTAAAGTTGATCCTCAAATTTATTTAGAATAACTTAAAATGTATCCAATAACAACTTTAATTTAAACGCCATTGAAAGTCAAACGCCCATAATAAACTCAGTGTCTGGAAACTTAGTCTTGTTATGGAAAGCATTTATACCCACGTGGCTAATCAAGCTACGAAAATATTTAAATATCTTAAATTTAGAGTAAAAAAAAGAAATTTTGGCAATTTTAGTTTTAAAGTTTTGATATAATTTCTGTATTGGTTGAAGAGAGTTTATTTTTGTTTACAATTTAAAATAACTTGATCTTTCTGAAACTAAAGAAAAAAAGAAATCTTCATAAATTTAAACGTAATTTCATACCAAAACTACAAATTATTAGGACTGATTTATTTAATCTTTATACATTTCGTCTTGCTTTAACTTTTATGCAGATTTCAGAGCACATAGAACATAAATATTTTTAACGTATAGTAAATTTTCTCACTCTGTGTCATTTACTAGCAAAAGTTTTATTTTTCATGTGCAAATGTTTTTTGTCCATATCCTTAAATTTAAACAGAAATTTGAAATGGTCGTCAGATATAATTTGAAATTGGTACAATCATAAGCCCTGCCAAGTGTCATTTTGTCACCGAGCAAAAAACAAATAAAGAAAAGGAACAGAAAAGAAAAAAAAAAAACTATAGAGCTTTTATTCTTGATATTTGTTGGAACGTCAAGCTATCTGAAAGTTTATCAGAAGTTTATTTTTTTTAGGTTAAAAATTAAAAAAAAAAAAAAAAAAAAAATGGAGTGACTCCACTCGACTTTCCGAATATTAAGTATTTAACGGTTGTATAAATAAATAAAATTAAAAGCAATTGTTAAATAAGCAAAAGAGAATATTATAATATTTGAGTATTTTTTCCGATGTTTAATTTAACGCTATTGTGTTTATAATTTAAGTCCATATATCGAATGATAAAGAATTTTCCGTTGTGTCCTCGTAAAAATATATAAGAACTATATTCATCAAAATACATACAGCCTGTGCGATGGTGACCTATAACTTGTACATAAATTTTCAGCAGAATCGGATGAGGCTTTTAAAAGATATCGCGCTATAATTTGAGCCCATAAGTCATAATGATAAAGAATTTTTCGTTGCATTCGTTTAAAAAAAAGAGCCATAAGTGCCAGATTATCCTAAATTCATACTGTTCGTGCGACGATAATCTATAATATGTATATATTTTTTTCACTTCACTGGAATAAGACGTTTAGATGCCATCGCAATTTAAATCATTTGAGCCAATAGGCCATAATGATAAAGAATCTTTCTTTGTGTCCCTGTTTAAAAAAAAAAAAAAAAAGGTATACGTGCAAGATTTACTGAAATCAATAGTGTTCGTGCTACGGTGACCTATAACAAACGTACCTACTTTCAGCTCATATGAACAAAGCGTTTAGATGCTATCGTGTTCACTCACACACATACACGCATCGCCGTAAAAATAATAAAAATGAACTCAGGCAACCTCCAAACATATGAATACACCGAAACCTCAAAGTCGAATTTTTGTTATGATATTACAATACTTTCCTTACATATGTGTGATCGGAAAGTAATAATCTACCATTTATTATTAGATTAGTTATTATAACTAGCCATATTACTTTTCATCAAAATTAAATATCTTGAGAAATGATTTTTCCCCCTGTACCTGTTAACTTTATATTGTGTGACTAAGCATCAATTTCAATAATTAGTATTAAGATTTATTCAAAGGTAACTTTGAAATGTTACTGTTTTGTTATAACTAATGGAATAATTAAATAATAATTTATTATTATTATTTCTGACTAAAAATATATTTTTTCATACAAAGTAAATCAAGCATAATATAAATATTTTTTTCTAGAATAATTTGTATTTAATGCCAAATTTTGTGTCGTCTTTCGCATTATCTTTCAGTTGGATTACATTAAAATTCAGTTTAATTAAATAAACAACGGTACTCTGACATAAAATGGATCTTATTAATCATGGAACACCATTGTTCATTTCTATAATCGTGAAATTCAGATGCAATATTTGTTTAGCTTTAAAACTGAAATAATCGCGCACACGAATGCTTTCTATTTATTTATTCGAGAATTCTGCATAAATGAATAAACTGTACTAATATATAAAGCCTGAACAACAAATATATTTCATAAATCCCTGTGAAGTGTTATTTAAATAGAAAACCATAAAATATAGTGCCGAAATCTGCGATTAATTTTAAAATCTAAATTATTCACAATATTTATAAAATTCCTTTTTATTCGTGTACAGCATTTATTTCCGTGGATAAATTCTAAATAAAAAAGAAGTTTTGTTATTATTATATAATATTTAAATAGTTTTATTAAAATAACTAGGGCCTCTGCCCCCTGCTTGCTTCGCTCACCAATCCCCGTGGATGCTTCGTTCTCGACTTTTTCCAATAATGAAACTCTATAAGGCTTTGCCCCGTTACTTTAGATACCCACAAATTAAAAAAAAAAAAAAAAAAAAAAGTATAAAAATTTACATTGAAATACTATTATAGTTATTAATTATCATAATTATATTTTCTATTTGGTTATAATTGTTTAAGTTTTTAATGACTTATGTGTAACTGTATATGCATATACGTTATCGCAAAATAGTATTAAAGTTGATAAATTCCCTTTCAGCTTGAATATTTAACAGCAACTATTATGTCCATGTTAATGATATCAGTGAAAGCATTAACAAAGATAATACTATAATAAAAAAGGATTGCCATTAAAAAAAAAAAAAAAAAAAAAAAAAAAAAAAAAAAAACGTATAAAAATTTACATTGAAATACTATTATAGTTATTAATTATCATAATTATATTTTCTATTTGGTTATAATTGTTTAAGTTTTTAATGACTTATGTGTAACTGTATATGCATATACGTTATCGCAAAATAGTATTAAAGTTGATAAATTCCCTTTCAGCTTGAATATTTAATAGCAACTATTATGCCCATGTTAATGATATCAGTGAAAGCATTAACAAAGATAATACTATAATAAAAAAGGATTGCCATTAAAAAAAAAAAAAAGTATAAAAATTTACATTGAAATACTATTATAGTAATTAATTATCATTATTATATTTTCTATTTGGTTATAATTGTTTAAGTTTTTAATGACTTATGTGTAACTGTATATGCATATACGTTATCGCAAAATAGTATTAAAGTTGATAAATTCCCTTTCAGCTTGAATATTTAATAGCAATTATTATGTCCATGTTAATGATATCAGTGAAAGCATTAACAAAGATAATACTATAATAAAAAAGGATTGCCATTAAAAAAAAAAAAACTTGTTTATGCCTCTCTTTTTCTTACGGACATCCTCAATTTCTATTTCTACAGCTACGTGACTTTGAAGTTAACGCATATATTTAAATACCGTTGGTTAATAGAAGTAGAGAAATTCCTCTTAATTAAAAAAGGTATTCAGTTAAATAAAGATGAAGTTCGTATAGAATAACTTAGCTAAAATATTTTGAGTAAAAATGCAGTAATGTACGTAAAATTTTTTTATCTCTGTTCTACGAAAGTTTCAAGAAAAAAAAAAAATTTTTTTCAAGCCCTTTTAGAGATATATAAATTTACATTCATAACAAATCTAAACGCAGCATACCTCTGCGTTGAAAAAAAAAAATAATGCGAAAAATATATTAAAAAATAATTGCATTCTGCACACCATAGGCATCTGATATATATCTAGCAAAATATGATAAAGTCATGAATAGTATTGAGTTTCTAAAACTTTTATAACTCAAATGTTTCGCCCTATTTCAAAATTTAATAGCACCTAAAATAGCTCTTTGATACAAAAACAGTTTATTGCAGCATGTTTATCGAACATTTCAGTACAAAGTTGCCAAATTCCTTGTATTTATGTAAAAATGTTTTTTCTGTGTAATCCAATAAAGCGAAAAAGACACGATAAATTGAAACACGGCATTTTTTTTTTTTTTTTTTTTTTTTTTTTTTTAATAGAGAGAAATATGAGGGAAAAAAAAAAACTTATTTTAGAATATTTTCTAAATCTTTATTACGAAATAAGTGCAACGTATTTCTCGAATTGTAAATTTTACATTTCATGCTCTCGTTGATGTTCATTTATTCTAAATTTCACAGAAAACTCAGATGTCTATTTTATTAATTTTTTTTTAAGGTCTTATTTTCACTGAGGATAGAAGAGAGAATTCGTAATTTTTACAATGTAAATAAGTGATGTAAAATATGCATATGTAGCGTAATGTCTGTGGTTGTGGACACAGTTTTGATTTAAATATAACTTTGGCTTATAACTTTTCATAGAGTAAATATTACGCAAACATATGAATACCAATGGAAAGCTAGACGTAATTGTATCGATTCCGTCAACTAGAAATATTTTATCACCAATTTTGTGATCTGGTCAGTTTTGGTAAAAAAAAAAAATTGTGTACCCGGCTGTGGGCATACTTCAAAAATACGCTAAAAAATAGAAATATAATAAAAAAAGACACCATAAATACAGAAAATAACCAAATTCCTTTATTTTGTAAGGATTCAGTGGCCAAAATAACAACAGAAATTTGTATTTTTTTTTTTTTTTTTATTCGTCATCTTATTCGTCCTCTAAATCGTAAATGCGATGCTTGCAAATAAAATAATTTGCATGTATACTGGCAAACTTCGAATGTAGCAGATGATCACACTCGTTACATTTGATTAAGTTGGCTCTTTTAGGCATAGTAGCAGATGCTCTAAAGAAATGTTGCAGAAGTCGACATCATCATCAGAATGTGGATGTTCCTATTTTTAACGCGCTTGGCCGGCAGTTTGACAGGTGGAATTGACTTACTTTTTCTAGGATTTTTCTGTAGGGACACAGATGCTGCGAGGAGAGACATATTCTCGGGCAGTCAATTTTATGGATTTCTTATCTACTAACAATCAGAAATGGCTTTAACCATAGCATTAAAATCATTTTTTTTTTTTTGATCGATTGACTCTTCCGGGATTGATAAGTCTAAAAATGCTTAAAGTACATATAAATACTAATAAAATATATTATGTTGACATAAACCTCTATATTTGACAATTTTTAAGTCAAATACACACATTAAAGGAAAAAACAAAGTGTGTCCACAACCGGTTACCTGCTAGTGCCCACAACCGGGAATGGTAGCCATTTTTAGAATGACAGAAAAAGCAATTTTCAGTCTACATTTTGTCTGAATTCGATATTGCATCCCAAAATATAATGAATATACTGCACTAATATACATTACACTTACATTTATTAAATGATTCACTCGATTTATCGCATTCTGAAAATATTCACAAATTACTTTTGTGTTTAATTTTTATTATTTTTTTTTCCATGCCTGTCCCAATATAAGTGTGACAGTACTCAAACATTCCATATTTCTTTCTGCTAAAAGATATGGTGACGTGACCATAACCAGAGAATGTCCATAGCAGGAGTCATTCCCCTATTTCCATATACAGAACTCCTTTTCAAATTGATATTTGAATAGTGACGTTATTATCTTAAAATTTTTTTGAAGTATTCAACGGTTTAAATGATGACAGGTTTGATCATTTATTTATTATTATGTTGTGTGATACATTTCAGTTTAAAAAATGTTCTGTGTTTTTCATGAAACTTACAGTTTACATTACTCACTTTATTTGATTATTTATTCATTTATTGTTATAACAGGGTGCATTATCTAGTTATTATTTATTTGAAGACCTATCTTAGCAGGATAGCTTTAATAAAGTGAGATTTATAAAATTGTTTTTCAAATAAATGAAAATGAAAATACTTTAATGATTGTCATGCAAAGCATTTTCCTTTACTAACAAACGTGAGTAAAATTTCACTAATACACATAACTAATACATTAGTTAACCAAATATTATAAAATAAATTCTTCAAGAGTATATGAGAGGGATGAATTTTTATGAGTTCAGAAAGATGCATTTTGATATCAAACTTGAATTTAAGCCAGTTGAATTATAAATTATATCTAAAGTAATCCATTTAGAAATATTTCAATTCTCCGTGTCTCTTCATTTATAAAATTTTAATAAAGTGCTTACAATACTTGTGATCTTTGAATATAAAGTGGAGCATTATGAAATTAAAACAATTTTGTGCGCGGTAAACGTACTTAATTAAATTTGCGAATGTGTTACGTGAGAAATTTAGAATAAAAATACTAATTCATAATGAAGATACTTATCTTAAAAATTCTTTCGCTATATAGAATTACTGAACTTCCAATACTTGCATACTAATATGTAAAGTATCATAAAACTTGAAAGTTAAAGTATAAAATTAAATCATTATTTTAGATGATATTTTAGTTTTATTATCACTGATTGCATGTGATTGCATTTAAATTCAAAAATGGGATTATATTTGTAGTTTAAAATTCACAATTTTAAAAATAACTTATAAGCTGGGTTGCTTTTTAATATTTGCACCTTTTATAACTCGAAAACTATTGGCTACATCAAAGCAATATTTTGGATTCATAATCTCACGAGTACAGTGGTTTTGGTTTCTGAAATAAACAAGAACGCAAAATCATGCAGTATGCATTGATTATTAACACTTTCCAAGTGCACGTAATGGTTCTATAGTATAACTTTCGCTACTCTTTGCCAATGCAGTCACACAACGGACAGACAGTAGTTCTGAAAGGTATACAGATAGACTAATTGAATTCCTAAACATTCTTAAACATTGTTAAAAAGTGTTAAAAATGCTTAACACTAATGAAAACGTAGACCTTATATTCTAATTGCAGTCCATAATGCATCTGAATGATTTAGTGTAGCCCTGTAAATCTGAAGGATAAAAAAATCATATTCTATACAAAATATTATTTTAGCATATTAAAAATCAGTGTCAATTTCTTTATGACTTTTACAATAGAAAGTTCTTTTAAATGTAATTTATAAAAATGCCTGTCCTAAAATTCAATGCATTGGGATTCTTTTGGGTGTCCCTGTACACAAACCTGTTGTACAAGACCTGCTAATGTCATTTAAAATAGGGAAAACTCCATAGTGAATTTGAATAACATATACAATTTTGTAAAAATTTTGAAAATATTTACGGACGCTGGGTCGGGCAGATGGACAGAGAAACAGACCAGTCGGATCGATTGATACTTAAATTGAAATCACATTCCCACTTAAAAAATGTTAAAAAGTGTTATATCACTTAATGTAAACGAAAATGAAATTTTAGCAAATTTGCAATAAAGCCCTTCAATGTAACTGAATATGTTTGTGTGGCTCTGTAAATAAATTTAATGCTAATCCCACTACACTCTGTAGAAAGCATTCTTTTGTGCATATGAAGAACATATTTCATTTTTATTAAGATTTGTTCGAAGTAAAGTTATTAAAATTTAGTTTATAGAAATACCTCTCAGAGAACAAATGCCTTGGAATACTTTCGGATGTCACTGTACATAAACAAGTAGGGGTATTCACTCCATTTCTATGGCAAACATCCGATAGTGAACTTGAACAACATATTTAAATTTCATTGAAATTTGTGTAAAATAAAGGAATTAAAATATGGTTTATAAAAATACCTTTCATAAAACACTATGCTTTGGAACACTTTTGGGTGTCCCTGTACACAAGGAAGTAGAGATAATCACTCCATTTTCAATAGGAAACAATCGATAGTGAACTTGAATATCATAATCAGTTTCAAGAAATAGAATGAATATTTAAGTGAATTAGAGCGCGGATGGACAGACAGACAGAAAAACCGAAGCCATTAACACTTTTCAACATTATTAGAAAGTATTAAAACATTTTGAAAATGATAAAAACGATTAATATAAACGAAAATGCAATTCCAACAAAATTCTGATTATACTCATTAATGTAACTGAATATTTTTGTTTGCGCTTGTAAATCAAATGCTAACCATACTATATATTCTATGGAAAGCATTCCTTTATGCACATGAATAATACATTTTAATATTATCAAGATTTGTGCAAAGTAAAGTTCTTCTTAATTTGGTTTATAGAAATACCTCTCATAGAACGCAATGCTTAGGAATATTTTCGGGTGCCCCCTGTTTACAAACCAGTGATGGTATTCACCCCCATTTTCAACACTGGGAAAAAATATACCGCCTTTATCTAGAATGAAAAAGTGGTCATTTTCTAAATCCCTTAATTACAAATATAGATTTCCGAGCTATGCGCCAATAAACTGAATAGATGAAATGATCGAGAATTTCTAATCTATACATTTCTAGATGGTGAAACAATATTTTAAATATTCTGAATATTCTGAATCTTTTCTATTGCGAGAAATTATCGCTTGATTTTCTAGAATTGGGTAATAAATCAAGATTATAGTTGCTGAAACTCGCCTCTTGTACTCAGATTTATTTTCAGGGATTTTTAAATAACTTTTTCCCTCGAGAATATAGGCAAACTCTCTAGAATTCTAATAGGGGTTTCTAGAACTCGCTTTCAAAAGGGACTATAATTTATAAGATGACATTGAACTATTTTTTCTACAGCCATAACTTAGATTCTAGATTTTCGTTACAGATTTTTTCTCAGTGTAAATGGGGTCCATCCGATAGTGGAATTAAATAACATATTGCAATTTTATTAAGATTTGGGTAAAGTAAAGGTATTAAAATAAGGTTTATATAAATACCTCTCATAGGACACAATGCTTTGGAATACTTTCAAGTGCCCCTGTACACAAACCAATAAAGGTGTCCTCTCCATTTTTGATAGGGAACATTCGTTAGTAAATTTGAATAATATATATCAGTTTCAAGAAATTCATAAATATTTACGGGAGTTAGAGCGCGAACAGACAGATAAACCGAAGTCATTAACATTTTTTAAGTTTATTGAAAAGTGTAGAAAACATTTAGAAAATGATAAAAAAGATTAATATAAACGAAAGTGCAATTCCAACAAATTTCTAATTATACCAATTAATGTAACTGAATATTTTTGTTTGGCCCTGTAATTATAATTCTTATCATACTGTATTCTATAGAAAGCATTATTTTTATATGAAAAATATTTTTTAATTTTATTAATATTTGTGGAAAGTAAAGTTATTAAAATTTGGTTTATGGAAGTACCTCTCATAGAACACAATGCTTAGGAATAGTTTTGGGTGTACCTGTATAAAAACAAGTGATGATATTTACGCCATTTTCAGTGAGAAACATCCAATAATGAACTAGAATAACATATTTCAATTTCATTAAGATTTATGTAAAGTAACGGTATTAAAATATGGTTTATAGACTCTGCTAGATTGTTTCTCCTAGGACACAGTGCTTTGGAAAATTTTCGGGTGTCCATATACACAAACCAGTAATTGTGTTTACTCCATTTTCAGTAGGGAACATTTGATAGTGAACTTGAATAACATGTACCACTTTCAAGAAATTCTATAAATATGTATGGGAGTTAGAGCGCGGACAGACAGGCAGACAAATCGAAGTCATAAACACTTTTCAACCTTATTGAAAAGTGTTAAAAAACAGTAAGACTTCTGCCCCCCCCCACAGAAAAAAAAAAATAAAATAAAAATGTTGGTTTGTTGCGTTTTTACGTCGCACTAGTTCTGTGCATTGGGTAATTGGCACGGTCTGGTACTCACCCCTAGAGGTGGTAAGGAGACATGTCATCACAATTTTCATCCCTTACGAAAGGGATGGCTTTCCCGCTTCGGTGACCCTCAGAGGTATATTTTTGATGGGAACATGGAGGACATCGCAACGAAAAGTAATTATCCGAAATGGACAATAATCGGTAGATATTTTTACATGTACAGAAAAACAAATGATTACAATTTCAGGAAAAGGAGATGATTTATTACATAGAAAGATCATCACAAAGTGAGGATGCCAATAACGCGTTGGCCTACCCTGGCCTTTATTCAAGCAGTAATTTGATTTGGCACTGACTGACACATTGGTCGGATGTATTCGATATTTCATCCGGTCGAGCATTAATCGTGAGATTTCTTACCACTGAAATAACAATGCTTCTCTCACTATCAAGGCCTTTTGACGGATAAACTATTTGCTTTGAGACTCTATTACAAACATCTGACAAATAATAGATTGGACTTTTGCAAAGAAGCACAAACACGGTCTCAAGACATTTGGAATTCAGATTGCTCAATAAATTGTGATTTGAGTTATTGAACAAGTAGCAACTAACCCTAGTAGCATTGATCGACTGCATTTTGATCGGCCTTTCACCGATTCCTCGAAATTTTGCTAGAGCATTAAGATGGACATATAGTTCAGAGCAGCATCTAAGATCGGTTTTCAATGAGGACTATTTCACCGAAAAAATATATCAAACCGATGAAAAATTACGTGAAAACTCGAGAAAAATCGTCTCTTTCCATCAAATTTTCATTGGATCCGTTTCTAAAGTTCAATGAGTTCCGATCATCGGATTAAACTGTCCCCGATGACATATTTTGCATGAACTCCCGATAAGATTCATTGCTTTTGATGATATTCCGAGTATCGTCCGTTCACAAGTTTATCGGTCGTCGATAAGAGGCCATTCAAAGGTCGATTTCGTTTTGCTGCTAGGGAATGCATCTGGCAGATGTGGAACGTGTTCGATAAATCAAGATTTTCGCATAATTTATTTAACAGATGGATAATCTTGAAATCTTAAAATTTTATTCACTTAACAAACCTAAGAAGTAAAGAATTTCAATTGCGGCAAATCTTATGGAAATCACTAAAACCGTAGCGCCACACTATAAATAGAAGCGTCTTAAATTCAGACAGAAATGTGACTGAAATACCAATTTTGACACATAAAAGTCTGAAAAACTTGCGTATGCAAAATTTCAGACGCAGTCTTGTATATGCCGTCTTATATGTTAGTCATGCTGTCTTCAATAAGACACATAAGTGTCTTTTTATAAATGTGCTGAGATAAATTCCATATGGAATCAACTTTAAACATTATGCGTATCCTGTTTTATTTTATTTTTATTAGTGCTAGAGGCCTATTTCAGTCGGTACAGTTGTCGAATTTTTATAGGTCACTCTTAATTAGTGCTAGAGGCCTATTTCAGTCGGTTTATTGAATGGGGATTTATTGAATGAAGTCCCCCCAAGTCACAGCTTTGACATGAGTCCCCCCCCAGGCCCAACTTTGACATGAGTCCCCCCCAAGATACCCCTATTTCAATCGGTACAGCGTTGTCGAATTTTTATACGTCACTCTTAATTAGTGATAAGGGCCTATTTCAGTCGGTTTATTGAATGGGGATTTATTGAATGAAGTCCCCCCAAGGCACAACTTTGACATGAGTCCCCTCCAAGGTACCCCTATTTCAGTCGGTACAGCGTTGTCGAATTTTTATAATACACTCTTAATTAGTGCTAAGGGCCTATTTCAGTCGGTTTATTGAATGGGGATTTATTGAATGAAGTCCCCCCCAAGGCACAACTTTGACATGAGTCCCCCCCAAGGTACCCCTATTTCAGTCGGTACAGCGTTGTCGAATTTTTATAATACACTCTTAATTAGTGCTAAGGGCCTATTTCAGTCGGTTTATTGAATGGGGATTTATTGAATGAAGTCCACCCAAGGCAAAACTTTGACATGAGTCCCCCCCAAGGTACCCCTATTTCAGTCGGTACAGCGTTGTCGAATTTTTATAGGTCACTCTTAATAGTGCTAAGGGCCTAATTCAGTCGGTTTATTGAATGGGGATTTATTGAATGAAGTCTCCCCAAGGCACAACTTTGACATGAGTCCCCTCCAAGGTACCCCTATTTCAGTCGGTACAGCGTTGTCGAATTTTTATACGTCACTCTTAATAGTGCTAAGGGCCTATTTCAGTCGGTTTATTGAATGGGGATTTAGTGAATGAAGTCCCCCCCAAGGCCCAACTTTGACATGAGTCCCCCCCAGGCCCAACTTTGACATGAGTCCCCCCCAAGGTACAACATTGACATGAGTCCCCCCAAGGCCCAACTTTGACATGAGTCCCTCCCAGGCCCAACTTTGACATGAGTCCGCCCCAAGGTACAACTTTGACATGAGTCCCCCCCCAAGGCACACCTTTGACATGAGTCCCCCCCAAGGCACACCTCCCCCTCATTGGGAAAAAGAGAAAAAACGTTGTTTTGCGGCTATAAGACAGTTTGGACTTCCAACGTTATTTGTTACAGTATCTGCAGCTGAAACACATTGGTTTGATTTAATGAAAACTTTATCATGGAATTTAGATCGTCACGAATTAACTAAAGAAGAATTTGTCGATATTAACAAGTTTAGCAGTAGGCCTCTGGCACTAAATTAAAATCTGCCAATGTCAGATTTTCATGTTTTAAATAATGAAATAATGTCGTTTCTGTATATATTTTTTATTTCTTATTATTATTATTATTATTATTATTTTTTTTTTTTTACAAATAAATTTAATATTTATATAATATAAGTAGTTAACATAATTAAAATACTTAGACGGGAAACTTATTTGGTTAAAAATTAAAAATTAAAGTTAATTTTTATTTAAAATTCTCACATGTAATAAAACAAAAAATATTAAGATAAACGAAGCATGTAACTTGTAGTTAAAAAAGCGAATATGTAACTAAACAATCTTAAACAATTTGTGCATATATGATTTTTTCCCACCGTTTTAAAAAATATTTTCTTACACAATGTTTCCCTACACTTCAAATTGTAAAAGAAGAAATTTTTGGTTTTCATGTACATAGTTTGTTTTCTTGAAAATACTAGTTTTAAAAAATCGTTTAAAATTCGTAGCCTACTATTTTTTCATATTTATTGCGCATTTTACAAAAAAATCTTAACATCTATAATAAGATTAATAATAAGTTTAAGATAATAATGTGTATTAAACTTTAGTTATTATGAATAGTTTTATTGCAAAGACACAAAACTTCAATTTATTTTACGGATACTAGAATATATTTCACTATACAGGCAACATACACTGTATGTCCCGGTGGCATATATACAATCTTTACATGATTTTGATCATGGAAAATTTTTCGGCACTCCTGATTCGCTATTTCCATTCTGACGTCATGTTAGATTACAGATAAACATTTTGTCGTAGAGTTTTTTAGTTTATTTATTTTTTTAATGTCTTTTAGCAAAATATCACATCTTCCGAAAAAATATGTGTGCCCTCTTCATTTTCTAATAAAGTTAAATCCACTTCGGTGAATACTATTATTATGAGTAGCAATTAAAAATGTAGAAGATAGTTATAAATAAATTAAACATTGGTAATATGATTCTATGCTTATGATGTTTTTCGATCAGATCCCCCCCCCCCTTTTTTTTTATAAATATATACGTAAACCATATTAATCAATTTTAAATATCAAAGTGATTTTTATTTTTAATTTATTTTAAATTATGAACAATTTTATACTAGAAATAATTTAATTATTTAAAAGCGTTTAAAAATGTGTAGTGCTGCTATCTGTTGTCAAACAGGATACCTATTATAAATCCGTCTATTTTATATTATTTGTAAATGAATGGCACGTCTTTTTATGGTTAACTTAATTAGGCGTAACTTTGTTTATGATTTTTTAATTTTTAAATGAGATTAAATTACAAGCTTAAAATCTTTAAAAATATTACATGTGACAGTAGAATAAAAATGTTTTATTATCATTATTTATTTTTTGTCCATAATAATACTTAAGTCAGCGCAAAAAAGCTTATTTAAAAATGTGCATTGTCCAATTATTTATTCATTTATTATTATTTTCGCTTAAAATGTATTTAATTGCAAAATATTTCTTTTATAATAATAATTATTATTATTATTATTGTTATTATTATTATTATTACTATTATTACTTCCATTACCTACGGTAGTAAGGTAATGGAATTATTGTATTTAGTCCAAATATTCGATATCGACTTTTCACCTAATTTACATGTTTTAAGGCCTCCTCAGTCCAAAAAAGTAGTTTTTGACAATTGGTCAGTGTGTGTGTATGTGTGTATGCATGTGTGTGTGTATGTATGTAATCTTCTGGCTATCATGTTTCCGAAACTAATAGAGATTGAACTACAAAACTTCATAATTGATATAGGTCTGGTGTACAGATGAAGTTTCCAAATTTTGGTGAAAATTGGAAAACCGGAAGTGGGTCATCGAAACAGGAAATAGGACCGTAAGTCCGTACCTCAAAAACGGCCCTAACGATTTTCTTCAAATTTGCTATATAAATACTCTATTAGACATCCTTTTTTTTTTTTTTTCAAATTATAACATCGCTTTCAAATTATTCAATTATATTTTCGATAAATTATAGATTTCGATAAATGTCCGACTATCGAAAAATGACACCGCAAAAATCCCAGATTGAGACTAACAGTCCTCAGTCCTAAAAATGAAAAAGAAAGAAAGAAAAAGAAATTTCCATAAATAAATAAAATTAAACTTTTAGTACGTTAATGAACTAAGAGATGGCACCAAAGCTATAGTTTTATTCTGCTAAATTATATAATGACCTCAAAAAAAAAAAAAAAAAAAAAAAAAAAAAAGACAATAATTTTATAAATTTCTAAAAGCCCAATTTTGTAATCAATACAAAATAATAATTATTAAAAAAAAATGCAATTTTAACTAATTATTAATTCAAACATTTATTAATATATTTTAATACCAATATGCGAATAAAAGCTAGATAAAAAATAAATCTATATCTATGATAATTTTACATGTTAAATAATTCAGCTTGATTCACATTTCAGTATCCTTTTTAGATAAAAATTTCAAATACGTTACAATCAAATTTTAAATGGTAACAGCTACAAGCAAGTAAAATTTTTTACAGAAGGATTAAAAGATATTTTATTTATTTAGTATTGTTTAATTTACAGAATTCCTTAACCCATCTTTTTTGCAATCTCTTAAATTTTAATATTGCGACGCATAATAATGACACTCAACTATATTAGAAAATGAAAATATTTGTTTTTGAAAAGACAGTCATTTTGGCTTCAAAAATATAAAATCTTTAAGACAAGGATAATTTTCCTTGTATATGGCATGACGTCAAAACAGATAGTGAAGGAAACAGCAAATCAAGAGTGCCGAAACATTTCCGCGATCAAAATCATGTAAAGATTGTATATATGCGTCCCGGTGGCTTGATTGGGTTGACGCTCGCATTTGAAACTGTTGATTGTCGGTTCGATTCCCAACACGGGGAAATTGTTATTTTTTTTTTTTTTTTGTGTGTGCTCTAGGAGATACTACAATCTACTTTTCACAGATAAACAGTATGAACGCAACTTTTTATTTATTTATTTATAAAAAAATATTCACTGTAGACAAGATAAAAAATGCGGAGATTTCAGACACTTCAAGTGTGTGAAATAGTGTGCCTTTTAAGATACTTTAAGTGTCTAAAATAAATAAGACACTTTTCAGCATCTTAAAATTGAACACCACATTTTAGACACACTTGTGTCTGAATTTCAGACACTTGTATTTACAGTGCATTTTTTTCCATATAAAAAAAGCATAAACATTTTACAGTTGTTCGAGGCATGGTAATTTTTCTTATAGATGCATAAAGAAAACATTAAATAATAATTTTGTCTGTACTCTCATTAAAAAAAAAAATAAAATAAATAAATAAATAATAATAATAATAATAATAAAGAAAAGAAAAGTAAAAAATATATATGTAGGTATTGTAAGCCTTCAAAATATATGTATTGCCCATGAGAAAAGTTTTTCTAAATAGCATACTCGATAATATTTCCAACTTCAATCCTTAACTTAATATTCTAAATATGCTTAACTGAGAGTAAAGATAAACGTAATTTCTAAAAGTTCAGTTATAAATTGAAATTTATATTTTAGAAACAAAGTTTAAGTCCTTTAAGAGAAGTAATTCAGATTTTGTATCTTCCGATAACAAACTTTATCAGGAGAATTAACTGTAGCGAAATAAACCCGATCGTTGGGAAAGTAGCAGATTTTAATATGTTTAAATTTTCTTTGTTTTTTGAACAAATGATATATCTCACGAAAATGTATACTTTCGCTGAGGTTTTGAGGAAGAAGGCGCTTTTAATAAAAGTCTTATTGAACTTAAGGGGGCTTATGGGTAATTTGCTTATCTTTTTAAGTTCCGTTCTTCTTAAACCATTTTGGTAGTTTTATTTAGTATTCTTTATCCACATGTTAATAATAGCGTGCATAGCTTAGTTAATTTTTGTTAATATTAAGAATATTAATAATACTGAGATTTTTACTAAATGTATTTACATAAAAATTTAAGTCTATATAAATATTTAAATAAGTATTGTTAGTATTTTTATTTAATGCTAAAATCGACTCAGATTTGTTATATCAAGGCATTATATTGAATATATTTCCTTTTTAACACTTTCCAACAAGGTTGAAAAGTGTTTATGACTTCGGTTGGTCTGTCCGTCTATCTGTCTGTCCGTCTGTCTGTCTTTGCTCTAACTCTCGTAAATATTTATGGAATTTCTTGAAACTGATATATGTTATTCAAGTTCACTATCGGACGTTCCGTATTGAAAATGGAGTTTATACCTCTACTGGTTTGTGTACAGGGACACCCGAAAGTATTTCAAAGCATTGTGTTCTATGAGAGGTATTTCTATAAACCATATTTCCATACCTTTACTGTAGACATATCTGAATGAAATTCAAATATGTTATTCAAGTTCACTATTGGATGTTTCCTGTATAAAATGGAGAAAATACCACCATCGGTTTATGTACAGAGACACTCATGTTATTTATATATGTTATTTATATGCACAAAAGAATGCTTTGCACAGAACATAGCATGATTAGCATTAGATTTACAGGGTGGCACAAAAATATCCAGTTACATTAAGAGCTATTAAAAAAAATTGCTATAATTGTACTTTCGTTTACGTTACGCCTTTTTAACACTTTCTAACATTTTTTAAGTGTGATTATGATTTCAGGTTTGTGTATCTGCCTGTCCGTCTGTCTGTCTGCCTATCTGACTGTCCGAGCTCTAACTCCCGTAAATATTTATGGAATTTCGTTAAACTGATATATGTTATTCAAGTTCACTATCGGATGTTCCATATTGAAAATGGAGTTTATACCTCTATTGGTTTGTGCACAGAGGCACCCAAAAGTATTTCAAAGCATTGTATTCTATGAGAGGTATTGCTATAAACCATATTTTCATACCATTACTGTAGACATATCTCAATTAAATTGAAATATGTTATTCAAGTTCACTATTGGATGTTTCCTGTTATTCAAGTTCACTATTGGATGTTTCCTGTATAAAATGGAAGAAATACCATTGCCGATTTTTATACAGGGACTCTTAAAAGTATTCCAAAGCATTTCGTTCTATGAGAGATATTTCTATAAATCAAATTTTAATAACTTTACTTTCCACGAAGTTCTAGGAAATTGAAATATGTTATTTATATGCACAAAAAAATGCTTTGCATAGAATATATCATGATTAGTATTAGATTTACAGGGTGACACAAAAATATCCATTTATATTACGAGCTATTAATAAGCAATTGCTAGAATTGTACTTTCGTTTTCAATAAGCGTTTTTAACACTTTCTAACATTTTTAAGTGTGAATATGTTTTCAGTTTGTGTATCTGTCCATCTGTCTGTCTGTCTGTCTTCCCGCGCTCTAACTACTGTAAATATTTATAGAATTTCTCGAAACTGATATATTGTATTGAAGTTCAATATCGGATGTTCCATATTTAAAATGGAGTGAATATCTCTTCTGGTTTGTGTACAGGGACACCCAAAAGCATTCGAAAGTATTGTGTTCTATGAGTGTTATTTATATAAATATTTTTCCTATAGAATGTTCCCCTTTTAAAATGACATTAATAGGTCCTGTATAACTAGTTTGTTTGCAGGGACAGAAAAAAAAAATGCCAATGTATTACATTTTAGGAAAGAATTTTTTGAAAGTTTTATTTTAAAATCTTTCTACTGTGAAAATCATAAAAATATTGAAATGTATTGTTAATATTCTAAAATAACGTTTTGTATAGAATATGATATGGTTAACTTTCTGATTTACAGGGCTACACTAAAATATTCAGAGAGATCAAAATCTGTAATTATAATCTAATGGCTGCATTTTCTTTTGCGTTAAGCCTTCTAATCACTTTCCAAAATGCCCAAGAGTAATTTTAAAATCAATTAGTCTATCTGTATATTTTTCAGTCCTTCTGTCCGTTGTGTGATAACGTAGGCAAAGAATATTAAAAGTTATTAGATACAACAATTACGTACAGTTGGAAAGTGTTACTAATCAATGCGTACTGTATGATTTTTCTTTCTTGTTTAATTTTCACCGAAGCGGGAGAGCCATCCCTTCCGTGGAGGATCAAAATTGTGATGCCATGTCTCCGGACCACCTCTAGGGGTGTGTCCCAGACTGTCGCCAATTGCCCATCTGCGCAGCACTAGTTCGACGTAAAACCCATCCATCCATCCATCCTTTTTTAATTTAATCTAAATTTGATTAATTTAATATTTAGAATGTATAGTAGACATCTGAAGCGAATTGTTATGAATGTTAATGAAATACCGACATAACTTTGTGTAAATTTTAGAAAAAATAAATAAATAAATTAAATAAATAAATTAAATAAATAAATAAATAAATAAAAATAAGAGACTTATTTAACATTGACTGTAAAAAGGAAAGTATTTCAAAATAATGTGACACTGTTAAAGATTTACGATTTATTTATTTATTTTATTTTATTTATTTATTTTATCTTGTTTTTAGGCATTGCATACTATTCTGTATAGTACATTTATTCAGATTAAACAAGTCTATGCATTGTTTCTAAAGCGGTTATTTTCAAAATATGTGCCCCAGATTTTATGTCACGTACTGTAATAATCCACAGAACTGTGCTATATAAGAAAAAATATTATGATTTAATATAAATATCTGTTACATTAAAAATATCTACTATAACATTTCACTATGGATATACCGTTCATTTTGTTAACTCATTGTTTACACTTACACTTACCCATAAGGTAGAGAAAGTATTGCTTTTGGGCCAAATTTTCGAAATTGAGTGTTGGTTACATTTACACGTTTTGGGGTCCGCTGAATCCAAAAATAATGTTTATAGCAGTTGGTTCGTGTGTGTGTGTGTTATCAGCATATCTCAAAAGCAAATAATGGCGAAAAGCCCAAACGTTCTTTTAAAATGATCATTGTTTAAAAAATGCGTAATTTATTTATTCTTTTTTCTTTTTTTTTTTTACTTTCTCTTACCCATAAGGTAGAGAAAGTATTGATATTGGCTCATTTTTTTTTTTTTTTTTTTAATTGGGTTTTTGTTTTATTTACACATTTTGATGTCCCATGAATCCAAAAATCATGTCTTTAGCGGTTTGTCTGTGTGGCTGTCTGTCTTTTATCAGCATATCTCAAAATAAATTATAGCAGAAAGTTCAAACTTGGTATTATAAATGTGTATCATACAGGATACTACACTAAACTGTTCTTTGAGATCAACCAAATGGTTTGTGTACAGGGACACCAAGAGAATTCAAATACATTACGTCTATGGGGGAAATTACAGGTAAGTAGAATTTAACATCTATAGACTACACTGAACCAAATGAACCAAATATATATTTTTTATATGCGTAAAAAAATGTTTCATGTAGAATATGGTATAGAAATCATTCACTGTTTATTTATAAGGCTACACTAAAGAACTAGATTATAGTGCGGCAATCCTTCAAAATTGATGGAAGTGTACTTCAGGTTATGTCGTGTGTTATTAATATAGGACTATATTTATGTGCACCATGTGACACGTACATAGCTTTCAGAAGACATACAAAGCTATCAATATTTAGCCATAACATTCTTTTTTATCGTTAGTGGAAGTGCTTTACTGCAGGAAAGGTGCTCAGGTACTGAAACTTATTTCTCATAGCCATATGGTAAGTAATGTATTTTTTTTAAGCTAAATATTCATGGCTTTGTTTTATTGTATATACGTTTTGAGACTTACTCATACTCAATACCTAAGTCAAGTTTTTAACATTTGATCTTTGTCTTTGTGTATTAGAGTAAATTGAAAATAAATAATATCAGGCGACCAATTCGTTGTAATTTGAAGTTAACACGTTTGTTGCTAGAAAAGTTTGTTCAAGATTGGTAAGTTTCAAGAAATGTTACGTGTAAAAGTTGTTTGAATAATTTTAAATGGACTTATGAATTTAATAACACATTTGAATTGTATAATAAATGTAGGTACAATAATATAAAAATCTGGGGGGGGGGGGGGTTGAGGGAAGCGGTAGCTCCCCTCACATAGAGTTATTTGTCAAATAAAACTCTTCTGAAGTCAATTTGAATTGTTTGAACATAGGTTTACATAATAGTACTCGTTATCTTATCCTTTAATCTCCAATCTGTATTTGTAGAATTAAATTTCAGGGTAAGAGAAAGTCGTGTGAGTGTTACACTAGATTATTATGTTAATTGAGAGCGTTTTTCATATCATTTATTCTTGTTTTTCATATTACTAAATTTTGAAAGTTTTCGAAGTGGACGTTATCGGCATAATACTTTCAAATAAATGCAACCAAGTAAAATGCATAGTTATTTTATTTATTTACTTATTTATTTTCTAAAAGAAATGGCATATTGAATAATCTTACTTCAAGAGTGAATTAAAGTTAAGTGCCAGTAAGAGAAAAAAAAAAAAAAAAAAAAAAAAAGGCGCAGCCTGCTCGGAATTATAATGAGAGTCATTGTCAACTTTATCTTTTTGTAAATAAGGAGTTTATATAAACAGTTAAGTGCAAAAAAGAACAAATATTTTTTAAGTATTGGCGTTATTGAGAATACGATAGTTTAGCTTTCAAATAATTATTAAATCATATTCCCCTGAAAATTTTTATACAGTGCGTGTAAAATTTTAAAAGCGTTTCGACGTTAGTATAATTCGACTTTAGTTTCGATATATTTGCGCTAAAGTAGCAAACATATGCCGAAATAAAATAGTTGACATGAAGTATAGATATTAATTTTGACTTTTCTTTTCTTTCTTTCTTTCTTTTTTTTTTTTTTTTTAACTATTTGTACATTTTTTTTTTGCTTGTATAAAAATTGTTTTCACGATTTTTTTTTTCTTTTTACTTCCTTATACAGTGTACTAGTTTGTTGTAGGGCGACTAAGGCGCCCGTTGAAAAATAATCGTTTCATTTTATTTATTTCTTACTTTAAATAATTCATTTGCTAGCAAGCCCGTGCGAATTTTTCTCACTTTGTTTATCTCTTCGTAACCTTTTAAAATTATTATTTTATAGACGTTATTTCTTTTCATACGCATGAGCAAATTTATCTTTATTACTTTCTTCTATATGTAATATAGAGAAAGTATTGGATTCGTAAAAATTTTCGACCGCGGGTTTTTGATGGATTTACACGTTTTGAGAGCTGTAGAATACGATTTGACTATTTTTAGAAAATGTCTGTCTGTCTGTCTGTCTGTCTGTCTGTCTGTGTGTGTGTGACAAAATTTTGTGGCAACTGTATCTCAAGAACTACTGCACAAAATTTCATACAAATTGGTATGTAGTTGCACCTTGACATAAATTAGTGCCTATCAACTTTTGGTAAAAATTGTCTTACAGGTTGCGTTGCCATTCCGCTTTTTCTAAATTTTTAACATGGTGATATAGGACAAAATTTTGTATAAATGTGCTTAAAGAGAATTATTTTTTAGTAATCATTATGAAATTTACAATAATTATTTATAATAGAGATAGTCAACTGGGAAAAATTTTTTGTACGTGTAGGAGCCACGCCACACCCCCTGGGGGGGAAGTCCCCCCTCGAGGGGAGTAAATTTTCAAGATGGGTATCTTTCGAAAGGTCTCATCAATACCTTTAAAACGAATGGTTGAACTATAAATCTGTGATAATTTAAAACAAAGTTATCGATTTTTTTTACTTTTAACAAAAAAAAAAACTTAGAAAAAAAATCGTATTTTTTTTTTTTTTTTTTTTTTTTTTTAAATATTGTTACTGGTTGAATATGTATTACTTTTAACAAAAAAAAAAAAAAAAAAAAAAAAAAGAAAAAAAAAGAAAGAAAAAAATCGTATTATTTTTTTTTTTTTTTAAATATTGTTACTGATTGAATATGTATATAGGAAAATATAGAAGAAAGTCTTGTGGTGGCAAAAACATACTAGTTTTTATTTTTATATTTATTTTATTTTATTTTATTTATTTATTTATTTATTTATTACGGGAAAGCATAATTCATTTTATGCTGAAAAAAAATGGCAACAATGAAAAATTTAAATATATTTTAAAGATTTTATTTTCATATTTTAATTTATTTTAAAAAAGGTAATTATATATTCGTTACAAATAATGTACCAAATAAAAGGCGCAATTTTTCTGAATACGTCTGTTTAAACAGCTTAACGATCGGACAATTACATTTTTTTAAATTAACTAAAGTATGAAAATTAGGAGACTGAGTCCAAGGAAATCTCTTAAGCCTAAAGTGTGACAGAATCAGTGACGGGTGAGGGTACTATATATGCTGATAAGGAAGTATTATCATCCTAATTTACGAAATGGATTTTATATCTCACGTAGCTCAGAAACGAATCATCGTAGAATGTGGCAAATTTATATACGCGACAGTCATGATGTCTAGTTGTGCACCTGCAAGTTTCGTTTTAATACAAGCTCTCGTATTTTAGAGATATCAGCGACTTTACACGATTTTTCGTGACGTCTGTATCTGTGTATGTATGTGTGTATGCTTGTGTGTATGTATGTGTATGTATGTATGTCTCTCGCATAACTCAAAAATGGTTCGACACAGAACGTTACAAATGGGTTTATAGGCTTATTATAACATCTAGTTGCGCACATCCTATTTTGGTCTGGGCCGCGGTAGCCCAGTCGATAGAGCGCCGGCCTAGTAATTGGAAGATTGCGGGTTCGGTACTCGAGCCGGCCAAAGACCGTCGCGTACATTAATGATGGCTGGTGCACGTTAAATCTGTCGTGGCTGCAATGTCCTCCATGTTCCCATCAAAAATTATACCTCTGGCGGTCACCGAAGCGGGGGAGCCATCCCTTCTGTAGAGGATCAAAATTGTGATGGCATGTCTCCGGACCATCTCTAGGGGTGTGTCCCAGACCGTCGCCAATTGCCCATCTGCGCAGCACTAGTTCGACGTTAAAACCCAACCAACCTATTTTGGTCTATCTTTGACTTTCTGTTTTGAGATATTTACGAAAATTTTATTCACAATGACCAAATATACAAAAGTTTTGGCCATTATATATGACCTACCATCATGAAGATTTCAAAATAAGCTAATGCTAGAGCTCGTAATGATATTATTATTAAAGTTGTCGACATTTTTGCGTGGAGATAGCAATTTATAAAGACATAAGCAGGTACTAGTGGACGAATGCATTTTATTGAATGAATATTCAGCCCTTAGATAGACGGCGTAATAATATTGCTATGAAAGTTGAAATGTAGTATGTTTGCATGTAGAAAGTAATTCTTAATGTATAAGCATTTTCCAGTCGACGAATGCACTTCATTTTGTTTTAGACTTGTTTGTCATTTGAAGGATTATAGAAGAATTTAGTTCAGCGATATAAACCAATGAATCTTTCCGAAAAGTTCGAAAATTCTGTTCTTATTGAAATTAGGACTTCCAAACTTTGACAACCCTAAACTACAATTTTTCACCAAATTCGGTCGCTAAATCGCCAAATTCGACACAAAGTCACCAAAATCGATGCCAAGACCAAAAATTAGTGTTCACTACAAACTTGGCGACTTGGCGAGATTAACGATCAAATTTGGCAGCAAATATGTTTTCAAGACAGCCAGAATAAGAAAAATCATTTCACAATTTTAACTGAATTAAATATTTCGGCAAAATGTGTCATTTTTCACCTCTAAATTTTGGCAAAGAGAACAAAAGTAGGCCATCTATACTCGAATGATTTTCATTAAATTCTAAGCTATGAATTTACTAATGCGAGACTCTGTAATAAGACATTCCTGGAAAAACTAATGTATTTGTTTGGTGGTATGTACAATCATATTAGCATGACTTTAGTAGTTAGAGTGGAAGTTTTTCAGTTTTTTTTTTTTTTTTTTTTTTTTTTTCGGGGTTGGAACGTGCTTGTTTATTTACGAATCCGTTATCGCACACAAAAATGTCAATGCTTTCATAGCAATATGTATATTCCACATCAGATTTTTTACTTTTTATTTTTTCCGAACACTGTAGAGAGGAAGGTATTGTAATCATGTCAAAAAGCCAAGTTTGAGGTGTTTCTACACGTTTGGAGGTCCCCTGAATTAATATTTACTATTTTTAAGATATTGTATGTGCGTATATGTATGTGCGTATGTATGTGAGTGAACACGATACCATCTAATCGCTTTGTTAAAATGAGCTGAAAGTTGGTAAAAGTTGGCTGAAAGTTCGCCTTTTCTATAATTCTATAACCATTTCATAATTTGGTTCTGTCGAGTACCACATATATATATATTCTTTTTTACTTGTTAATATTACTGACAGAGAACGAGTTACTTACATTCTGTGCTGCCAGTAGACTTTTATCTAGCAATGGCTACCAAAAGTGCAAAAGTGGCGACCATTTTTTATGACTTTGGTAGCCAGTGGCTACACTGTAAATAGAAGCGTCTTAAATTCAGACAGAAGTGTGTCTGAAATGTCAATTCAGACACATAAATTTCAGACGCATGTGCTGTCTTAAATTAAGACACGTAAGTGTCTTTTTTATAAATGAGCTCAGATAAGTGTCTGAATAATTTCGATATGTCTGAAATTAAGACATATAACATTTTCAGACACATAAAATGTCAGACATGTTACAATTTATGCCCTTAAAAATTCAGACATTACAAATTTCAGACACTTAGAAATTCAGACATTTGTATAACTTAACAAATTTTTCATATGGAATCTACTTTAAGCAGCATGCATATCCTGTTTTAACATTTTTTTAAACAAATAAATTTGACATTATTTTATGTAATATAAGTCGTTAACTTATTTAAAATACTTAGACACGGATCTTATTCTGTTAAAAATTAAAAAAAAACAAAGTTAATTTTTATTTAAAATTCTCACATGTAATAAATCAAAAAAATATTAAGATAAACGAAGCATGTAACTTGTAGCTAAGAAAGCGAATTCGTAGTTAAACAATCTTAAACAATTTGTGCATAATTGATTTTTTTTTCGCGTTATAAAAATTATTTTGTTTCCCTACACTTCAAAATGTAAAAGAGCATTTTTTTTTTTTTTTTTTTTTTTTGTTTGTTTCATGTATATAGTTTTTTTTCTTGCAAATACCAGTTTAAGAAAATAAATAAATAAATAAATAAATAAAATCGTTTAAAATCCATAGGTTACTATTTTTCCATATTTATTATGCATTTTACAAAAAAAAAAAAAAAAAAAAGAAAACTCTAAACCTCTACACATGAATTTTAAGATAATATGTATTAAGCTTTACTTCTTATGAACAGTTTTATTGCAAAGACATAAAACTTCAATTTGTTTTTCGGATACTAGAATATATTTCGTTATACAAGCAGAGTACAGCGTGAGCACCGATGGCTTGATTGGGAAGACACTCGACATCGAATCAATTGGTTGTCAGTTCGATTCCCGCCGGAGGCAACGGCGACTATTATTGTAAAAATTATTAATATATGTATTCTGTGCTCTAGGAGATTCTAAAATCTATTTCTCACATTGAAACAGTATAAAACGCATCTTTTTATTTATGAAAAATATTGACTTCAGACAGGATCAAAGATGGCGGAATTTCAGTCGTTTCGAGTGTGAAACGATGTGCCTTTTAAGACACTTTTTAGCATCTTAAAATTAAACACCCGTTTCAGACACAATTTTGTCTGTGTTTCAGACACTTGTATTTACAGTGTACCGTTCATAATTGCTAGTCTAGAGAATTATGGAGGAAGGTGGTTGCCCCACTCACACTTAAATACCACATAAAAACTTTTATACCTATATTCACCTCTTTTTACTTTCTCATACAATACTTTTTATCTTATCCTTCTTTTGTAATATGTCTTTATAATATTAAAATGCAAAGTGAATAATAATATTTAAAAAAAAAAAATGTGAGCGACACACCAGATTATTTAAATTATTATCTTGCTTACATTTATCACATGAAGATACTCCTCTTTATTATAAATAGTCTCATGGGAATTATAAAATAATTCTCTATAAAAAAAAACAAAAAATTCTGTTTGCTTCGCAATATATTTCACTTATTAAAAGTTCTAAATGAGGAAAGCTGTATATTCACAGCCTTCCTTTTTGAATTCAAAGAAACATTTGAAACATCCTAGTGTATTTCTATTGTAATATTTATAAAATATTATAGATAATTATTTAAATAGCAGATGGAATAATGAACTTCCAAAAGTTCTTGTTTCTGGTATTTTCTCCAATTAAGCGAAAACCCTTTTGTATAATTAGTCCCAAAGAGATCATAACATAAAAGATTTTGAAAAATCCAGAAATATTATTCTTAAAACAATGTTCATTAACGTCAAAATAAGAAAATTTAAGGATCTTAAAAAAATTATATGGTTTTAGGAGTTTTATTAAATTGTTTGCTTTTCATTACATACTTTTGAAAATGCGCTTTTAAAAGTTTGTGGAAAAAATATATATATATTTGTCTAGTAAATACAAATGTTTACAAAAGAATACACTTTTTTAAACACTGATTTATATATTTCAATAAATGTAGATCATTTTAATAAAAAAAACAAAATACTTTTATTATCTAGTGAAAAAATATAAATACGGTATCATAAAAATTCCAAACCAGTATAAGTAAAACCGTAAATCAAAACTGTTTCATATATATATATATATATATCATGCTTTAAAAAGATAAGATTTCTATATAATGGAAAAAATCATACAAAATATAATTTACCGGATAAGTGTTCATAAATTCGTTTAAATGGATTTTATTTAAATAAAAGTTACTTTATATCAATAAACAACTATATATATCTTTAAAGGCTTAATTAATTTTGTTATTTATGTCAATAAAATATTTGCAAATAATACTTTTCAAATATTGTGAAAAATATAAAATTTTCAAATTAAACAACAATATCTAATATTATCAAACATACGCTAATTAAATTTGTTCGGGGGAAATTAAACACCCTAATAATGGGATTTTACATACTGACACAATTACAACTAATATTGTTATTGCTTTAAAACATTATAAAATTTACGGTGTATAAAATAAGTAATTCGAAAGGAATATGTTTATTTATTATTTAGACAATAATAATAATAATGGTTGCTTAATCAAATTATAGCTCTCGTATAAACGCAGTATTGAAATTTAAGATAAAATTACCGCCAATACAACAGATTCATCAAAAAATTATTTACAAAAATTTATTTATTACTAAAAGAAAAATCTATGTTTACTTACGCTAGTGGAAAAAATTGGGTATTTTTTTATTAAATTGTTTCACAGCATGAGTACTATGTATACCTTATCACTTACTATGATATAATGGGTAGGCTACAATTGAAACGCGTATTATAACTGATGAAAAGCGTATAATTTTTAATTGTTCTTCTTTTAATTTATTGCTTTAACAAACGCAAGTAAAACAATATTTAAAGTTTAGATTGATCCAAAATTTCTTACAAAAATAATATTCAGACTTTATGTGAAAATTTTAATTCAATGCTCTAAATTTTGCTATACGACAAACAATATGTATATTCTTATAAAAATTCTACTGTGATATACGTTCATATGTTTATATGTTTTAATCAGTATATTATCTACAATATGCATTATTAAAAGTGGCGAATAATTAAAAATTTGAATGCTACTTACTGGGTAGTGATCAATGAGTCACCAATTTTTGTTCTTGGCTTTATCAATTTATAAAGAAGAAATTACACACATTCATATTTTTATGTCTTATTCATCCATTTTATGCATACATATAACACATACACATTCATGCAAATTTTGATATATGCGTAAATATACGTACATTTTTAAATGTAAACATATAAACGTTTCGACAAAAATTTTGTGGCAACTGTATTTTAAGAACTACTGCACAAAAATTCATACAAATTTATATGTAGTTGCATCTTGACATAAATTAGTGGCAGCCAACTTTTGGTTCGAATCTCTTAACAGGTGGGGCTGCTATACTGCAATTTTGTCCTATCAGAAAAGGCTATATAAATCTTCTTCTGTATAAAAACTCAGTATATGAGATTAATCAATATGAAACGTTATTCTTATTCAATTTGATGCATATCGGTCGATAGGTGACACTGCTATGCGGCAATCTCCCCCGTGAAGAAGACTATATCCCAGATTGTATAGTATATAATTGCACAAAACTTGGTATATAAAAGGGCCATTATGAAACACTATGGTGTTGGATTTAGTTGTGTATCGACCGTCAAGTAGCGCTGCTGTACTGCATTTTATTCCATGAATAGGTAGGCTTTATGTCAGATTCTCTTGTATATAATTACACAAAACATACTATAAAGAGAGGGCCATTATGAAACACTCTGTTGGTGTTGGTTAAATTTATCTGTGTATCGATCGAAAGGTGGCACTCTCATTGCTCAACTTATGTGATTTTCCTCATGGCTGCCTCTCAGCATCTGTTCGTTAAAATTGCGCCAAACTTTGTAAAATCTTTATCGTGAAAGAGTATATTAAACGTTTATACTTGTTAAACAGTAAGCGATGCTGTTATGTAGAATAATACAGAAGACAGTTTTATTATGGCGACAGTACACTATAATTAAAGTTAATTAGAGTTTAAAAATGAATTCAGTTGATAAAAACTTATTTTGTCTTCCCATAATTTTAGCATAAATTAAAATTTTGTAGTGAGGCATTGAAACTGAAAAATAAATAAATTATTTCTGTATTTATTATACCATATTGTAACATTAATTATCTGTACTTTTCAAAAGCACACTTTGCGCACTACGAACGTAATAATTAAAAATATTTTAAAATAACTTAAAATAAAATGCTGAAACAGTATAAACCTCTTCGTTAGTGGTGACAAACTGGCCCTCCCGTGACGTATACTAGCATATTTTTGTATTACGATTTATGTAATTTCTTTAGAAACTAGAACTTTTTAAAAACAAAATATGTATTTAAGTGTCCCTAAGATGTTTCTAATATAAAAAGTTTTGCTACATCACAACACTAAAATACTCTTATCGGATTGTGGAGTGTAACATATTATTTTGTATACGTTTACTGAACTTCGTTATCTTAAACAGCTAGTCATTTCTTAGAAACTGTAATGGTGCAATAACATACTTAATGAAAAAATAAAAATAAAAAATAAAAAAATTAATAAAGCGTTAAAATATGTAAGGACTTGATTTATTATTATCTTTCGTTTAGAACATTATTGCTTGCATGTCTTAAATCTTAGATAAACAAAAATGAATGGGGGGGGGGGGATTTACCATATTCATTTCGGTAAAACAAATCCCCCTTTTGTATTAATTCTTACCTTCTGTTAGATATCACTTTTTAATAACTATTTCAGTTCTACTACTTTTCGTGGAAAACATATGAAATCCAGAAGTTTATTATATATATATATATAATTATATGTGTGAGTGTTTCTTTTTTATATCTTATCATATAATGTTTACAGAAAGTGTCATCAATTTTATACATGTATAATTAACGTTCTTTTCTCTTTTTTAGAAATGAAACTCATAAGTGTTCTAAATAATTTTAATTTGGAATAATTTGCCATCGTATTAGAAGATGAACAGTATTGCTACAGTTACGTACGTCTTCTCTGACTCTCCCATTAATATATTTATACAGCAATAATATTACTATATTTAAGTATAATTGTGGAAATGCCAGGCGGAAAACAAATCGGCAGTAGCAACCCCGGTGAACCACATATGCCTTTTATTAACATTTCATTGCAATTAAAGATACAAATGTTTAATTAGATCATTACACCAAATTATTCTCAGACGAAATTTAGCTAAAACGTCATCACAGTGTATAATTTGGGAAAAAAGAAAAAAAAATGCTCAATCAAGAATTTTTGTTCCCAACATATAAAAAATATATACCATAATAAACTTTTTAATGTTATGAAAATTATATTCAGTTCAATTTTACCACAGTTAAATAAAATACAGAATTTTATGTTTCTAAGTTTAAAAAAGAGAAAGTTCATAGTCCATGTAATGTATATATTTCATAAATATAACACCTGCCATATCATATTTCAACTGACATTTTAAAACCTCTTTTACACTAGGACTAATAATAATGTAGGCAGATTTCACGAAAATTTCAAATTTATAGAAATACTCTGACAGTTTAATTATATAGATTCCGTATTATCACGCAGGAGATTATTAAGCAATGTTACACTTTATCAGAAATAGTATCAATCATTTATTTTAAATTGATAGAAAACTGATATATTCCATATATGTATACATTTTTAATATATTTTATTCAATAAATTACAATAATAAAAGAGAAATAAATTAATTAATTGTATTTAAGTCTGTAGATTTGCTTTTTTAAATAATTTGAATAATTTTATAATTTATCATAGTTTGGCCAAACTGCGTCAAAATTATCAGACAGAAAAATTAAGTAATAGATATTATTGAAAAATGTATTTATGAAACAATACATAAATAATATTGAGTTTTATAATTACAAGAGAGATTTTGTTTCATACAATAAAGAAATTATATTACTAAAACTTCGAAGTTTATTACATTACAATTATTCATTAATAAAAAAAAATTAGGATTATTTTTTTTAATAATTTACAGGAGAAAAATCACTAGTATTATTAGGTAACATTGTCAATCGAAATATTGAAACTGAATGAAGCCTGTATGCTCTTATTTAAATATAAAAGAAAAAAAAACCCACAAATAATTACCTTGAAACTTAAATAAAGAAATAAAGAAAGAAGCACACACACACACAATGGTAAATAAACTAAGGCCTTCAAGCAGCTGAATTCATTTAAGTTCTATGAAAATAACTACTTTAAACTAATAAATAAATAAAACGATTATATATTTTTCGATTGGTACATTTTTCATTATTAATAGAAACAAACCAGACAGTAATGCATTGTATTATTATTTCTCATTCGTATATTTGCCAGTGAACATATTATTAATTAAATTTAAAGTATTGTTGGAAACTAGGGGGAAAAAACGGAAATGGGGATTATTATCATTAAATTTAAAATATTTTTTAAAGATTTGCAGCATACTTATTATTACTATTTTTTTTATGTACACACACACACACATATATATATTGTGCGTAAAATTCAGTCTGGATAAGTGAAGAAAAATGTTTTAATGCTCTAAATTTAATTAGGCATTGATTATTAAATAAATACATTATTTTTATAGTATTGCTATACTAAACGAATTATAAGATTAAGAGAAATATAAAGTACCATACGTAAATAAGCTTTTGTAAGAAAAGCAAAGTTAAAAAGTTTTCTGTCGAGCTGAGCAAATATTTCGTAAAAAGCAAAGTAACATAGGTGATACATACACACGTATATACAGTAGAACTTGGATAATTCGAAGTTGAAGGGACCAGAGAAAAATTCGAAATATCCAAAAATTCGAATTACATATACTATTTTGTCAAAAAGAAGAGATAAATTAAAAATGTAAAATTCTATGATCAAAGATTTAACATATAAACTTTATATCTAAGAATACTGCATCATTAAGCCCCTCCCATTAAGTCAATATTTGTTTACGAGCTACATTATTCAACACATTTTTAAAATAGTCACATATATTTGATTGCTTCTTTAAGTACAATCTTTGTGTCATAGCATACGACTTCACCCCATCAATTGATGCAAAAACAGAATATCCTACAATAAACACGACTTTCAATTAAAAAAACTCCTCGAAGTCCATGTATGTGGACCATATCATGTGTTGCACTAGGTAGGAAATACATAGATGCCAAGTCTCCCGTTTTTCAAGGGAGACTTCAAACCGGAAATTTTTTATCGCTAATTTCTTCAATATTAATCGTCGAAAATATATATAACATGTTCCATTTAAAAATACTGGTGTCAATTTTGATTTAAAAGTTAAAAATGTTGGCAGCTCTGGAAATACTCTTGTATTTCCTTATCCTTCTTTTGAAAGACTGTTAAAAAAAAAAAAAAAAAATGCATTTTAGCTGAGAAAAATCTCGGGAACAAATTTTACAGTAATATTTTAAAGGTAATCGTATGAAAAATTCGAATTATCCAAAATCGAATTTGAATTATCCATGATTTTTTAACATTATTTTAATACAAAATTCAAGGGACCGGCTAAAAAATTCGAATTATCCAGAATTTCGAATTAAACAAGTTCGAATTGTTCAAGTTTCACTGTATAAATATATGGGACAATGAGTGTAGAAAGCAATAAAAACAGATTATCATATGCCAGAATTTACCACAAGAACCAAAAATAGATTTATACGGTAATAATTTTATTAAAGATGTGAAAGAATCCCCACTAAAAAATACACATTAAAAAAGCGCATTTTCAGCTGGAAACAAATCGCGTAAGATAAAAAAGAAAGTTTTTAGCCGTAAAGTGGCAATGCTATGATCTATGAATATTCATATATTCTTTTAGTGTTTATTTATTTATTTATTTTAGATTAGCATATAAAATAATGTGTTCATTTATAATTAAGCAATATATATAATATTTACACCCATGTTTGTGAAAATTAAAACATCATGAAAGAATTGTCAGGAATGAAATTTAATGCACAACCGACTGGTATTGGTACAAAAAAAAAAAATTCAATTTTCAAATAAAAAAAAAAGTATTAAGTGTCTGAAATCTAAATTTTGTGGTGCCACCACGCGCTGCAATAAGCGCGGCTATACGACGTGGCATACTGTCAAACAGATTTTGAATGTCTGTTTAGGAAAGAGCATTTTACATAGTTTATGTGCGTACCTAAAGTTCATCTTTAGAAGCTGTAGGAGGAGTATCACGAGCGACACGCCGACCAACGAAATCCAACTCATGTTCAATAGGCGACATATCCGGCGAATAAACAGGCCAAGAAAGAAGCTGTAGGTTTTCTGCTGAAAAGAAGACTTCAGCATTCTTTGCAACATGTGGGAACGCATTATCCTGATGAAATAAAACTCCAGGAATTTCTTGAAGGAAGTGAACAGCTTCAGGCTCCAGCACTTCACTGATATACCTGTTGCTACTAAGATTACCTACAATTCGTAGCAGCTGAGATGAGACCATCCTTGATACACTCCACACCGTAACACCAGATGGTCGTCCACTATAACGTTCGATAGTGCACTCCGGAAGCTAGCGTTCACCGGCATAGCGTCTAACAGATATATGGTTATCATGGTGCCACAAATTAAAGTTAATTCACCTGAAAGAATCACTTATTTCCAATCTCCACGCAAGTCGCTATTTCTGTAAGTCCATTACATCCGCAGGCGTCGAAGTTTTTGATTGAGGGGGATCCTTTATAAAGGAATTCTTGCGTGCAGCCCACCATCCAGCACACATCGACTAATTAATGAAGCAGACATTGATAAACCTAAAGCTGTGGACCAAAGTGCCGACAACTGTCTACATGAAGCTGTTCGGTCTATCAGCGCCATGCGGACAAGGTGCCTATTATCGCGCTTTGACGTCATATTTCAGGGTCCACACCCGGATTTTCGAGTTGTCTGATTATCGTCGGCCGCTGTTTCCAAACTTGAATTACGCATCACATTACTGCTGTTACGCAGCACACGAGAAGCTATTGCACGATAGGAAAATTTTCCTTCGCGAATGCCAATGATTCTTCTCGTTCAAACTCCGTATGTTGTCGAAATGTCACCATCTTTCGTCGAAGAGCATTATTACATTTCATTTAACGTTTACCACTAGCAGATAACCACAGACTATTTTCTACGTCAGCCACAGCTCTCTTTATACGGTTTGAGAGCAGTTTAGAGGGCGCTGCTCAATTTACACAACTGTCGTGACTTTGAAATGTCAATCATTTGCTTAGCACATTATAATTTGCATTTGCTGAAATTTTCAGTTTATTTGTATTATTCCTTCATGGTGTTGCAATTTTCAGTAACATGAGTTTATTATACACTGCTCAAAAATATTACGGGAACACATGTTGTTAACGAAAGTGCGCAAATACTTTTACCGATAACTAATGTCATATAAAACATTCATAATTTAAAGCTTGGCAAAAAACAGAAGAAGAAAGATTCATATGCAAATTACCGTTCATGGCGTCAAAAATCAGAAAAAGAATATAAATGCAAAAATCGTGATTTCGCTGAAGCTTCATTTTTTCACTGTCTCAGTATGAAATTAAACCGTTTGGCTTTTGTGTTGAGAAAAGGTGAATGAAAAATGTCACAACAACGTGATATACTGGAATCCATGGCTTAACGAGTTATTGATAGATTTGAATCCGTCCAAACTTAAATAGTTTTAGTGGACACTGTTGCAGTGGCAAGAACTGTCACTTCTAGACTATGGAATCGATTCCAAGAAACAAGGAATGTTAAATGTCGACCAGAAAAAGGTCGTCCACGTGCTACCACCGGGATTAATGACCGATATACCCTTTTAACAGATCTTCGAGAAAGAACAATCGATGCTACTCAGCTACAAAGATAGTTTCTTTTGGTAAAAGGGCGTATAGCGTCTCAAGCCAAACAATCGGAAATACGCTTCATCAGGCTAGTCTCTGTGCACGTAGGCCTATGGTGTGTGTTTCGATGACAGCAAGACACCGTGCTGACCGATGAAGGTGGGCTGCTGAACTTTGAGGTAGGATGCAATGTGACTGGAGTCAAGTGTTGTTTACTGACGAGTCTCGATTCAGTTTAGAATGTGACATCAAACGTGTTTTGATATGAAGGGAAAGGGACACTCAAAGTAACCCTATATTTATTTGGGAAAGATCACATTACAGATGAGGTGGTTTGACTATGGGGGTGGAATCAGCATAGGCGGACGTTCTGACCTGCATATAATTCGAAATGGTAATCTGACGGCCCAGAGTTATGCAGACGAGATTCTGAGACCTAATGTCATACCTTTCGCTGCAGCAATTGGCGATTCATTTGTTTTAATGCATTATAAAGCCATAACTCATACAGCTCATCTTTTGGAGAACTTTTTTCAGGCTGAAACAATACAGCGTATAGAGTGGCCAGCATGCTGTCCAGATTAAAATCTGATCGAGCATGTTTGGGACACACTCGGGCGACGCGATCCTTTTACTGTCTAAGACTTGGAGATTGCACTTCTTCAAGAGTGGAACAATATTCGCCAAAACATTATCGATAACCTCATCGCATCCATGCCAAACTGGTGTGTGGCAGCCTTAGCAGTTCGGAGGAACCACATGCCACATTAAATATCCTGTATAATTTCCAAAAATTAAGTTTTTTGTCATTTACGTGTAACCAAATTGTTTCCTTGAAGCATCATTTTATGTATATTGAAATTTTTGTTTTTCCGACAGAGTGAAAATAATGCCTGGACCGGGAGTCGAACACCGGATTAAATCAGTTGATTGTGTGCTTTAATAAAAATTGTATTTATTTCTCCCTTTGTTTAATGGTGTTTTCCATTACCTGCGGCTTATTTCTGTGGAGCTACCTACATGATAGACCAGATATTTCTGCCTAAAGGTTGTCTGAGTGAGTAATGCTGACCGGTTTTCGGCCTGGATAGCTCAATTGGTAGAGCCTTGACCTTGCAAGTCAAAGTTCCGGGGTTCGACTCCCGGTCCAGGCATTATTTTCACTCAGTCGGAAAAATAAAAATTTCAATAAATATGATTCTCTTCAAATCAGTTGATTGTGTGATTTTAATAAAAATCATCTCATGTTCTTTTTACTATTAAAAGAAATTAAAGTTCCCATACAATTGTTTTTTTTTTGTTTGTTTGTTTTTGTTTTTTAATGATCATATTGATATGTTGCGAAATAATCGCATTTAATTAATTAACAATTTTTATATATATATATATAATATTTCAAAATAATATATTTAAGGGATGTGGTAAGAAAAAATTAAAAACAGATATATATATATATATATATATATATATATATATATTGTTTTATTTTTACAACCAAACTTAATATGTATATATTATGTTGTAGCTACCACAAAACTTTCTTCAATATTTTCCTATAAATATTCACCCAGTATAAAAAACGGTTGATCTATTACAGAAGTTTAACATTAGACATCGAAATAAAATCAATTTCTTGTCTATATCTGACTTTTCTTTTTATTTTTTTTAATATTATTTTTTAAATGGAAATGAAAAAAAAAAGAATCCAAAAATTTATTTTTTGTTATATCATATTCGTAGATACTGATGAACTCTTTTGGAAGATGGTCATATCAGAAAGTTACACCTCATGGGGAAATCTCCCCCAGGAGGGAGCAATTCTGTATACACAGATTTTTCTTCTCTATTTTACTGTTAATATTTTAACGAGTTTTTATTACTGTCACAATCATTAGTTAAAATAATTCTCATTCTGAATATTTATGCAACGTTTTTCTTGCACAGCCATATTAAAAATTATTAAAAAAAGGGACAACAACGCCACCTTTTGAGTGATTTATTCTCATACGTACTCAACACCAATTAGGTTAATGTCGAATTAAATATCAAATTTGGTTAAGTTTCGTACGTTGGTTCGTAAGATACAAATCTCACAAAATTTTGGACGCACGCAGATATTTTCTAAAAATAGTCAAATCATGTTCAGGACATGTCAGAACGTGTACTGTAAAAACACTGAAAACCAAAAATCAAAAATTATCACAAATCCAATATTTTTTTTCTTATGCGTATATGAAAGTAAAAAACAACCAATTAATCTGATAAGGTAGATATAAAAGTGATATTTTGGTCTTTAAAAACAACACAAATTTTTTAAGATACCAATGTAAATTTCGATACTTAATTCGATACTTAATAATAATACTTAATTCGATACTTATTATTTTTTTTTTTCTAAAAACCAAATACAAAAACCCATTTTAACTGCAAAAAATTATTTTTTTGTTCGTCTAACTACAGATTGCAAAGTTTTTCTTCTTTTAGACTTCGTTTTCATTCAATGATAAGAGGTAATCAAAATTGTAAAATTTTCTTTATTTGCAACGTAATGTGATGTTCTAAACTTTTGTAATAATAATAATAAATAAAAAAAAACTGCTAAATTAGTAACCACACAAAAGAAAAAACTCAAAGAAAAGATCAATCGTATATTTTTTCTTAAAAAAAAAAGAAAAATGAAAAAAGAACAGAAAACAATGAAAGCTTTTTGAACATGTTTCTTTTTTGTTTTTGAAAATAATTGGTAAGTACTTTCTAAAAAAAGAAAAGCCTTTTTGTTAAACACATACATTATATTCACAATGTTACTTTTCTTTTTCATTTTTACTTTTATCTTACATATTGGTTTTATATTAGTGAGGAAAAGGTTCATTTCCTATTGAAACGAATATCATTGACAAATTATTATTATTATTATTATTTATCCTTTTAAAACTAAATTAATTATTCGTGTAAACATATTTATGAATCTCAATTAAATTAAATTTATTTTAATTCTTCCCAGTATATTCTTTCCCAAACGACTAGTCTTTCACTGCTTATAATTGTTCAAAATTTTGTTTTTAATTTTGGTATCAGAAAAAAAAAATGCTCTACAATTTATTTAATAAATAATAATAAATATATATATTTTTAATTTGTTAAAAAAAAAAAAAGTATTTTTTTTTTAATAATAAATATATATTTTTAAATTCATTATTAAATCTTCTGTCTTCTTCGCTTATTATTATATTACTGTTGTTATTATTTTAGAAGAAAATAAAAAAAATTAACATTCATTCATTTTTTAACTTTTGAACCTTATGTCACTAGATAATGTAAGCAACACAGTGATAAGATAGTGACCATCATTTTTAAATGTTTACACATAAGTATGTACAATTGAAATCGTAAATCTTTTGTATTTTAATGTCTCTTTAAATATAACTTTAGCAAATGTGCGTATGTATGTTTGCACTATAAGTTTATGTAAATAATTTATTCGACAAAATAATGTATTTACTGAATTTACGAGCTATTATTAATACTACAATATCCCCGCCCAAAAAAAACTGGGGGCAAGTTTTTCATTAAAGACTTTTTTTAGCTTACATTCTCTGTCATAAAACTTCTGCCGAATCCGGATTAAGAACGGAAAAAGGGGAAAATAAATTAGAAATATCAGTCCTATCGTTACAAAATCGATACCAAATGAAAGGGGCGGTTTTTCTGAAACCAAAAGTGCGAACAGTGTTTCGACACGACAATTAGATGATTTTTTAAAAATTAACTAAATTACGAAATTTAGGTTGCAATATTTCATTTTAATTCCTTTCAGTCATTTTAAAAAGTAAGCGGCTCGTTACAAATTCAGTACCAAATGATGAGGGCAATTTTCTGAATCTAGGGGTGCAAACAGTTTTTCCAACTGACAATTATATATTTTTGTAAATTAACTAAAGTATGAAATTTGGATGGTTGCACTTCATTTTAAATTTTTAAAACTTTTTAGTGCGAATCAAGCTAATAGATAAAGCCTTCAAATATTATTATGTATATATATACAGGGCCCGAAATTTCAACTTAGATTACACTCGCTGAAAAAAAAAGTTACTCGCCACAAAATATGATTAACTTACTCTATTTTTTACGTATAATGTGACCAGAATTTTTTACTGGAAAAAGAGGAGAAACTACGCAATGTCTTATTTTATAAGAAAATAGAAGACATTCAACTTTGAAAAAGAGGTCATTTTAGAGGACAAAAAATTGAATGAAAATGATTATAAAAACCGATTCAAAGGCAATTTAACACAAGTGGTGGAAACATTTTTATCTCAAATGATGAAATTGGGTCAGTACACCTTAATCTAAATTAATAATATACGTATACGAGAGGAAAAATCCCAAATTTTTATAGGTGTCACTGGACAGTAAAGATTTTTTTTTTTTTTAAATATTAAATTTTGCTATAGACAAAAACTTTTTTTTTTTTTAATTTTATTAAAATTATAATCATAAAAGAAAAAATAAAATTGGCAGATGAAAAATAAAATTAATATTCGGCAGATGAAACGATTTGTTTTAATGAACAGTCATTCTTTATCAATATTTTTATTTTATAAAAGTTCTCACAAGTATAACCTAAATTAGTCTTAGTGGTTAATAAGTTTTTAAAGTAGGTATGTAAAGGGGTTTTACTCGCATTTCTACATTTTGTTCATTAAAGAAAACAGTCGCTTTGTGGGGGCGTTTATGTCAGGAGAACATAAAATGAATTCAACTAACTTTTGCATATTTTTGTGAGGTTGTGGTATTGTTATCATTAAGGCCAATTGTCTGCACTAGGGCACTAGGCCTTAGTAGGAAAGTCCTCCGTGTTGTCTTTGTAAGAGGTCCTAGCCCATAGTTACGTTAGTTTCGGAGAAAAATACGGAAATCTCCTAACGGCTAAGGCAACGAGTGCGACCGGGTTTCAAACCTCATGTATACCAGCTTCGAGGACAGAACCTCTTGAACACTGGTGGGCCTATTTTTATGAGGAATATTATTCATGCAAAAGTGAGAACACCCGTCAACCCACCGCATACTAACTGGAGCACAGCCTTCTTAATGATTTCATGACAATTTCAATAGTGATTCCCCGTGCAAATAGAGGGAATACTTTTATTTCCTTGTGTTTGGAAGAATCTGACTAGACATAAACCATAATATGCTTTGGCAAGTTTATTAGAAAGTTGTTCTTTTGAGAATCTAACGCAGAAAAAAGTTAGTGTTCACCGTTCGATATAGCCAACAGCCGATAGAACTTCCCAGTTTTACAAAATTTTTGAAATTAAGGACTAAATCTTTTTCATTTGAAACAGAGGACGAAAATCATAAAAAAGAGGACCTTTAGTCCTGTAATGTTTTTTTTTTCGCTTAAGAGGACAGAGCGTCGAAAATGAAGACAATTCTTTTAAAAAGAGGATGTCTGTTAACCTTACGTAAGATTAGCATAAATTTACGCTTTTTAAGTTGACTTTTTTTTTTTTTTTTTTTTTTTTTTTTTTTTTTGTGTGTGTGTGTGCGACTGTATATTGTCAGAATTCTATCCACATTTAGACCGAAATTTTACTCGCCACAGTAAAATTTCTACTCGCCAATGGCGAGCTGGGGAGCGAAAACTTCGCGCCCTGTATATATATATATATATATATTATATGTTCATCATTGTGTATTTATGATTATATCTTCTGCATACATAAGAAGAAAGTATAAGATAAAAAAAAAAAAAAAAAAAAAAATAGATTTTTGGTTTTCGATGAAAAGTATAAGATTAAAATATAGTAATAGATTTCCGGTTTTCGATGAAGTTTCAAGTTTTGAGATTTCCTGAACTCAATTCGACCATTTTTAGAAAATGTCTGTCTTTTTGAATTCGAACACTGCACTTCATAAATCAATGGACTCAATTTAACCGAACTTGATATTTAGTTGGACCTCAGTTTTAATTTTTTCCGATTAGCTTTTGGGCTATATCATCCAACAGGAGGCTCTTCCACGTTGTGATTTCCTCTCATTTAAGGAAAGGCTCAGCATCTATAATGTTCCAAACTTAGAGATGTATATTAAGTAAAACTCCGCTGATTCAGTTTGAGTGCATATCGGCGAACAAGTGGAGCTGTTAAGTTGCAATTTAATCCTATTTTGAAAGAGGTCGAGTTGCGACCACTGGTCGACACTAGTTATATTATTATCTGAAGATATTCAATCGATTTACTAAAAAAAAAAAAAAGTAAAAATATTAATGTATACTGTATTTTTTAATGTTTCTGTATTTCGTGAAAAATAGCAATTGTTTGGCAAGTTTTCAATTATTTATTTAATATCATTATTGCTATTATTATCGGAAGATATTCCATTTATTTAATATATAAAAAATGTAAGAGAATAAATTTAAATTGTATAATTTATTTTTTTTTTTTAATGATTTTATATTTCGTTCAAAACAGAAATTCTTTGGGAAGTGTTCATTTAATTATTTATTTAATACCATTGCTGTTATTATTACATGAAGATATCGCATTGATTTAATAAATAAAAAAAAATGTAAAAGGATTAACGTATATTATATATTTAATTTTTTTAGTGATTCTGTAATTCGTAAATAATTCAATAGCATTTCCTATAAATTATTATGAGTAATTAACATTAACTTTAATATATTACAGTGTTTGCGCAAACCTGTGAATTTAAAAAGACTTTTTAACCACTGTTCAACTAAAAAAAGGCTTTTAAAATTTATAGGACTATTTTTTGAAAAAAAAAAAAAAAGCGCTAATAAAAATTAGTGCTATTCTAATTTAAGAACGGAAAAATATGCAAATTCTTCTCTTTTTGGCATGTTATTATTTTTTTTTCTTTAATCTGTTTACTTTATATAAATAAATAAATTTATCGTATGTTGTTAGAAGCTGCCAACATTTCTGAAAGCCAGTCTCTACAGCCAACGTTCACAACCCATTGTATTACATTATAATTTCTATATGGATACAAGTTTTCACGTCTGTATAAAAGTTATTGTTACATGAATTTTTGCATAGCTTTAATATAATTGTCATAATATAAAATACTCATACTGTAATGTATAAATCAACGTGTGTTTTTAGCATCTAATATTTATAAAAAAAAGTGACAAATATTTTCTATTATATGTACAATACACTGGTTCTCATAATTATAAGAACACCCGTTTTTCTATATTAACTAAACACTGAACACTATTATTTAAACAAATATATTTTTTATTAATTTGAATTTCATTAACAGACTATATTTTAAAAGTTTTAGCGTTTTTCTACCTTAAAAAACTTTAAATACGGTCAAAAAAATTATTTTTCAGGTTTTCACATTATAAGGACAGCTCGAATCGTAGTAATGTTTTTTAGTTATTTTTTAAATTAATATTTTATGGGGTCTCTTTTTAGGGTGAAACAGTCAGACATTCTCTCTGGTGTATATATATATATATATATATATATATATATATATATACATTTTTTTTTAAATATTCAGTTTCAATACCCATTTCATGCAGCATAGATGTTATTTTGAATACATTTAAACTATTTAAAATTGCTTTTCACTTGCATGCACTTTTCTAATAAGATAAGTTAAGGTTTTTTCAACTTTTAGGCCACGGGAAAAGCAATAATACTGATGTTTCTTTCTTCAAACTATTTCCTATTGCTCTAGAAGTAGAGCAAATATGTAAGTCTTGTTGAAAAATAAATTATTACCCCCCAAAATCTAACAAAAATCTGAAAATTCCACGTTTAAAATTTGCGGATATTCTCTTGATGTTCATAATAATAGAAAAAATTACTAAATTCATTCTGCCTTCAGTAGAAACAGATTCCCAGAGCACCATAGATCTACTTTTAAAATGCCCGATTCATATCTGCCTTTAAAAAATCTGCTCTGTCTTTCGCTATCTTCAGATCGTGCCAGTAAGTGTTAAAACCATTTGGTTAATCAAGAATAAAATGTTTTTCATCCGAAAATGCAACATTTTAACATTTAATATTGTCTTTATTCAACTTTAATACAAACATTTTTTCCCTCATTAAATGCTTATTGATTATTACAGATTTTTTATTCATTTTAATATATTATTAATTATTTTAAATATGCATAAATGTAGTCCCCAACCTTTCGTTAGAAACTACGAGCAAATTCAGCAGCATTCATTATGAGTAGAACAGTAAGAGGAATTATGAGTCTTCGATCTCGGTAAAACAACTCTGATTTTGCATCAGATCTTTCTCCTATCGAAAAAGCAATTCAACGTTGAATCACATTTCCTTCAGCAATTTTAGATCTTCGAATTTCATTAGAAATTCGGCGGATTGAAATTATCCTTCCACTTAAAAAATGAATTTATCACACTTTACTACTTGAACTTTTATTTTTTCGAGGAATTATCAGTGATGTCCGCCCAAGAAAAATTGAAAGCTTATATATAAATGAATTTAGCCCAGTAATTAACAAATTCGCATGTCAACTGTAGTTTATCCGCTAGTAAGTCAAATGAAACGAAAAAATCTTGATTGTCCCTATAATTATGAACATCTATAAACGTAGAGAGAAAATATTTTGCGTTATTTTTTATTAATTTTGTTTCATATTAAAAAAAAATTACAGCAATTTTGGTTTTTAGAATACTAGATATGTTAAGTGCACTTAGTATAATCTTGTTCACAATTATTTTTACATTAGTTATTTCAAAACATAAAGTGTCCTTATAAATATGAGAAGGAGTATATTAATTCTAGACGTGTTTCTGACACATGTTTATTATAAAGTAAATATGAACAACAAATGTTCAAATACATCCTATTTCCTTTAAAAAGAAGTATGTTATATTATTAGATTAAATTAACTTGAATATAATATATTTTAAGACATTACATTAAAAAAAAAAAAAAAAAAAAAAGAGAGAGATATAAATGTAGTTTGTAAAAATCTATTTTTTTTTTACTATTTAGAAAAGTAATTTATAAAATAAATTGGCTTTTAATTTTCAAAAGTTAAGCTGTTTAACTTTCTATGCAACCTTAATAATAACAGATTAATAAAATATAATAAATGTAATTTATAATTTCAGTGGCAAATCCCCCCCCCCCTTCTAACACCCCTAAATTTCTCCATGCTGCAAATGTTGATGTTTTAGTTTTTTTTTTTTTTTTTTTTTTTTTTTTTTGCAGCACGTCAGAAGATATTTAAAAGTAAAAAAATCCCTACCTCCCCCCCCCCCCCTACAAATAAAGTTCATGGCCATAAAATTACCAAACAAAAATAAAAATAGGAGTTAGTCCCCAAAAAACGGTCAGTGATGAGGCAAAATGGGCGTCATATTCGACTTTAGGAGGTCATTCTACATAATGAGTTGCAAAAATGCTATTGAGTCCAATTTTCATGCTGAGCAGTGTTATTGGATTCATAATTTTTTTTTTCGAATTCCGATACATTTACGTTTTTAGACGTGTTGGATGCGATTCGACCGAATGTAGAAAATGTACCTGCACGCGTATCGGTTTGTCTGCATATCACTGTATGTGTGAGTGTGTTACTATATTTTATTGGGTGCTATATCTCACGAACCAATAAACATAATTTAGTCTAACTTGATATTTTGTTAGATCTTGATTTAAATTGATGCTAATTGCATTTTCGGATACATAGCTCAAAAATATGTGATATTACACCGTTTTTTCGTAATTTTTTATGTAATAGTATAGGACAAAATTTTGTATAATTTTACATTATAAGTACAACTTTTAACCACTCATGGTAAAAATATATATATATATATACATATTTATAACTATTATGATCAACCAGGAAGAAAATTTACTACGGAGCCGTACCGCTTTCACTACGGAGGTAGGGAGGGGGGGATTTCAATATGAGTATATTTCAAAATAACCCGACAATTTCTCATGAAAACAATGATTTTGAAATGTTTATTTCTAAAACGTAAAATTGTGGTGATACAAAAATAAATAATTATTACTTTCTCTTACCCATAGGGTCGAGAAAGCATTGTTTTAGGGTCAAATTTTCGGTCAAATTTCGAGTTTTTATTATATTTAATTGTTCTGAGGTTACCTGAATATGAAAATCATGTTTTTAGAGAATGGTCTGTATGTCTGTCTGTTATCAGCATATATCAAGAACAAATAGTAGCAGAAATTTCAAACTCGGTATTCTAAATGTGTGCCATATAGGAATGCTACAGTAAGCTTTTCGTTGAGATGAAGCAAATGGTTCGTGTACAGGGTCACTCAAAATTATTCAAATACATTACGTCTATGGGGAAAATTGCAGGTAAATAGAGTTTAACATCTATAGACTGCACTAAACCAAATGAAACGAATATATATTTTTTGAAATAGAGATAGTCAACTGGGAAAAAAACTTTGTGTATGTAGGAGCCTCACCTCCCTACCTGGGGGTAAGTCCACCCTCGGGGGATGTAAATTTTCATGATGGGTATCTTTCAAAAGAGCTCACCTATACCTTTAAAATGAATGGTTGAACCATTGATCTGCGATAATTAAAAATTAAATTATCGATTTTTTTTCATTTCTTAACCCCCCCCCCCGCCCCCCCCCAAAAAAAAATAATAATAATGTAATAATGAGAATTAATTCAACTTATATATATATATATATATATTTAGTGTTATACTATTTCTCTAATACGAAAATCGTCTGCATAATCATAAAATATAATTTTTTTAAATAAAAATTTTAATAAATTATTTTTTAAAAACAGAATTATTTTTTAATAACCGAATTAAATTCTATATAAATGTAGGTGCATTAATGAAACGGGGGCTTGTGGGGAGTGGTAGTCCCCTTCACACAGAACTAATTATCATATAAAACTCTTCCGAAGCCTAATTTGAATTGTTTAACACAGGTTTACATAACCGTATTCATTATCTTACGTCTTAATCTGCAACCTGTATTTATAGTATTAAATTTCAGGGTAAGAGAAAGTCGTGTGACTGACTCACCAGATTATTTATTATTAAAAATTATTGTATGTTCAGATCAGAAACATCAAAGTCCTATTGCATCACACATTATCCAACAGGTCATTTTTATTTATTTCTTATTATAGAATATATATATATTAATTCGATTAACTTGATGCATAAACAGCTACGTTGCTGGGGGGGGGGGGGAGGAGGGCTACCGCCTCCTCAACCTTCGCGTTATATCTCTCTTTCTATAGCTATCTGTATATCCTATATATGTATTCGTGATAACTGACGTCTTGTATTATTTCCCTGAAATTCATAAATATTTGTACTAAATTTCATGCAAAAAGATTACATAACATATCGGAATTATTTTGTATAACCCTGTAAACTAATTACCAATTTTATGCCCACTATTTTGAACAGAAAAACTGGTTTTTAAAATTCTAATAAAATTTCATTTTATTTAATCGGGTGTAACCATGTTAAAATACACTTTTAAGAAATCCCGACTATAGACCCGACTAAATTCCGACTATAGTACGAAATTATTTTATGTACAATGCAGCAAAAACGCATTAAAATGAGCTTAAATAAAAAATTGTCCATAGGCTCTAATTTCACGAAATTCTTTTGTGTGTCTCTGTAAACGAACCATAAACATTGTATACATCAGTAAAAACTATTCAGCTTATTCTAGTTTTCCATGAATAGTTGCTCGAAATTTCACATAATTTGAATGATTACGTGACGTTTAAGAGTACATATTTTCTGCAGAAAACGTAAGTTTAAGCTTCTCAGTAATGTTCGCTAATTTAATATTGCTGATTGTAAAGTAATGATGTTAAAATGCGTTTAAACGAAATTCACCCCATATGCCAAAATGGTAAGAATTTTGGCGTGTCCCTGTACACAATCCATAAACAATATAGATATAAAAAATTATAAAGCTATTTCTATACAGAGCCTGACCATGCAGTCAATCGGAGAATTTTTGCGGCTGCTATCGTGGTGCATACAAATTCTGTCCATAGGCCGTAATAATAAGAAAAAGTTTGGTGTGTCCCTGTACACGAACTACAAATGGAATGCACACCCAAAACTATACAGAAAATTCCGTGGGGCTCAATATTTCTTCTGTTGTAACTTTTTCAGAAGCAAGTGCCGCTTTAAATATACTCCATAACAAAAGGAAAAAGAAAGAAAGAAAGAAAGAAAACGACGCACCAAGAAGGAGTAATGCAAACTGGACACAAATTGACATACATGCAGGTTTCCATGGAAAATGCAAAAATTCAAAGTTTGGCTGCCATCGAATGATTATGCCACGCTGCAGCGCATCTTAAATGCGCAATTGGCAGAATATTAAAAATGTTGAATTTTAATTCCAGGTCATAAATTCTTCGAGAATTTTATTCCATCTACTCAGAAAGATAGTGACTATGCCTCCATTGTCGCATGGGGTTTAATCCCGGCACACCGCCTATAAATAAATTATCGCCCTCTGTCAGTTGAGGCTCAATGCCTGGTGAATTTTGTAAACGCTTTTTGAATTCCCAATAAACGTTCGGAGCAGTTCCCTCTGTCTCGGACACTTGTTGCCTGAGACACTGAAGTACTCAACATCGCTCCAAGAGCGATGAGCGGGGACTGTCCCCTGTTCATTGACTATGCCTCGCATACAGATGCACAAACAGCATGAGCAGATGTCAGAATTTGAGTTTGATGTGTAGTTGGGCCCAAAGAAGCCGATTGGTCCAATCTGCGAATTTTTTGACAATTTCATAGGATCAGTACCACAATTAGATGATATTGACAGGAATGGGTGAACCATGGCCGAACACAGCGTCAGGGCGGAAGCGGTCGGCCTAAAGAGTGGTCAGAAAGTGAGAACCAGTCAATCGCAAAGCAGTACTCAATGTTCCAATTCATCATTAGCTTCGATCCTACGTGCAACTGGTACTTCAGTGACTTTAAAGACCCTTAATAGGCGGCTCAGTAAAATGGGGTACAGCTCAGTCCCCGGATCTTTCTTCCACTGAGGACATTTGGAGCATCATAAAAAGGGTCCTGAAACCAGCTTGGGATTTTGCCAATCTAACGCACCAATTGGACAGAATTTGGCATGATACTTCACAGGAGTACATCTGCCAACTCTTTCAATTAATACCAAGTCGAATAACTGCGTACATAAGGGCCAGAAGTGGACCAACGCGTTATTGACTTATTTACTTTGTGAGGCCCTTTCTCTTGATTAAATCATTCAAATTTTCTAAAACTGTAATAAATTATTTTTCTCCACATGTACATCACATCTACCAATTTTTGTCTCCTTCAGATAACTCTTTTTTGGTGCGTCTCTGTTTTTTTTTTTTTTTATTTATTTTTTTTTTTTTATAGAGAGCACATTAAAGAATTATGTCCATTAAAATGATCATTCCCAAAATAGCTTAAAAGATTTATCAGACATAGAAAAAGGCATTTTCTCTTTTTGTCGATTACAAAAGCAAACTAATATCAGGTTTTTTTTTTTTTCTTTGAGAAAATCTGATCTATAAATCTCTAATAAAATCTGAAATTCTGATCTGTAATATTTAATATATTTTATAGATGTTGTTAAAATACTTTCTTAGTACTCAAAACTTATCGTTTTTAATATAGGTAAAATAGTAAATGCGTACGAAATTTCAAACTTATATAATAAGATGGTCTTTTACTTATACGACTGACTCTCTCAATTATACGGCTTTTTTCTACGGTTCACTGAAAGTTGTATAAGTGACAGGTCACTGTATTAGGATCTTATCTACCGTTTTAGTTAAAATACAAAACAGCATACATTAAACTTTTCGCTTCAAAAATTTCACTTTAACTGAAATAATTTAATCTAAAAATAATAATAATAATAATTATTATTATTATTATTATTTGCACACTTGATTTGATTTTTTGACTGAAACAAGCTATGAAAAATTCTTATGTAAGACCTTTAGAAAGACATTTTTCGACTGTGAAATCATGAACTTTATTGCCGATGTGTCATATAAAACACTATGTTTAAATTGTTATTATACTTTTAATTTCTAGTACCATACAATCCAAGCCAAAGTGGAGTTTTGTGATTATCGAGGGACATGTAAAGATTAATATTCATTTATAGTTAGAGACATGTAATGATATTTAGTTTTTACATAAATTTTAAAGAATAATTTCGAAATATGTAATTTATATATGCTAAAGCAAATGTGATTTTATTATTTTTCTTATCAATCAACATTTATAAACCTCTTTTCACGTATATAATATATCTAAACTACTGCAAAATATCATTTGATTCCGCACCATTCACGAGAATACATTATTAAAATAGATTTTAGAACCTGCTCCAAAAAGTTGAGATGCATTTCTCATCAAGAGAGCAGACAATGATTCTTTCTGCTTCATTTCACTTACGTAAATTGCAGGATATTTTTCAAGAGGGCGTCGCTTTTCCTTTCCATATTACTGAAAAACATAACAATTTACTACAGCTGTTATTAATCTTTGAAATTCAAAAATGTGAAATACTGTTTACAATTTTAAAAGCCAGATTATGTGCACGAATTTCTGAAATGCTATTTTAAAATAAATCATTTTCAGACTGTTTTCAAAAGTATTTTTTATTATTTTACGGTAGTATTCCTCGTGAAAAATATTTCAAATAAATAATATAATTAAATTTAAATAATTTTTTTGTCTAGAATATAAAATATAAAAATATAATAAAATAAAATGCAGAAACAAACAACTTCTATACTGTGTTTAAATAGTTTTAATTATAAATTATAAATATATATATATACAATCAAATCTCGTTAACATGAACTTGCTTAACGTGAATTACTTTTAACATGAACTGTTTCCACAATCTACGTCAAAATGAAGATTAGTTTAGTTACATGAAAATTAGTTACTGATAGCATGAACTACTGATAACTTGAACACATTTCTTTATTCCCTTTTAGATTCTCGTTAACGAGGTTTGACTGTATATATGAATTACACACACATGTATGTATTGCACTAAAATTTACTTATCATAATAAATAACTGTTAAAAATGTTTAAAAATTACTTTAAATAAATTCTTTTAAAGAAAATGAATTATTCAAATTCATATAATATAAACAAATAATAACAATAACAATTTTTATAAAAAGGTATAGACATACAACATGATATTTTCAGTTCTACAGCGATAACCATCAATGATAAATACTTAGAAAACCTTAGATGAATCATAAAAAGAAATTTATGTAAGGTAAAATACTTACAAAAATCAACAAAAAAATATACATGAAATTATATTAAATGAATACATTGTTCGCAGTTACGTTTTAAATTATGTTTATTGATATACAGAGTTGCCAACTTTTATAATTTATTCCGGAGCATTGTTAACCCCGCCTTTTTTTTTAATTTTTAATTTTTTTTTATTACAACTATTCTTTAAGAATATTTAATTCTTATTTTTACGTAATTATATATTGAATAAAATTATTCTTTAAATAAAAAATGTGAAATAAAGGCGGAGCTAAAAATGTTTCGGAATAAATTATAAAAGTTGGCAACCATGGATTTAGGCAAAATATTCTACTTAAATAAATGAGTTCAAATTTTATTTTATTTTATTTATTTATTTATTTATTTATTATATGTCCTTTGATTATTTTTTGCTATCGTATACCGTTTATGAGAAATATTAGTGAAAGATTTTTTACAAATACAGTAAGGCAATTATTAACAAGAGAAACAAAATTAAAATATTTTTATAAAATAAATAAATGAATAAAATAAAATAAAATAAATAAATATAAAGAAAGAAAGAAAAAAAAAGGTAAATCAGAATACGTCTTTTGTTTCGCATAAATTTTCACTATACTAATCGTGCCACCACTAGATAGTTATGCCACAGCTGTTACTTATTGTATGTGCACAAAGACAATGTAAAATTAATTATAGCTTTTCATGATGACTAACTATTTATAAAGCTCACTCTAATGATAAGCAGAAATAAATTGCTATATCTAACAATAAATTTGTTTTATTTTTATTACCAATGTGCTTATTTTATTAACTTACAACAATCTTTAAATGGAAAATTCCATTTTTCATTATATATATATATACCCAGTGGCAGAAACACCGCGACACGGCGACATAGTCGCGGACACAGAAAAACGGCTTGTGGACAGTTTTTGTCCGCACTGATAAAAAAATTTGTCTGCAACTTTCGAATAACAATTCACTTAAAAAAAAATTTCTGTATCAAAACTAAAACTAATACTTTTATTATTTATAATTATTTATATTGTGTTGTATCAAACATTGCTATAAAATATATAATTGAATGAGATGAATTGAATGAATACACACAATTGTTTATACTATATTGTTCTGCAGTAAAATTGTATTCGTGTATTGTTGCACGAGATCCCCACTGATGTTAAGCTACCCCCCTCTCCCCCCCAATCAGCTTTCAGGCTTTTTGAGTGAACCATTTTCACCCCTGACTACACGCAAATTTTTCAGACAGATTATGAAATTTTAAAAGCCTGTTGCAGACAGCTACAAAACTTTCTGCCACTGGGTATATATATATATATATATAACTTTATTGTAACACATGTTTGCGTTTCACTAGAGAAAGTTCATTATCTGAAATATCTTGTCTTATATTACACAAAATGGATTTTATTCGTAATACTTCAAACATTTATTGTATAATATGTAATTTCTTATATGCATGTTTCACATACCGGTCTTGACAAGAGGGTTAAATTTAAACTGTTAATATTAGCATAGTACTTCCAATTACAAAACAAATTTCGTAGGGCATGTAATTATTTTTTATACCATCATTTTGTAAGTAGACACATAATTGCAAAAACAGGGGAAATAACTTTTAATTATGAGCCTGTAAATAAATAAATAAATAAAAGAAATGAAGTCCTATCTGTCATTTACGAAATTTGCATGTGTGTAAATGTATTATATTCAATGAGTTAATTGGTTTTAAAGTTTAAATGTTGATCACCGATGAATAAGAGTCCATTCTTAAATTGCGAAAATAATTTCTCAAATTACAGAGAATTTTTGGCAGCAAACAGGACATCTTTTTTACAGTGTAGAGGTAAGGACTCAGACGTATCAGAATTAAAAACAAAATATTTTCTTGGACACGGTCTGCTCAGGTTTAAGTGATTTCAAGCCTGAATTTGACCAATATATCCAATTGTTTGCATATCACAAACATATATATTTTCATAATGGTTTATTACTATTTTATTTGAAAAGTTAACTCTTTTGATACTTTTTTTATTGATAATATGCAGTACAGTAGACTCTCGTATAACGCCGGGGATACGTTCCGCGTAATAGAAAATCGCGTTATAGGATACATACATTGAGCAGACGATTTCATTCCTCAATGAGACCAAAAGCGGGTGTTCACATAGTAACGGAGCAATCCTTCCTTGAACAGGTTGTAAGTAGAAAAGATGTTGCCACGTGCTTCCTTTATTTCACGCGTTATACAAGACTCTTTATCGCGTTGTATGAGTAATAGTCGCAGATTTTTCATCGCGTTATACGAAATCGCGTTTTGTGGGAGATCGTTGGACGAGATTCTACTGTACTTTATACAGCAAATTTCTTATTATCATGTTTCTATTAACTCGCTTTCTTGTTTGTCCAGACTCACTTTCTTGTTTGTCCAGTACAATTCTTGCAATCGATTTTTAATTAACTTCCCGACTAGTTAGACAACTGAAACTTTTAGAATAGCCCAGAACACGATTACGATTCATTCTTTAAAAACTTTTATTCACTTAATAATTGTTTTCTTTTAATTAATTAATAAAATGTGTCAATAATAACCTCATATAGCTTTAAAATTACCGATTTAAGTTTTATTTATAATTTAAATGTTGCCAAAAAGTTTACGTGTTCATTTTTCTTTCGATAGGAAACTAAATACTTTTACTTAAACATGAACAATAAAAAACTGTAAAAAATTGAATTATGCATCTCACAAAAATTAACGTCTTTATCATAATTTTATACACATTGATCAATTGCTAATATAGTTCTATAGCTATAATGTCTTGACTAGGTAGACATTTGAAACTTTTAGAATAGCTCAGAACACGATGACTATGCATTCTTTTAATATTTTTATTCAATTAATAAATGTTTGAAAAGTTCTTATAATTGCTCTTTTTATTACTCATTTGATCATTTTCTTTCAAGTTGATGGGATAATTCATCAAAAGAAAAAAAAATTAAAGTATCTATATCTAAAGTATAATTGTCAAGTTTATATGATTCAACAGACAGTTTAAAAACGTGGGTATATAAGAAGTTCTTTTTACCTTGTAAATAATACTATTCAAACTGTAAAATGAATAATTTTAATCCATTAATCGCCCAAACAATCGTTAATCATAGTTACACAATATATAAAGCATTTGCATTCTGAAATTTTTATTTAATTTTTTACTTTCTCTTACCCATAAGGTAGAGTAAGTATTGTTTTTGGGTCAAATTTTCGAACGCGAGATTTTGTTATATTTACACGTTTTGAGGTCCCCTAAATACGAAAATCATGTTTTTAGCAAATGGTCTGTGTGTCTGTGTGTCTGTGTGTGTGTCTGTGTGTCTGTGTGTCTGTGTGTGTGTGTCTGTGTGTGTGTCTGTCTGTTATCAGCATATCTCAAAAACAAATTATGGCAGAAAGTTCAAACTTGGTATTCTAAATGTGTATCATATAGGTATGCTACAGTAAGCTTTTCGTTAAGATCAAGCAAATGGTTCGTGTACAGGGACAATCAAGAGAATTCTAATACATTACGTCTATGGGGGAAATTGCAGGTAAGTAGAGTTTAACGTCTATAGACTGCACTAAACCAAATGAAACGAACATATATTTTTTGTAATAGAGATAGTTAACTGGGAAAAAATTTTGTGTATGTAGGAGCCTCGCCTCCCCCCCTGGGGGGGGGGGGAAGTCTCCCCTCGAGGGGAGTAAATTTTCATGATGGGTATCATTCAAAAGAGCTTCCGAATACCTTTAAAACGAATGGTTGAACTATAAATCTGTGATAATTTAAAACAAAGTTATAGATTTTTTTAAATTTTAACGAAAAAAAAATTAGAAAAAAAATTCGTATTTTTTTTTTTTTTTTTTTTTTTTAATATTGAGAGTAAAATGGACTTTTTTTGGATATTTAGTGTTACACTACCTCTCTAATATGGAAATCGTCTGCATTATCATAAAATATTATTTTTTTAAATAATAATTTTAATAAATTATTTTTTAAAAACAGAATTATTTTTTAATAACCGAATTAAATTCTATATAAATGTAGGTGCATTAATGAAACGGGGGGTTGAGGGAGGCGGTAGCCCCCCTCACACAGAACTAATTATCGTATAAAACTCTTCTGAAGCCTAATTTGAATTGTTTAGCATAGGTTTACATGACAGTTCTCGTTATCTTACCTTTTAATCTGCAACCTGTATTTATAGTATTAAATTTCGGGGTAAGAGAAAGTCGCGTGAGTGACACACCAGATTATTTCATTTTGCAAGGGAATCTCAGGCTTTCTAAATCCTGAATCATTAACATTCGTTAAAAATATAAGCAGATATTAATTCAGGTTCTAATTTTAATCCAATGAAAATAATATGTATTTTTTAAATCTTGTATTAATTTTTGAATAACTGAGAAAATGTAAAATATTAAAATACATAGAAAATTATTTTATTGAATTAAATTTACCACATTCCAAATGATATCCAAGATTATGTTAAGATACCTTTAAAACAGTAAGAATGATCACTAAACAAATGAGCGAAAAGACTTCAAAATACTAGCTTTTTAAATATAAATGTTAAAAGAGAAAGTAATTAGTAATATAAATTCCAAAAGAAGAATTTGAATGAATAGTAGAATGCATTTGATTCATTCATTTCTCCTCTCTATTATCTTATCAAAGCTTTTTAATGCATTTCAAATTTGAAATGTACTTTAAAGTAAACCTATCGATGACTAAATATGTACATAAATAATGTGATACATTGTGTACAACAATCACAGATGTTTTATTTAAATGAACTTGAAAAGACTTTGTTATTTACAGGAATGCAACTCAATTTTGAAAAGCACGTAAATTTTAAATTGAATTTCCGCATTCCAAAAGAATGTGAATGAGATGTTATACAAAGATATAATAGAAAGATTTGAATACGATTGTTATTTAGATATCATTAGGAATTTTTCTTATTTTTAGTAACATTTCATTTCTTGTCATACTACTAGTCGATCATCTCCTGCCTAATAGTTCTGCCAAATGAACCTATTATTAAATTTGACATATTCGCCAAATTAAACATAGTGGTGAAATGTCTTAATAATTAGCCAATAATGATTTAAAAAACTATTATTTAAAACTCAATTGTGTTTTTTATAAAGTAATTCAATTGAAGTAACGAAATGTAATTTAAATTTAATTATTTATGAAAATTAACTTCAGCGCAAATTTATCAAAATCGTCGCTAGTTTATTCGTCGAAGGTATAATACCTAAATTTAGTAACTATTGTTTTAGCTACCTAAGTCTAATCCCGATAAAAAATATGTACTATATATATTTAATTTGAATTGATTATTATTTTTGTTATTTATATTTTTAATAATAATTTTTAATTATTTATTATAATTATTATAATAACTTTTTTTTTATTTTTTTTTCTATTTTCCTCTAATTTCACGAAATGCTTTAATCTTAATTTGGCGATTTAGCGTTGACCGAGAAAGAAAACTGTAAATTGTCAAGCGTTAGTTTTGGGAGACTTGGGCTTTTATTATTAAAAAGATGATAATTCATTGTAATGATTATTAGGAGTTTCTCATGAGCAATATACAAAAAAGAGACATTTTAACTACAGCTAATCAATGTAGTTTAATATTAAATACAACAAACTCCCGATTATCTGCGAACGGATTATGTACGCTGCGGATTATCGCGGTCCGAGAAAAGGGCGAGCTCAAGAAAACATAGGGTCAAAAAAATTGTTTTCTTAACAGGAAACAAAAAAAAAAAAAGATTATTTATTCATTTATTTATTTATTAAACACAAAGAACTGTGTTGATTTCCTTTAAATTTTTTAATAGTACAGTATGGTATTATTTAATTTAGGTCCTTATAGATTTTACCATGGCTTACTCATAGGCGCATTTTTACTTCCTTATAAAAAGTATAAAGAAGTATTGTAATCCCGATTTGCGAAATGGATCTTATATCTTGCACAGCTCAATCAAGAATCATCGTAGAATGTTGCAAATTTATATTTGTAACTATCATGATGTCTAGTTGTACACCTACAAGTTTGGTCTTAATACGAGCTCTTGTTTTAGAGATATCAGCAACTTTACTTGACATTTCGTGACGTCTGTATGTACGTGTGTGTGAATGTATCTCGCATAACTTAAAAACGGTTGGACGTTAAATGTTGCAAATTGGTATATAGGCTTCTTAAGGCATCTAGTTGTGCACTTAACTTTTTGGTCTTTCTGTGACTTTCCGTTTTGGAGAAATTTGGAAAAGTTATATTCATAAGTACCAAAAATACAACGGTTTTGGCCATTGTATATGACCTACTATCACATGTGTTAGTATCATTTCAAAAGAAGCTAATGATAGAGCCAATAATGATATTGTTATGACACCTGTCGACATTTTTGAGTGTAGATAATAATTTATAAAGACATAAACAGGTTCTAGCCGAAGAATGCTCATTATTTAATGAATATTCAGCCAGTAGATAGAGCCCGTAATGATACAGTTATGAAAGTTGTCGACATTTTTAAGTGTAGAAAGTACATAAGCAGGTTACAGTAGATGGATGCATTTTATTAATGAACATTCAGCTCGTAGATAGAGCCCGTAGTGATATTGTTATGAAAAATGTTGACATTTTTGCGTATAGAAAGCGATTTCTAAAGAGGTAGTACATTAGTAGGTTCTAGTCGACGAATGCACTTCATTTAATGAATATTTAGCCTGTAGATAGAACCCTAAATGATATTCTTAAGAAAGTTGTCGACATTTTGCTTGTAGAAAGTGCTTCTTAAAGATCTATGCAGTCTCTAGTCGACGAAAACACTTTATTAACGAATATTCAGCTCGTAACGATATCGTTATGAAAACTGTCGACATTTTTTGCTTGTAGAATGTAATTTTTAAAGACATAAGCAGATTCTAGTCGATGAATGCACTTTATTTAATGAATATTCAGGAAACAATTTAATAAAACTCTTTTTTGTGCCACAAAAAATCCATAATAAATGAATATTCTTGAAAAAATCCGATGGAACAATCATTCTTACTACAGAAATCAAATAAACATCGTTAAATACACTATACAATAGAAATTTTGCTAATTCTGGAATGAAAATTTCGAAGTCTGAAAAGAATTTGAATTCACCGAGAGTGTTGTCAGTGGTTTATCAAATTTTTGAGGTAGTTCTGCCTAAGAAACCAATGAATCATTAAAAAAAATCCGGAACTCGACTCCAATTAGAGTTCCTAAAATTTGGATACCATGAACTACCAGTATTCGCCACATTTAAATGTCTATACGTCATTTGACGCTACATCAACGCCCACCTTTGTGGAAATAAAAAATTACCATCTGTTTCCACTTTCACTCTAATACTGTGTAGAAAGTAGCACGTAAATGTATAGGCAAGTTCTAGTCTACAATCATCAATAATCACTCTTCTTTTTTTTATAGTCTTGTTAGTCATTTATAGAACTTTCGAAGAATTAAGTTCTGCGCTATAAACCAATGAATCTTACCAAAAATTTCCGAAACTCTGTTTTTATTGAAGTTAGAGCTTCAAAACTTTGGGAACCAAAACTAAAAATTTTTGGCACTATATTAGCTACAAACTCGGCGGCTTGGGGAGATTAACAATCAAATTTGGTGGAAAATATTGTTTCAGGAGAGCCAAAATTAGTGATTCCTTCCTCAATTTTAACGGAGTTTTTTTTTTTTTGGTCTATGTACAGTTTCTCACTACTAATTTTCACCAAAGAGTATTACGTAATACAGATAAAGTCCATTCTCGCCAAGACTCGTTCTTTTGGGACTCGTTCCAAGATTTGCTCTTCTCTCAAATGTCCACTGGGTTGAATTCCGATGAGCAAAGAGGCAAAACCACAAACCCGCCGTGTCCAACCCGTTGTGTGGGATATGTGGCATTCAAGAAATAGTGGACCGCTCTAGGAAAGTATGAAAGGAGTCCATCATGCATAAGTGCATGAACCAATGTTGCTTTAAATTTGGAGCGGAACAGCCTTAACCAAACTGGGAAGTACTTATTCCAAGAAGATACAGCCGGTAACAAAAGTCTCCGAACACTTGCAAAAATTCTTATTTAAAAAAAAGTACACTTAGTACAGTTTTGTTAAATAAATCCTTGTCGAATTCTGTTTTTAGACTGACTAAGAACAGGATTCGACAAGGATTTATTTAACAAAACAGTATTAAGCGTACTTTCGTTATATGGGAATTTTTGCTAGTGTTCGGAGACTTTTGTTACCGACTGTACATTATGTCGCGCCGATCAAACGGTCTTGCAGGATGTAAAAGCTTACCACGTACTTAGCAAAATTCCTGCTCAGATGTAAACGGAAAATTTATGTTGGTTCTTACGAGGAGTAGTGCAATGGGAATTGCTATCGTACAAAAGGTGCCGATCACGTAGATTAGAAATGCTTTCTCTGTTGAATGCTACCTCATCACTAAATGATAATAATGCAGGAAATCTTGGATCGTTTTTCGTCATCTCGAGTATCCACTGCACAAAATCCGCCCCATCGGGATAATCATCTTGGCGCAAACATAGAACCTTTTCACGTAGTAATGGTGCATGCGTTCCGGACGTAAAATATGCCACGACACTTTCTGAAAAGTACCCATTTAGTAACAGTCGTATAGTTGTGAAAGAAGTTTCTTCAATTCTCGCCAAGACTCGTTCTCCCCTTTCTGGTGTTCGCACGTTTTGCGAACGTCCTGCATTACGGTTTAAGAAGGCAAACGAACCAGTTTCTTGCAGCCTTTTCTGTCATGCATAGTCAAAATAAAACGTTAGTGTTACTAAATTTAAAATATATATATATTTTTTTTTTTTTTTTTTTTTTTTGAGAAAATAAGATTATTAAATATCAGTGGTGTACAGTATCACATTCCCTTATATATGTTTTGTATAATATTAATTTTATGAATAATTAAACAGATATACTGAAAATCAGCTAATGCTGAAAGAGTTAAATTAAATTTCTGTAATTCTAGAACACAAATTTTCTGCAGGAAAATTAAAAAAATTTCTATTTTTTAACACAATTTTTATATAGTGTAGTCTACAATTTCTGTTACAGAGCCAGTTGCAAAAAATTACAACAATCTGAACTGCAATGAATGTGCTAAGAAAGTGCTTTATTTTTGCATAATTATGTAAATCAACAACTACTAATAGATTTTTAACCAGAAAAATAAAAATAAAAAGTTAAGTAAGTTTTATCTAGTATTCGTGTCTATATCTATCTACCAGTGGCGTATTCTCTGGGTATGCTAGGCATGCGCCGCATACCCACTAAAATCTATCTAAACTTTAAACAGAGTTTATTTAAAAATAAATTATTTCAACTAATTTTGTTAAATACTCGCTTCCATTTATACATTATCCGTCGTTCAGTTTTGAAAAATTATAGTGAAAGGAAATTTCTTTTGTTAAATTATTCCTGGATAAATCCGAGTCCTTTTTTTTTTCTTACTATTGTCGTTAGTACCCCCCGGCTTTGTTTAGGCGTCATCTGCTGACCAATATCATCCCAGAGATACAGTCACCCTCTTCTCCTGCTGACCGGTTATTGCTTAGGTCATGCTGCCTTTGTAAAGCATGCCCTGATATAAGGATTTTTTGCTATTTGAGGGAATATTCAACGTCCCTCTAATTTTCTCTCGTACTAAGTACAAGGGGAGTTCCGCTGTGTAAACGATTCAAGGCATGCGATCCTTGGAGAGCATATTCTGCAGTTTTAGGTATTTTTACAGCGTTAGGGATTTTGTTACCTTCGGTAGAGATGTTCGATGTTCGCATAGAGAGTTGGTTTCTCCAACTGATTGATAAATTAAAACTTATACTTCATTTTACAATGATGTAATAAAAAAACTTAAAAAAAAAAAAAAAAAAAAAAAAAAGTTGATTTGAAAATGATGATTAAATTGCAAAACAAAATTTTGATAAATTTCCAAAAAATGTTTTATGTGCCAGAAAAAGTTTTTTTTTTTTTCCCTAATGTCTTTTTTATGTATGCCTGTATGCGCTATGGTGGTCACTGATCGCAGATCTATAAAAAATTTTCAGATGCGTAGCTTTGATCTTGCAGGTGTGCATAGATTTTTCTTTTCTTTTCTTTTTTCTTTTCTTTTCTTTTCTTAATTTTCGAATCTGAATTTCTTAAATTAATTATTTTATTTGTTTATTTATTTATTTATTTTATAATGTTCCGTTAATTTTTCTGCTTTATTTTATTAAATTTTATCTAATTTGTGTGTTTTTCTTTTCATCCTGCATTCCTTAGTAAAGATCGCTATTCTATTTATTTTTCATTCTTTCACATTAAGCTATGCAATTAAATAGTTTTTATATAATAAAATTTTAATACTGTTTTTTTTTTTTTTTTTTTTAACGTTAGTTTTGAACAAGAAACACTTTCTTAATTTGGTTATATCTTTTCCTGAGCGAAACTTATTTTTTTTCTTTCTTTCTTTCTTAAAAAAAAATACACATAATAGTTGCGTTTTCAAAAATAATTGTTTATGTAAAGGCGTAATATCTCCCTTTGAAGAGAAAGGTTTATTAATTTTAATGCATTGTTTTACTCGAAATCAAATGATAATATGATAGAAAGAATTAAACTTATAAAATATTTAACTTTATTAAAAATTGTAACAATTAACTTCTTGTATAAGAACTACCAGAGGTCAGATAAGCACCTACATTCAAGCGCTCCCTTACGGCGTGCTAATAGCAGTGGGGTCTTCAGTCCGACATTGTGCGGTTGTGGAAGACACAGCAGAACGCAGCGAGAGCCTAAAGCCAAGTTTTCAGCGATTTTAATGGATTTTTTCTTTCCGGTTTCCACTATTTCTTTTGTCTTTCTTTTCTTTTAATTTTTTATTTCTAAAGTGATATAAAATATTGTGATTAAATTTTCTTGAAAATTCATTTAAATACAGCTATTAGTGAAGCGGCCTTCAATAAGTTAATATAAGAGTCCTTTAGATGTATGATTTAAAGTTAAAGCGACAAAATTTGTATGTAAAATTTTATATAAGATTCCGAGAAATTGAAGCCCACCAGCGACTGAGCGAGTTTGCGCTCAAAGTTGGTAGGTGGAAAGTGACGGGTTCGATCCAAGGTCGCACTCATCAACCGAGCCGTTCAGAGATTTCCGTGGTTTTCTACGAAACTCGTGTAAAACTGGCTAGAACCTCTTACAAAGACTCTCACGGACGGCATTCCACCCATAGGCCTGGGATCCAAGTACAGTCAATCGGACTTGAATCCTACAATCAACCAACGAAGAAAATGGAAAAATCCGAGCTTAAATTTGATGAAATGATATCGCCTTGATGAGTAGTGTTCTTTCCATAGTTGACTTCAGAGCATGCCCTGATTCAAATGTCACGCTACGCCACTGCTATCTACCTATCTATCTATCTATCTATATATATTTATATAAAGAAGAAATAGGTAATAGTTTCTTAAATATTCAGAATTTATTTCATATACGTACCAAAGCAAAATTAATCAAAAATTAATCATTAAAAGTCAACCATACAACTAATAAATTTATTTGAGGATGCCTGGAGTTTGTAGATAACCAAAATAACCCGCAAACTACTTTAAATCAAACAAAACTTTTAATTACAGTTGTTTTCTTTTCCAAACTTCCTCAAAACCATAGCTTTTAGGGCAACGTAATTAATGTCGGCGTAAGAAAGAAAACTTTAGGAGATTAAAATCAGTTATTTTCTAAACGATCGAACTTAATTCTCAACAGTTAATTCCTAAACTCTAAAGTTTGTTATCAAAAGATATAAAAATCCGGATTACTTCTCCTGTAGAAAATCAAACAACGAAAATTTTGCTCGCAGTGCATAAACTCGATTATACGGTCAAACTTTTAAAAGATGATGTTTATCTTTTGTTTCAGTTAGTCTTTGTTTGCAGTATCTAATTCTGGAATTAATATTTTAAACATTTTAGGATATAATAAATGGCTAATTATCGTTAATTTTTTTCTAATAAGTAAAAGATAAATTATATAATTATATTCAGCAAGAAAATAATTTAATTTGAGGACATTTTAAATTAAAAATTTAATTCAGATGTTATATAAATAATAGTTTTTTCAACATTTCTTCATAAATCCCTGCTTTTCATTTGTTGTACATCCCACAATGTTAATAAAAATTTTTTTAAATGTATTGATATTGTTTCATTAAAATAATAATAATAATAATAACAAACAAATCTGGTGTGGCAATCACACGACTTTCTCTTACCCTAAATGTAAGTGTATTATCATTATCACATTACATATTTGCTCCGCAATATAATGATAAGACCAACCGGCTTTGCGAATTACCACTATACGATCTCACAGAATGTACGATAATTGCTGAAAATTTTCCCTCTACACTCATGCATTTTAGCTATTTCAAAAACTTATAAGTTCTGTAACCCAACAACTGGTTTCTTTCAATTCACTCCTAATCGTTAAAATATCAATGACTACAATTTGCGTATTACCACCGCTGTGGCGAAAAAGGTAAATCATTTGTCCTGAAATTGCGTGTATTACATTCAATTTAAATTTCATGATCGCCTACCTATCCGTTCTAGGTTTTCTTTTTTTATATTTATTGTTGTGTACGTATATATAATACTGATATTATATGATTTCATCATTTGTGTTTTCTTTTCTAATTTTTTTTTCCTCTGCATGTAATTTTTTTTTTTTTTTTTTTTTTTCATTTTATCCAACGCAATGTTTCAAAATGTTTTCATCATAAGTAAATAAATAAATATATATACATATATATATATATATATATATATATATATATATATATATATATATATATATGATAGATACGATATACATATACGATATATATATATATATATATATATATATATATATATAGATGCTTTTGAATGAAGTTTTACTTCAGTTTTAGTTTTACAATTTTTGGTTTGCATGTAAGTTTATTATAAGTTATTTTCCTTTGATACTTTTAGTATATTGTATGATTAAATATGTATGTTGATATCTTATGTGTATATATATATATATATATATATTAGTTTATATATAAATATATATATTATAGTTTCCTATAAGACTGTAGACATTTTAAAAATTCGTAACTTTTGAAAGGTTGGATTGTGGAAATTAAGGTCGATTGACTACACTAGGGTCTAAAGCTTGAAGGGGAGTGCCCTCCGTGAGGGTTTTTCTATGAGGTCCTAGCCTGTTTTTACGCAAGTTTCAGAGAAAACCACGGAAAACTCGGAACGGCTAGGCCGACAAGCGTGGGCTGGGTTCGAACTCGGCACCTCACATCTACCAGCTTTGAGCGCAGAATCCCTCTGCCGCTGGTGGGCCATAACTATTGATGGAAATGGTAGATGTAAACGCGGTTTGATAAAAGTTATTCTCGTGAAGGGGGGATTTTTTGGTTTAAAAAAAAAAAAAAAATGTCGATAGAGAGCATTGATTGGACGAGGTACGAAAAATGTGAATCCTAATGTGAGTCCTAATTGCTCTCTTTTATGATTAACACATCTTATTTCCTATTTTGCTTCCTACTTGTGCATACATGAAATTACAATTACGATGCTGACTTGGTGGATAACGCGTTTTTCGTGAAGATGTTTTCCGTGAGCTAAGAACAGCCGACTGAAGCTATAATTAGTGGTGTTGTAACTCGTTTGCAAGCTGTAATTTGTGGTGATGGTGAAAACATAGAATAGGATTTATAAGCCTGTAAACATTTGCATGGAAATACATATACTTTTTTATGGAAATTTGTGATTCGTTCATGTACTATGAAAAATTTAACGATTATTATTTTTTTTACCATAAAAATCTCCCTTCACAAGAATAACATTTTCGCAAACCGCGTTCAATTCTACCAATAGAGAGAGAAAGAGATAGAATTTATGCTAAAGCACTTTATATGAAATAAAATCTAAAATTACGTACATGTTTTTTTTTTTAAAGTGTGGGGAGACAGACAAATGTTATTAAATATAAATAAGAACTAAACACGCACATACTGTTTCATTTTCCGTTAAATTAATTTAATCCAATAAAACTGATTATAAGTTTTCTAAGTAAACAGAATATTATTCATATCGAATTTCAAAATAATAATTAAATAAGCATAACATTCAATCGCGTGTAAAGGAATAATTGAAGTTTAAAATGTAAATGACTAATTACGTTTGCAAATGTGAGTTACACCCTTTTCGTCTGTTATTTTCCTGTAGGAAGCAGTGATTAACAGAAGTGAGTTACGCTAGAATTAATTATTATGATTTCTAAATCTATTATTTCTGCAATAAACATCTGTTTAATTGAATTATATGATATCTTTCAAATAAAATATTGTTGGAAATCAATTAAATTCAAAATATGTTTGTAATGAGAAAATGCATTTGTAGGAACCAAATATATATTAAATGAAATTTTAATTGTAATTTTTATCTATGGAACAAATATTTTGTTCATAAAATTTTCATATATATATAACTTATATTTTTAATGTTTTAAAATGACACAGCAAGGCTTGTATGTTAAAACATTTGTTTGGTAATTTACAGTAATTTGTGTTCGCTGCCCTAACTAATATGGAAATTGAAAAGCAGCATTTTCCACACATTTTGCTTTTTTTATTATCGAAAAGGAAAAAATGCAAAAAACACATTTATACGATGTGTATAATGGATATATGGAGTGACAAAATTGGCTTGCGAATTTTTATTCCGGCAATTACGAGGTTGAAAATGCACCCCGTTTTGGAAGGTTGTTTAAACTGATGAAGACAAACAAAAGCATGGATTGATTCTTCCGTTCATGATCATATGATATCTCCTTGGTTTAACTTCTAATTTCGACGTGTGGGATCCACATGCTCTTACAAAATGCATTTGCACGTCGCATCGTCATCTGTGATTTGTTTCACAAATCTCAAAAAAATTATCCATTGTTGAAGCTAATTATCACTGGAGTTAAAAATTGGGTTATCTACAACAATGTTAAATGCAAGAGGCTATGAGTGAAAAAGGTGAATCGGCACAAAGCACTCAAAAAACCGATATTTATAAAAAACAAGAAAGAAAAATCATGCTGTACGCAGTGATTAGTAACACTTTCCAACTGTACGCAATTGTTGTATCGAATAACTATTAATATTCTTTGCCTACGTTATCGCACAACAGACAGAAGAACTGAAAAACATAGAGATAGAGTAATTGATTTTAAAATTACTCTTAGGCATTTTGGAAAGTGTTAAAAAGGCTTAACGCAAAAGAAAATGCAGCCGTTAGATTATAATTACAGCTTTTAACTCTCTGAATATTTTACTGTAGCCCTGTAAATCTGAAAGTTAATCATATCATATTCTATACAAAAATATATTTTAGAATATTAATAATACACGTCAATGTTTTTACGTTTTTTGTAGTAGAACGTTTTTTAAATATAACTTTTAAAAAATTCTGTCCTAAAACGTAATACGTTGGCTTTTTTTTATTGTTGTTGTTGTTGTTGTCCCTGTAAACAAACTAGTTGTACAGGACCTATTAATGACATTTTAAATAGGGAACATTCCATAGGGAACTTGAGTGTATCATTTTTAAAAAAATCTCAAAATATTCACGGATGATAGGAGCCGCAGGGAAACAGATAGAAAGGTAAACAATCGGACAGACAGTTGCACAAATTGAAATCATATTCCCACTAAAATGATAAGAAATTGTTAAAACGCTCACGAAAACAAAAGTGCAAAACAAAAGTTGCAAACAAAAGCAAATTTTTATTAATACCTCTTAATCTAACTGATTATTTTTGTGTGGCCCTGTAAATCTACTGCTAACCATACTATATTACATAGAAAGCACACTCTTTTGTGCATACGAATAATATATTTCAATTGCATTAAGCTTTGTGGAAATAAAATTATTAAAATTTGGTTTATAAAAATAACTCTCATACAACACAATGCTTTGGAGTAATTTCAAGTGTCCCTGTATACAAACCAGTTAGAAATGTACTCTATTTTACATAGGAAACATCCGATAGACAATTGAATAACATACTAAAATTTCATTAAAGTTTCTATACATTAAAGGTATTGAAATATGATTTATAGAAACTCCTCTCATAGAACACAATGTTTTCGAATACATTTGGGTGTCCCTGTACACAAACCAGAAGAGGTATCCATTCCATTTCCAGTAGGGAACATCCGAAAGTGAACTTCAATAAAAAATGTCGGTTTAACGAAATTCCATAAAACTTTACGGGAATTCGAGCGCAGAAAAACAGACAGAGAAACAGACAGACGGACAGAAGAACGGTGAGACAGATACACAAATTGAAATTATATTCACACTAAAAAAAATGGTAGAAAAGGTCAAAAACGCTTTATGTAAACGAAATATAATTCTAGCAATTTTTTAATAATAGCTCTTAATATAACTGAATATTTTTGTGTCACCCTGTAAATCTAATGGTAACCATGCTATATTCTACGCAAGGCTTTCTTTTGTGCATATAAATAACATATTTCAATTTCATAAAACGTCGTGGAAAGTAAAGTTATTAAAATTTGATTAATAGAAATATCTCACAAAGAACGCAATGCTTTGGAGTACTTTTGAGTGTCCCTGTATATAAAACAGAGTTGTTATATAATCTATTCTATATTGGAAACATCCAATAGTAAACTTGAATAACATATTTCAATTTCATGAAGATAATGTACAGTAAAGGTATGAAAATATGGTTTATAGAAATACCTCTCATAGAACATAATTCTTTAAATATTTTCGGGTGTCCCTGTACACAAACCAGTAGAGGTATAAACTCCATTTTCAATAGGAAGCATCCGATAGTGAACTTCAATAACATAAATCAGTTTCAAAAAATTCCATAAATATTTACGGGAGTTATAGCGCGGGCAGACAGACAAACGGACAGACGGGCAGATACACAAATTAATATCATATTCACACTTAAAATATGTGAGGAAGTGTTAAAAAAGCTTAATGTAAACGAAAGTAGAATTCTAGCAAATTTTTAATAATAGCTCTTAATATAACAGAATATTTTTGTGTCACCCTGTAAATCTAATGCCAATCATGCTATATTCTATGTAAAGCATTCTTTTGTGCATATAAATAACATATTTTAGTTTCCTAAAACTTCGTGGAAAGTAGAGTTATTTAAATTTGATTTATAGAAATATATCTCATAGAACGCAAAGCTTTAGAATACTTTTGAGTGTCCTTGTATATAAAACAGACTTGGTATTTAATGCATTTTATACAGGAAAAATCCAATAGTGAGCTTGAATAACATATTTCAATTTCATTAAGATATGTGTACAGTAAAGGTATGAAAATAGGATTTATAGAAATACATCTCCTAGAACACAATGCTTTGAAATACTTTCGGGTGCCTATGTACACAAACCAGTAAAGGTATAAACTCCATTTTTAACAGGGTACATCCGATAGTGAACTGGAGTAACATATTTCAATTTCATTAAGATATTTGTACAGTAGTAGTATGAAAATACGATTTATAGAAATACCTCTCATAGAACACAATGCTTTGAACTACTTTCGGGTGACCTTGTATACAAACCAGTAAAGGTATAAACTCCATTTTGAAAAGGGCATATTCGATAGTGAACTTAAATAACATATATCAGTTTCAAGAAATGCCACAAATATTTACGGGAATTAGAGCGCAGAGAGACAGACAGACGGACAGACAAACAGACAAACCGAAATCACTAACACTTTTCAACCTTGTCTGGAAGTGTTAAAAATGCTAGAAAGTGTTAAAAACGCTTAATGTAAACGAAAGTACCCTTTTAGCAAATATTTATTAATAGCTCTTTATATAACTTAATATTTCTGTGTCACCCTGTAAATCTAATTCTAATCATGCTATATTCTATGCAAAGCATTTTCTTTTGTGCTTATAAATAACACATTTCAATTTCATAAATCTTCGGTCAAAGTAAAGTTATTAAAATTTAGTTTAAAAAAATATCTACATAAAACGCAATGCTTTGGAATACTTTTGTGTGCCCTGTACACAAATCAGTGGTGGTATTTGCTCCATTTTATACAGGAAACATCCGATAATGAACTTGAATAACATATTTCAATTTCATTAAGATTTGTGTACAGTAAGGGTATGGAAATATGGTTTATAGAAATGTCTCTCATAGAACACAATGCTTTGTATTACTTTTGTGTGTCTCTGTACACAAATTAGTGGTGGTATTTACTCCATTTTATACCGGAAACATCCGATAGTGAACTTGAATAACATATTTCAATTTCATTAAGACTTTTCTACACTAAAGGTATGGAAATATGGTTTATAGAAATGCCTCTCATAGAACACAATGCTTTGAAATATTTTAGGGAGTCCCTGTACACAAACTAGCAGAGGTATAAACTCCATTTTCAACAGGGAACATCCGATAGTGAACTTGTATAACATATTTAAATTTCATTAAGACTTTTGTACACTAAGGCTATGAAAATATGGTTAATAGACATGCCTCTCCTAGAACACAATGCTTTGAAATATTTTCGAGGGTCCCTGTACACAAACCAGCAGAGGTATAAACTCTATTTTCAATAGGGAACATCCGATAGTGAGCTTGTATAACATATTTCAATTTCATTAAGATTTTTGTACAGTAAATGTATGAAAATAGGGTTTATAGAAATGCCTCTCATAGAACAAAATGTTTGAAATATTTTCGGGGGTCCCTGTACACAAACCAGTAGAGGTATAAACTCCATTTCCAATAGGGAACATCCGATGGTGAACTTGAATAACATATATCAGTTTCAAGAAATTATATAAATATTTACGGGAGTTAGAGCGTGGACAGACAGACAGACAGACGGACGGACAGACAGACGGACAGACAGACGGACAGACAGACAGACAGACAGACAAACCCAAGTCATAAACACTTTTCAACATTGTTGGAAAGTGTTAAGAATGCGAAGTTATCTGTTTGGGGAAATTTAAAGAGAATAATATTTTGAACTTCTTTCAGATAATATAATGATCAATATACTGTCATCAACTGGACAATTCACGAAAACTGAAAAGACCAGAATTGATCAAAAGGAAAAGTGTATTGTTCAACCAAAATAAAACGAGATCACATACAAGTTTGGTAAGTCGGCAAAAACTTTTACAGTTTGGATAAAATGTACTGCAGCGCCCACAATATTTTCTAGATGTGGCACCTTCAGATTATAACTTGTTCCCGTCTTTACAAAATATTTTAGATGGTAAAACTTTTACTTCAAAACGTCAAATATGACTTGAATCAATGTTTTGGGAGCAAATATAAGAAATTTTATGAACGTGGAATCATTCTATTGCCGGTATAATGGCGAAAGGAAATGTCAAAATAGAGACTATATAATTCAATAAATTATTTATACACTATAAGAAAATAGCCTTTCATTTTCAGAAAGGAAAAATATCACTTTTCGAACAACCTAATAAATTTAAAGACTTTACTGATCTCAAACAATATCTACAGACTTTTATAAAATACAAATTCAACAATCATATAAAATCATAATTATTATTAATGATTCGATTTAAAATACAAATATTCCTAATTATCTTTCCAGTTATACGTCACATTCATACATGTTATTATTTTGTTAAATTTTTCAAAGATTAGTAGAAACTAATTAGACTAAATAGCATTATTATGATTTCTCTGTGAGCGGATTTCTATGTTTAATTAAACTATGCCAGTTCTTTCAAGAGAGTAGTGTTCGAAAATAATTTTCATAAAGGGGAAATAAATTTTAAAGAATCATTCTTGTTTAATTTTTTTTTTTTTTTTAAGATGCAAAATTTTCGTTGTGAAACATATATATATATATATATATATATATATATATATGTTTCACAACGAAAATTTTGCATATATATATATATATATATATATATATATATAGCTTAGGGAAATGAAGCAAGAAATCATTAGCTACTTATCTTTTAGTGATTTCATTTAACAAGTTTTTTAATTTTATTTAAAATTTTATTTTATTTTAAAATTTACCTTAGAAAATATGAAAATATCATCAGAAATCATTATCTGAATTAATTCCAATGGATTTACACCTGCTTATTACTTAATAGTAGGTATTTACATAATAATTATAATAATAATAACTAGCGGGCTTCGCCCGCTAGCGTGTCAGTATTTTCAAATGAATCACTAATAGTAAATTTTAGAAAAGAAATAGTAACTTTAAGAAAAGAAATTAAAAAAAAAAAAAATCATTTCTGATTGGATAAAAAGTCGGCCCGGGTCCCCACTGCCTTCGGCAGCGCAGTCCTTAAGGGTACACGCGCTGCGCGCGCGTATTCCTTCCCTGACCCTTCGTGCCCCCTAAAAAAAATCATTTCTGATTGGGTAAAAACTCGCACCGGGTGTAAAAACTCGCCCATGCGCGCTGCGCGCGCACGTGTGAAGGTTGTTGTAAAATGTGTACCCTTTCCGTGTTGATTCTCAAATTTAAATTTAAATTCATTCACTACTTAAATATAATTTAAATGATTTACTTTATAATCTTTAAAGTTTAAATTATTAATTAAATGAATTATAGCGTTTAGTGCTATTATCTTTTTGATACTGCCATTGAGTTAAAGATATATTAAAATTAAAAATAAAAAGCTTAATGATAATTACTTTTAGTTAAAAGTTATATTCCTTATTAGTATAATTATGTTTAAGTCATTTGAAATAACTTTAATTTACTTACCTCATATTTAAAAGCATGTTTTGTTAAAATTAACTTAAAGAAAATATTTTTAAATCCTTTTACGGATTGTGCCTTTCGCTACTTAGCAAGGAGATGTTGTATTTTTCAACTTCTGAGTCTTGTGCTTAGCCCATAGATGGCGGTAGACTCGTAGCGTCATGTTGCTATAGTTATGGGAGGCGTTGCCGATTGTACAGCATCAAGTAGCTGTCACTTTGAATCCGCTCACGGCTATAAAAGGAGGTAAGGAATATGAAATCGTGCTCTTAATCTCTTAGTTTTTTTTAAGCTCTTAAGCTTTTATGTTTTTCAGTTTAGCTCAAACTCATGAGCTGGTATTTTAATTTAATTATAAAGTGTTTAGTTTTATAATGACTGTAAATTACGTTTTCGTGACTTGATATTTTCATCGATACGTTTAGTGTATCTAGTTATGTCACAATGTAAAAGTCGTTTTCTATTTCAACTCTACATGGCAGTATTCTTAAAGGTGTTTAACCTTTCGTCAGCAAGGTATTTATTCAATTATTGTTTTCTGCTTATTTAATGTTACTCATCATTTTGTTTCAAGTTTAATAAACTGTTTTAATTAAACTTTTGTTCTTCAATGAATGCCACACATATTTATCATTTTTATAGTTTATTAGAGCTGAGCAACTATCGTTTATTTCACTGCTAACTCTGCTATGTTAACATATGTGAAAATTAATTTTTTCACATTAAGTGGTTATGGGCGATTTGGCTCGTTGTCAGCTCATAGCATTTAAAATTTTGATAATAGTTTTTATGTCATTCTAATTGTTTGAAGATAAGAAATTGAAATGGCAGTGAGTTTAAACCCCACGATTGAAAAATTACGGATGAATAATTATATTACGTGAGTCAAGGACATTAAATTTATTTTAATTGAAAGAAACTGCTGGAATATAATATGTAAAAAAGGAAAACTGCCTGTTGAAGATGCTGATGCTGGAATAACTTCACAACAAGTGGAAAATTTTAAATCACGTAGTCGAGTTGCATTATCAACAATTTATCTGAATACCTCGCCTGAAGTCAGAGGCATTATTGAAAATTGTGATTGCGCTATTGATGCCTGGGAGACTTTGAAGAAGTCCTTTATATCAGACTCAAGAGCTCATCATATGGGACTGTTTACAGAGTTCATTAATTGTAGAATGTCTGAGAATGAAACAGCGAATTCTTTTGTAACTCGGCTATCAAGAATACTGGACCAGCTGCGTGAAATTGGCCATGTTATGGATGATGTGTACTGCTGTTTCCAGCTCTTGCAACACTTACCATCCAAATTTGAATCTGCAGTGCAATATTTGTTGCGTTTGAAGAATGACCAGTTCAAGTTCCAGAGTATTGTGTCCGAGTTAACAGCGGAGGAATCACGTCTACAGCTTCGAGAAGGTGATATCAAGAAAGATGCCAATAACAGTGTTCAGATACAGAACGTTCAGCACAAAGGTAAAAAACATTTAACTTGTTTTAAGTGTGGCCGTATTGGCCACTTAAAAAAAACTGTTTTTTGAATACTAATGTTAAATTTAAACCTAGAAATTTAAAGTATAACTCTAACGGTCGTGACAAATGCAAATCTCCCCCCCCCCTCCTACTACATAGCTCAAGCTAATTTTAGTAATTTAAGTGATGATGACAGCTTTATTTTTGATACCGCTGCTTCAAATCATTTTCTAAGAAATTTAGATCTTTTTGAGCATTATACTTCTGTTGAGGGAGAGGAGCTTTTTGTCGCGATCGATGGTATTAGTTTTCCTATTACTGCTAAAGGAACTGTTAAAAATTTTGGTAAAAATGTATTGTATTTAAAAGATGTGTTATATTCCCCAAAGTTACGGAAAAATTTAATATCGGGTCCTAAATTAGATGTGAACGGTGCCACATACACTGGCGGTAAGGGTCGAGTGTCGGTATTCGGTAAAGATAAAAGACATATTTTTACTGCTAAAATTAAAGACGGTGTTTACTATTTATATCCTAATGTTTCTAAAGTTAAAAAGGGGAGTAAAGTGAATGGGGGGCACCCAGAAAATCCTTCAGCTTCTCTTGCAAAAGTTAATGAAATTGGGTATTGGCATGCTCGTTTTGGGCATGTAAGTCCTGATACTATTGTAAATACTAGCAAGAAGAACGGGGTAAGGGGCCTTCCTAAACTTAAGTTTAAGAACTTTTTTTGTGAGCCTTGTAGGATTAGTAAACAAAACCGTGTGTCTTTTAAATCATCCGATGTTCATGGCGTTAAATCACCGTTAGAGAAAGTATTTATGGACGTCTGGGGCCGAATTAAGGTAACTGGTAAAAATGGGGAAAGGTTCTTTTTGTCCATAATTGATGGATTTTCTAAAAGGGTTGCTGTTTATCCTTTAAAGGATAAGTTTCAGGTTTTTGTTGTATTCGAGAGACACATTGCACGGGCAGAACGTAGTTTGAATAAAAAATTAAAAGCTATTCGTACGGATAATGGTTCCGAATTTGTAAATGACAACTTCAAATCATTTTGTTGTAAAAATGGAGTTGTTCATGAGTTAACTAACACGTTCACACCTGAGCAAAATGGGTTAAGTGAGCGGTTTAATCAAACTTCTTTAAATTGTGTTAGAGCTATTATCACGGATAGTGGTTTACCTTTTTGTTTTTGGCCCGATGCAATGTTGTATTTCGCGTACACTTGGAACCGTTTAATCCACAGGGGACAAACTAAGACTCCTTTTGAGTTATATACTGGGTTTAAACCATCCGTAAGACACCTTAAGCCGTTTGGGTTAATTTCGTATGTAGGGATCCCAAAACAACATAGAAACCATAAGCTTGAACCTAAGGCTAAAAAGGGAGTACTGATGGGTTATTCACTAAAGACTAAGGGGTATAAAATTTGGTTGGAGGATGAGGATAAAATAGTTGAAACTATAAACGTAACGTTCTCTGATCAGCTATTTAGTAAATGCAGTGGAGCGGTGATGGGCACCTCACTGTAGGAATTGGACTTACTTCCGGAAAGTCCAGTTGATTGTCAAGCTTCCGATCCTGTTGACATTGTTTTCGGAAGTGGGCCCGATGATTCTAGTGACGAGTCCGTCGATGAAACTCCTGTAGATAAATCTTTTAAACCTCTTTCTTCGATTACTTGGAATAGGAAACCCGTACCTAGAAAAATGAGTGACAGAGTTGACATCTTCTATTACCCGGATAACACTAAAACTAGGTTGAGATCGATGAACGATGTCAAACAATATTGTGCTTTGTGTGGAGTATATTCTGTAGAAGACATATGTGAATCTCTCGTCAAGTCACTAAATATTCAAGGAATTTTTTTTTTCTTTTCTAATAAAGTTTATATTGTAATTGCTGACGTTTGTGTTTGTCGAATCAACACGGTGGGGGGCTTTGTTGTAAAATTTGTACCCTTTCCGTGTTGATTCTCAAATTTAAATTTAAATTCATTCACTACTTAAATATAATTTAAATGATTTACTTTATAATCTTTAAAGTTTAAATTATTAATTAAATGAATTATAGCGTTTAGTGCTATTATCTTTTTGATACTGCCATTGAGTTAAAGATATATTAAAATTAAAAATAAAAAGCTTAATGATAATTACTTTTAGTTAAAAGTTATATTCCTTATTAGTATAATTATGTTTAAGTCATTTGAAATAACTTTAATTTACTTACCTCATATTTAAAAGCATATTTTGTTAAAATTAACTTAAAGAAAATATTTTTAAATCCTTTTACGGATTGTTCCTTTCGCTACTTAGCAAGGAGATGTTGTATTTTTCAACTTCTGAGTCTTGTGCTTAGCCCATAGATGGCGGTAGACTCGTAGCGTCATGTTGCTATAGTTATGGGAGGCGTTGCCGATTGTACAGCATCAAGTAGCTGTCACTTTGAATCCGCTCGCGGCTATAAAAGGAGGTAAGGAATATGAAATCGTGCTCTTAATCTCTTAGTTTTTTTTTAAGTTCTTAAGCTTTTATGTTTTTCAGTTTAACTCAAAGTCATGAGCTGGTATTTTAATTTAATTATAAAGTGTTTAGTTTTATAATGATTGTAAATTACGTTTTCGTGACTTGATATTTTCAACGATACGTTTAGTGTATCTAGTTATGTCACAATGTAAAAGTCGTTTTCTATTTGAACTCTATATGGCAGTATTCTTAAAGGTGTTTAACCTTTCGTCAGCAAGGTATTTATTCAACTATTGTTTTCTGTTTATTTAATGTTACTCATCATTTTGTTTCAAGTTTAATAAACTGTTTTAATTAAACTTTTGGTCTTCAATGAATGCCACACATATTTATCATTTTTATAGTTTATTAGAGCTGAGCAACTATCGTATATTTCACTGCTAACTCTGCTATGTTAACACATGTGAAAATTAATTTTTTCACATTAAAGGTATACGTGCTCTGCACGCACATATTCCTTCTCAAGTCAAATTTTTATTCTTAAGAAAAGAAAATTTAAAAAATCATTTCTCAGTGGGTAGAAAGTCGGACCGGGTCCCCACTGCCTTCGGCATCCCGTGCGCGCTGCGTGCGCCTATTCGTTCCCTGAACTTTCGTGCCACCTAAAAAAAAATCATTTCTGATCTGGTAAAAACTCATACTGGGTCCCCACTTCCTTCGGAAGCGCAGTCCCATGCGCGCGCACGTGTGAAGGTATACGCGCGCTGCGCACACATATTCCTCCTCAAATCAAATATTAATTCTTAAGAGAAGGAAAAAAAAAATCAATTATCATTGGTTAAAAAGTCGGGACGGGTCCCAACTGCCTTCGGCAGTGCAGTCCCGTGCGCTCTGCGCGCGCACAAGTTAAGGGATACGCACGCGGTGCACGCCTATTTCTTCTCCACCCTTTCAGGCCCTCTTAATGTATGGCCCTCTACGTATGCCAATTTTGAACGGTCTAACTCTAGCTGAGATGCAAAAGATAACGTAATCAGGACACCTCAAAACGTGTAAATCTGGTGAAAGCTTTCGATAATTTAAAAGAACTTTAAAATATCTTTCGAATGATGTATTAAAAATAATTTAATTATGATTAGAAATTGAAATATTGATATTTGAAAATATAGCAGCGCCATCTGGCGGTACAAATTTCTGTATTCCCCTGTTCGATTCCAAATCGAAAAAGCGTTCTAATGATGTATTACTCATGAAATTATTTTAGTTAGTTGCTGAGATACAAAACAAAACCTAATCCGACACCTCAAAACGTGTAAATCGGGTGAAATCTCGCGCACATCGCGCGCGGTGCACACCTATTTCTTCCCCACCCTTTCAGCCCCTCCTTATTAACCTACGTATACCAATTTTGAACGGTCTAACTCAATTAGATGAGATGCAAAATAAAACCTAATCAGGACACCTCAAAACGTGTAAATCAGGTGAAAACTTTCGATAATATAAAAGAACATTAAAATATCTTTCAAATGATGTATTAAAAATAATTTAATCATAATTAGAAATTGAAATTTTAAAATATTAAAGCGCCATCTTACTTATGAAATTATTTTAATTAGTAACTGAGATACAAAACAAAACTGATTCGGTACACCTCAAAACGTGTAAATCTAGTGAAAACGTTCGATAATATAAAAGAACTTTAAAATATCTTTCGAATGATGCATTAAAAATAATTTAATCGTAATTAGAAATTGAAATACGCGTATTAGAATAAAATTTAACTTGCAATTAAAATGTAAACCTTTTGTTTATTGTCGAAAATAGATGAAATTTGAACTGAAAGTTTTTTTTGTGGTGTTAAGATTGTATACCAAGTGTCGTGTGCGAATTCGAAAAATTGAAGAAAATAGAAATTTGCAATTTTTTATCCCACTTAAAATACGTCTGATTATCAACGGCAGGTTTTTTTTTTTTTTCGCTTCCGAGAAGACATCTCTCTTCCTTCTAGTGGTTACCATGGTAACGACAAACGGCAACAAACACATTTTACAATCTCATGGAATGAATGTCGTCTTATTCAAATGAATGCTTTAATGCCTAAAATAAAAAAAAATTATAACTCATTCGGTTTTTGAAATTTTCTCTCAATATTTTGGGAATTCAATTGTTAAAGCGAGATCTATGTACAAAAAAAAACGAAATGATTTATCTCTAAACGTTTTTGAGCTATAAAATGTTTTTTGAAAAAATCGATGTTTCGTAAAATCTAAAAATATGGACCGCTATTCCGTATTTTGTAAAAATGTTTCTATGGTTCAAAAGAAGATTTAATGACCTTTCCCAATATACCAGTTGTTAAGAAATGGAACAGTTACTCGGTCGTACAGGGCATTTGAAAAAAGACGATCGAGAAAAAGAGAAATTTTCGACCCATTTTAATTTTTTTTTTAAATATAAAAAATCCGTATTTAAAAAAAAAAACTGTACCATAAGAATCGGTAATAAATGCTCTTTCTCGTAGTACAGGTGTATTTTCGATATTTCCAACAGATCGGCAGCGATCGCAAACACACAAAATGTTCTCTCTTTGCTTTTTCTTTTAAGGTACGCAGTTCTAGATGAAAATGGCGGCCGCCTCCGAATTTAAATCGTTTTTTCGTTCGACATGGGTCGACATTTTAATTAATATCTCAGCTAATTAGGGTTGCATCGTTTAATAAATTAGATATCGTACATCTGCAATAAATTCTCATTCCAACGGCACCTGTTCTAAGTCCGTGCGACCATAAGCGGCGGTGCCTTAGCTGTTTCAAGCCGTTTCTCACAGACACACACACGCGTACAGATTTTAATAATATAAGAGACTAGCGGGCTTCGCCCGCTAGCGGGTCAGTGCTTTCAAATAAATCAGTATAATTAATGAATCACTAACAGTAATTTTAGTCTTAAGAAAAGAAATTAAAAAAATAAAGCATTTCTGATCGGGTAAAAAGTCGCCCTGGGTCCCCACTGCCTTCGCGCGTACTGCGCCACTGCGCGCGCGTATTCCCTCCCTGACACTTTGTGCCCCTTAAAAAAAATTCTGATCGGATAAACACTCACACCGGGTCCTACTGCCTTCTGCAGCGCAGGCCCGTGCGCGCTGCGTGCGCACAAGATAAAGGATACACGCGCTGTGCGCGCGTATTCCTTACCTGACCCTTCGTGCCCCCTAAAAAAATCATTTCTGATCGGGTAAAAACTCGCACCGGGTCCCCACTGCACTCATGCGCGCTGCGCGCGCATGTGTGAAAGTATACGTGAGCTGCGCTCACATATTCCTTCTGAAGTCAAATTTTTAATCTTAAGAAAAGAAAATTTAAAAAATCATTTCTCAGCGGGTACAAAGTCGGACCGGTTCCCCACTACCTTCGGCATCGCAGTCCCGTGCGCGCTGCGCGCGCACAAGTTAAGGTATACACGCGCTGCGCGCGCCTATTTCTTCCCTGACATTTCGTACCCCTAAAAAAAATCATTTCTGATCTGTTAATCTCATACCGGGTCCCCACTTCCTTCGGAAGTGCAGTCCCATGCGCGCGCACGTGTGAAGGTATACGCGCGCTGCGCGCACATATTTCTCCTCAAATCAATTATTTATTCTTAAGAGAAGAAGATAAAAAAAAAATCAATTGTCATTGGTTAAAAAGTCGGGACATGTCCGCACTGCCTTCGGCAGCGCAGTCGCGTGCGCTCTGCGCGCGCACAAGTTTAGAGATACGCGCACGGTGCACGCCTATTTCTTCTCCACCCTTTCAGGCCCTCTTAATTAACCAACGTATACCAATTTTGAACGATCTAACTCATTTGTCTGAGATACAAAAGAAAACTAATTCAGGACACTTCAAAACGTGTAAATCTGGTGAAAACTATCGATAATGTAAAAGAACTTTTGAAAACTTTCGATAATTTAAAAGAACTTTAAAATATATTTCGAATGATGTATTAAAAATAGTTTAATCCTACTTAGAAATTGAAATATTGAAATTTGAAAATATTACAGTGCCAACTGGAGGTAGAAAATTCTGTATTTCACTGTTCGATTCCAATTTAAAAACGCTTTCTAATGATGTATTACTTATGAAATTATTTTAATTAGTAGCTGAGATGCAAAAGAAAACTGATTCAGGAGACCTCAAAACGTGTAAATCTGATGAAAACTTTCGATAATTTAAAAGAACTTTAAAATATCTTTCTAATGATGGATTAAAAATAATTTAATCATAATAAGAAATTGAAATATTGAAATTTGAAAATATTACAGCGCCATCTGGCGTTAGAAATTTCTGTATTCCACTGTTCGATTCAAATTCAACAAAGCTTTCTAATGATGTATTACTTATGAAATTTTTTTAATTAGTAGCTGAGATACAAAGGAAACTGATTCAGGAAACCTCAAAACGTGTAAATCAGGTGAAAACTTTCGATAATATAAAAGAACGTTAAAATATCTGTCGAATGATGTATTAAAAATAATTTAATGATAATTAGAAATTGAAATATTGAAATTTGAAAATATTACAGCGCCGTAAAAGAAAACTTATTCAGGAAACCTCAAAACGTGCAATTCTGATGAAAACTTTCGATAATTTAAAATAACTTTAAAATATCTTTCGAATGATGTATTAAAAATAATTTAATCATAATTAGAAATTGAAATATTGAAATCTGAAAATATTACAGCGCCATTTGGCGGTAAAAATTTCTGTATTCCACTGTTCGATTCCAATTCAAAAAAGCTTTCTAATTATGTGTTACTTATGAAATTATTTTAATTAGTAGCTGAGATACAAAAGAAAACTGATTCAGGAGACCTCAAAACGTGTAAATCTGGTGAAAACTTTCGATAATATAAAAGAACTTTAAAATATCTTTCGAATGATTTATTAAAAATAATTTAATCATAATTAGAAATTGAAATACGCGTATTAGAATAAAATTTAATTTGCAATTAAAATGGAAACCTTTTGTTTATTGACGAAAATCGATGAAATTTGAACTGCAAGTTTATTTTGTCGTGTTAAGATTGTATACCAAGTGTCGTGTGCGAATTCGAAAAATTGAAGAAAATAGAAATGTGCAATTTTTTATCCCACTTAAAATTCATCTGATTATCAACTGAATCAGTCGCAGGTGTTTTTTTTTCGCTCTTCCGTGGTTGCCGTGGTAACGACAAAGAGCACATTATAAAATCTCATGGAATGAAGGTCGAGTATTCAATTCAATGGCTTTATGGCTAAAATTAAAAAAATTATAACTCATTCAGTTTTTAAAATTTCCTCTCAATCTTTTGGGAATTGAATTATGGAAGCGAGATCTATATACACAAATATTGGAATGATTTATCTCTAAACGCTTTTGAGTTATAAATTGTTTTGTGAAAAAATCGATGTTCGTAAAATCTAAAAATAGTAATCGCTAATCCGTATTTTGTAAAAATGTTTATATCGTTCGAAAGAGGATTAAACGACCTTTCCGAATATACCAGTTGTTAAGAAATGGAGCGGTTACTCGGTCGTATAGGGCATTTCAAAAAGACGATCGAGAAAAAGAGAAATTTTCGACCCTTTTTAATTTTTTTTAAATATAAAATATCCGTATTTTTAAAAACAAATTGTACCGTAAGAATCGGTAATAAATGCTCTTTCTCGTGGTACAGGTGTATTTTCGATGTTTCCAATAGATCGGCAGCGATCGCTTTACAAAAACCCACAAAATGTTCTCTTTTTGCTTTTTCTTTTGAGGTACGCAGTTCTAGATGAAAATGGCGGTCGCCTCCGAATTTGAATCGTTTTTTCGTTCGACATGGGTCGACGTTTTAATTAACATCTCCGCTAATTAGGGTTGCATCGTTTAGCAAATTAGATATCGTACATCTGCGATAAATTCTCTGTCCGACGGCACCTGTTCGAAGTCCGTGCGACCATTAGCGGCGGAGCCTTAGATGTTTCAAGCCGTTTCTCACAGACACACAGACACACACACGCGTACAGATTTTAATAATATAGGAGATTGGAGATAATAAGCCTTGATTTTATTCTAAAGTTTACGGAAGATTTTTTGTGAATTAAAAAACTATGATGTATAATAGTAGATCTTCCACATTTGTCTTTACAACTCATATGAGAGGAAAGTAATAGAAATATATATATATATGTATATATATATTTCATTATCCTGGAGATGGTTGCTTTTCTCTTAGCTTGATTCATAGCACATCGTATTTGTTGAATCCTTTTATATTCATCGATTGTATTATCTTTTGATAACTAGTATTTTTATTTTACATTTATTGTTGATACAATACGATAAAGGACAATAAAAACATGTTTTACTGTAATTAATTTCCTATAGAATAAGTTTCAAGTATTTGACTGCAATGATACATTTTTTCACACCGAAATATGTACTTTTTGAATTATGCAATGTAAAATTCTGTTATGGGGTCTATTTTGAAATGCACTAATAAAATTGCTATGTATTTATATATATATATATATATATATATATATATATATATATATATTGTAATGTATCGCATGTTGAAATTTTATTTTATATTTAAAAGAAGAAAAAAATCTGGAGCGACTCTGCTCGACTTTCCGAGCATTAAGTAGTTAACGGCTGTATAAATAGGTTAAAGTATCGGACATTGTTAAATAAACAAACGAGAAAATTATAGTAGGGTGTGTGAGTATATTTCTCTATAAATTATATTGTTTAGTTTAACGCTATTTATTGTCCTTCAGATAATTTGAACCCATAGTCTATAATGATGAAGATATTTTCGTTGTGTCCCTACTAAAATCTATGAGTACTAGACTGACCAAAATCTATAACGTTCGTGTGACGGTGACATTTTATATATAAATTTTCAGCTCAATCGGATGGGGCGTTTAGATGCAATCACACTTTAAACAATTTGAGCTCTTTAGCCACAATGATAAAGAATTATTCTTTGTGTCCCTGCAAAAATACAGTAAGTGAAATATTCTCCAAAATTCATACAGTTTGTGTGAAGATGATGTTTAACTTGTATATAACCTTTTAGTTGAGTCGGATTAGGTGTTTAGACGCTACCGCAATTTAAACAGTTTGAGCGCATAGGGCATAATAATAAAGAAATTTTCTGATTCATACTTCCCTTGTAAGACCTATAGGCTCAAATTATTTAAAGTCCGACATCGACTAAACGTCTTATTCAAAAGAAATGAAAATTTATATACATGTTATAAGTTACCGTCACACGAACTTTATGAAATTTAGAGAATCTAGCACTTATGTTTCTTTTTACAGGGACAAAATTCAAATTTCTTTATAATTGGGGCATATGGGCTCAAAATTTAAAGTGCGATAGCGTCTAAATGCCTTATCCGATGAAGCTGAAAATTTATAGATATATTATAAGTCACTGTTGCACTAACTATACGCATTTTGGTGAATCTAGTATTTGTAGGTTTTTACAGGGAAACAATGAATTATTCTTTAAAATTATGATTTACGTGTTCTGTAAAATAGGGTTAAACTAAACATCGTGTACTATATAAAGAAAAATAACCAAACACCCTATAATAATTTTCTCTTTTGTTTATTTAACGGCCCTCTTCACTTACCGTCGCCAGAAGGAAATTTTCTTTACAAATAACTTATTAACTAATACATATTTTTAAATTCTGTGTTCACATTCAGAAAATTCTCGACTGTTAAATTGACGGACCTTTTTTAAAATGTATTTTTTTTTTAGGACTGAGGGCCTATTAGTGTCAATCTGGGGTTTTTGCGTTGTCGTTTTCGATAGTTGGACATTTGTCGAAATCTAAAATTTATCGAAAATATAATTGAGAAATTTGAAAGCGATGTTATAATTTGAAAAAAGAAAAGAAAAAAAAACTATAGTCCTCCGTCCTAAACTAAATTCTGCTTTTGCCAGAATTTCATTTTTTTTTTTTTTTTTTTTTTTTTTAATTTATTTCGAAATTTCAAAATGAAAAATATTCATATATTGAATATTCGTATTTTACAGCTTCAAAATAAAATATAAAAAAAAATATAAATATACTTTTTTCAAAAAGGTCCGTCAATTTAACAGCTCGGAATTTTCAGAATGTAAAAACAGAATTTAAAAAAATGTATTAGTTAATAAGTTATTTGTAAAGAAAAATTTCCCATAGAATAACATTAGCTTCGGCTTCCGGCGGCGGCGGTGAGTGAAGCGGGCCCTTAACAACTCCTCTTACTTTACTTTATCTACAAAACCGTTAATTACTCAATGTTCGGAAAGTCGAGTGGAGTCACTCCAGATTTTTTTATATTATATTCATATATAATTTTAAGTAGCTGATTAAAAATTATTTATTCGCTTAGTGTACGTCCTAAATATTTTTGTTGAGTATATTAAATTATGGCAAAATTTACAGAGTGAAAACAATTTTAGCGTAAAATCTTAAAACAGGAGAAAACTTAATTTCAAGTATCCTCATTAGGGATATTTTGTAAAATTTTACAAATGAATTTAATAAAGTTGCTTATAATTTCTGATGATACAAGTTTTGAAGTTATTATATATGTTTAAGCCTGTAATTAAAATTTCATGGTATGAATATTCATTAATTGGAATGCATTTAATAATGCAAAATATGAAGAAAGATAATTCCCAGAAAGTTGAAACCTAATTAAAATGTGAATAAACCTGTTTATAGTTTATGGTTAATCAATAAATAATTATTAAATTCTTTAAATTTTTTAACTGATGTTTTCTTATTATAGTGTAGGTTAAGAAATTATAAGACCTCTTTGATTTTGAAAACTATGAAGTAAATAAGGGTTTGAAATATAATTTAAACACATGATACGTTAGATAACATTATATTTGTTCGAATTAAATATTTTGAATTATGCAATAAATTATTAAGTTAACAAAAATATAAGTAAAAATAAATTGTTAACAAATTACAAGATCACTTGTTTGAAAGAAAAAAAAAATATTATGTATATATAAATACGATACCCTGTACTCAATTTCCCCTTATGACCTCAAACATTTTTTTTTTTCTTTTTCAAGAAAGTGATTAAATTCTTAAGTTTAAATTCAGAAATATTTTACCAGTTTTACAATGGTTACTTCTAGTTAATTGGTAGGTAAAAAAAATTTATTATTTGATTTATTTATTAAATAGTTATTTAATAAATAAATGAATTTAACAAATAAAAAATAAATAAATTTAAAAAACAAATATATGTTATTAAATAATTATTTATGTTTTAAATAACTAAAGTAAAATGAAAAAAAAATTGTGTTAAAGAAATGGAACAGCTTCAGTATAGAGACCCTCGGCGAAATTTTAAATTTGGCACCGAAGTAGCTCGGACGGTTCTCGCCAAGATCTGGACTTACTCAATTGCAAAAGCCATTTTAAGTCGTCGCCAAAATGATGATGATAATAATAATAATAATAATAATAATAATTAGAAGCCGTTAACGGATTCCTATTCTAAAGCTATACCGAAGAAATTTTAAGAAATGAATACAGTAACCTATTCTAGGGCATGAAACACAGGTACAGCATGCTTTAATATGGAAGAATTGATTAAAATAAGTCCTTTCGAACTAAATAAAAGCCCTGTCGTACTAAAAATATTACTGTTTTGTGCAGAATTTTGTATCTATCACTCAAAAACCAAAAATAGGCTTTTTTGTGTGTGTGTGGGGGGGGGGGGGGATTTATTTCCTTTAATATGTAACTACGATTATATAAGAAAAACCTCCTCCTTAAAAAAAAAAAAAAAAAAGTAGAGAGAGAGAGAGAGAAGTGTGAAACAAAAGCATGTATGAACAATGTTATGGAATAAATATGTATTTCTCATTGTCTACATTTGCAAGGAAATTTGTTGTACCATGCCATGTTAAGAAGAAAATTAAAATAAATATGTGGACGATAACGTTATTTTTACAGCGATTGATCTTCATAACTGAATATAAGTCCAGCTCACACTAAATATCAAGTTTGGTAAAAAAATTTCTCATTGGTTCGTAAGATATAGAGCGTCTCTAAAATTTTGATCATGCATACATTTTCTAATGATGGTTTAATCGCATTCAGGATGAAACGTCAGTGGAGTCCTCTAGGAAAAGATGCAAAAAGAGTTTGGTTTCTATATGCTTGTCTATGTGCACCGCGAAAATGGTAGCAAAAAGTCAGCCAATTGACTTGCAAATTTGTACACATGTTCATTGTTCATGAGCCACACGGAATCAGCTGTATAGTTTTGGGTGTATATTCTGTTTGTGGTTCATATGCAGGTACACGCCAATTTTTTTTATATCATTACGGCTCAAAATTTCTCTGTATCCCGATAGCGGCCGCAAAATTAACCCAACTGGCATGCAAATTGGTACATATATTTACGTGCCATGCAGAAATAGCTGTAGTTTTTTGCGTGTATGTTCTTTATGGTTCATGTACAAGGACACACCAAAGTATTTCTTACAATACGGCCTATCGACAGAATTTCGTTTACACTCTTTTAAACATATATAATTACACTGCAAACAACAAGATGAAATTAACGTTCATTATTGAGATGCTTAAAAGGATGTTTTCCATATAAAAATGTGTGCATAAACTTAATAATCAATGAACCGCTCCTTACAAAAATGTTCCGACAATACTATGTAATCATCCAAATTACGTCAAATTTTGAACATGAATTTATATATTAATTATGCCAAATTTTAAATTCATGAGCAACTCTGAATAAGTTGTATGGTTTTTATTGATTTATGTAATATTTATGGCCTTTTTACAGGGTCACACAAAAAAAATTCGTGCATTAGATAGATGTCAGATATGCTTATGAACAGATTTTTATTTAAATGCATTTTAAAGAGTTTATCCTGAATTCAACATAATGCAATGAACATACATGATTAAGGTGCTTAAAAGAATATTTTATCTTAAAAAAAGCTATGCATAGTGTATTTTATTTACAGGACCACACAAAAAAAAAAAATACCGGTAGCATTATGTAATCATCCAATTGATACAAATATTATTCAAATATTAAGGAGTTACCATAAATCAATTGTATGCTTTTATTGGTGTACATAATAAATGCGGTTCGTGTACAGGAAGGTATTTCGTATCATTGGAAAATATTTCTTATAAGTTCATTTTAACATGGTTACACTCTATTAAACATAAAGAAATAAACATATTCTATTAGAATGTTTAAAACCATGGTTCCTGTGTAAAATGATAGGCATAGTATTGGTAATTAGTTTATAGGGCTGCAAAAAATAATTCTGATATATAATGCAATCATTTGGTTTCATATTTGGAACAAGTATTTGTGAGTTATAAGGAATTAACACAAGGCTATGAGTTACAATGGAATACAGATACAGATAGATATACAGATATAGTAAGCTAGATACAATGAAAGGTTGTGGGATCGACAGCCCCCATTTGAAATGTACCTGGTTCGATATTTGTATATATATTTTAATAACTATTTAAATAATATCTCTATATACTAAAAAAAGTAATTGTCGCTGGCATAATTTTTTTTTTTTTGTCTGCGACAGCAACTTCTCGCGGAGGGCTGGGTTCTCAGCGTCATGAAATATATCAGTGTATTCCGACTGCTTCAAGGAAGGCATTTCAGCTGCTTAGAAATTTTTATCATTTTAATTAACGAAGTTATTAACTAAAAACGTCGGGTTTATAAAGGTATTCTATTTGCCACCGGAGAAAAAGTTTCTCTTATGACGTTTTTTTTCTGTGTCTCTGACGTAACTTTCCTCAGGAGAATTAAAATGTCATCAATGGTGTAAATAAGAAAAATTGAAAAATTGGCATCTTTAAGATGCTCAAGAAAAGAAAAAAAATTATTTAGAATAGCGAAACATTTTATAACAACCGATATTTTAAAAATATTAAGTAAAAAGTTAATAAAGATGAAATGAAAATTAGTTTATATTTTCATTTTAGTTTATATTATTAGTTTATACTATTAGTTTAGTTTATATTATTAGATTTTGTTTTAACGTTAGGCGAAAAAGAAGTTATGAATGTTATGATTACGTTAAACAACGATTGGAATAGAATTAGAGGTTAACCCCAGAAATTTTTAAAATGAAATTTACGAGACAACAACATATATTACTTTATATAAAGATTTAGTTTTTTAACTCAAAACATATTTAAAAGGATGGATCTTTACTATGACCAATTTAGCGATTTTTACTAAGAAGCTCGTACGTTTTTCGCCAAGGAATTCATTTGCGTAAATGAATTCCTTGGCAAAAAACATTTATGCAACCACAATAGCCATTTTAACTCTAGCCATGCCTTAAATATAGAGAAAAATTATAAAATAGTGCAATAACAGTAATAATTATAATAATAAAATTCGCAACCTATTTTTGTTTTTTAAGCATTGATGTAAAACTTTGCAGAAAACAGAATTTAATTTTATACAACAGGACTTTTTTTCCCCTCTTTTTCCATATAAAGGGCTGTAGTAACTGCATTGCTAAAATATTTTAGCTACACCTAATACAGGACCTCACTGGCAGATTTTGAATTTTTCATTTATTTTGACGATGATTTATGCATGTCAAGATTTTCGCGAGAAATGTCTAAGCTACTTCGGTGCCAAATTTCACCAAGAGGTTATACTGTACCATTGCTTTAGCACAATTTTTTTTTACATATTTTTTAACTTAATTCAAGAGGGAAAAAAAGGAGAACATTTTTTATTTGGTCTAAGTGCGCAAAATATCTCCAGGTAAAATATTATCCGTTTTTCGTTCTGTTTATTATTAGAAAGAAAATGGCTAAAGTAGTTTTTTTCCTGTCCCATTGATGTATCTATAAATTAAATTAAATTAAATTATCCAATATCATTATATTTCGTTCTCCACGCGCATTTTTTTGTTTTCTAAATTCAATATTACATAACATATGTGTAAAAAAATCAATGTGTAATCAGTATATATCCAGAAGATGTAGCCAACAAATATTCAGAAGCCATCATGAACACAAATTCAGGAGATATCGCCAACAACTATTAAGATGTCATGATCAATATATACCAGTAGATATCGCCAACAATAATAATTATTCAGAAGATATCGCCAACAAGTATTCAGGAGCCATCATCAATATTTATTCAGAAAATATTGTCAAGAAATATTCAAAATCTATCCAATTTATGAATGGTGATGGCCTATCTCGAATACTTCAAACAGGCAATTTGTTTTTACAATATAATCAAGAAAGAATTTTTCACTTACTAGGTTTCGAAAAATGTGATTTTTTTTTCGATTTAACTTAGTATTTAATATAGTTTAAGAAAGGGTAAAATCAGATATTGACGGGCATTTTGGCAAATTCATGGTGACAATGCAAAATCGCTATTTAATAGAAATTGTCCTGTCGTACTACTACTACTACTACTAAAGAAATCTTTAAAATAACTCCAATAAACACATAAGATATTTATTTTTAATGGATCTGACTAAATCATATTCTAGAAAAAATGCACTTTAAAAGTTGCATCTTTACTGTTGTAAGCACCATTTAAAACCTTGCAGTACATTGGAAATAAATGCAGAGTGTTACATGTTGCCCTAAATAAACTAAAAAAAAAAAAAATTAATATTAAAAGATATAGGCATTAGAAAAAATAAGTTCATAATTTCTTTAATCAAGCAATAATACCTGAAAAATTTATCGTCAAATCGTCAAACAATGACAAAAATTTAACAAGTGGATCATATACTAAAGCTGTAACACTAAATGATTTAGATGTTAAGAATTTCTCTCTGTTCTAAATAGTTAGTGCTATCGTTGTTTATTTTGTGTGTCTAGCTCAAAATAATGGCAAATTGTTATTAAATTGTCGAACGTTGAAACAGATTTTTCACATATTATAAACGATATAATATCAAAAGTTGTGTATTTCAATGTGATACCAAATATGGTAGATTTCTATAATATTGTTCAACTTTTCTCGTGTTCTGTATTATTAATATTCCAATTCAATGAAAGGCAAAGTTGCGAATAGTCGGGTAGAATCCAGCAGGTGTTAATAAGCGAAGCAAGTTGAGGATCGGTGAACGGAGCGAGCAGGGGGCAGAGCCCCTTAGTGGAATAAATAAAAATATATCTCCTGAGTAATGAATGATGAAAATAGGCTAAGGCACCTGATCTGCAGATCCACTAGTTAATAACATCGTATAAAATCTAATGGCTTATTAAATATAATTTCTTCTCAAGTTATAATTTTTACTGTATTGCATTTAAATTTTTTCTGTAGAAAAATAGCAATATCTCTGTAAAGAAAATTCCAGACAAAGGTTCAAATTTCAATATGTACTTTCTTGTACTACAAAATGGACTATGAGGTAAATAAATCTATTTATAAATGTTACAAATTGAAACAAAAAAAAAAAAAAAAAAAAAAAAGAAAAAGAAAAACAATAATAAATTTGAAATGTAAATGTACAATAAAAATTCTCTCTGCAATATCTTAAATAATACATCAAAATAGCACATCTTCCTTGAAATCTTAAATTATATTTATATTTTAACTGCTGTCTATATTTTTCATTTTTTGCATATTTTTACAAAAGGAAAAAAAAAAGTTTCTTAAGCAAATAATAAATTATACAATAACGAATACTATTATCTAGACGAATATTGTTTCATTTTAAACTATTCCTTGTCATTTTGTAGTATTTACATAGCTTAGAAAATCAAACACACCTACACACACATATATATAGTTAAACAGATAAATAGATAGATACATAACTTTTACTTTGAAATATTTTAGTTTCTATCTATTTTTTTTTTTTTTAATTACTTTCTTATAAATGTTAATTTTTAAATAAAATCATTTAATATATATATATATATATGATTTTTTTTTTAAGATCTTAGATGTCATTAAGCATGTGTTTCAAAAAACTCCAGTGTAAAACTACCAAACAAATTACACCTTACGACAACACAATTTGCTTATAATTGAGGAAATTTAACTAAACCACCTTTTATAATTACAGCTCTTATATATATATATATATATATATACTAGCAGACCCGGCCACGCGTTGCTGTGGCTATGTTATACGTTGAATTATAATGTAGTAAAATATTCAATATATTAAAATTATTATTTACGAATAAAGACCATCCTTGATAACATCCTTGATCTTAGCAGACTTAGCCCGCTTCGCTGGTCCCTATTTTTAAATGATTCACTATAATTAAAGAATTCTCAAAATTGCATTAATTTTTAACATGTGAAAAAAAAAGAGAAAAAAAAAATCTGATCGGGAAAAATGTTCGACACTCATAATGAATCCATATATTATCGAAAGGAAAATGATATAAAATACAAAAAAAATCTTCTCTCATTGGTGGAATAATCTGTTCGGACCCCCACTGCCTGCGGCAGTGTATACCTGCGCAAACCATGCACACCGTTTCTTCATCCACCGTTCCCGCCCTTCTTAATAACTCTATACTTTCGAAAATATCCGCAATCGATTTATCGGGCCTTAAAACTTAATAATACTAATTTTCAAAGTTCTAACTCTTATTTCTATTATTTTGCCCCTTTGCCCTCCCCCCTCCCACTATTCTAAATAATTTTACAAATTCGAAAATATCTACAGTTTATTTGTAGGTGTCAAAAACCTGTATGCACCAATTTGAACGATCTAACTATATTTTTATTTTTTGCCCCTCTGCCCCCCTTCCCGCCCCTCCTAATAAATTTACAAATTCGAAAATATCCGCAATCGATTTGTTGGTATCAAAAATTCTATGCACCAATTTTGAATGATCTAACTCCATTTTTATATTTTGCTCCTCTGCCCCCCCCCCTTTCCCGCTCCTCTTAATAATTTTACAAATTCGAAAATATCTGCAATCGATTTGTACGTATCAAAAACTTCTATGTACCAATTTTTAGCGATGTAACTCTATTTTTATTTTTTTGCCCCTCCGCCCCCTTACCCGCCCCTCCTAATAACTTTACACTTTCGAAAATATCCTCATTCGATTTGCAGGCCTCTAAAACCTCTCTATACCAATTTTGAACAGTCTATCTGCATTTCTATTTTTTTTTTTTTTTTTTTTTTTTTGGTTGTTGTTGTTTGTTTGTTTGTTTGTGAAATCACGTTTTGGCCCCTCCCCCCCCCCTTTTGGGAGGCGAATTTTGCAATAAAAACTATCCTATCTCTCAAGTTGGACCAAATTGCACACAGTGTCCAAATTTCATTAAAATCGGCTCATTAGTTTAGGAGTTCATCGCGGACAAACATAATAAATTTTATATATAAAGATATATATATATATATATTATATTAAATTATAAAGTTTTGATCAATGAAGCACAAATAAGTAAAAAACAGGATTAATTTCACTGTATTATCTTCATTATAATATGAATTCAATTTACACTTCAGTCTAAGTAACACGTGGCCGGCTATGCTAACACCAAAAATTTAAAAAGTGGAAATAATTGAATTATACGAAATTTATTAATAGGTTAAAAAGTTGAAGATTCTTTGTGTAGATGGCAGCACCAAATATATTTCAGCTTTCATTTCAACCCAGTCGAAAGGTATCGACATCTGTTAGAATCATTTGGAGTTAACAGATAATTGTGACTGTCAAATAATAACAGACAAATAATTAGCAATAAATTAAAATTGCGACTATAATTTGAGATTTAAACTATCCTATCTCTCAAGTTGGATCGAACTGCACATGGTGTGCGAATTTTATTATAATCGGTTAAGTGGTTTAGGAGTCCATTGAGGACAAACATTGTGACACGAGATTTATATATATTAAGATATATATATCCATTTTAGTAAGATAATGCTTTGTTTCTTTAGTTTTGACGTTGATATTTTTAGTTCCCCATCATACTATAGGTATGGGGAACTTAGGTAATCGTGAAAATTTTCGACCTCGGTTTTTTGACTTTTCTACACGTTTTAAGTTGTGAGGAATCCGAAAATGACAAAATTTCTATGGTGTCTGTCTGTAGGGTGTCTGTTAGTGTGTTAGTGGGTTAGTGTGTTAGTCTGATAGTGGGTCAGTCCGTTAGTTTGTTAGTTTGTGTACACGATATCTCAAGAAAAAATTGTCGCAGAGAGGTCAGATCAGTTTTAAAATATTACTTTCGACACTGGCAAGAACCCTATTCATTTGGAACATTCGAATTTAATATTATTTAGAATACTGGCAGGAATATCATAGGCTATGATTTTTCCAATTAAAAAAAATTCGTAAGTTATTTGGAATTTACGATTTACTTAACATGTCAGAATAAGGCAAAATTGATCATAAACTTCCATTTTGAGGATCCTAAATACATTAGATAACTTCAAAATTAAGTTTATGATATTTGTTTGAACATGATTGAATACAAATATTCTACTAGGAAACTTTCGTAAATTATTCGTAATTTACGATTTTATCAACATAGCGAAATTGTAAATTTTTCATATAAATATGAATTTTGAGGATTATTGCATTGGAAATAGTAGCATGAAAACTAAACAACAGAATTGACCCTGATAAAATAAATTAATAAATTAGAATAAGATAATTATATCCAAGTGAACGGTGGATAGCTTATAAGGCGGGGATTTCATTCTGTCACTGTATCAAGCTTTGGTCAAATTCATTTCTTTTAACATGATTATAATATGTCTCGCACTAGAAATTTCTGAGAACATAAATATGATGGGGATCTGAGCAGAGTCCACCTATGCCAACTAGTTCTATAAATAAACATCTGGCAAGGAACCAATGTAAAAAGATAATGTCAAAAATAAAAAATAATAATTTAAACAATTGCTTTAGTTTCAAATCAACCAATTAACAGCTTTTTCCTAAGGCAGAAAAAAAAGCTAAACAAAGATGAAAACGATTGTGATAAATTATCCTGGGAATATAAATTTTACTTTTGAAAGATAAACTCTTTTCCAATTTATTTAGCGAAAAGGAATGTCCTGAATTTGCTTATGATATTTTTTATTCTATTTAGCTCGGAGAAAAATATTAGATTTTTTATTTATTTTTTAATCCTCTTTCGATTTGAATAAGTCTTATTGCATTTTGTTTAAATTTGAAACAGCAATTGCGAATAAAATTCATACGTTTAACAGTAAAGTATTTTAATATAATGGGTTATTTGGTTAATGATTTTATCAATTAAGGCCGATTGACTACTCGTTGGTCATAGGCCTACAGCTCGGATTCCCTACGTAATGGGGTCTTTCTAAGAGTCCTAGCCTGTATTTACGCAAGTTTCGGAGAAAACAAGGGAAACTCCAAACAGCCAGGTCGATGATCGTGACCTGGTATCGAATTCTGCACTTTCTCTCTACCACCTTTGAACAGAGAATCACAGAAATTATTATTACATGGTTAGATGTCTATAACAGATTTCAAATTTATATTTTTAAGGTTGTACCTGCAAATTTAACACTTTTGCATCTGTTACTATTTGTAAATCGTATATTTATTGTGTTAAAGACAAAATCATAAAACGTGCCTTTAAAATGCGTCATATAACACAAACTTTTTTTTTAAATAATAATAACGACGGTAAATATCAACGATATATTTTATGAACATGAATAAATAACGAAGAATATTTTCTTTATTAGAATATAAAAACAAAAGGAAAGTAAAAATTAAAAATTACCATGGTCTTATGAGTATTTTTATTTTAATGCAAAAATAAAGTAATATTTTTATGTACATTCACGATAGTTATAATTAAACTTAGGTTGTAAAAATCAGCATGCGTGTAAAAGGGATGAATGGATATACACCAAATTTGATATGTAGATGACATACGAAGCGTGCGCAAGTAATTAAAAAAGCTGTAAATAAATACAAAAATATGTACTAGCGAACGTTTTGCATAAAATATCATAAAGAGCTCGAATTTTGATCCAGATCAGGACCGAATAAATCTCAAGATCCAGAACCCTCAGAGGTACAATTTTGATGTTAACTTAAATTGCTCTGCGACCACGACAGATTTAACTTGAACCAACCGCCTTTATCGCACACGACGACGGTCTTCGACCGGCTGGAGGATCAAATGCGTAATCTTTCAATTACGAATACGCTGTTCTTACAGACCTATTTACAGTGGAGCCACTTTTATTATTGCACTATATATATATATATATATATATATATATATACATTTATATATATAAGAGTGTATTACAATATTTACATCTGTATTAAAAATAACGCAAAAAAAGAGAAACTCAAATTTAATTATAAGAAAGTTTGAATGAGCATCTCTATAATTTTGTTATAAAGTATGCAAAAAACTTGTTATTTTTTGTGTTTTTTTTAAAGCAATATATTTATATATTTATTTAAATGAAACACTACTAAATTGTAAGTTTTATTATCGTTAAAAAAAAAAAAAAAAATTCGTAATAATACCGTAAAAGTTTCCTGTTGCACAGAACATTTTTTAGTATAGTTTTATGAGAAATATTATTTACGAAAGAAAATCTTATACTTTTATGTGAATGTAATCACTTACAGTTTATTTATGAATTTTTAATTTTAAAATATACTTAAATTTAAAGTAATTTATTGATGAATATTTTATTCTTTACTTATCAGAAAAACATTATCGATAATGAGTCATTAATTATATCCTAAATTGTTGCAAAAATTAATTCCAGAACTAGTGCAAACAAAGTTTAACTGAAACAAAAGATAAACATCATCTTTTAAAAGTTAGACCGTATAATCCAGTTTAAGCAAACTGCGAACAATGTTTTCGTTGTTGATTTTCTCCAAGAGAAGTAATCCAGATTTTTATGCCTTCTGATAACAAACTTTCGAGTTTAGGAATTAACTGTTGAGAATTAAGTTCGATCGTTTAGAAAATAACTGATTTTAATCTCCTAAAATTTTCTTTCTCACAACGAAATTAATTACGTTGCGCTAAAAGCTATGTTTTAGAGAAAGTTTGTAAAAGAAAACTACCATAATTAAAAGTTTTGTTTGATTTAAAGTAGTTTGCGGGTTATTTAGGTTATCTACAAAACTCCATGCATCCTTAAATAAATTTATTAGTTGTATGGTTGATTTTTAATTGTTATTATTATTATTTATTGTTTTGCTATATTTATGAAATGATTTCTGAATGTATATGAGATTATCACTTTGTTTTTATATTAAAATAAGATAACTAAGTTTGACCATAGTTTTATTTAATTTAAATTAAACATTCTTATAATTAAATTAATTATTTTTTTTTCACATACATTTAATACAGCTGGAAATACTTTGAATGCATTCTTTAATAATAGAAATGGATAAAAATCAATTCCTGTTTTAAAATACATCCTTCAAGTAAAATGGTCGATTGGATAGCCACCAAACGTGACGATGACTTATGGCAGTGGTAGGCAACTCAGTTCCTACCACCCACTAGTGGGCATTCTAGTTTTATGGCAGGCGGTAGGTCCGGTACTGAAATACTCTCTCTCTCTCTCTCTCTCTCTCTCTCTCTCTCTCTCTCTCTCTCTCTCTCTCTCTCTCTCTCTCTCTCTCTCTCTCTCTTTTAATTCTCTTTTTAAAAACATTGGAATGAATTTTTTTTTTTTTTTTAATTATAAGCTTTAACTTGCTGTGACTTTGTTTTACAAATTTTATAAAGTGAAATTACTTGCCTGCTTTATAAATGACCATCTTTGTTGAACTGATGGGCGGTTAGAAAATTTTAAAACTAACAGAGTTATAAGAGTGGGTGGTAGGTGTAAAAAGGTTGACTATCCCTGACTTATGTCATGTGCTCAAAGAATGAAAAATAATAGTTCCAAAAGTATTCAGCAGGTGTTCCTTCATGAAAAACTGAGAAATTTAACAAATGATCAAAACGGGACGAAAATAAAAAAAATAAATAAATGGTTTATTCATTCCGCATGAAGCATTTCTAACGTTATTAATTCTATATTGTGTAAGCTAAGCATCCGATATTAAATATTTTTATCTTATTTCTTTCTTATTTCAAGTTACCAGTGGTAATTTCAGGAATCATACATGTATCAAATTTGGCGACAATCCGTTTGCTCATTTTAGATGAAGAATGTATTTATAGCGCAAGTTTTATTATAACTATCTTATAGACGATTCTATCACAATTTTAAAGTAATTTAAGTTAATAATAGAAAATTAGTACGCTTAAAATAACAATAATAAATTTAGAACCTTAAAAATGTAATAATAAACTATGTTCATTTAAAAAATAAGAATAAATAACTGAGGAATTTCTTCAGTAAGGATAAGAATAGAACCTTCCACTTATCAAATTTGACGGCAATCCTTTCGATCGTTTTAGTTGCAGAATGTATTTTATAGCACAAGCTTCATTATAACCAAAAGACTGTCACTAATTAAAAGTGATTTATGTTAATAATAAAAAATTTAGTACGTTAAAAATAACAATAATAAATTTAGCACATTAGAAATAATATTCATAAATTATGTTCATTTAAATAACAATAATATATATCAAAGTAATTATAATAAATTAAAAAAAATAAAAAAATAAAAACGGTAAGTTTATTACATTTAAAATACTATGTAATGGAAAATTTATTACATTAAAAAAAAAAAAAAAAAAAAAAAAAAAAACATTTTCAAGGTCTAATATTTTGAAAATCAGCAGTATGAACAGTTTCAGTTGCAGATTATACTGCTGGTTTTGAAATTATTAGAATTCTTATATTAGAGTGCAATAACTATGATTCGTGTATTTTCTTGGAAGGATGGTTAAAGGCGCTATCAGACGAAGTTCGAAATGAGCTTCATTAGCACATACTACCTCATAAACAGATTTTTCGTAAGGGAAACGATTGAAATATCCCCGCTTGATACAATTTGTCTCACGTATACGAACTTTCGACAGTTTGTATCTTCTACAGTAGTTTTCATGTTCTACAAAAGTTTCACGATCCCAGAATATCATCTATCTTTATTCGTTTCAAATATCATAGAGTTGAGTTATCGCGTCTGAGTTTTGGGTCTGTTGTTTAAATTTGTGAATTCGTATATGCTGAAAAACAACTCTACATGCACCCCGAGAAAGTCGTTTGCTAGCTTTTGAGAGGTAATATCGTATACTTTACACAATATGTTCTTCTGTTTGATAGTAGCTTAACAACGATTCAACACGTTGCAATGAATGACGCATGCACTGCACCATCCGGATACTTAAACCAAATTAAAACTCCTTGTTTATGCAATTGTAAGTATTTTCTTTGTATGTTAATGTTATGTTGCTGAAGATGTTGATGATTTGATGTTGATGATGAGGGGCTAAGAGAATAGTTCGTAACGTATATGTTTCTTGTATTTTAATTTATTTTTAGGTACGACTGTTATGCTGGTCCACAATTTTTGGCGTTTTTTATATATTTATTTATTTTTATTTCACTGTTAAATACTAGACTCCATTTTAAATAACCGGTTTTCGCCTGGCTCGCGTTTGGAATCCGTTGCAACCATTTCCGAAAACGGCATTTCGCTGTGGTCGCCAAAATTGGCTTGTGGATCAATGTCTCAGTTGTTCCTATTTTTAACTTGTATGTGTCTTAAAAAAAATCTTATGGAATGGTTTCAAATATTTTAAATTAAATAAACCTGGCGTAATTATAATAATAATAATATATATATATATATATAATCTATCTTTTGTCTGCTGAGTGTTACAACGGTACTAAACAATTCAAATTATATATATATATATATATATATATATATATATATATAGACAGTATAGGATCTGTTATCCAGAAAGCTTGGGACCTGGGATATTCTGGATAAGAGGTTTTTCCGTAATTCGGAACACTTTATATGTACACATATATGTATAAAAATGGTACAAAATAATTTCATAAACAGCAGTGAAAATGATAAACATGAATAATATATATAAACACTTTACCTATATATATATGTTCATTTAATAAATTATTTCCACAAAACAAAAAACAAAAAATCTTAATTAGAATTTTACACTACAAATAATAACAAAAATAATTAAACATATATAAAAAGTAATTTTGGACCTGAGACTAAAATAATTTCATTTGGATTTTGCAAACATCTCTCTCTCTCTCTCTCTCTCTTTTTTTTTTTTTTTCCTTATAGTGTGTCTCTGTTACTAATTGTTCATAAATGTTTCAATTATTTTCAGCACATAATACTAAAATTTTATGAAATGAATTCTAAAAATAATGGGAATTAATAAAAACTATTTAAAATTTTTATAACAATTGAGACTTCATGCAAGCGACCTGAGTTCAAGAATAAAATTAATCTGTTATTCGGCAATTTAAGAAGTAAGTGTTTATCTGTTATAATATACCATAAAAATTCATTTTCTGACCGAAATTTTCAAAATTTTTAGTAATTATTTGGACAATTTTTTGCTCACCATATTTCACTAGAATAACACTATAGCATTAAAGAAAGTACGTTGTAAAACTACTTCCGACCACTGCTCTTGTATTACTTTAATTCTTGAATTTTACGAAAATTAAAAATTTTGGTAATTGGCATTTTGCATTCTGGTTTTCGGAACATTCTGGATACCGGGTTTCCGGATCACGGATCCTATACTGTATATATAAAATCGTTCTTCCTGACTGACTGACGGACTGACTGAGTGAGTAAGGGGGTGATTCATCATCGCCCAGACCAAACCCCTAGACCTAGAAGCATGAAATTTTCTGACAATGTTCTTTCTATGACGTAGGCATCCACTAAGAAGAGATTTTACAAAATTCGCCCTCTGAGGGGGGAAGTGGGGGGACAAAACGTGATTTCACAAAACCCTTCATATCTCAAACAAAAAAAAAAAAAAAAAAAAAAAAAAAAAAACAGATATCCGTAAAATTTTTGCTTTAAAATATAGCTAATACAAACGTCTAAAAACCAATTTCTGGAATTCTCGAAATTCTATCCTCAAGGGACAGGGCGGGGGGACAAAACGTGATTTCACATGCGTAAAACGTGATTTCGCATAATCCTATATATCTCAAACAAAAAAATAGATATACGTGAAAATTTTGCTCTAAAGTATACCTAATACAAATATCTAAAAACCAATTTCTGGAATTTTAGAAATTCAGTCCCCAGGTGGGGCAGTAAAGGGGGGGGGGGGTACGGGGCAAAAACAAATAGAAATACAGTTAGGGCATTCGAAATTGATACAGATAGGTTTTAGAGGCCTGCAAGTCGAATGGGGATATTTTCGAAAGTGTAAAGTTATTAGGACGGGCGAAAAGGGGGAGGGGAGAGGGGGTCAAAAAATAAAAGTAGAGTTAGATTGTTCAAAATTGGTATATAAAGGTTTTCGATACTTACAAATCGATTGCGGATATTTTCGAATTTGTAAAATTATTAGGAGAGGCGGTAAGGGGGGGGGGGCTATGGGCAAAAACAAATAGAAATACAGTTAGGCCATTCGAAATTGGTACAGATAGGTTTTAGAGGCCTGCAAGTCGAATCGGGATATTTTCGAATGTGTAAAGTTATTAGGAGTGCCTGGAAGGGGGGAGAGGTGAGGGGGAAAATAGAGTTAGATCGTTCAAAATTGGTATATAGAGGTTTTCAATACTTACAAATCGATTGGGGATATTGTCGAATTTGTAAAATTATTGGGAGGGGCGGGAAAGGATGGGGCTATGGGCAAAAACAAATAGAAATACAGTTAGGCCGTTCAAAATTGGTACAGATAGGTTTTAGAGGCCTGCAAGTCGAATGGGAATATTTTCGAAAGTGTAAAGTTATTAGGAGGGCCGGAAAGGGGAGGGGCGGGCGGAGCGGCAAAAAAAAATAAAATAGAGTAAGGTCATTCAAAATTGGTACATAGAGGTTTTCGATACCTACAAATCGATTGCTGATATTTTCGAATTTTTAAAATTATTGGGAGGGGCGGGAAGGGGGGGGGGAGCGGAGGGAAAAAAATAAAAATAGAGATAGATCGTTCAAAACTGGTGCATAGAGGTTTTTGACACTTACAAATCGATTGCGGATATTTTCGAATTTGTAAAATTATTTGGATAGACGTGTGGGGGGGGGGGGGAGGCGAAGGGGGAAAATAATGGAAATAAGAGTTAGAGCATTTTGGGAATTTTTTTCGAAGGCAGTGACAACCTGGTGCGACATTTTTCCTAATCAGATTTTTTGTCTCTTTTTTTTCACGTGATAAAAATTAATGCAATTTTGAGAATTCAGTAAATATAGTGATTCATTTAAAAATAGGGACCAGCGAAGCGGGCGTTGCCTGCTAGTATATATATATATATATATTTACCCATAAAAAAGTAACTTTATTTAAAGAAAACTTTTACTGATTTTGTTGAGCGAAGGGGGGGATTTTTACAGTTAAGCGATAAATAATACTAATTTTCAAATAAAACCTTTTAGGGCCCGCTTCACTCACCGTGTCCAAAAGCCGAAGCTAATGTTATTCTATGGGAAATTTTCTTTACATATAACTCATTCAGTATTACATATTTTTTAATTCTGTTTTCACATTCAGAAAATTCTCAACTGTTAAATTGACGCACCTTTCTTAAAAATGTATTTCGTTAATTTTTACTTTTTTTTTTTTTTTTCTGAAGCTGTAAAATACGAATTATCAATATGTGAAATTTTTCATTTTGATATTTCAAAATAAAATAGTAAAAAAAAAAAAAAAAAAAAAAAAAAAATTAAAAAAAAAGTTTTTAAAAAAGGTGCGTCAATTTAACAATAAAAATTTTTCTAAATGTGAAAAGAGAATTTAAAAATATGTATTAGTTAATGAGTTATAAGTGAAGAAAATTTTCCTTTGGCTCGGGCTTCCGGCGACGGTAAGTGAAGAGGGCCTTTAAGTAGTCTGAGAATAACTAAATTTTTATGATATATTCATATGTACTTCTAACAAGTTTAATATAAACTATCTGTTGTGCTCGTTCTTCACACGGGAATTTAATTATTATTCACAGTATATTATTAAAAATATATATATTTATCTTAGTTGAAGTTTACGAAAATACTAGCAGGCTTTGTCCGCTTCGCTGGTCATTATATTTAAATGGATTAACAAAGTAAAAAAAAAAAAAAAAAAAAAAGAAAAAAAAAAAAGAATCTCTATATTTTATACCGCTTTACAAATACAAACTAAAAATAAAATAAATTGAATTTGAAATTGCTTAAAACCTTCGCTACAGGTCCTCGCTGCCTTCGGCAGAGACTTGCTCACGCAACTTCTTGGGTTCGTGTTTGTGTGGCCGCGATCGTTGGCATAGCTGTTCGGAGTTTTCTGTTTTTTTTTTTTTTTTTTTTTTTTTTTTTTCGAAACTTGCGTATATATGAGCTAGGCCCCGTCAGAAAAATCCCGCGGAGGGCACTCCTCCTCAAGCCTAGGACCCTAGTGCAGTCAATCGGCTTCAACCTTCACAACTTAACCCAACCCGTGTTTGTTTTGCCAGCAACGACGTGTTACCCGTGAACTTCAATTTGGGTGCTTATCGGATGACTGTTTTGAAACGAAGGGTATAGAAAAAATAACTAAATAAACTTTTGTAGTAAATCGCAATTTTATATAAAAAACACTTTACATACTACACATAATGTTTGTTATCACGTTATTTCCTGTAATTTATTTGATGTATCCTTTCGACCATAAAATGATGTAACGCTATCCGTGTTACGTCATAAAATCCTTGACATGTGATTACTGCAGGAAAAAATGCAAAATTATGATGTTTATACTTGTAATCTATGGTGTAATGTTTGTATTCTACAGGGAAATATTTGTATCCTATAAGGAAATGTGCTTTCAAAACAAGCTAATAATAGAGCCTGTAATGATATCGTTATGAAAGATGTCGACATTTTTGCGTATAGAAAGTAATTTTTCAAGACATAAACAAATTCTATTCGACGAATACACTTTATTTAATGAATATTCAGTCCGTAGAAAGAGCCCGTAATGATATTTTTATGAAATTTGTCGATATTTTTGCGTGTAGAAAGTAATTTTTCAAGACATAAGCAGGTTCTAGTGGGCAAATGCACTTTATTTAATGAATATTCAGTCCGTAATAATATTGTTATGAAAGTTGTAGACATTTTTGCGTGTAAAAAGTATTTCTTAAATACACATGCAGGTTCTAGTCGACCAATGCAATTTATTTAATAAATGTTCAACCCGTAGACATCGTCTGTAATGAACTCCTCTTTCCGACATTTTTGCGTGTAGAAAGTTATTCTTAAGAACATAAGCAAGTTCTGGTCGATGAAGGTATTGGATTTAATGAATATTCATCTCGTAGATAGAGCCCGTAATGGTATTGTTATAAACGTTGTTGATATTTTTGCGTGTATAAAGTAATTGTTAAAGACAAATGTAGGTTCTAGTTGAAGAATGCATTTTACTTAATGGATATTCAGCCTGTACGTCGAGCCCGTAATGATAATTTTAAGATAGCTGTTGGAATTTTTGCGATAGAAAGTAATTCTTAAAGACATAAGCAAGTTCTAGTCGATGAACGGACTTTATTTTATGAATATTCAGCCCGTAGATAAAGCCCGCAATGATATTGTTATGAAAGTTATCTATATTTTTGCATGTAGAAAGTAATTATTAAAAATATAAGTAGGGTCTCGTCCATGAAAGCCTTTTATTTAATTAATATTCAGGAAACAGTTGAATAAAACACTTTTTTGTGCTATTAAAATCAATAATCAATGAATATTCTCAAAATAATCCAATGAAACAGTCATTCTTACTACAGAAATAAAATAAACACTGTTTATTACACTACAGAGCAGATGTATTGCAAATTTAGGAACAATCGAAAATTTCAAAGAAATTTGAAATCATCGAGAGTATTGTCACAGTGGTTTATAGAATTTTTGAGGTAATGATTCGTTACCTCGAGGTAATGATTCATCAGTTTCTGCATTCGAGGTAATGATTAATTAATTTCTTAGCTATAAACTAATGAATCCTTAAAAAAGTTCTAGAACTCGAATCTTATTGAAGTTAGAGTTTTCAGACTTTGGAAATCCTTAACTACCACTTTTGGCCCCATTTGAATGCCTAATTTGACGCTGAGTCAACTCACACCCTCGTGGAAATAAAAAAAACTACTATCTGTTTTCCTTTTTACAGGAATATCGTATAGAGAGTATCACATAAAGATAGCAAATTCTAGTCTACAATCAGAAAAAATCGCTCTTTTTTTTTTCTTTTATAGTCAGTCCTGTGAATCATTTATAGAATTTTCAAAGAATTTGATTCTACGCTATAAATCAGTGAATGTTTTCGGGAAATTCCAGAACTCTGTTCTTGTTAAAATTATAGCTTCAAAACGTTGGCAACCCTTAACTACAAATTTTCGCTAAATTCATTAGCTAAATTGCCAAATTTAATGCCAAACTGCCAAAATCGATGCCAAGGCCAAAATCTGCGTTAACTAAAAACTTGGCGGCTTGGCTGGATTTGTGATCAAATTTGCCAGCAAATATTGTTTCAGGGCAGCCAGAATGAGTAATTTTTTTCTATATTTTAACAGAATTAATTATTTTGGTTTCACGTTACTAATTTCACCAAAGAAAACAAAATCAGGCCATCTATACATGAACGGCTTTTATTGAACTTAAGCTGTTCATTTGGCAATGAGAGATTCTGTTATAAGACGTAGAGCACTATTCCAGAAAATACTACTATATTTGTCTCCGCGATATATATAATCCAATTATCGTGACTTTTGTGTCTAGAGTAGCGTTTTGTTTTCTTCCCTTGCTTGTTTTCAGGAATTTTTGTTGGCTGGAACTTGCCTGTTTATTTTCGAATCAGTTACCTCACAAAAATATGAATTTTTTCATAACAATATATATCTATATTCCAATGGAGTATAAGGAAGTCATGTGGTGCCCACATCAGATGTTTTCTATGTGTATTATGCCGTATTTTTAAACATTTGATGCTTCTTTGAAAGTCATTTTTTTTACAAATTTTAATTTGACATATTAAAAAAATATATTTTATGAATAATTAAACGGATGGGTATTCATGTAGTTATTGAGCAGGTTATAGATGCTTTAATTGGTCTATAGTAAAACTTTAGTATATTAATGGTAATTCGTAATGAGTACCTAACCAGATTAAATAACCGAGTTAGCAAGTAAAATTTATGTGAGTTTTAAACACAAATATGGTCAGGAATCATGGGCAGTGAGTTGGTTCAATCCTCTGATTTGGAATTGTGTTTTGACTGCTAATAGTAATGTAAGTAAAAAGAGAAAAGAGTTATGTGTATTATTTAGACTATGATAATAGGTGGTTATAACAAATGAAACTAAAATTTTTGTTGCTTGCAATTCCAGAGGAGGATTGAGCTAACAGTTTCCTTTTTAGGTCCAGAGGTATGAAGAAATAAAGTCATTTTTACATTTTTTTTCTTTTTCTTTTTATTTAATTTAAGTACTGCCCGATTCCTTTTGATAATAGAAATACTTGAATTAGAAGTGAAAATAAGCAGGTCTAGATCAAATATAGGAGAGATGCAAATTTATTAATAATATTTTAAATACTTAAATAGATTAAAGAAATTAATTAATTCATACCTGTTCAGTGTCCTTCAAGATAGGTAACAATTGGACATTGCTATCACTGGTGTTTTTTTTTACCTGGGTTAAAATTGAAATTACACAACGCGGTTTTATTTTAGTTATGATTAAAGAAAATTATTCATTGAATTTGTTTTGAATATTCAATCTGAGGAGTAAAGAGTTCGTAATTTTCTTTATTTCACTATACGTACAAAAGTATAATAAATGCTGATGCTTTCTTTAGTAAAAGGTAGGGATATGAACTTGCTTGGATATAGATCTGTATGAATTAAGATTGTTTGATAATTTTGTAGAAAAACCCTTTACCGTAACCTTCTGGCATTACATCAGATAACATAGATATATTAAATTACTTGTAAAAATAATAAGTTAGAATTAAATTTATACTCGAGTTTTTTTTTTGTGTTTCTTTATTTGATTTTGCTATCTCTTATAAAAAAAAAAAAGGGGTTGTAATCTATTGAATTTTAGAGTTAATAATTTGATAAATTTTTATTTGAAATTAGAATTATTTGTATGGATAACAAAAAAAAAAGAAAAACAAATATATCCAGGCAGAGTTCAATTTACTAGTGTAAACAAAATTTGATGGTATATCTATTTCATAAAGAGTAAATAGTTTTTGTTTAAGGAAAGCATCAACTTTAAGAAAAGTAAAGAGAAAAGGCCATTAAAACTATTAAAGTAATTTAGTAGGATTAGGAAAATTTATATATGTAAAAGATAAAAAGATTAAATTCAAAAAATAATGTTGTGAAAAGTAAAAAGTACAATGCAAAAGGTAAAAATATCATAACATAATAACAGGAAAAATTAACAATATAATAACTGGCGCCGTGAGACCAGGATCTCACATGATCGTTATTGCGGAATAGAAAAGGTTCTTTTTAATTGTGATGCTTAATATTATTAATTTGCAGTATTTTTATCTGTATAATTTTTTTATTTTTGTGTTTTGTGCTTTTATTGATTTTTTTATAGAAGTATATTTATATCCATTAACAGTGTGTGATTTGAACTGTATGATGTAAAAAAAAAAAAAAATGCAAGTTCAGTGAGAAATTTTCTTGGAGATACTTTGTCACTCTGAGTGTGGGTCACAATTTTAAAGTTTAAAAAAAAAAAAAAAAAAAAAAAAAAAAAGAGAGAGAATTATTACTGCAGGTGGAGGATCATTCAATAAAAGATAGAATTATTTATTTTCTTGGGGGAAGTTCTATTTTATGTAATTTGTGAGCTAGTATGGATATGCAGCTTAAAATCTGTGTTGCTCGTAGAACTGAGATAGTTCTACTGCAGTTTAGTTCCTCGTGTTGAGTTGATTTTTTTAGAGATTTTAGCTGTATGGAGTGCCTAAGTGCATGAGTTTGAATTTTCTGTACCAGCTCTGGTAGGTCAGCAAGATGTAATTAAAATTTCCCCAAAGTATGTTTTGGGTTAAGGCTACCTGCTTACGTAAATAAAAAGGGGCTTCTTTCCAGCATCTGAATATTTTCGGTGTAAAAAAAAAAAAAAAAAAAAAAAACAATAATAATAATTTTAGTAATATGAAAATAGATAAAGGTAAAATAGTTTGATAAAAAAAAATGCTACCACCTGGATATATTTTGGTGACCATCTCTCAGTGTGGCAGGGTGTAAAATTTGAAAAAAAAAAAAAAAAAAAAAAAAAAAAAAAAACATAGTGAATGTGCTACGGTGGAGTATAAAAATTTTTTTTTAACTGCCAGTGAAACAGAAAATAATTTTGCTTCTATAAATAGATTTTTTTTTTTTTTTCTCAATGTAGGTATAAGTTGACATAATGTGAAGTTAAAAAAAAAAATTTTTTTTTTGATATTATGAAAGGGAAAATTTTCAATTTTGGACATGTTAATGTGAGAACGGGAGTCGGCCAGAAAACTCGGTGCTAGCAGATTTAAATAAGATAAATCTGTCGTGGGTCTCCCACAGAAATTTGTAAAGGGCTGTGAGTTTGCATATTGGGGCAACAATTTTTGTTGCTAGTACTTTCCAAAGTTCTCACTGACTGAAGGGGTATGCTCTGGAAATTGGGTAATGTTGATAGCAATATAGTGCTAGTGGTAAAGAATTAGTATGAGGCAAATTTTTTTTCTTCGAAGAAAAGTTTATGATGGGAAAAGGTTCAAATTAGTGAAAATTTGAAGGTAGAATCGAGTGTTTCGATTGTTGTTTCTGGAAAGGTAAACCAGAAAATTGTAGTCTCTTCGAAGAAAAGTTTATGTTGGGAAAAGATTCAAATTAGTGAAAATTTGAAGGTAGAATCGAGTGTTTCGATTGTTGTTTCTGGAAAGGTAAACCAGAAAATTGTAGTCTCTTCGAAGAAAAGTTTATGTTGGGAAAAGATTCAAATTAGTGAAAATTTGAAGGTAGAATCGAGTGTTTCGATTGTTGTTTCTGGAAAGGTAGACCAGAAAATTGTAGTCACTCAAATCTTTTTCTTCGAGCTGCCCAGGTTGTATGTTCCATTTAACCTTATTCAAATATCTTGCAACTAAATAGTAATAGTTGGAATTTTTCCTAGAAAAAAATTATGAAGGTTTGGAAATTATTCTTTTTATGTACTAGGTTATTAAAATTGAGTTTCAGTGAGGTAAAGAATTTTACATGTAGGTACTTAGTTAATTGTGAAGTAGTGAGGTCTCTCAGTGCATATTGATTTATTATATGAGTGGTCAGGGAGGTAAATTGGGATAGTTTCGAGTAAACTGAGGACTAAATGTTAAATATAATAAAAAATGAAAAAAAAAAAAAAAAAAAAAAAAAAGTGTAAAAATATCAAAATTTTTAATATTTAGCTTCTAAAGTTTAGTTTAGTATTTCCTGACTTGGATATGTTGGGGTTATGAACATTGCACTTTGTGTAAATTTCAAAAGAAAAATCTTTGTTTACCTCATAGGTTATGCACTGAGTGAGCAGAATTTAAGACTCAATTTGTAGCTGTAGTGTGGTAGAGATAAAATAAATAACTGTAGTAAGACCCCCTGGCACATTCCACTCCTAACTTTAATTTTTTTTTTTTGTGATTATGCTATATTATCTTCTATGTAACAATGTCTATGTAATCAATTATTATTTTATTTCTATGTAAAATGTAGTGTGTAAAGGATTCTTCCGGACGTGTGGCCCTGTCCGATAGATTACAAAACCTTTTTGCCTAGGGAAATTTCAATCCCAAAAATGTCAAGTCCCTTTTGAAGTATAGCAAGTAAATTAGCTTTGTCGTAAATATTTACATCAACGCGTCGGTAAGGTTGGTTGGTTGGAGAACTCCCCATCAGGAGAGAGAAAATAGCGGTTCTTCAGATTGAGTGGTTGACTGCAGTTAGTTTCAGTTGAAAAAGAAACTCCCGTTAGCTTCAGTCGGAAAAAAAAAACCTCTTACGGTTCTTCGCGAATGTATTTATTGATAAGGTGGAGCGACGGAAGAGGTAGAAAAATATCGTCTGCTGTTAAGCGCAAAGAGAGAACAGATCAGCTGTTGATTGTAAACAGTCCGGCTCGCAGCATCGAGTTTGTTTACTTTAGCTACGATTTTGGTAGCAAACTCCCGTTTGCTGTTTTCATTCCTTATACACACCGATTACATTATTACCTTATATGTATTACACAAAGACTAATTTTAATATTATTTGAGCAAGGTATTAATTAAAAGAACTTAGTTTATTTAGTACAATTTTAATTTTGGGAACTTAGTTTTTTTTTGGAGAAGGACAGAAATCTCAGATATAAGGCCTGATTTGGGGTTTCTGGTAAGGTGTGTGTTTGGTGGTTCTGGGAAATTTATGGATCGTTGTTTGATTTATACGTTCGCCTGGGACACTTTAACATTCTCTTTTTCTTCAAAAAAAAAAAAAATAAAATAAATTTTATTTTTTTTTTTTGGCATAAAAGGGAGGGTGAAATATGTTATGGTGAATTTTGAATTTCAACAGAAACAATATTTTTTAAATCTTAATATTTTAAATTTTACCAGAACTGTTTCATTTTTTTTTTCAAAACTTGTATACTTTTACAAAACTATATATTTTTTAAACCCTTAGTACATGAGAGTGAATTTTTTTAATTTATCAAATATACTAAACTATATCTTTTTATAATTTCTAAATGTCAGGAAACTAAATTTTTTTTTCTGCAAAAACTATGTTTCTATAATTTTTAAACGTTACACGAATGGTTTAATTTTATAAAAAAAAAAAAAACTTTTATATATATTCTTCGTTTTTTTTTATTCAAAAATTGGGTGTAGTTGCACTTAAGAATTTTCTTAGCTTATTTACGAAAACAAGATAGGCGGTGGGAATGGAATGACTTTTATATTTTTTTTTGTTTTTGTTTTTACTTCGAGGGAAAGGGAGAGTAGTTTGCCCACAGATGGTGTTGACAACAGTGTCGCAGAAATTTCCATTTTCTGGGAAAAAAACAAGCGCTAGGGAGCTGTAGGGAATTTGTTCGTGTGTGGTTTGTACCTCGTTCGCAGAAATTCTTGTTTTTGGAAACTCAAAAATGCTATCTTGCTAGTAAAAATGGTGGAAGTGGTACGTAATTTGAGAATTTAAGGGGATCTTGGGATTACATAAATTCGCGAATAGTGTCAGGAGAGTTCAGAGTTTAATTCTGGAATTTTGTGAGTTGACAAAAAAAATCCCAGATGTTTTTGTTTCACAACAGGGCATCGGGCGGGAAATTTTTATTTTTTTTACTTCATTACATAGGGGTGAGAAATGTCCCTCCTTGAGGCGAGGTGTCCTATCACCGCGTGGGGGAATCACGACTAGGTGTGGTTGTTTTGAGGGAATGGATTTTCATTGGGTAGTGAATAATTTAGAAATCCCGGCTGGCAACACTAGCTGGAATGCTCTTCGCTTTTTTGGAAAAAAAAATTAATTATTCGACGTTAAGCCTCTATCGAGGAAAGAGATGTAGAAGGGATTCTCTTTAAAAAGCAGAGGGGGCTTTCAAGCTCCCTCAGATTGGTTTTTATTACTAACTTCAATCGAGATGCTAGTAAGGATAGCGAGCTCCGGCACTCCTGAGATTTGATTCTTTCATCTTACGAACTTCCTTCGATTTTTGGGAATGATCATGGAAAATTACACGGTGATGGGGCGTCCTCAGGAAGCGCTCCCGTAACGAGTCAGAAGGCCGGCAAGCGGTGGAAGAAAACCTTCATCGGAGCGGTCTTAACAGCGATGCAAGCGAGTCTCGGCTTACCCCTACGAATATTAACGGCCCTCGATTCATTTTCTCCTGTGGAGGCAAGCCACAAAAGCGGGTCAAGGAATGTGAACTATATAAAATCAGAATTTTATACAGTATTATCGAGCCGACTACCCTACTTGAGACGTCCTCAAATGCGAGGGGGGAAGTAGGGCGGCACAAAATAAATAAGCATCCATTGAGTTCCAGCGAAGCAGCGTCCTGACCCTGCTTAGGAATAAAAATTTATAAATAAATGTTAAGCTGATTTAGGCCATGGAAGAAATACATCGTAAAGAGCAGAAAGCCCTGATCGGAGACTTCCAGTTTTCCCCCAGAGTTTAAAACCTAGAGTACCCAAACCAGATAAGCCCCTGCCTATGACAAGCGGCGTGAAAGGCCACCTCTCCGGACAGCGTCCCCACTCCTGGAAGAATCTTCGATGAATTGTAAGTCTTGATATCTTTCTTAGTATTTTATATTTTTATTGTGTCTAAACTTTTATCCCAACAATTAAGTTCAGCACCCTGAACATGTGAATTTATTTAAAAAAAAAAAAAAAAAACTGTTTAAGAAGGAAATAAAAAAAAAAAAATATATAGAGAATGTTAGAAAAATGTGTAATAAAAATCCATACTTATTTATCAATAAATTGCTGGTATTATTTGTCATTAAATAAGAGTGTATTTCTTGGAAAAGCGTAATAAATTTTATTGATATGATTATTTTTCAGTATTATTTTATTTATGAATATAATGAGATCCTATAATTATTTAAAGTAAATTTTAAGGTAGAACAATTATATTATAAATATTTGTTTTTATTCATAACAGCGATAGCAGTGTCCCCTGATTATTTAGGAGTATGTTTTATGAATAATTAAACGGATGGGTATTCATGTAGTTATTGAGCAGGTTATAGATGCTTTAATTGGTCTATAGTAAAACTTTAGTATATTAATGGTAATTCGTAATGAGTACCTAACAAGATTAAATAACCGAGTTAGCAAGTAAAATTTATGTGAGTTTTAAACACAAATATGGTCAGGAATCATGGGCAGTGAGTTGGTTCAATCCTCTGATTTGGAATTGTGTTTTGACTGCTAATAGTAATGTAAGTAAAAAGAGAAAAGAGTTATGTGTATTATTTAGACTATGATAATAGGTGGTTATAACAAATGAAACTAAAATTTTTGTTGCTTGCAATTCCAGAGGAGGATTGAGCTAACAGTTTCCTTTTTAGGTCCAGAGGTATGAAGAAATAAAGTCATTTTTACATTTTTTTTCTTTTTCTTTTTATTTAATTTAAGTACTGCCCGATTCCTTTTGATAATAGAAATACTTGAATTAGAAGTGAAAATAAGCAGGTCTAGATCAAATATAGGAGAGATGCAAATTTATTAATAATATTTTAAATACTTAAATAGATTAAAGAAATTAATTAATTCATACCTGTTCAGTGTCCTTCAAGATAGGTAACAATTGGACATTGCTATCACTGGTGTTTTTTTTTACCTGGGTTAAAATTGAAATTACACAACGCGGTTTTATTTTAGTTATGATTAAAGAAAATTATTCATTGAATTTGTTTTGAATATTCAATCTGAGGAGTAAAGAGTTCGTAATTTTCTTTATTTCACTATACGTACAAAAGTATAATAAATGCTGATGCTTTCTTTAGTAAAAGGTAGGGATATGAACTTGCTTGGATATAGATCTGTATGAATTAAGATTGTTTGATAATTTTGTAGAAAAACCCTTTACCGTAACCTTCTGGCATTACATCAGATAACATAGATATATTAAATTACTTGTAAAAATAATAAGTTAGAATTAAATTTATACTCGAGTTTTTTTTTTGTGTTTCTTTATTTGATTTTGCTATCTCTTATAAAAAAAAAAAAAGGGGTTGTAATCTATTGAATTTTAGAGTTAATAATTTGATAAATTTTTATTTGAAATTAGAATTATTTGTATGGATAACAAAAAAAAAAGAAAAACAAATATATCCAGGCAGAGTTCAATTTACTAGTGTAAACAAAATTTGATGGTATATCTATTTCATAAAGAGTAAATAGTTTTTGTTTAAGGAAAGCATCAACTTTAAGAAAAGTAAAGAGAAAAGGCCATTAAAACTATTAAAGTAATTTAGTAGGATTAGGAAAATTTATATATGTAAAAGATAAAAAGATTAAATTCAAAAAATAATGTTGTGAAAAGTAAAAAGTACAATGCAAAAGGTAAAAATATCATAACATAATAACGGGAAAATTTAACAATATAATATATATATATTTAGTTAATACAGTAAGTTCGCAGTGTTTAATGAAAATCCGTTTTAAATAAGTTATTATTATACTTTTTGAAGCAACCATACTTCTTTCATAAACAGTGAAAACTGAAAATAATTAATCAAAGTTTAACTAATGTATTTTAAACACGTAATTTTATGTTTAATTCTGTATTAATGCAAGTAGAAATTGATGCTTAATCGTTTAACTAAATTTCGTGTTATATTTAAATTTTTAAATGCTATTTGCTAAACAGATTCAAAATTCTTACAAAACAATGGAATAAAAGTATTCACGAGTTTAAAAGCATTGCGATGTTTATAAGACAAAATTTGTAAAAATAGTAAAATAATCTATTGTTGAATAAACAAACATTTAGCAATTAAACTCGTGAAGTGTATACGTGCTATTCAGCGATAACTAGAAACGCATTCATGTATTCATAAACAGAAATATATGTATTTCAGAAAATATTTGACGCGTTGTTTCATGGTATTCATAATAAGTACAAACTTTCTACGATTTGGATGATTAATTTCTGCTTCACTTACTTCATGTTTGCTATTTGTTTATTGAAATTAAAATTTTGATTGATCTCGTAGAATGCATAACATTATTTCAATAAAATGGAATGCACAACATACTAATTATATTTTTAATAATATGTTTACAAATATTTAACAATTTTCAGAATAAATGATTACAAAGATTCCAGTGATTTATTTTTACCCCAGTTTTCATGTTTTAAATTTTGCTATATTCAACTTTGAATTATTTTAAACTTCAACATTATAAGTTTTTAACAATGCTTTTAACAATGCTTTAATTATCATTTATAATAATACTTTTAAAATAAACTTCCAATATGTATTTTCTTTTCATAGTATAAATCATTATACACTATTTTATGGTGAGAATGCTAAACATTTATACTTTAACTCCCCATCATACAGTAGGTATGGAATACTTAGGCAATCCAAAAAATATAGATTTTTTTTTCGACTTTTAGGTTGATTTCTTTAGAAATCTACCTATTGCAATCACTTCGTTTATCTATCCCTCTATATCTATCTATCTATAATGAAAATTTTGTCATCACGATAACTCCCGAAATAAAACTCCAATTCGAACCAAATTTGGACAGTGAACTGATCTTATAAATATCTTGGATGAGTTCGTTAACCAAGTTGCTCCGACTTTTTATTTTGAAGTAGCAGCCACTTGAAAATTTCAAACCCACAATGTAAAAAGCAGATTTAAAGCAAGATTTGCTTGAATTTTGATGTAAATACAGGCCACATGAAGGTCTCAATGAAGTTTATTAATGAAGTTTATCCGCCATTTTTAATAAAGTGGCATATATTTAAAGTTAAGCGGGGCCACTTGAAATCAGGCTACCACTTAAAAATTTAAAATCACTATAACTTCCGAAATAATACTCCAAATCGAACCAAACTTGGACAGTGTCTTAATTTATTTTATAAATATTTTAGATGAGTTTGTTAACCAAGTTGCTCCGCCTTTTTGTTTTCAAGTGGAGACCACTTGAAAATTTCAAATTCAAAATGTAAATAGCGTATTCCGATTTTTTTTTTTTTTTTTTTTTGATGTATATATAGTTTATACAAGTGTCTCAAAACACTTTATTAATGAACTTTATCGCCATTTTTAATAAAGTGGCGGATATCTTAAGTTAAGCGGGGGGCACGTGAAATCACGCTAGCGCTTGAAAATTTAAAATCATGATAACTTCTGAAATAATACTCCAAATCGAACCAAATTTGGGCAGTGTTTTAACTTATCCTATAACTTTACCTTAGATTAGTTTGTTAACCAATTTGCTCCTCCATTTTGTTTTTAAGTGGAGACCACTTGAAAATTTCAAATTCAAATTGTAACAGGCGTATTCCGAATTTATTTTAATTTTAATATGTACATAGTATGTCTCAATCAACTTATTACTAAATTTTATCCTCTATTTTTAACAAAGTGCGGATGTTATAAACTAAGCGAGACTACTTGAAACTAGGCAACTACTTGAAAATTTATAAACATGATAACTTTTGAAACTCTAATTAAATTCATACCAAAGTTGAATAGTCATCTTATCATATAATTATATTGGATAAGTTCACATGGCAAAGTATACAACTTCTTGTTTCCAAGTTGCGGCCACTTGAAATCACGCTGCCACTTGAAAATGTGCTATCAAGATAACTTTTAAAGTACTAAAATGATTCAAACAAAAGTTAGATAGTGGATTTATGGATAAAATATCTGGGATACGTTCACTTGGTAACTTGATCCGCAATTTTGTTTCCAAGTGGCAGTCACTTGAAAATTTGTCATTATGATAACACTTATAATACTAAATCAATTCGCATCAAATTTGGGTTGTGGATTTACCATTCATATATCACAGATAAATTTACTAGGTATCACATTCTGCTTTTTTCTTTTTTCAAGTGGCAGCCACTTGAAATCACGGTACCACTTGAAAATTTCTTATCACGGTAATTTTTGAAACTCTGATTTAATTTGAACAAAGTTGGATATTGAACTTTTCATACAAATACCTTTTATGATTTCGCTGGACAAGTTTCTTCGCCATTTTGTTTCCAATTTTCAGTCACTTAGACTGCCTCTTGAAAATTCTTCGTAAAAACAACTTTTGAAACACTGCACTGATTCGAACCAAAGTTTGACAGTGAACTTATGCTTTAAACCTCGCTTTCCCAAGATGGGGTCATTTTGAAAATTTGCCACTTGAAAATTTGTTATCACAGTAACTTTTGAAATATTTAATCAATCCAAACCAAAGTTGAAAAATAGGTTTATTATTCAAATATCACGAAGTCCATTAATAATTTGTATTAATGTTTTGAAACAAAATGCAGCCATTTTTTTTTTTTTTTTTTCAAAATGGCAGCTACTTGATAAGGAGAACGGAATCAACCTACCCTTCCGAATTATCCGGAAGGACTTGTTGAAGTTCAGGTATGGGAAATTTTATTAAGTAATTTAAAGTAGTTTTATATATAGGAAATAATAAAATACTCTGCTTAAATAAATAAATTCCATATTGTGTTTAAATTATTTAAATTATAAATTATTTATATATACATATAATTTACACACATGCACATGTATATTTATCTGCATGCACAAATATATATATTGCACTAGAATTCACTTATCATAATAAATAACTATTAAAAATATTTTACAATTATGTTGAATAAATTATATTAAAGAAAATGAGTTATTGAAATACATATAATATAAACTTAAAAAATAAATATCATAAAGTACCGAGATATAACATGATATTTTCAGTTCATAGTAGGTTTATTTATACAGGTTTATGAAATGCTCTTTTTAAATAAATTCTATTCATTTCATTATTATTTTCTATTTTGATTCAATAGCACGTGTGATAATCATCAATGTTAGACACTTAGAAAACCTTAGCTAAAGTATAAAAAGAAATTTATGTAACATAAAATAATTACAAAAATCAATGGAAAAATATAATTGAAATCGTATAAAATGAATACATTGTCCGCAGTTCCGTTTTAAATTATATTTATTGCTATACAGAGTTGCTAACTTTTATAATTTATTCCGAAGCATTCTTAGCCCCGCCTTTATTTCACATCACCTTATTTAAAGAATAATTTTTCCGTTGTATAACTACGATAAAATAAGATAAAAATACTCTTATAGAATAGTCGTAATAATAATAATAATAATAATAAAAAGCGCAGATAACAGTGCTCTGGAATAAATTATAAAAGTTGGTGTGTGTATGTGTAAATTATATGTATAAATAAATACTTAATAATTAAAACAATTAAAACATAATATGCAATTTGTTTATTTAAGCAGACTGTTTTATTATTTTCCATATATAAACCTTCTTTAAATTATTTAATAAAACTTCCAATACCTGAACTTGAATATACATATTTCTGCAGTTTACTTTATTAGATTTTTATATTTTATATTCTATACAAAAAATTGCTTAAATTTGTTTAAACTATTTATTTGAAATATTTTTTTACGTGGAATACTACCGTAAAATAATAAAAATACTTTTGAAAACAGTCTAGAAATCTTTTATTTATAATAGCACTTCAAATCCGTGCAGATAATTTGGCTTTAAAATTCCAAACAATATTTTACATTTTTGAATTTCAAAGATTAATAACAGCTGTAGTAAATTGTTATGTTTTTCAATAAAATAGAAAGGAAAAAATGACGCACGCTTCAAAAATAACCTGCAATTTACGAAAGTGAAATGAAGCAGAAAGAATCATTGTCTGCTCTCTTGATGAGAAAGCCATCTCAGTTTTTTGAAGCAGTTTTTAAAGTATATTTTAATAATGTATTCTCGTGAATGACGAATAATTAAATGATAGTTTAAAGTAGTTTAGATATATTATATACCTGAAAAAGGGTTGTTTATAAACGTTGATTGATAAGAAAAAGAATCAAATCGTATTTGCTTTAGTATATAAATTACTTCGAAGTTATTCTTTAAAATTTATATAAAAGCTGAATATCATTACATGTCTCTTAATCATATATCACAAAACCCTACTTTGTCTTCAATTGTATGCTTCTAAAAATTAAAAATATAACAATATTTCAAACATAGTGTTTTATATGACACATCGGCAATAAAGATCATGAGTTCATAGTTGAAAAAACTTCTGTCAAAGCATTGTCTTTCCAGGCAAAATATTCTGCTTAAATAAATGAGTTTGTAGCAACATTAATACAAATATATGTGGCAACATTAATGCAGATACGTCTGCTTACGTAAAATAATTAATGCAGATACGTCTGTTTACTTAAAATAATTTTAAAAAAAAGAAGAAGAAGAAGAAGAAGCAATCACAAACAAATGATTACTCTCTCGTCTGACTGGCCGATGCCTTTTGTTTTTTGTTTTTTTTTGCTTTCTTTGCAGTAGTTAGGAGTCAACGTTTGACTTGAGAAGAGAGTAGAATATGTTCTCTGTCCTTTGTAAAAATGTAATTTGTTTTCGTCTTCGTAGTTGACTGATGGTTCTGAAAGAGGGCAGGGATGCTCTCCGAACTATGTTAATCTAAATGTTATCTCCAGAATTATGTAATTCTACTGTAAAGTAGTCAACATTTTGTTTCTAGAAGAGCGCCGAGGTGCTTGCTCTTTGTACGATGTTTTACAGAGTAGCCAGTGTTGTAAAGTATTACAGATGTTATATTCCCGTGTTCTTTGTTCTAACCATGCCCAGTGTTTTCTTTCAATGTTCTCAAGATAAAATGTGTCTGCCATTCAAAATTCATTATTCAATTTACTTTAGGTGATATGAAAGTTTTCCCTATTTAAGCAGTATCGTGCTCTACCAACTGGCTAAAAGTCGTGGGAATGTGTAATAATGTTTGATTTTATTCCCAAATTCTTATGCACTTGCTCTCATCTGGAACAGTGAGTTTGTAAATTTCGATTAAAAGCGATAGAAGCTGCAAGACTGATAAGATAGAAGTAAGAATCCGATTTTTTTTTTTTTTTTCAGATTCGGTACCATTTGATAGGTGCGACTTTTCTGAATTCAGGAGTACAATTTGTTAATCCATGCGATAAGTAGAATTTTTTTAACTAACAAAATTGATATTTCTAATGGCAACAATTGTTTTCTCAATGTATCGTGCCAGACAAATGTCTAGGAATATCAATTATACAAAATCCTTTGGTGCTAAAATTATCACGTGATGTAAATAAATAAATCTAAGTTACAAATTGACTTTTAATCGATTAATTTATTGTTGTCGCTATCAAATTTTGCTTGGAGAGATTTTGTAATGTTAAAAAACTATCGATGCACAATTAGAAGATGAGTTTATATATGAGTTATATGAGTCATTGATAGATGAGTTTGAATCTGACTCTACTTTTTTATGTCAAAATATATTCGAAGTATTTTAAAATATTTTTTAATTAAAAAAATATAAATAAATAAATAAATAATTATGCAATTAACCTTAATACCTAAAACCTTAATATCTTAATACTTTCATCTTAATACAATAAAATTTGCGCAATCATAAATTGTGTGTTACGATACATTAAGAATTTGGGTTTTAATTTTATTTGTTTATTTATTTATTTTTGAATAGCTTTTTTTTTTAATGTCTTTGATTATCTTTTGTTATCACATACCATTAATGTGAAATGTTAATTAAAAAGGTTTTTTTTTAATACTGTAAGGCAGTTTTTGTCAAGAAATACAAAAATAAAATATTTCTACAAAAGCAAAAATAAATAAATAAATAAATAAATATGAATAAAGGCAAATCAGAATATGTGTTTTGTTTCGCTTATATTTTCATATTAATAGTGAGATACAAAATATTCATTCAACAGATGTTGGATATCGTAGATGCGCATACATATTCAGAAATTATTTCATAAATGTAGTAAAACAAAATAACCAATAAAAGTCAACCATACAACGAATAAATTGATTTAAGGAAGCATGGAGTTTGCAGATAACCAAAATAACCCGCAAACTACTTTAAATCAAACAAAACTTTTAATTACAGTTGTTTTCTTTTCCAAACTTCCTTTAAAACATAGCTTCTAGGGCCACGTAATTAATGTCGGCGTAAGAAAGAAAATTTTAGGAGATTAAAATCAGGTATATTCTGAATGATCGAACTTAATTCTCAACAGTTAATTTCTAAACTCGAAAGTTTGTTATCAAAAGGCATAAAAATCCGGATTATTTCTCCTGGAGAAAATCAGACAACGAAAATTTTGCTCGCAATGCATAAACTCGATTATATAGACAAATATTTAAAGGATAACGTTTATCTTTTGTTTCAGACAGGCTTTGTTTGCAGTATCTAATTCTGGAATTAACATTTTAAACATTTTAGGATATAATAAATGTCTATATTTAACATTATTTTATTCTGATAAGTAAAAGATAAATTATATTCATCAATAAAATAATTTAATGTATTTAAAAAATAAAAATTTAATTCACATAAAAATAAAATGACAGGTTTTTCTACATTCCTTCATAAATGACTCGTTTTCATTCGGTGTACGTCATAAAATGTTGATAAAAATTATTAAAATGTATTATTAATATTATTTTATTAAAATAATTAAAAAATAATCTGGTGTGAAAATCACACGGCATTATCCTACCCTGAATTTCAATATTATAAACATATATTGCATATTTGCTTGGCAATACAATGATAATACCAACCAGTTTTGCGGATTACCACTAAACGACCTCACATAATGTCCGATAACTGCTGAAAACTGATTCTTCCGCTACAATCATGCTTTGTAGCTATTTCAAAATCTTGATAAGTTTAGTAACCCGGCATGTGATTTCATTCTATTCACTCCTAATCGTTAGAATTTCAATGACTATACTTTTCATATTAACCCTGCTGTGATGTAAAAGGTGAATAATTCGTTCTGAAATTGTGTGTATTACGTTCAGTTCAAATTTCATAATTGCCTACCTAACCGTTTAAGGTATTTTCTTTTTATATTTCCGGTGGTTTATGTGTATATATATTGTATGATTTCATCATCTGTCTTTTCGTTTCTAAATTTGTTTCTTCTTTATGTGATTTTTTTTATCATTTCATCCTATGCAATGTTTGAAAATGTTTTCATCATATGTATATATATATATATATATATATATATATATGTTTGTGTTTTTTGAATAAGTTTTACTTCAGTTACAATTCTACAATTTTTAGTTTGCACTTAAGTTTATTATAAGTTATTTTTGTTTGATATTTTTAATATATTGTATGATTGAATACATATTTTGATACTCTATGTAATAGATACCACGCTTCCTATAAGACTGTAGACACTTTAAAAATTCATAACTATTGAAGGGTTAGATTGTGGGAAATAAGGCCGATTGACTACACTAGGGTCCTAGGCTTGAGGAGCAGTGTCCTCCGTGGGGGTCTTTCTAAGGGGCCCTAGCCCGTATTTACACAAGAAAACCACCTAAAACTCCGAACGGCTAAACCGACGAGCCCGGTCTAGTATCGAACCCGGCACCTCACGTCTACCAGCTTTTTGCGCAGACGTGAGGCTGCTGGTGGGCCATAACTATTGAAAGATTTGGTATAACTGAACACAGTTTGCGAAAATGTTATTCTCGAGAAGGGGTGATTTTTTTGGTAAACAAATAAACAAACCAGAAAAAAGTTAAATTTTTCGTCGGTAGAGGGCGTTGTTTGGACGAGTAACGAAAAATATAGAAATCAGATTCCTATAAATTGCACTGTTTTATGATTAACACATCTTATTTCCTATTTTGCTTCCTACTTGTGCATACATGAACTTTTAATTACGAGGCTGACTTGGTGGATAACGCGTTATTCCTGAAGATATTTTCCGTGAACTACAAGAACCGCCGACTGTAGCTATAATTAACGGTATTGTAACTTGTTTTCAAACTGTAATTTGTGGTGATGACAAACGCACAGAATAGGATTTATATATCTGTAAACATTTGTATGGTAATACATATACTTTTTTATGGAAATTTGTGATTTACTTACGTACAGCACTTTTAACTATTATTTTTTTCTTTACCATAAAAAATCCCCCATCACAAGAATAACATTTTCGCAAACCGCGTTCAGTTCTACCAATTCCTTCATAAGTTATGAATTTTTAAAATGTCTACAGACTTATGGGACACCATGTATATGTATATATATGCATTGTATATATAAAGACAGAGAGAGTGAGAAAGAAATTATGCTAAAGCACTTTATATTAAAAAACGAATCTAAAATTTCGTACACGTTTTTTAAAAGTATGGGAGACAGACAAATGTTATTAAATGTAAATAAGACCTAAACTCACACATACTGTTTCATTTTTCGTTAAATTAATTTAATCCATTAAAACTTATAAGCTTTCTGAGTAAAAGAATATTAATTACATGGAATTTCAAAACAATAATTAAATAAGCATAACATTCAATCGCGTGTAAAGGAATAATTGAAGTTTAAAATGTAAATGACTAATTACGTTTGCAAATGTGAGTTATACACTTTCCTTCTGTTATTTTCCGATTCCAAGCAATATTTGTGATTCGCAGAAGTACCTTGTGCTAGAATTAATTATTATAATTTCTAAATCTGTTATTTCTGCAATAAACATCTGTTTAATTGAATTATTATTATATCTTTGAAATAAAATATTGTTGGAAATCAATTAAATTCAAAATATGTTTGTAATGTGAAAATGCATTTGAAGGAAACAAATATGTATTAAAGGAAATTTTAATATCAATTATTACCTATGGAACAAATATTTGGTTCATAAAAGTTTCATATATATATAACATATATTTTTAATATTTTATTTGTATTTATTTTACAGTATTGTAATAATGTAATATTTCTTATAATTTATAAGTAAATTCAATGGTCAGTATGATAATATGATGAGATTATATAAAAACACTATAAACAAATATGTAAATAAAACATTCACTCACTCATACTGCCAACCTAAATTTTTTTTTACATAAAACTAAAAAATAGTTAATTATATTACATTTGTTGTATCTTATGTACAATAAATAGATATATGTATTAAATATATATACTTAAAAATTTTTCAAAGTTATCTTTAAACTAAAATATTTGTTAAATAAAGGAAAATATATATATATATATATATATATATATATATATATATATTTTAAGTAATAAAAAAATGATGACAGCCGAAATTCTAGAAAAAAAGCCACCAAAAGACCGTTGTGTACATTAATAGTGGCTGGTGCACGTAAAATCGGTCGTGGCTGCAATGTCCTACATGTTCCCATCCAAATTATAGCTCTAGGGGTTACTAAATTGGGGAAGGCATCCTGTCCGTGCATAGTCAAAATTGTGATGGCATGTCTCCGGAACACTCTTAGGGGGATTTCCAGAACATCATCAAATGCCCATAGTGCAGTACTAGTGTGATGTAAGAACTCAACCAACCAATCAACCTAGAAACGAGGGGGCCTTGTCAAGCAAATTTTAGTTGTGATGTGACTGGGACCTGAGGCTTAAAATGTATTCTGAACTACTACAGACATTCATGCTTGAACCAAGATTCTAATTCTGCGCCTGAAAAACGAATGTCAGTGTGCTCTCACCTGGCTTCCAATTGGGCCGGGAATCAATTAAGAAACAACCTAATTGCAGACTTGTAAAAAAACTTTTTTATAAAACAAAAAATTAATTTAAATTGAAAATATATGTGTATAGTTGAACAGTTTATGCAATTTCATTAAGTGATTGTACTTAATAGGAAAATATTAATAGCATAATATTTATATTTATTTTTAGATTTTTGTGTTTAAAAAAGGCAAAAAAATTGCCAACTTTTCTGTATGACAAAGATCAACTTATAAAAGTTTCATTGCATAACGAAAAATATTAATTTTCAAAATATAAAAAATAGCAAAAGAATTTTTGTTATATGAAAAAGAAACAGATATTACATAATAAATTTCCATTATTAGCTGGTATATCTAAGAAATTATTAACTTGCCAATATTCATTATTATAAATTTGAGGTGAATATTAAATTTATTAATTAGATTTAATTACTTTTTTCTAAATAGAGTTTTAAAAATTTCTGATTCATAAATGTTAAATTAATTATTAAAAGACTATCATTGGCTGATTAGTTATGTCGAAAATTCTGGCTAATGAACTTCGATGGTACGAGATTCAATTCAAATCTCAATTATAACATTATTAACCGAAGATATAATCTAAGATTTTTATTGTGATATAAAATTTCTGAGTTGGTCGGAATGTAATTTCATTTTTCGTCAACAGAAGACATATTTGTATATTTTCATTCCAAAGTCACAATTAATATGGATTGTTATTATATATTTTGATAGATGATATAAGAAGGCTTGTATGTGAAAAATTTGTTGGTCCTTCAGAATAATTTTTGTTTGGAGCTCTAACAAATATGGAAAGTGAAAACCAGCATTTTCGGCATATTTTTCTTTTATGCTATCGAAAAGACAAAAATACTTTTCAAGCAAGAACACATTTATCCGATATGTATAAAGAAGATAGATGGACAGAACACCAGCGCCAAAACTGTTTTGCGAAATATCGTTCCAGCAATTACGATGTTGAATCAGATGCACCATGTTTTGGAAAGTTATTTAAAGCTGATGCAGTCAAAATAAAGCATGGATTGATTCGACTGTTCACGACCACATGAAATAACTTGGTTTAACTTCTAATTTCGATATATGGGATCCTTACAGAAACCATTTGCTTGGTCACATTAACGTCTATGACTTGCTTCTCAAACGTCAATAAAATGATTCATTTTTCAAGCTAATTATCACTGGAGCTGAAAAATGGCTTATCTACAACAATGTTAAACGCACGCATTAATGAGTAAAAAAGGTGAACTAGCTTAAAGCGCTCGAAAAACCGATATTTATCAAAAAAGGTGTTATCTGTTTCATGAGATTTAAAGGGAATAAATTTTTGAGCTTCTATCGCACAAAATCGCAAACTGAATGATTCACTTAAACTGAAAAGGCCAGTATTGATTAACAGAAAAAGTGCAGTGTTCAACCAAAATAATGCGAGAACACATACAAGTTTGGTAACTCGGCAAAATATTTACAGTTTGGATGGAATGTACTGAAGCATCCACAATATTTTCTAGATCTAGAACCTTCAGATTGTTGTTGACGTCTCTACAAATTTGTTTTATATGGTAAAATATTTACTTTAAATGAGAGCGTCAAAAATGACTTGAATCAGTTTTTTGAGAGCAAATTTAAAACATTATATAAACATGGAAACATTCTATATTGCCGGGATAACGGCAAAAGAAAACAGAACATATATAAATATCAAAACAGAGCATATATATTTCAATTAAATATTTATACACTATAAGAAAAAAAGTCTTTAATTTTTAGCAAAAAAAAAAAAAAGAACGAAATCACTTTTTTGAGAACCTAATAATTTGAAAGACACACTGTTAAAAATTTCCACAGAAAACTCTGTGTAGTGTATTATCTTAAGTCTTACGTAAAATTAACAGAGAAAAATAAACAGAGATGTTAAAAAACATATTTTATACATTCACTTTAATAACTAATATTAATTTAATTAATTATTAGTGAGAATATATTTCGGACATAAAATGCTTTTTCTAAAGTAAAAACAGGCATTTTCAATTTTAATTAAAAAATTAAATAATAAAAATAGGTAAAAATACAGAATAAAGATCAAGAATCTCGATTATTCACTTTTAACTAAGAGTTACTGTAAATTTACAGAGACTCTGGATAAATATTTACATTAAATTTACAGAATTTTTTAACAGTGCAGTACTAATCTCACACAATATCAACAGGCTTTTATAAAATAATAAATCAACAATCATATAAAATCGTATATATTTTTAATGATTCGATTTAAAATACAATTATTCCTAATTGGCTTTCCAGATATGTCACATCCATACATGTTGTTATTTTGGAATTGAAAATAAATTATTCAAAGATTAGTAGAAACTAATTAGACTAAATTGCATTATCATGATTTCTCTGTGAGCGGGTTCTATGATAAATAACAGTTTAATTAAACTATGCCAGTTCTTTCATAGAGTAGTGTTCGAAAATTATTTTAGTAAAGCGGAAATATATTTTAAAGAATTAATCTTGTTTAATTTGCTTTGATTTATAGTACAAAATTTTCGTTGTGAAACTTCTATATATATATAGCTTATGGAAATGAAGCTAGAAATTATAAGCTATTTATTTTTTAGCGATTTCATTTAACAAAAATTTTAATTATATATTAACATTTAATTTGGTCATAAAATTTACTTTTTAAAATAAGAAAATTTCTTCCAGAAGTTATCTGAATTTATCCGAATCGGTAAATTAATTGCAATGCATTTATGTCTGCTTATTACATAATAATACTTATTTAAAAAAAAAAAATTCTTGATTTTAGTCTGCGGAAAAGTTTTGCGAAACAAAAAACAGCAATATACAACACTATATTTTCCACATTTATTTTTACAACTCATGTGAGAGTAAGACATTAGAAAAACATTATATCGTTTTCTTGGAGATGGTTGCTTTATTTTCATTTGATTCATATAACATCGTATATGCTGAATCCTTTTAAATTCATCGAATGTATTACATTTTGATGACTAATATTTTTAATTTTGACTTATTGTCAATATAATGCATTAAATTTCAATAAAAACTTGTTTTCCTGTAATTAATTTCTTATAGAATGAATTTCAAATGCTTGACTACAATCCTTTTCAAAACCAAGAGATGTTTACAATATATATATATATATATATATATATATATATATATATATATATATATATATATATATATATACATGTTTACAATATATATATATTACATATGTATGTTCGGAAAGAGAAAATACAAAAATGTTAGTACGTGCGTTAATAAAAATTTATATAATGTTTCATTTGCTTTGTGCCATTATTCATACTCTTACATTTACTTTTTTTTTTTTTTTTAATAAAACTACACTTTCATGAATCGTTTTTCTGTGGATTTTCCTTTATTTAATTAGCAATAATCTTAACTTTTTGTCATCTAAAACTTTCAGTTTCAGCTCATAAGTGTACTATTCTTTTTCTCAATCGTTTTTAATTTTACTGAATGGTCATTTTCATAGCTATACAACAATTACTAATATTTTAAAATTAAAACTTTATTTTTCTCTTTTTAAACGTGAAAATAACTATTTTTTCGATTATATTCATATGTAATTTTAAGAAGCTTATTAAAAATTAAAGAAACATATCTTCATTAAAATTTTTAATTATATTTACTTTTTTTTTTAAATACTGCCGTCCATATCTTTCATTTTTTGCGCATTTTTACGAAAAAAAAAAAAAAAAAGTTTCTTCAACAAATAGTAAATTGTTCAATACAGATTATTATTATCTAACCAAATATTGTTTTCTTTTAAACTATTTCTGGCCATTTTGTAGTATTTATATAGTTTAAAAAATTACACACACAGACACATATAAATATCTCATAAAAAACAATACTATTGTAAAAGTCACCCCTCCCAGCAAAAATTTTTACCTTTCTTAAGCAGGAAAAGGACTGATATCAAATTTCACCGCCGCTATTGAATCCCGGGAACTCAATTGCTAGCTTAATAAAGATCTGCCATTAACACTGCATGTATCTTTCTAATAAATCCTAATCTCTTTCAATATTCTTGTTGTCTGTGTTATTTTTTTGTCTGCATTATAAAGTTATAATTTAAAGTATTTTTACGGCGGGGTGCGTCCCCTATGTAGAAGTTTTAATTATTAAAAAAATTAGTTAGTAAAGATTAAAATATTATTAAGCACCCGGACGTAAAAATACTTTAAATTATAACTTTATAATGCAGCCAAAAAACTGACACAGATTACAAGAATGTTGAAAGAGATTAGGATTTATTAGAAAGGGTACCCCGTCAAAATAGCCGAAGACAAAATTGCCCCGACAAAAGAGACTTGACAACAAAACAGCCCCGACAAAATAGCCCCGACAAAACGGCCCCAACAAAAGAGCCCCGACAAAATAGCCCCCGACAAAACAGCCCCAGGACAAAATAGCCCTCGACAAAATAGCTCCAGACAAAATAGCCCCGACAAAATAGCCCTGACAAAATAGCCCCAGGACAAAATAGCCCCCGACAAAACAGCCCCCAGAAAATAGCCCCCGACAAAATAGCCCCAGGACAAAACAGCCCGACAAAATAGCCCCCGACAAAATAGCCCCGACAAAATAGCCTCCGACAAAATAGCCCCGACAAAATAGCCCCCGACAAAATAGCCCCCGACAAAATAGCCCCAGGACAAAACAGCCCCGACAAAATAGCCCCGACAAAACAGCCCAAGACAGAATTGCCCCAACAAAATAGCCCCAGACAAAATAGCCGCGACAAAACAGCCTCGACAAAATAGCCCCGACAAAATAGCTCCAACAAAATAGCCCGTAAGCATTTATATGATTTAGCAGGAAATTTATTTAATTAACTTCTCGACTAGCTAGATATTTAAAACTTTTAGAATAGCTCAAAATACGATGACAATGAATTTTTTCGGGTCCCCGCTGCCTTCGGTAGCGTTTTTATGATTCAATAATCATATAACTTTCCGACTTAAAGGTCTGCACGGGCCGGGTTCGGGCCGAATTTTTCAATTTGCTCTCGGGCCGGGCTCGGACTCAGTTATTTTGTGTATACTCGGGCCGGGCCGGCGTGGATGATATTTATTCTGGGCCGTGTCAGCCCGAATCTATTTTAGTTTCTTCGTTATTCAAGGAAAATGAAAAAGATAAACTATTTCTTCAGTCATTTATTTTGCATAATTTCACAGACTTGTGTAGCACATAAAATTTTATTTTGTTAAAAAATATCTGTAACTTCAGTTAAAGTGAATATCAGTGTGCCAGTTTGAGATTTCATTTTCCGCAAATATTTTTAGCATGTCTCGAAATTAATGCATTTTACTTAATGTAATATTAGATGGTTTCTTATTCAAAATAGTATGCATGTCATTACGAGATTGCACACTTGTACAAACAAAAGAAATTACGTTACTGTGTATAAGGCTTTGTGTCCTACGATCTGAAGTGTTTAGGTGGTATAAAGGCAGTAAAAATCATTCCAATGTAACTTTTTTGCGAAAGCTCCTTTTTCTTATCTCCTGTGCACTGGATGAAAGTAGCACCATTTCTAGCATGCGCAAAAGCATCTTTTCTATTGAATATGGTTGGATTAGCATTAAAGTTTTGTTTATCGGATGACATGAAAGATTCAGATACATTACGGTATACAACAGAAAATGGTTGAAGTACCTTGGCTATATAAAATATCTGCAAAACACATACTAAAAATCTTTTTCATAGAAAGGCATGTTTTTTTTTTTTTTTTTACGAGCCGGGAGGGGTTTGGGCCACAAAATTTCAGTTCGTGTAAAACCTCTATCTCTAATAGCTAGAAATTTGAAACTTTTAGAAAAGTTCAGAACACGAGGACAATGCATTTTTTTATTACTTTCAGACAATTATTATGGGTCCCCGTTGCCTTCGGTAGCGTTTAAACATACCTGGTAACTTTTATAATTTATTCCGGAGAACTGTTAGCTCCGCCCTTTTTTCACACCAGTATGATTGTAGAGAAATTTTCTCCAACATGTAATTACGATGAAATAATAAGAAAAGTGCTTTTAAAATATACTGGTATGAATAAAGGGCGCTGTTAACAGTACTCCAGAATAAATTATAAAAGTTACCAGGTACAGTCGGTAACAAATGTCTCCGAACACTAGCGAAAATTTCTATATAAAAAAAGTAAAGTTAATACTTTAAATCCTTGTCGTATCATGTTCTTAGACTGACTAAGAACAGGATTCGACAAGGATTTATTTAACAAAACTGGATTAAATGTACTTTTTTTAAATAGGAATTTTTGCTAGTGTTCGGAGACTTTTGGATTTAAAAATTGTGTGTATATGGACTGAAAGGTGATGTAGTTACGTTGTAAATTTTGTTAAAATTTGTGTTTATATCGGCCGAAAGGTACCGCTGATGCTGATATGCTGTCATTTTCTTTGTTTGTGAAAAAGTTTATCTTAAAATGTAATGGTCATAACTGCATCATTTTTTGAATTCTGTAAATATTACACGAAATGTTTTTTGTTATCGGTCGGAAGTTTTTATGTTGTAAATTTCTCTGAATTTTCCTTGCTTATGAAATACTACACATCAAAATCTATTGTTTATAATTGCACCATTTTTTTCCTACTGATGTTTACGTTTTTGTGTGTATAGGCCGATAGGTGGCGCGCTAATACGCTGTATTTTTCTTTGATTCTGAAAAAAATATATGACACACTTCCGGTTATCCAATTTTCACCAAAAGTTTGAAAAATCATATGTACACCAGACCTGCCTCAATTCTGCAGTTTCGTAGTTCTATCCCTTTTTTTTTTCTTTTTTTTTTTTTTGAGATATGATAGTCAGAAAATTTTCCATGTACAAAGATACATACAAATTTTGTCGGGGACTATTTTGTCGGGGCCATTTTGTGGGAGCTATTTTGTCGGGGCTGTTTTGTCGGGGCTATTTTGTCGGGGCTGTTTTGTCGGGGGCTATTTTGTCGGGGCTATTTTGTCGAGGCTGTTTTGTCGGGGCTATTTTGTCGGGGGCTATTTTGTCGGGGCTCTTTTGTCGGGGCTCTTTTGTCGGGGCTCTTTTGTCCTTTGGGCTCATTTGTCGGATCTATTTTGTCGGGACTTTTTTGTCGGGGCCGTTTTGTCTTGGGCTTATTTGACGGGTCACGATTAGAAAGATACATACAGTGTTATTGGCAGATCTTCATTAAGCTAGCCTTTGAGTTCCCGGAATAAAACTGCGGTGGCGAAATTTGATATCAATCCTTTTTTGGCTGCTTAAGAAAGGTTTATTTTGCTGGAAGGGGTGACTTTTACAATAGTATTGTTTTTCATGAGATATCATTTCTTTTTGCAGGTTAATGCTTTTAAAAAGTATAATACGTATGCATAATGAATATATTTGTGTCATAGATCAATAAAAATCGTGTGTGTTGTGCATATATGTAAATATAGTGTTACGAATATCTAAATAGTACTTGTTATTTTTATGTGATTTCTTTCTAAGAGACTTAGTCAGATTATAAAATGTCAATTTTCCGCATTTCTAGCTTGTTTCCGCGTTATAAAAGCTCCTTCTCCGTTAAAAACACGCTTTATCAGGACACGTAATGGACTTGGCAACGAATTTGGCGACTTTATCGCTCCTTGGCATCTATTATGACGACCTTGGTGATAAAACCTTTATTATCGATATACCCATTGTCCAAGCTGTAACTCGATTATTACGGAAGTTATTGTAAAATTCTGGAATAATGGCGGTTGGAAAAGGGGTCTCATTCCGACCACTGAGTTGAGTTTCTCCCTAAGAATTTACGGAATAGAAAGTTCTGCTTGATTAAGTCTCTACCACTGAATTGCAGCCTATTTCTGCATGTTATGATTATGGTATCGTTTGTGCTGTGATTTTTACCATGTTTTTATTAACTTCGTTTCTTGTTTGTTTGTTTGTTTGTATGTATGTTTGTTTGTTTGTTTTCCAGTACAAATTTTGCAATCGATTTTTAACTAACTTACCGACTAGCTAGGCATTTAAAACTTTCAGGACAGCTCAGACCTCAGTGACAATACGTTTTTTTAATAATTTTAGTCAACTGTTTCAGGTCCCTACTGCCTTCGGCAGCTTTTATACTAGTGGATCTGCAGATCAGGAGCCTCAACGTCTTGTTTGCATCAGACATTATTCAATAGGTCATTTTTATTTATTCCTTATTATATAATAGTATATATTGATTCGATCGACTTATTACCATAATCCGATACAAATTTCTCCCATAGGCCGTAATGATAAAAAAAACTTTGGCGTGTCCCTGTATACGAACTACAAATGGAATACATACCAAAAACTATACAGCTAATTTCGTGTGGCTCATGAACATGTGTACCAAATTTCAAGTCAATAGCGCTATTTTTGCGGCCGCTATCGCGCGACAGACAGACAGACAGACAGAAAGACACACAGACACAGCCGAAAACCGTTTTGAGTCTCAACAGAGGGCCTCCACTGACGTTTCGGCAATTATTCGACAGAAAATTTATTTGACTAACTTCCCGACTAGCTAGACATTTGAAACTTTCATAATAGTTCAGACACTGTAAAAATGCATTTTTTAAATACTTTTAGCCAACTGTTTGGGATCCCTGCTGCCTTTGGCAGCGTTACCAATACAAATCTAGCAATCGATTTTTCACTAACTTCCCGATTAGCCTAGACATTTGAAACGTTCAGGATAGCTCAGAAGACGGTGACAATACATTTTCTTAATACTTTTAGTCAACTGTTTCAGGTCCCTACTGCCTTTGGCAGCGTTTATATGATTCAACAGAAAATTTAATTAAATAACTTCCCGACTAGCTAGACATTTGAAACGTTCAAAGAAGTTCAGAACACGGTGAAAATGCATTTTTAAAATATTTTTAACCAATTGCTTTGGGTCCCTTCTGCCTTCGGCATCGTTACCAGTACAAAGCTTGCGATCAATTTTTAACTAACTTCCCTGCTAGCTAGTCATTTGAAACTGTTATAATACCTCAAAATACGATAGTAATGATTTTTTTTAATACTTTTAGCCAATTGTTCCGGGTTCCTGCTGCCTTCGGTAGCGTTTATATGATTCAATATAAAATTTAAAAACATGGTATATAAAAAGTTCTTTTTATCTTGTAATTATTATGTTGTCAGCTGCTATTTAAGCTGCGCGTTCTGGTGAAACTCAATTCGATACTGGGTTTAACAGACCTGTAATCTTCCGAAATATTTGTAAATAATTTTTTTAACCTCTGCAAGATTCGTCTTTCATTCACAGAAAATTAACAAGCCCCGAGTGCGCAACAATATGTTTGTCTAATGCGTATATATTATGTGAGTGTGTAATTCTTAGGGAATCCATGTTTATGAATATGTATTTATATGGTGTGTGTGTTTCATACTGACATTGGAATAAATTTACATTGTATTTATTCCTTTAAATTCTACTTAAAGCCACTTATTCCATTTTCATTTCTTGTAATTTCATAATTAAAAATCTGAAATAACCTTACTCGACTTTCTAAATATTTAGTAATTAATGATGTTTAAAAAAGTTGAATCGGAAGAATAATTTAGTAAGTAACCGAAAGTGTGAACTTTTTCATTAGAAAACTGTCATGCCATTTGTCACATTTGGCGATTGATGCTCAAAACGAGACCCAACGGTAATTCAGTCTAAGGAATAAAGTATTTCAGATGCTTTTTGCTAGTGTAATTCTTAAACAATTGTAAAAAATTTGCCTTTAATACAGCCAAGATCGTAGCCAGATAAAAATTTCAGAGTAGGTTCAATATTTAGTACGTAATATTAAGTGTTTAAAATGAAATAAAATAAAACAAATTTCGACAAATCTGTAAAATTTTTCTGAGTTTTTAAAATCCCCAAATTCCCTTCCCTTAGTTATGACCTTGAATAAAGCTAAATGTTTCAAATTTAACTTGGCAGTTTAATCGCATGGGCCATGAACGAGTGTCAATACTTTTGCAACCGCAAGTTGGCTAAAAGTATTTTTAAAAATGCATTTTCACCGTGTTCCGAACTAATCTTAAAGTTTCATATGTATAGCTAATCGGGAAGTTAGTTAAATAAACTTTCTGTTGAATCGTATAAATGCTGCCGAAGACAGTAGGGACCTGAAACAGCTGACTAAAAGTAATAAAAATGTATTGTCACCGTGTACTGAAAGCTATACTGAAAGTTTCAAATGCCTAACTAGTCGGGAAGTTAGTTAAAAATCGATTGCAAGCTTTGTGCTGGTAACGCTGACGAAGGCAGCAGGAACCCGAAACGGTTGTCTAAAAGTATTTTAAAAAATGCAATTTCACTGTGTTCTAAACTATTCTGAAAGTTTCAAATGTATAGCTAATCGGGAAGTTAGTTAAATAAACTTTCTGTTGAATCATATAAATGCTTCTGAAGGCAGTAAGGACCTGGAACAGTTGACTAAAAGTGTTAAAAATGTATTGTCACCGTTTTCTCAGCTATCCTGAAAGTTTCAAATGTCTAGCTAGTCGGGAAGTTAGTTAAAAATCGATTACAAGCTTCGTGCTTGTAACGCTGCTGAAGGCAGCAGTAACACGAAACAGTTGGCTAAAAGTATATAAAAAATGCATTTTCACCGTGCTCTGAACTATTCTGAAAGTTTCAAATGTCTAGCTAGTCGGGAAGTTAGTTAAATAAATATTCTGTCGATCCTATAAACGCTGTCGAAGGCAGTAGGGGCCTAAAACAGTTGACTAAAAGTGTTAAAAATGTATTGTCACCGTGTTCTGAGCTATCCTGAAAGTTTCAAATGTCTAGCTAGTCGAGAAGTTAGTTAAAAATTGATTGCAAGATTTGTACTGGAAAAACAAACAAACAAACAAGAATCGAAGTTAATAAAAACATGGTTTCACCATTGACTTTCCTACTTTGTAAATTCCATTTGTTTTTCTTAATGTTTGATTTAGCTTGGCGGGGCGGAACGCTACCGCGTTCCTTGATAGTTAGATAGATAGATAAATTGGTAGATATACATATCTTTTTACTTTGAAGTATTTTAGTTTCTACTTAAATTTTATAGTTTCTTAAAATTCCTACGTTAATTTTAAAACAAAATTAATATATATACATATATATAAATGATGATGATTTAAAAAAAAAAAAAAAAAAAAAAAAAAAAAAATCTTAGAGTTATTAAGTGTACGTTTCTAATCTCCAATATAAAAACTATCTAACAAATTATATCTTACGAAAACACATTTTGCTGTTAATGACGGAATTTTAACTAAACCATATTGTATATCTACAGATCTTTTTTAAAAATTCCATTTCATTGAGATGATGTATTATTTCTTTAGTTTTGACGTTGACATTTTTTTAAAAATAAACATCTGGCATAGAACCAATGTAAAAAGATAATTTGATAAAAAAAAAAAATAATAATAATTTAAACAATTGCATTAGTTTGAAATCAATCTATTAACAACTTTTTCTTAAGGCAGTAAAAAATGCTAAACAAAGATAAAAACGATTGTGATAAATTATCACCAGGAATGGAAATTTTACTTTTGAAGGATTAACACTTTTTTCAATTTGTTTAACTAAATGAAATTCATTAATTTGCTTATGATTCTTTTATTTTATTTAACTGGAAGAAAATAATAGACTTTTCATTTGATTTTCATTCCTCTTTCTACATAAATAAGACTTATGGCCTTTTGTTTAAATTTGAAATAGCAATCTATGACAATAAAAGGAGAGGTTTGTCTTTCTGTTTGTCTATAGATATTAAATTATTAAAATATCAAACCGCCCTCTGACGACAGAGATTTTCATCATACACTCTTCAATTTCAGTGTAAATAACTTTTAAGATTATATATTACTTATGAAATTATGTTAATTAGAAGCTGAGATAGAAAGGTAATATAAACATGTTTATAAAAATATTTGTATCTGACTTATCCGTGGTTTTCACTGAAACTTGCGTAATTCCGGGCAATATAACGTTAAAAATCATTATTACGAAATGTGAGCGGAAAGTGGAACTCGAAACACTGTAAAATATAAAACAATAGGAAAATTTTGGGTTTCCGTAGTTTTCTCCGAATATAATTTTTAGTATTTTTTTTTTCACTCAGTTGAAAAAATAAATTTTCAAGATATACGTTTTTCTCCGAATGTTTCGTGCGGAATTTGAACGGCTCATATCACTTTAGCAGTCCGCAGTAAAAGTACTTTAAAATATCTTTCGAATGATGTATTACGTATAATATTAATGAATATCCTTGATATATTTTACACTCAAACTGGCTAATCTGTCAAGAGCGATTAGCGATTTCTGTTGAAATCCGTCTAAAATTTAAGAAATTCCAAAACTACTTTTTTACAGCCCAGTTCAGAAAAGAAAGAAATAGGGAAAAAAAAACGCATTACTATTCTGTTAAAAGTAACTTTTGTCTCTTTACATAAACAAAGGGGAAAAAATATATATATATACATATATAAATCTGTCAATCTTTTTTTTTTTTTTTTAAGCTTTTTTTTAGAATTTTTAACTGCAGACAGGTGAACAGAAAAGACACGCGATTATCAATTTCTGTTTAAATCGATTTAAAATTAAAAAAAAAAAAAAAAAAAAAAAAAACTGTTTTTTTTTTCTTCCTAATTTTAAGTACTTTGTCACGTGATCGAAAAGCGATAAAAAATGCTAAAAATCCATTAAAAAAAAAGCATGGGGTGAAACCAAAAAAAAAAAAAAAAAAAAAAAATGTTAAGTGTTAGGGAAAAAAAAAAAAAAAAAAAGCTAACACCGGAAGAAATAAAAGGGCAAAATTCAGTAGAAAAAGACATCGAGGAGCGGGAGGGTGGGTTGGAACATTAAACCTATCGTCGAGGGTATAAAACGCCTCGGACCGGAAGAGTAGGGATCGGAAATCTCTGCCTCCAGATGCCATTTTACAATTTCAATATCTCTAATTCTAATTATGATTAAATTACTTAAAATACATCATTTGAAACATGTTTTATTACGGACTTTTAAACTGATATAACCCGTTAAATTCCGTACGGGAGTTTCAGAGAAAATCATGGACAACCCTGAACACCTTTATTCCAATATCTCCAATTCCAATTATGATTAAATTACCGTAATTTCTGGTAGCTACCCCGCAGGTTATATAATACAGTTTTGCACCAGAAATTTCAATTGAGAAATAAATTTATATTTGTACGAGCTCTTCCTTTGAAAAAGTATAGATTTCTCTATTAAATAAAATTTCTGGTGGAGAAATGAAACCTCTTACCTGCGGATTATCTACCAGAAATTACGGTACTTATAATACATCATTCGAAATATAGTTTAAAGTAATTTTATTGCAAACTTTTAAACTGGTATAAGTCATTAAATTCAGTATGAGAGTTTCAGAGAAAACAACAGAAAACCCGGAACACCTTTACTATTATTTATTTTGCAACATATCAAATCCCGATACTCCCCTCACATTTCGTATTAAGGATTTTTAAGATTATTTAGCCCCTAATTAAGCAAGTTTCGGAAAATAAAAAATACTAAACTCAGACACAAATCTTTTTATAAGAATGTTCACATTATTTTTGTATCTCAGCTTCTAATTAACAAAATTTCATAAGTATTATATCATTTTAGAAGTTATTTGAATTGCAATTGAAGAGTACATGTTGTAAATCTCTGTCGCTAGATGGCACTTTGATATTTTTATAATTCAATATATCCAGTTCTGATTCTGATTAAATTACTTATCGGGAATAGATCAGGAGACCGTACGTTCCACAGGGTTGGGGATTTGCCACGACCAGAATTTTCAAAGGACCTTTACACGGTGATCGAACAGGCTGTTTTAAATTAAATAACGTAAAGTGGTGCTGTAGTCGCCACCGAGCGGGACTTTTCTACGATCAGAATTTCCAAAGTCATAACACGGTGAGCTAACAGGCTGTTTTAGATACTTAAATGGGAAGAAGGCGCCGCAATCGCTTCCGAGCAGGAATTTACTACAGTTAAAGTTTTCAATAAAGCTATTTGCACTGCATGTCAATAAGCTGCTGTAGGTCCTTTAAATGGGAAAAAGGCGCCGCAGTTGCCATCAAAGGGGAATTTCGTACGGTCAATTTTTTCAAGGATCGAACCAGTTGGTCGCTGAAGGCGGCTATTTACGAATGAAATACCTATGTTGAACAGTAAAGTATTTTACTATAATTGGTTGATTCGCTATTGGCTGTATGGATTAAGGCCGATTGTCTACTCTAGGGTCATAAGTCTATGGGTGGGATGCCCTGCGTAGGAGTCTTTCTAAAGGGTCTTAGCCCGTATTTTCGCGAGTTTTGGGGAAAAACACGGAAAACTCCGAACGATCAGGTCGATGATCCCAACGTGGCATCGAATTCAGCACTTCCCATCTACCAGCTTTAAGCGCAGAATCTCTTTTAAAACATTGAGTAGAGTATAAATTATTATTACTTGCTTAGATATCTGTAAATGATTTGCTATTTAGCATTCACAGATTATTCTAATAATATTAGGATGTTATTTCTGGTATCGAAAAAAAATAATTGGAAAATTATTATTTTAGCCATTACATTGTGTTTATCACAAAATAAAAGCCATCACTTGCAAAAAATTTTAAAATTTAGTATTTTGAATGGGCTGTTAGCATCTAATGGTTCCTTCAGTTTTATGGATATATTTTTTTTTTTTATGGAATTGGAACATTGCAATAATTTTTTCTTTTATGTTAGATTAAATAATAGATAATTATAATGTTAGATTAAAAAATAGTCTCGTATAATATGGCCATTTCTTATATTTACCAGGTTTCTATTGAAACGCCACCTACTGAATATTTCTGAACTATTTTTCTTTTCGTTTTTTGAGCGCATGTGAAAATGCGGGTAGTGAAACTACCTGCATTTTAATCTGCAGGGAAGCACAAGAGAAGTATGAAAAAATAAGCGTTGGAAGAATGACTTAGCGAGAAAAATTCGGAAGATTGCTGAACCAGCAACATTAAGAGCTCAAATTTTGATCCAGATTAGGACAGAGTAAATCCCATGATCCAGTACCCCCCCCCCCCAAAGGTACAATTTGATGGGAACTTAAAGAACTCTGTGACCATAATAGATTTAACTTGCACCAGTCGCTATTAACGGACACGACAGTCTTCGGCTGGCTCGAGAATCAAAGGCTTAATCTTTGAATTACAAGTCCATTGCTCTTACCAATTGCAATTTACTACTGCCGTAATTTATAGCCTCTTTTATTATCGCAAAAAAAGAAAAGGTGTATTTAAAGTATTTCAATTTGCATTAAAAATACGCGAAAAAAGAGAAAATTCAAATTTAATTATAAGAAAGTTTAAATGAGCATATCTACAATTTTGTTATAAATTATCAAAAAAAAAACTTGATTTTTTTTTAATCAATAATTTTTTAAAATTATTTTAATGAAACACTATTAAATATTATGAGTTTTATTACCGTTTTATAAAAATAATTCTCATAATAATATCATGAAAGTTTCATGTCGCACAGAAAGTTTTAGTAAAATTTTATGACGAAATATTTGTTATGAAAGAAAATATTAAAATTTTATGTCGATTTTATCGCTTACAGTTTATTTATAAATTTTTTATTTTAAAATATACCCAAATTTAAAGTAATTTATTGATGAATATTTTATTCTTTACTTATCAGTAAAAACTTAACAATCATTAATTATATCCTAAATTGTTGCAAAAATTAATTCCAGAATTAGTGCAAACAAAGTTTATATGAAAGAAAAGATAAACATCCTCCTTTAAAAGATTGACCGTATAATCCAGTTTAAGCACAGCGAACGAAATTTACGTTGTTTGATTTTTCTCCACGAGAAGTAATCCAGATTTTTATACCTTCTGATAACAAAATTTCGAGTTAGGAATTAACTGCTGAGAATTAAGTTCGATCGTTTAGAAAACAACTGATTTTAATCTCCTAAAATTTTCTTTGTTACGCCAACATTAATTACATCGCGATAAAAGTTATGTTTTAGAGGAAGTTTGGAAAAGAAAACAACTGTAATTAAAAGTTTTATTTGATTTAAAGTATTTTGCGGGTTATTTGGTTATCTAAAATCTGCATGCATTGTTAAATTAAATTTATTGATTGTATGATTGACTTTTAAAGATTATTATTATTAATATTTGCTACATTTATAAAATGATTTCTGAATGCATATGAAATTATTACTTTGCTTTTGTATTAAAAAAAATCTGGAGTGACTCCACTCGACTTTCCGAACATTGAGTAATTAACAGTTTTGTAGATAAAGTAAAGAAAGAGGAATTGTTAAACAAACAAAAGGGAGAAAACCATAATAGAGTGTTTGAGTATTTTTCTCCATATATTACACGATGTTTTATTTAACGCCACTGATCTTTGAGCCCATAGATCATAATTATAAAGAATTTTTCTTTGTGTCCCTGTAAAAACCTATAAATGCTAGATTCACCAAAATGCTTATAGTTAGTGCAACTGTGATTTATAACATTCATATAAATTTTCAGCTCAATTGAATAAGGCGTTTAGATGCTATCGCACTTTTAAAAACTTGGTCCCATACGCCATAATGATAAAGATTTTTTCTTTGTGTCCCTGTAATAAAAAACTGTAAGTGCTAGATTCACCAAAATCTATACAGTGTGTGCAACTGTGACCTATAACATGTGTACAAATTTTTTGTTTATATTAATAAGGCGTTTAGACGCTATCACACTTTTAAGAATTTGGCTCCTTTAGCCATAATGATAAAGAATTTTTCTTTATGTCCCTGTAAGAAAACTATAAGTTCTAGATTCTCCAAAATCTATACAGGTTGAGTATCTGTGACCTATAATATGTGTATAAATTTTTTGCTCAATTGAATAAGGCGTTTAGATGCTATCGCACTTTTAAGATTTTTGTCCCATAGGCCTTAATGATAAAGAATTTTTCTTTATATCCCTGTAAAAAAACTATAAGTGCTAGATTCACCAAAATCTATAGGGTTCGTACTATGGTGATTTACAATATACGTACCAACTTTCAGCTTATTCGAACAAAGCGTTTAGACGCTAGCGTGTTCACTCACAGACATACACACATACATACACACACACATACATACATCATCGCAAAAATAGTGAAAACGGACTCATTGGACCTTGAAACGTATAGAAACATCAAAATCTCAAATTCGGATTTTTGACATGGTTACAATACTTTCCTCACTATAGTGTTCGGAAAGTAAAAAGAATACTAAGTAAGGCTAAATTTTTATTGAATTTAAATCAAACTTTCTTATAATTAAATTTAAAATTTCTCTTTTTTTCGTGCCTTTAACATTTTCGCGACGGCATGATTTTGTCTTTTTGACAGTAAGGAACGCCTGTGGGCGTTATTCTCCCAACTTACAATATTTCAGAATAAAATTTTCTGTATTCACATTTATATTAAAAATGAATATACATTATAATTATGTTCTTTCTAATCAAAGTATTTGTATCCATAGTATATTCCATTGTAAAAATACGAATATTGGTTATAGACTTAAATAGATGCATACGTATTTCGAAAGAAACGCCCACTGGCGGAGTTACAGATTTTCAAATGACGTAAATCTACATCAGCGGTCGCAAAAGTGTTATTACAGGTGGAAATACTTTGGATATATACTTTAATAATTGAAGTGAATATAAATTAATTCGTGTTTTAAAATGCATCGTGCATGTAAAACGGTCTACTGAATTGCCACCAAACGTGACGATGGCTTAAGGGCCCTCTTAACTCACCGCCGGCGGAAGCAGAAGCTAATGTTATTCTATCGGAAATTCTTCTTTACAAATAACTTATTAACTAATACATATTTTTAAATTCTGTTTTCACATTGTGAAAGTTCCCAGCTGTTAAATTGACCTTTAAACCTTTTTTAAAAAAAATATTTTTTTAATTTTTTATCATTTATTTTGAAGCTGCGAAATACGAATTTTCAACATGTGAAATTTTTTCATTTTGCAATTTCAAAATAAAATATTAAAATTTTTAAAAAATACATTTTTAGAAAAGGTCCTTCAATTTAACAGTTGGGAATTTTCTGAATGTGAAAACAGAATTTAAAAATAATTATTAGTTAATAAGTTATTTGTAAAGAAAATTCCCCGTAGAATAACATTGGCACGGGCTTCCGGCGACGGTAAGTGAAGAGGGCCGTTAAGGCAGTGGTAGTCAAATATCACCCACTATTGGGCGTTCTAGTATTTATGGTGGCGGTAGGTGTTTTGTCAGATACTGAAGCACTATCATTTTTTTTTATTATTATTATTTAATTCATGTTTTAAAAACATTGGAAGGTAAAAATGCTTTATTATTATATGGTTTAATTTGCTGTAAATCTATTTTATAAATTTTATAATGTAAAGTTACTCTCCTACTTTGTAAATGACCATTTTTGTTCAACTGGTGGGGGTTAGAAAATTTTACTACTAACAGAATTACAAAAGTGGGTGGTAGGTATAAAAAGGTTGATTACTCCTGACTTCTGGAACGCGTTCAAAGAATGGAAAAAAACAGTTCAAGAAATATTCAGCAGGTAGTGCTTCCACGAAAAACTGAGAACTCTAACAAATGACCACCATGGGACGAAAAATGAAAAAAAGAAAAGTTCAATATTTAAATGATTTATTTATTCCGCATGAAACATTTCCATGGTTATTAATTCTGTTTTTCTATGTTAAGCTTCAGGTATTAGATATTTTTTATCTTATTTCTCTCTTTTTCTATCCATTTTATAGATGATCATATCACAATTTAAAAGTGAATAAAGATAATAATAACAAATTTAGTACGTTTATAACAACAATAGTAAAATTAGCACATTAAAAATAATAATGATAAATTATGTTCATTTAATTAACAATAATAATTATCAAAATAATCTATATATTAATGGGCAAACATGAAATTTGTGGTACACTTTTAACATATTAATTATGGGAATAGAGGATTGAAAATGGTATAATTCGAAATATATGATTAGCCAGATTAGCTGAACAGAAAAATTATTTTCTTACGATGTCAAGAAGGCATTTAACGTGCTTTTTTATTTTTAAAGCATTTTTCATTTTATACACGTATTATTTTATATTGAAAAATACCTAAAGCGCAAAGTTGTTAAATCTGGCAGTTTTTGAAAACTCAAATAAAACGATAGACACAGTAATTTGTATAATGTAGCATCACTATACTCTCGACTACAGATTTTTTATTGTTAGAGAAAACAGCCATTAGATGGTAGAAATTTGAGTGAATGAGTGGTAGATCAACGCAAGTTAAAAAATAATTTAATTTATGAGCGTTCTATTTCTTTTTTTTTTTTTCTATTTTTTAAAATCTAATTTCTTTTTTCTTTTTCTTTTTCTTTTTTTTTTTTTTTTTTTTTTTTTTTATTATTTACGTCAGCTCTAATTTCAAGACATATTTTTAAGCAAAAACATAATGCATTCCAATTAACTGAAATTGACTACTTATTTTTTAAGAAATGGATTTATTACTATACGCAAGCGAAGTGATGATGTCCCTGAAGGCATTACAGTGGTAGAAATTTGAGTGAAAGAGTGGTAAATAGAAAGTTTATACTATTAAATATAAGGATATTATAAAAAAAGTATTTGATTTATGAAAGCTCTATTTTTTCTCTAATTTATTTAAAATTTATATATATATATATATATATATATATATATATAAACTATAGAAGTGAATTTAAATATATAGTATATGAGTTTAAAGATTAGAGAAACCAAAAGGACAATTACAAACCAATGCGCAGAATTGCAGCAAAAAGAAATGCAAAACACAAATGTAGGAATATATAAACAAATGAATGAAAGGAAACCCCAAAAAACACTGAGGTATTCATCAAGGAGGCCCCCTCAGTGTAGGGGGTGAAAGAGAAGTTTCTGAAAGGACAGTAGCAATTAGCTAATAACTATCCTTAGCCTCCAACTGCTCACTAAACAGAAAATCACCATTAACTGAAGAGAAATCAATCATATATATAATGCTAATACAGTACCTGAAAGGGAAAAAAAGATTAGTAAAGAAATCCTATAGTCAAGGCTGTTAACCAAAAGGTTTGAAGCCATTTCAAAAAAGGGGGAAGCAAGCTTAAAAATTATTATAATAAAATTTCAAACAGAGAAAGCTAGCGCTGAAAGCAGGTTACTCAAACAATGTTTTTTGAATGGAAAACTATAGAAAGAAATTTATATATATATGAGTTTAAATATTAGAATATATATATGTGTTTCTTTTTTTTTTCTTCCGTTTTTTATTTTGGTGCTTTGCCGCTTTGGTTGCAGCACTCATGCCTAATTTGTTCGCCTGACAAAGGGTCATGTTTTCTTCCCACCCGAAACGATTGTTGTGAGTTTATTGCATTTTATGGTGTTTATTCAAAGTTTTGTTATTATTAAAGTATGAAGGAGTCTTATAAATTAACAAAAAGGTGCAACCAATAAAAGTATTAGCAAAATAGGTAATACGTGCCTTTCTTTACATCGCGTCTACATTTTTCTCAACTGAACATTCAAAAGTAATTTTTTCTAATAATCCAGTTAAAAAAGAAATAAAGAAAATCATTTCCGCTTTCGCACCAAACAAGCAGATTAGTCAAGTGGAAAGCTGGGATATAAAGTGATTTTGCAACATCCTCCCATCTTGAGCATGGAAAGATTCTATACATGCTCAACAAAATATTAAATAAATAGTTAAATTGGTGAACATACTAAATTATTCTGAGTAAAATAAAAATAATAAAGAAAAAAATAATAATAATAATAATAAAAATGTAATATGAAGTTGCATACAATTTTTTTCTTCAAAATAAAATATAGTGCAGAAAAATGCTTAGTCTTTTCAACGTTTAGTCCTTTTAAACTTAAATTTTTAGAGTCAGTTAAAATAATAATAATAATAATAATCAGTTTTTGAAAGTTTATGCATTAAATCTTTGTACTGATTTGATGAGTCTACCCGTTCTAGAAGTCTGTATTTAGTTCTTTGGTACAATTGTATCACTAAGTTCCAAAGGACAAATCCTCTGTGGTGGTCGTAGCATTTCACCAATCATGGTTTTCAGTTTGAGAACACAAACTTGTCCATCTCTACCAGGATAGAGTTTGACGACTTTGGCCAATAGCCACTGAATGCGTTTTGAGTTGTCGCCTTGCACTAAAACCAAATTTCCAATTATTGGTGCTAGGAAGTTTCCTCACATTGTTAAATTCTAGAAGAAGTCTCAAATATTCAGTTCTAAATCTCTTGCGAAGATCGTCTTGTAATTTCTCTCGGTATTCAAACCTTTTTTTCATGATATTTCTTTCAATAAAATCCAAGTCAGGTACTGCAGTTTGACGGATGTCTTTCAAAAACATTTCAGGTGTGAGAGGTGTTAAATCTTTAGTATCCTCAGATACATATGTAAGTGGTCCTGAATTCCCAATGTTTTTCGTGTTGCAAATGGTTGTGTATAATTAATTCTTTATAGTTTAAATAGGCTTTTCCTAAGATTCTTTTCAACATTGATTTAATAATGCGAATCAATCTCTCCTAAAATCCACCCCACCGCGGAGAGTCTGGAGGGTTGAGTTTCCATTTTATTCTTTTTATGGTGGCAAATTCTTCAATCTGTACCCAATCTATAGAATTCAATTATTTTGTAGTCGCGACTAAGTTCCATTATCACTATAAATGATATGAGGTTGACCTCTACGTGCAATGAATCTTCTCAAGGTTTGTATGCAATTCTTTGTTGATAAGGAAGTCTTCAGTTCAGCTTCCCCAACTTCGAACGATGCTAAATGAACATGTTGAGTAAAATGTTATGTTGAGTATATATGCTCCCGTGTGATATGGCCATAATTTGTGTGGCAATATCTTTATCTAGATTTTGAAATATTTTATTTGATATAATCAAACTTACTAAAGATTCAAAATCATTAACGTTTCGAATTTTACAATAATGGAGTCAACTCGATCTTAAACGAGAAGCAAACTGCTGGTGTGATTCACCAGATAATCTTGTAGCCTTTTGAAAGTTATCTAAACAAGTAAAAGGGGGACGGTTCATATTCTTTTAGAATGAAATATTTAATTTTTTCATAGTCATTTAATTACACTAGTCGACAAAAAAAAAAAAAAAAAAAAAAAAGAAGAAGAAGGGTAATAGGGGGTTGCTAGCAGGAAGGGTTGGTTACCACCTGTGATACTGTGTAAATGATAAAAAAAAATCGTGAAAATTGCCATTTTATGATACTCTATCAGAAAAATATGACGTGGTGGGACTATTTTACTTGCTGATATTTAAATAAAAATTGGAATTAATAATAAAAATAATAATTTGACCGTTGTTACCGAACCACTGTAGACTAGTGTTATTCTCATTAACATAAATCAGAATATTCGCGGCTTTATCGCCAATTACTTTTAGTAAAATCTCAGATTTATACTCTTTAGGAACATTTTTATGTTTTAAAGCTCTGTCACTGGAATAAAAAAAAAGATTCGATGGTTTATTATTTTTAGGTACTGGTATTACCAAAGTTATTATAGCTTTTAAAAGCTTATTTAATAATAATATATTTTCTGAATTACTAGAAACATGTCACACATCATCACTATTTTCAGTTTGTTTTAACAGACACAAAAGATTAATTTCATCTGACTTTTTTCTTTGGGCATCTGTGGCTGCTAAAATTTCATTAACGAATTCTTTATCCTGGGTATATTCTTTTGATTTCAATGATAAACGTTATAATTCAACAATTTTCAAACTAGAGTCAGCTTGTTCAATTATTTCTTGCAAAACGACAAGTAGATCGGCTTTTGTTACACTTTTAAACATTTCTTCTTAAAATGTTAATTCCTATAACAATAGAATAACCTGAAATTGTCACCTTTCTATACTGTGTCCATCGAATTTATATTAACCTTTATAAGAACACTATGCTCTTGTCGAAGGGAAGAGAGCGGGTTGTACAGTCGGCAGCAAAAGTATCCTATCACTAGCAGTAATCCCTGTCTAAAAAAAAGACACTTAATATTACTTTGTTAAATAAATCCTTGTCAAGTCATGTTCTCAGTCCGTCTAAGAACATGATTCGAAAATGATTTTTTTAACAAAACAGTTTTAAGTGTACTTTTTTGATATCGGAATTATTAGTGCTCGGATACTTTTGCTGCCGACTGTAATAGCCGTGTGTAGATAGTTGAGAACAGAATTGCTCACTTATGAACTTTTACTCTTTAATTAATTAATATAACATCAAATATGAAGATGAGTATACACAATGAGATTTTATATACATATGAGCACACAAGTGTTCATATTGTAATGAAAATAACAGAATAAATTATTTTACTCGGTGCGCCGATTGCACTCTACTTCGCAGGCCGAAGGCCAAAACTCCACTGTCTGCTAAAATACCTTCTCCCGCTCACAGCAGCATGGAGGGTTGGCTGGGCGAATAAAAATGAACCGGGGAGTGATTGGTTGCATGACAGGTGCTATCATTCGAAGTTCGAAATGAGAGTCATTATAACACATATTACCTCATAAACAGGTTTTTTTTTTTCTTTTTTTTCTGAGGAAAATAGTCGAAATATCCCTGTTTGATATAATTTACCTCACGTATCTTTTTTAATCACGAACTTTTGACTGTTTGTATCTTCTACAGTAGTTTTCAGCATGAACTTATCAAATCAGAGAATCACGATTCCAGAATATCCTCTATCTTTATTCTTTTCAAACACATCCTTGAGGTGAATTATAGCCAAATTTCGGGTCCATCGTTTACATTTATGCTTAAAATTAACCTTACATGCACCACGAGAAAAACGTTTGGTAGCTTTTGAGAGGTAATATCTTATACTTAAGGCAGTACACTCTTCTCTCAGATAGCAGCTTAACAAATATTCAACATGTTGCAATGAATGACACATACGCTACACCATCAGAATACTAAAACCTAATTTGAACTCCTTGTTTATGCAATTGTATGTTGTTCCTTTGTATGTAGATGTTACGTATGCTGATGAGGGACTAAGAAAATAGCCCATAATGTTTTTCTCCCATAAAACAATATCTTTAAAGAACACAATGTTTGATTTCCTTGGGTGAAGTGAGGGTGTTTCCATGCGATAAATAATATTAATTTCAAGATAAAACTTTAATTAAGTTATCTGAAAATAACTAATATTTTATGTTATATACATATGTAATTCTAAAAAGTTTATTATAAATTGTTTTGTCCATTATTAAATATCCAAAACATTCTTATTGAGTATATTAAATTAAGATGAAACTTTCAAAGTGTTAACAACTTTAGTGCTACAACTTAAAATGCGAGACAAAATTTAATTTAAAGCATTCTCGCAAGGAATATTTTATGAAATTTTACAAATGAAGTAATAAGGTTGTTCATAATTTCTAATAATATAAGTTTTGAAGTTAATGTATAATAAAGTCTGTAACTAAAATTTCATGCTATATAACCTTTAATAATTAGGATACATATAATTACGTTAAATATAATGAATAAAGTCTGGAAAACTGAAAGCTAAAGGAAATATGAATATATAACTTTATTAATAATTTTTTGTTAATCAGAAAACTATAAATCATTATTAATTTTTCTCCATTTTTACTTAGTAATTTATTATTAAAAAATAATTTTTTTCATAGCCTCATATGTTAATTTAGTCTATAGAAAAAAAATATTTGACATCATTCAGACTCGTACGTTTTCTTTTACTAAAAATATTTTAGCTATTTCAAATCCAAAAATTTTTTATTAATCTTACCCAAATACCATAGGTAATGAAAGAGTAGGGTCAAAAATTTTGATTTCTAATTTTCATCTGATTTATACAACTTTTTAAGATATCATCTTTTAAGGATATAACGAAACCTGGAATGTACTTCTAGCAATTTTCAAGTATAGTTCCATTATACTCTAGTTCTTTTGGATAATCCTCTGTGAAAAAATGGTGAATGATTTCCATACAATATTCTAAATGAAATTTGTTTTTTTACATGTATAAATGCTTTTATAAAAAAATATATATATGTTCATTCTATTTGGTTTAATGCAGTACATAGATGTTAAATAGACCTATCAAAAATTTCTCATATAGATATAATGTATTTGAATTCTCTCGAATCCCTTGTGCATGAATTGCTTGATTTCATCAAAAGTTTTTTGTAGCATCCTTATACGATTCTGAGTTGGAATACCGAGTTTGGGGTTCCGGCTACTATTTATTTGTTCGTGAGATATGCTAATAAAACACATGCACGTGCGGGCACACAAATACAACACACAGGGACAGCCAGACACACATACACATACATATCAATCGCTAAAAACATTTTTTTTTCTTTGAAACTAGGAGGCTTCAAAACTTTTAAATATAACAAATATTCCAAATTGAAAATTGGACCCATAAAAAATACATACTTTTTCTGTTATACATATGAGTAATAACAATTAAAAATGTACTGGACACTTTCCTTGTCTTCAATTAGGCTTATTTGTGTGAATAGATTAAGCATGAGAAAAAGGAGGTTTCACCGTTTTTTTTTATCGCTATTTGTGGATTTTCGATGCTCATGTGAACAGTGCTTTAGACGAAGAGTTGTAAAATTTGTTATATAATCTGTTTTACTATTTTCTTTTCTTTTACTTTTTTCTTTCTTTCTTTCTTTTCTTTTCGTTTTTTTTACTTTTTTACTTTTTTGATTTGTTCGAAACTATCATTTTATTTCAACGAAACCAGTTATATAGACACTGTATAATCTTTTCATGTTGAAACCTGTAAGGAAGATGACTGTGATAATCGGATTTAACAATATGCATGTCAAAGTGAAATATATTTTTAAAATACATATATTTGTGTTTAATATCTTATTATTGGCAGAGACAGTTTATAATTTCTTATTTATTGCTTTAGAATGAATTCACAAAGTTTTAAGAAGTAAAACTAAAATTTCTCTGGGGAGTTTTCCTTGGTTTCAAAAGAATAGAAGATGAATTAATTTCAAGATTATTAAAAGAAAACATTTATCAACAAAATATTATTTAAATTTATATATATACACACACACACACACACACACACACAGACACACACACACATATATATATTACGCATTGCTTTTAAATAATTGACGTTTATTCTAAAGTCATTTTTCACAAATTTTAATTTGAGATAATATATATATATATATTTAGTAAATGTTGGAAGTTCACAATGTTTAATGAAAGTTTGTTTTGAATAAGTTATCGGTAAGTTATATGAAGCAACCAAACTTCTTTCATAAAGAGTGTAATCTGCAAATATTTATTCAAAATTTAACTAATGTATTTTAAACGTGCTATTTTATGTTTTCTTCTGCATTAATATAAGTAGAAATTGATGTTTAAACATTTAACTAAATTTCGTGTTTTATTTACATTTTTGAATGCAATTTGCTAAACAAATGCAATATTCTAACAAAACAATGGAATAAAATTATTCATGAATTTAAACGTATTTCGGTATTTATAAAACAAAATTGGTAAAAATAGTAAAATAATCTGTTGTTGAATAAACAAGTATTTGGCAATTAAACTCATGAAATGTATCCATCTATTCAGACACAAATTGAAAAGCATTCATGTATTCATGAACAGAAATATATGTATTGCAGAAAATATTTGACGAGTTGTTTCATGGTATTCGTAATAAGTACTAATTTTCTACTATTTGGATGATTAATTTATGCTTCACTTACTTCATGTTTGCCATTTGTTTATTGAAATAAAAATTTTGATCGATCTCACAGAATGCATAACGTTATGTCAATAAAATACAATGCACAATATACTATGTACGTTAAAAAAAAAAAAAACAGTAAATTTACAAATATTTAACAAACTTCAGAATAAATTATTACAAAGATTCTAGTGATTGATTAACCTTTACACCAGTCACTGCATGCTTTCTTTTTTTCTATATTCAACTTTAAATTATTTTAATTTAAGCTTCAACAATATAATATTTTAACTATGATTAAATGATATTCTTTTTTAAATATATACTGAACAATGTATTTTCCTTTCGCAGTATAATTCATTACACACTGTTTTATGGTAAGAAACTTTAACATTTATATTTTAGTTCCCTATCATATTGGGTTGTTCGGAAAGTAATTTAGTTTTTTCCCGACAGAGGATTTAATTGTATTTTTTTGCACCCAACTTCACATTTAAGCCGTATAATTTTTATATGCTTTCAGAGCTCATATAGCAAGGCTTGTGTATGAAAAATTCCAATTAATTCTACGCAGTACTTTTTGGTTGGTGCCCTTTTAAATATAGAGAGCGATAAGCAGCATTTTCGACATATCTTACTGTTTTACTACAGAAAGGGTAAAAATGCTGTTCAAGCCAGAAAGAAATTGACCGATGTGTATGGAGAAGGTGTGTTGACAGTACGCCAGTGCCAGAAATGGTTCGCTAAATTTCGATCCGGCAATTTTGATGTCGAAGATGCACCACGTTCGGGAAGGCCGGTTGAAGCTGATAAAGACGCGATAAAGGTATTAGTTGATGCGAACCGGCGAATAACAACACGTGAGATCCGATTGAGGTTAAATTTATCAAATTCGACAGTTTATGACCACTTGAAAGGCCTGGGATTATCCTCGAAGCTCGATATATGGGTTCCCCATCTTCTCACAGAGAGAAATCTGTGTCGCCGTCTGCGATTCGCTTCTCAAACGTCACGAAAATGATCCGTTTTTGAAGCGCATCATCACTGGGGACGAAAAATGGGTTGTATAAAACAACGTCAAACGCAAGAGGTCATGGAGCATAAAAGATGAACCGGCTCAAACCATTTCCAAAGCCGATATTCACCAAAAAAAGGTGATGCTGTCTGTTTGGAGGGATTTTAAAGGAATCGTTTTTTTTTTTAGCTTTTACCGGATAACACAACGATTAATTCGGAAGTCTACTGTCATCAGCTGGACAAACTGAATGATGCACTTCAACAGAAAAGGCCAGAACTAATCAACAGGAAAGGTGTAGACAACACGAGACCTCACACAAGTTTGGTCACTCGCCAAAAGCTTTTACAGCTTGAATGGGATATAATGCCACACCCACCATATTCTCCAGACCTGGCACCATCGGATTATTATTTGTTCCGGTCACTCCAAAATTTTTTAGACGGTAAAACCTTCACCTCAAATGAGGAGGTCAAAAACCACCTCGATCAGTTTTTTGCCAGCAAAGACCAAAAATTTTATGAGCGTGGAATTATGCTACTACCAGAAAGATGGCAAAAGGTGTTGGACCAGAACGGCCAATATATAATTTAATAAAGTATTTGTTTATTATACGAAAACTGTCTTTCATTTCCACAAAAAAAAAAAAAAAAAAAACGAAATTACTTTCAGAACAACCCAATACTATAGGTATGGAAAACTTAGAGTAATCAAAAAAACATTTTTTTCCCTAATTTTTTAGATGTTCTCAGGTGTGAGGTTATAATGTTTGGTTTGCTATGTCAATTTGAACTCCTGTTTCATTCATGACTGTCAATAGCGTAAACAGTAATAGAGAGAAGCAGATACTTTATCACATTAACTTTTATCTTAACTTATAGAGGAAAGAAAGGGCTCGGGACGTGGAAGAACTCTTAAATGGACTTAATTACACAATAATGCAATTTAGAATATATCAAAAAATTTCCTCACCACTGTAGCAGATTGCGCTATCAGAAGCTGTCACTCGAGAAATTTAACCCTTCATAAAGAAGAACTATCGCTGACCGAAACACATTTTAGAATGCTTTCTATTAAAAGAACACTCCATCAAAAAAAAAAAAAAAAAAACACCAAGTGCTCCGTTAAGCACTCTATTTAAAGTCCTTACCTTAAAAAAAAAAAAAAAATAAATAAAAAGATTCACTTTATTTTATACCAAAATACTTCTCCTAAATCTACTCACATTCAATTTCTACCCACCTTTCACAATCTACGTAGATCCTGTTCTTAAACTGCCAAACTACCTAACCAATAACTAGAGACACTCCATGCGAACCCAAATGCACCTCTACTCGACAGTTCCAACCAGCTATCGTAAACACAACATGCCAAAATATCCTGGATCCAGCTGGAGACCTTCCCATTCTTAATCGAACATTTTACCTCGACTCGACATTATCAGTTAGACTAATTTCAATACAAAATTGAACTGGCGACTTTTGCCTTCTCAACCCAATATTCTAACTCACTATCATCATTTGCAACCTCCTCCAATACTGAATCCCATTGGCGACATTTACTTTCTCCTCTCAACGCCATTCATGCCTTACAAGGTATCCCAAAATAACAAAATTGCTATGGTACCTGTTTGTAAGGTTTCAGATTGTTACTGCGTAAGTATTCTACAGCAAATTCAAATTCCGTTTAAATATTATAGCTATATAGGTGGAACATATATGTTTGTTATTAAATTTGAGAATAAAATGTTTAATTTCTGGAAATTTTTCGCTTTAAAATTCATTTTCTTAATTTTTGTAGCCCTCTATATTCGATATGAGCTGTATAAATATTTTATTGTGTGCAATAATTTAGTATAGTATAAAGGACGCATAAGTAATTGTGTAATTGTACTACAAGCAATTCACAATTATAGCCTTTAATATATCCGAATTCTCTTGTATAACCTAATAAGACAATGGTAAATACTTTTCATATCATATGTTATATGAAACAGGCTTTTGCGTATGTAAAAGGTAATATGTTAATTGAATTATGCTTAAAAACAGTCCGATCTCAATAAAAATTTCAAGTAATACATAGATGCAGATTTAGAATAACGGTTTTGGACTTCCTTGATAATATTTGTTTTTGAGTTATGGTGATAAATCAAATACACAAAAACATACGCATTTTAACCGCTGAAAATTGGATAACGGTTACCGCAAATTTCGTGAAATTTATATATTGAAGAAAGCAAAAAAAAAAAAAAAAAAAAAAAAAAAAAATGTGCATTATAAAAACATTTTTATATATTTATCATAATTTTTATCATGATCCGTCATAAAACTACAAAATATTTTATTTACAAAATATGAACAAGTTTTATTTTCTTATGTATATATATATATATATATATATCATGATCATTATGATCCATATGCCAAATAGGGGAGTGTCTCCGGTTGTGGGCACGGTTTTGAATTTGGCTTATTCTTCAACCACATTTGATGCAACTATGGAAGCCTCTGCACAAGTGCTTACTGAGCGAGTCCAATGTTAAAATAGGGGTGAGAGTCATCTGATTCAGAGAAAATAAGCGATAACACAGAGCGCAGAATCACTGGATGTTTTCCAAATCCCAACCTGTCGGTCAAGCTGGCACCCCTCCAACTTTTTGGATTAGTCCTTACTGCTAGTTTTAGGAAACGTGACAAAACGATATAACTTTTGATAGAGTAAATATTATGCAAACATATGAATACCAATGAAAAGCTAGAACATTTAGCTAATGTTTGATAAAGTAACTGTATCGATTCCGTCAACTAGAAAAATTTTATCACCAATTTTCTGAAATGATCATTTTTGGTCAAAAAAAAAAGAAAAATAAATGTACCCAGTTAAACACTTGAAAAATACGCTAAAAATGGGAATATAATAAGAAAAACCACCATAACTACAGAAAGTAACAAAATTCATTCACTTTGTAAGGATTCAGTGGCCAAAATTACAACAGAAAATGGCACTTTTCCAATTTTATTCGTCATCTTCTTCGTCCGCCAAATCAGAAGTGCAATGTTTGCAAGTAAAATAATTTGTATGTATATTGGCACACTTCAAATGCACCAGACAATCCCACTAGTGGCATTTGATTAAGATGGCTCTTGTTAGGCATGGTAGCAGGTGCTCCAAATAGATGATGCAGTAGTCGACATCATTATCAGATTGTGAATGTTCCTATTTTTAGTGCGCTTAGCCGGCAGTTTGACTGGTGGTTACATTACTTTATCCAGATTTCTTTTGGAGGGACACAGATGCTGTGAGGAAGTTCATATTCTCGAGCAGGTGATTTTATGGATTTCTTATCTACTCAGCAATCCTAAGTGGCTCTAACCAGCGCATTAAAAGCCATTTATTTTGGATCTGTTGACTTCTCCGGGGTTGACACAGCTAAATAAAAGCCTAAAAATACATAAAAACGCTAATTAAATATGTTATGCTGACATAAATGACTAAATTTGACAATCTGTAAGTCAAACACACGCTTTAAATGAAAAATACAAGTGTATCCATTACCGATTACATGAAGGTGCCCACAACCGGAAATAGCAACCAATTATATAATGACAGAAAAAGCAATTTTTGGTAAGTATTTTGGCTAAATTCGATATTGCATCACAAAATACAATGAAAATACTGCATGAATATACGTTACACTTAAAAGTTTGATTTAATTTACTTCGATTTTTCGCATTCTGAAAATATTCACAAATTGCTTTTGCGTTTTTTTTTTTTTTTTTTTTTTTTTTTACAGAATTTTTTTTCGATGCTTGCACTCACTAAGCAAAAACGTCTATTCACTTCAGTATTAGCACAAAAACTACGTACTATCACAATACAAGTTTGACAGTACTGAAATCCATCATATTTGCTTTTTGTTAAAAGATATGGTGGAGTGCCCATAACCGGAAAACTCCCATAACAGGAGACATTCCCCTATATATGTTTATACTTGCATAAAAAATATTATATTTTCACTTTCTCTTACCCATAAGATAGAGAAAGTATTGTTTGGGGTCAAATTTTCGAGCGTAAGTTTTTGTTATATTTACAGGTTCTGAGATTCCCTGAATCCGAAAAAAATGTTTTTAGCGAATGGTCTGCGTATCTGTCTGTGTGTCTATCTGTGTGTCTGTGCATGTTTTATCAGCATAGCTCAAGAACATATAGTAGCAGAATTTCCAAACTCGGTATTCTAAATGTGTATCATATAGCGATGCTACACTAAGCTTTTCGTTGAGACGAAGGAAATGGTTCGTGTACAGGGACACTCAAGAGTATTCAAATACATTACGTCTATGGGGAAATTGCAGGTAAGTAGAGTTTAACATCTATAGACTGCACTAAACCAAATGAAATGAACATATATTTTTTATATGCATAAAAGCATGCCTCATGTAGAATATGGCAGGGAAATCATTTACTGTTCATTTACAGGGCTACACAAAAGAACTAGATTATACTGCGACAATAGCTGAAAATTGATGGAAGTGCATTTCAGGGTGTGCCGTATATTATTACTATAGGATTGTATTTAGGTGCACTATGTGGTTTGTGCATATTCTTCAAAAGATATACAGGGTTGCAAATATTTAAGCGATGACATTCTTTTTTATTGTTTGTGGAAGTGCTTTACTATAATATGTTACCATGTCCAGGAAAGCTGCTCAGGAATGGAAATGAATTCTTCATAGACATGTGGTAAATAATGTATGTTTTTAAGTTAAATATTCTTCGCTTGTTTTTTGTGCATTTATACGTTTTGAGGTTTCCTGATTACCAAAGTCAAGTTTTTAAAAGTTTAATTATTGTCTCTGTCTTTTAGAGTAACTTAAAAACGAATAAATTCAGGAGATCCAACAGTTGTATTTTCAAATTAATATAAATTTGTTGCTGGAAAAGTTTTATCAAGATTGATAAGTTTCAAGAAATGTTGCATGTGAAAGTTTTCTGAATAATTTTAAGTGAACTTTTAATTTTAATAACAGATTTAAATTCTATATAAATGTAAGTACAGTAATGAAACGGGGGTTCGAGGGGGCGGTAGACCCCCTCACACAGAACTAATCACCATATAAAACTCTGCTGAATCCTAATTTGAGTTATTTTAACGTGGGTTTACATAACAGTAATCTTTATGTTACCTCTTAATTTCCAACCTGTATTTATAGTATTAAATTTCAGGATAAGAGAAAGTCGTGTGAGTGGCACACCAGATTATTTTAATATATTTTCAATAATCATTAATCAGTTTAATATTTACTACTAAAATGCATATATAAAACAAATCTTGCTAACATTCCTGTTTATATTACCATGGATTTTTACACAAAATTTAAATAATTTATAGTAAATTTTTCCTTGTAAGTTTTAAAGTTCAACTACCTTGTTTATAGTTAATTTTAAAGACAAGTTAGGAGAGATAGAAGATTGGATTCTCATATAATTATTTAAACATTCATTTTATTGAAAATGAATACGCAGATATAAAATAAATCTTTTAACATTACTTTTTGCAGAATTCGATATAATTTCGATAGAATTTTTCATAAAATTTAAATAATTTATATTAAATTTTCTTTTGTAAGATTTATAGTGGAACTATCTTGGTTACAAGTATTTTAAAAGAAAAGTTAGAAAAGAGAAACGAGCTGGGCTTTTTATGTTATTATTTACACATTCATTTTACTAAAAATGAATGACATTGAAGTAACTTACATTGAAACTTGCTTAACGTATTTTATAACTCTATCAATGCTATTTACGTGCTAATGAAAAGTTTGAAACCAAAACAAAATTTCTTTTTTTTTTTTTTTTTTTTTTTTAAAGCTAATTGTTTTCTCATTAGAAACTAATTAATGTATGAATACAATGTTTGAAATAAAACCATGAAATTTGTTGAATGTTACGTAAAACATCTTTTACTTTTTTTAAAAATTTATTATTGAGTAAATTTCTATAAATTTTAAAAGGAACATAGAAAAAGTTTTGAAAGAGCAAATTCTTTCAAAGGCCAAATGCTTTCACATTTCAAAAGCTTTTGTTTCATCTTTGAAATCTCCAAAATTAATTCTTTGATCATTCCTTAAGATAAATTTTTGTTATAGAATTTCAAAGAATGCTCTCGAGACAAATGTTTAAACATGGAAACTTAATTATATATTCTAGGCTGTCTTATATTTTAAATAATTCTAATTTAACCAATACAAATCTCTCTTATTGTTTTATGAATGTGATTCTGAAATTTCAAAAGAAAACTAGTATGTTATGGCCACCACAAGACTTTCTTCTATATTTTCTATACAAATTCACTCAATAACAATATTTAAAAAAAAAAAAAAAAAAAGATTTTTTTTTTCCAAGTTTTTTTTTTTTTTTTTAAGTAAAAAAATTCGATAACTTTGTTTTAAGTTATCACATATTTATAGTTCAACCATTCGTTTTAAAGATATTGACAAGACCTTTTGAAAGCGATACTCCCACATGCACAATTTTTACTTTCCGAACACTATAGTGAGGAAAGTATTGTAATCATGTCAAAAATCCGAATTCGAGATTTTGATGTTTCTATATGTTTTGAGGTCCCCTGAGTCCGTTTTCACTATTTTTACGATGATGTATGTATGTGTGTGTGTGTGTATGTGTGTATGTGTGTATGTGTGTATGTGTGTATGTTTGTGAACACGCTAGCGTCTAAAGGCTTTGTTCGATTAACCTGAAAGTTGGTACGTATATTGTAAGTCACCATAGTACGAACCCTATAGATTTTGGTGAATCTAGCACTTATAGTTCTTTTACAGGGACACAAAGAAAAATTCTTTATCATTATGGCCTATGGGACCAAAATCTTAAAAGTGCTATAGCATCTAAACGCCTTATTCAATTGAGCAAAAATTTTATACCCATATTATAGGTCACAGATACTCAATCTGTATAGATTTTGGAGAATCTAGCACTTATAGTTTTTTTACAGGGACACAAAGAAAAATTCTTTATCATTAAGGCCAATGGGGCCAAATTTTTAAAAGTGTGATAGCGTCTAAACGCCTTATTAATCTGAGCAAAAAATTATACACATGTTATAGGTCGCATTTGCACCAACTGTATAGATTTTGGTGAATCTAGCACTACAGTTTTTTTACAGGGACACAAAGAAAAATTCTTTATCATTATGGCCTATGAGACCAAATTTTTAAAAGTGCGATAGCATCTAAACGCCTTATTCAATTGAGCTGAAAATTTGTATGAATATTATAAATCACTGTTGCACTAACTATAAGCATTTTGGTGAATCTAGCATCTATAGATTTTTACAGGGACAAAACGAAAAATTCTTTATCATTATGATCTAAGGGCTCAAAGTTCAGTAGCGTTAAATAAAACCTCGTGTGATATATGGAGAAAAAAACACTCTATTATGGTTTTCTCTCTTTTGTTTGTTTAGCAATTCCTCTTTCTTTATTTTATCTACAAAACTGTCAGTTACTCAATGTTCGGAAAGTCGAGTGGAGTCACTCCAGATTTTTTTCCTAGTTAACTACTACTATTATCAATAATTCATATTAATTGTTCAATTTGAAGTTAAAAATAACTCTCATAATCTGCATTTATACGCAATTTTGTCCTATACTGCCATGTTAAAAATTTAGAAAAAATGCAATCACAGAGCCACCTTTTGAGCGATTGATCCCCAAATGTGATCAGCACCAGTTTATGTCAGGGTCCAACTAAATACCAAGTTTGGTTAAATTTCATTCATTGGTTCGTGAGATATAGTGTCCACAAAAATCGTGATACACACAGACACACAGACATACATTTTCTAAAAATTATCAATTCGTATTCCGGACATCCCAAAACGTGTAAATCCATGAAAAAACGGAGGTCGAAAATTTTCACGAATCGAATACTTTCTCTTTATTACATATAGAAGAAAGTAAAAATATATTCCCCTAGTTTTAAATGTTAAATATATTTTATGTTGTAAATTTTTTATTTAAATGTAAAACACAGTCCTGAATGTGGTACAGTCACCCAAAAAAAAAACGCCATCCCCCCACCTAATTTCGCCGTAAATTATCGTAGAAACATTTGACTGGTACCGATCGATTTGTAATAACGTCTAGTTTATAACGGTATAATTAAATTTTGCCTAAGGGGTTGTCTACATATTAAAACTGGCATTAACTTCATTTTCTTCAATGGCAATCCCTATTTTTGACTTCATATTCAGATTTCTGAGATCAAGGCGGTTCGAAAAACATACCTATTTAAATACCTTAAATCAATTTTAAATAGAGTTACATGTGAAAATGTATTAGGGGTCCGTCTATACATTTAGAAAATATAAATCACGATCTACCACCCAGTATACATTATTTATTAAGTTTCACACCGGAAAAAAATTTCAGAAATGTTAATTATAAAATAAAAAAAAATGACTAATTCACAGAACTTTCTGAGTTAGTTTATGAATTAAAAGATTTTTATTGGTTTCTATTGATTAAACATCAGATAGTTCACTTCATACGAAGAAAATTAAATAGCTTGAATAGATATTAAAATATCTATCAAAAAAAAAAAAAAAAAAAAAAAAAAAAAAGGTGAATGGTTTTAAATTTGTTTGAAAATTCAAAATTATTTTAACTCAAGCTGCCGTATAATTGTCTGAAACGGCGGCACTCAACCTGGTTCCCACGGCCGTTTCACAGTGACAATGGGAGTTTGTTCTGATACTGCAGTACTTTCATTTTCTTTAATTGACTTTTTTAAAATATTAAAACAGATTTTTTTATTTTTATTTATTTATTTATTTAATTAATTATTATTATTTTTTTTTTCATGACATTATTAAAAACTTTTACATAAATCTCCACGATATTCTTTTGCTTTTATATTTTATAATGTGTAACAAATTAATATGTAAAATAATAAATCCTACTATTTAATGGGATGTTCTAAAATTCTACACTTTAACACAGATACCGAAGTGGACGGTGGGTGTAGAAAGGCTGACTACCCTTAATCTAAATCTTCACTTGAAAAGGTCAAAATGTTACATAACTCTTTTTTTTTTAAGGAAAAAAGAAGAAGATAAGGAGGAGAAGGAAAGATCAAAACGAATATAAAGCATATTAAACGTTAATACCCTTTAAACACTGGGAAAAGGCGGGGTTTTGTATTGTGTGTCATTTGGGAGCTGTAGAGTGCCAGAAAATTACTTTATGTAATAAAACTTTTCATTTAAAGGGTATTTAAAGCAGCATTATATTTAATACATAGACTATTCAGAAAAAAAATACCATTCATCTCTTTCATGAAAAATAAAGAACATTTTCTGGCATTGCTCTATGTATATACATTCTTGTCAACCTATCCCGGAAGATTACTGGTCCCGCCCCTTTCCGTACATTTTTTTCACATCAGTCTTTTTAGAGCTGTGTCAGCCATCGGTGGCTGACACTAATCTTTTCATTTAGGCTAAGTCAGCCGGCAGTGTAAAATATGATATAAAACTACAGAACTTACATAGTTTTAAGTAATTACTGACAATTTATTTAAAATTTACTTCATGTTTTTTTTTTTTTTAATAGGATTTTTATAGGATTATATCGTTAAGGCCTAATGGGGTTTATTGAAACTCGATAAACATAACACGCTTCTAAGCAGCACGTGTGGCCTCAATGGGATTTCCAAAAGAATTCGCGTGGCGCTCAATGAGTGGCGCTCAAATCGTAAATGTATTTGAAGTTAATTACTCTAAAAATTAAAATGTGTACACACAGGGGCGGAAACTAACAATGTTACGGGTTAGGTTGGCAAGTATGCATATATATTTTGCTTGATTTATAAAAATTTATAACACATTTTCTTCTTTTTTTTTAGTATTTTGTGTTTATATCTCTCATTAAAAATAAATACAATATTCATATATAAACATTTCCATACAGTAATGTATATAAACATATTGATTAAAGAAGATTTGTTGATATTATATAATTATTCTTCTATCTGTATAGTATATTAACACAAATATATTTTGTAAATTTCGCAGCATCGAAAAACAGCAACATAGCTTCCATATCAAGGCTTAATGTAAATAGCCACGCCTTTTCACAAATTTTCTAAAACTTTATAATATAAAGCAAAATAATTTTGCATATTTGTAATTAAATTATTTAAGTTTTGTCTTCAATATTCGATGTAGTAAATACCATTGTGATTTATGCATACCAGCGTCACATATAGAGTCAAATAGGAATATGGAAATTTGTCTTTTTTTTTAAATAGTGTTTCAGCGAATCAGAGGCGGGGCTTCTTTTCTTTTGAAATTCTTTCACAATCCCTCGCCTACATTGTGATAACTTTACAAAAATATGCCAATTTGTATAATAAACATCGAAATATTGCTTAGGAAACAATAAAAATAACATAAAGGTAAATTAAAATAGTTTTCCGTCAAATTATATACAAGCATTTACTTATAGAGGATACAGATTATAACAAGTGACGGCCCCCTAACAGGAATAAAAAGTGAAATATCACTGTAACTCAAAAAATAATGTTAGGAACGAGCTGTAAATTTGGAAACCCATGTTTTTGATGATGCCCGTTCTATTCGTGCAAAAATTAACATAGGTCATAATTCATAATTTTTTCAAATATGAATTTATTAATAATTTTCATAATTCAAAAAATGTTTTTTTAGCAAAAATTTGCATGGAATATGTTTGGGTTACTTCATTCTAACGAATAAAAAAAACAGAATTTAAATATCATAAATATTTCGGAAGATATGATTTAATGTTTGTCATATTCATTTAACATTAGCACCCCCAAACTTTGACAGCTTATAACTCTATGCAAAATTGAGCGAAATATATAAACTATACCATTTTCCGTGATGATTTGATCCAAAGAATTCAAATAAATTATAAAAAATGGGGGTTACCATTGAAAAAAATGAAGTTGATGTCAGTTTTAATATGTAGACGACCCCCTAAGTAAAATCTAACTATAACATTATAAACTAGACGTTATTACAAACTGATTGGTACCAGTCGCATGTTTCTACCGGCAAAATTAGGTGGGGGGGTGGCGTTTTTTTTTTGGGTGACTGTACATATACTCTGAAATCATATTGAAAATAATAATAATAATAATAATGCATATATTAATTTTATGAAAATTTCTAAGTACTTATCTTTAAGTTAGAGCAAAGTTCGAATCCTATAGTTCAGGCACGGATGTTCGCAGTCATTCAAAACCTACTTTAAATCATAGGTCCCGGTTTAATGAGCCTTAACGTGCAAAACTCACCGTAGATCGACAACACAAAACAAAACAACGAACTTCGTTATTAGCACATTTTGCGTGTTCGGAAAATCTCTTTGATACTATAACTTTTCTATTACTTCTAAACGAAGTTGTTAAGCCATGAACAATAAAGCAATTTAATTTCTCCTCAGTGGGT